>CAWUFW010002961.1:860000-1460000 GCA_963921515.1 Calotriton arnoldi | reverse complement strand
CCGCATGCAGCCAAAAGTCAGACGGAGCCTTGCGGGCTCCCGGCTCGTACCCGCCCTATTTTTCTGAAGTGGCCCGGTGAAGAAAGAGAAGTCCCGGTGAGTGGGGCTTGAAAGGCACTGTTGGTGCTGAGTTATTCACACAGCTGCGCCGCCGAATGCGGGCAGCTGCAACACGGGGGCATTGTAGTTTCCTGACCGGACACAAGGGTGAGTGGCACCCTCGCCCCCATTATCTTACGGGCCAGTTTAGAAGACCTACGTGAGGGACACAAAGCACCATCATTAGAGCGCGGGTGGCGCTCTAACTGTTATGCCATCCAGGGGTATTGAGTACTTGTGCAGTACCTGCCAGATATGTACAGTGATGATGATGTGCACTACTGCTGATGGTGTTTATGCCGTATTGTACACGGTTATGGTCTTGCTGATGTGGCATACTGTACAGTTACATTTATGCCTAAGAGAGGCATGGTGTGTTGTGATGATGTGCTGTACTACTGCTTATTTTGATTTGCATAGTATACTATACTAGGTCATTCTAGGATGTTCATGCCTAAGATACCTATGCTGAGTGTACCCTTACCAGTAGTTACTGGTTGCTTTCACTAACTGAGTTGTGATGTTATGACAGTGGCCCGATTGGTCCTGTCATGTATATAATCCCTGGAAAGTGATACCTAGTGCCAGGTGGCACAGTGTATATATGGGATTGCATTCTAATGTGTTTTATGAGTAATACAAAGGCTTTTTTTACATAACCTTGTGTGGAGTTTTTTTTGTGGTGTGCCTAGTGTGTTGCTGATGTGTGTGTGTGTTGCGCAAACGCTTTACACATTGCCTCTGGGATAAGCCTGACTGCTCGTGCCAAGCTACCAAGGGGGTGAGGAGGGTTTATCTTCGGTGTGTAACTCCCTTGCCCTGTCTAGAGTGGTGGTTTCTGCCTGGCTTAGGCGCTTGCCCTAGTGAACCAGAAATCCTATTTCTAACAGCTGCATTACCCTGCGTCCGTAGGGAAGGTCAGTAATTTGCCACAATACTAACATAGGGCACACCCGTGGTCCTTCCGCATGCGCACCATCACAAATTAGTGACCGACACCTACACAAGCACCCATGCACCATGGTGCACATGTGTCAGTGTTGTGGGCACAATAATTTTTATGCTGTAGGGACACCTTCCTGAACCAGAATAATAACAATGGATGCGTTTTCCTCATTCTATGTGTGCCTCAGAATGCAGCTTGCATTGAAAGAGGAAATGACGAGGAGAAATGTAGTTATTTCTCCTCGTCATGCCTCCCCTTGGGAGGCACTGAGGGGCATGTTTACAAGGCCCTTAAGCTACCAGAGCATCAACGTTTTTTGACTCTCCGGTGGCACACAATGCTGAGCCTTATTTACAAGGCCACGCAAAGCCACCTTGCGTGGCTTTTCATGGCCTTGTAAATATGGCCCCCTTTCACGCATTACTCTACATGAAAGGGACGTTCCATGGGTGTTGCTGTGGGTGTTCCCACATAAGACCCATGGATTCTGATGCATTCCCAGATTTACAAGGTTCGTAAACATGGGAATGCGTCCGATTCTAACGCCTCTCCAGGGGAGGCGTTAAAGTGGTGCAACCAGGAGAAGCACCTTTATTTCTCCTTGTTTTTTCCTCTTTCAATGTGTGCTGCATTCTGCAGCACACGTAGAAGGAGGAGAATGCCATCAATCATTGTTTTTGTGCAGGAAGGTGTTCCTTCCTGCACGAAAACAATCATCCCTGCAACACAGGCACCCTTGCACCATTGTGCAAGGGTGCCTGTGTTGGTGGGTGCTAGGCAGCCAATCGTGTGCCAGTGCAGAGGAAAGCACAAGGATGCATCGTATTGCTGTAAATATGATGCATCTATGCACTTTCCTAATGTTGCAGCTCAGCACAGCAAGATGGCTTGCAGCTCCGTGCTGCGTCATTTTCTTTTAAATATGTCCCTGATTTTAGACATATTCACAGGTTCACAGATCCTTTGAATTCTGGGAATGTGTCAAATATCATTGGGGTTGGGTGGGAAAAGCCACCGCAAGGCCCATGGAACACATCCTTGACATAGGGTGAGGCAACACTGCCCTTTGCACTGGGTTGCCCTACTCCATATCTATGAGGCTATGCAAGACAATCTGGCTGATTTTGCATTGCCTCATAGATATGAGTGAGAGAGCTGCTCCACCAGAGCTTCATGAACATTGATGCTCCAGCAGTGCAGTCCGCTTGTACATGTGGCCCACAGTGGCATAGGCGGTGTCTTGTAGGGTTGTGTTGCACATGTGCCATGCAGTCTTGTGCAAGTATGAAGGCGCATACCTGCTAGGTATGCACAGTCTCATTCATCCCAACACTAATATGGCTATGTTATCCCACATTATTGACTGTCATGTGGTCAGTTATGTGCTTGAGAAGTACTAGAAGTACTTACCAACCAGTAGGCCATTCCCATATCTCCCATTCTGGAAGCGTTCATTGATGATTGAATGTTGAAAGATGAAAGAATCATGAGCACTTCAGGGGTACTTTGCCAGGACATTGATGAACAGGCCCAGAGGACCCACTATTGCCTGCATGTTCATGGAATAGGTGTGCTTCATATTGCGGTACAGGTTTGATGTAGCCACTAGAGGCACAAGTTACACATGGGTGCAGACCATCGCCCCCAACACGTGGAAATCCTGCAATGGCATAAATGCCTTGCTTGTGTTCCTGTTGTTTCAGCGGTGTGTTGGGGAAGATGAGGTACTGGGGTGTGAGGCTTATGATGGCATCCAGGACGGAGGGGAAGAATGACGGAAACAGTGGCTGGGATACACCAGCCACTCTGCCTGTGGTAGGTTGGTAATGTTCCAGATGCCAGCATGTGTAGCACAGCCAGTAGCTTGGACTGCGGGGGGATGTTGGTGCACCTCTGAGCTGTTGTCTGCAGCCTTTGTGCAATCTGATGCAGGAGCTGGACAATGGACTCCCTCCTGACCTGTAATGGGCAATGGCGTCCTCCTACCTGAGGCCAATGAGGGTAATAATCTGCTGGTATGTCCGCTCCCTTCTCCTGCGTTGCCTCCGTGGTGATGGTGGTGGTGGTGGTGATGGTGGTGGTCTTCTTAGTGCTCAGAGCTGCAGTAAGAGTAGGTCCATGGCGTAGTTGAGCTTGCCAGTGTGATTTGGGTATGTTATGCTTTTGTACCAGTTTCAATGCATTATTTTTATGCCCGGTTTGCTGAAGCGTTACATTTTTGATGATTTTGAGACTCTGTGCGTCTTTTGCCAAAGTATTGTCATTTTCCCATATACTTTTAAATACGACTGCATCAGCTCTGTGTGACTTTTTAAGAGGGAACGCCTACCTTGCATATCATTGTCGTTATCTAATGCAACCGGATCTAGCGCAGCCTAAAAGGGATGCTAAAGGCCTATAACGTCACTTTGTAAATATGGAGCACTGATTGCGCCGCCATTGTATAAAAAATGACGCTGCGACAGCGCTAGCTTCTTGTAAATATGCCCCTAAGCTTCAACCTTACCCTCAACCCCTCCATGATTAGTCCCTTTGGCTGCTTGCTCTATCCACAATCAATGTGCCCTTGGAAAGCAATAGGAGGTCAAACGATAGCACAAATCAAGGCATGGAACGCTAAATGGCAGCCGTTCACGCGAGTCTATGGTTTAAGCTATCTATCTTTCAAGCTCCACCACCGAGGCAGTGTGGTCACATTTTTGAACTCTCTGTCCCACTTTCCTAAAAAGCAATTTCTGCAACATGCTCCAAACCAACCTGCAAAAGGCCACGGGTGAGTGTTTCAAATACAAAATCAACCCCAACTATCTTACTATTGTACCTACTGTTGTACTATTCTCATTTGATTTATCGGAGGGATGTATGCAATACAAATAAAACGATGGTGGTTTGGGGCTTTACCCATACTTTTAAAGCAGTTATCCAAGAACAACTCAATTAGACACAAATATCAGACTGAATGAAATCATTTAAATGAATTTTCAGTTTCCTAAATAGAAATATTGAGGTCTGGGCATAGAGAATATCCATCTCCAATGTAAGACCCCATGTGAGCAGTGTTAGCACCTTCTGCCCTCTGAAAACACGTGGCATTGCTTTGATTTATGATTGTGAAAACAGCCAGTGCCTCCAGGCTTTGAGGGCAAGGATCATGGTAGTGATCCTTTGATTACCTAGCCAGTTTGAAAACTACAATGACAATGGTGCTTCATGCACCAAGGCAATGTGGAGCAGGGAATGCACTGGTGCTTTACACACTGAGGCAATGTGGAAGCACAAGTGGCAATGTGTGTTTTTACGTACCAGGGTATATCCTGGGAATTTGTTTGTGCATCAGGCACTGAAGCAATGTGGAAACGTGGCAATGTGTCCTTTATGTACTGGAGTATTTCCTAGGATTGTGCTGGTGCTTCACGTGGTGAGGCAATGTGGACACATGTGGCAATGTGTCTTGTACGTACTGGGGCACATTCTGGGAAGGAGTTGGTGCTTCACGTACAGAGGTAATGTGGAAACACTTGTCGCAATGCCTCTTTTACGTACTGGGATATTGCCTGGGAATGTGATGGTGCTTTAATACTGAGGCAATGTGGAAACATGGCAATAGTGCCTTTATATAATGGGGCACATCCTGAAAATGCGTTAGTGGTCATGTACTGACTGAGGCAATGTGGGAAGGCATGTCGCAATGCACCCTTTATGCACTGGGGCATATACCTGGAAATATGCTTGTGCTTCATGTACTGAGGCTATTTAAAACATGTGGCTATGTATCCTTTAGATACAGAGGCATACCTTCAATGTCACTTATTCTCACCCACTCTGATTCACTCATTCTTATTCGTTCATTCACACCCACTCATATTCACTGTTATTACTCATTATTATTCATTATTAATCACTCTGACTGACCTGCAGTCATTCATTTTCTCACTTTTTCATTTTTCATCCACTCTGATTCAATTATACATATTTATTGGCACTCAATCCCACTCACCACCTGCGACTCACTCACTCACTCACTCACACAGGCTCACACATAGAGACACACATGTTCACACATGCACATACTCTCTCACACACAAACATAGCGCCTGATTTAGATCTTGGCGGACGGGTTACTCTGTCACAACGGTGATGGATATCCCATCCGCCGAAATATAAATCCCATTATATGCTATGGGATTTATATTTCGGCGGATGGGATATCCGTCTCTGTTGTGACGGAGTAACCTGTCCACCAAGATCTAAATTAGGCCCATACTCTTTCCTGGGAGCACACATCATACATTTAAAAGTGATTTATTTTACTTACCTCAGTCGCCAGCAAAAAGTTCCATTCCAGCTCATGGTCATCCATTTGTTATCACACTAATAAAGAAAAATAAACTCATACTCACTATTAGTCTAATTTTAAAAATTGGCAGAAAACAATGAGGCAGAAGCAAGAGTGCCCAAAAAGACACGCTGCCTGTGTATACTTGGCACTGAGTTTGCCATATCTGAGGCTAGGGGTCCCAAAGTCATTGCCAAGGGTCGCAAGGGGCTAGCTTAGGGTCGCAGCTGCATCTTCTATTGACCTCCTAAAGGACGCCCATATGGTGCTTGGAATACTGAGGCAATGTGGAAACTTGTGTGGCAATGTGTCCTTAACATTCTGGGGCAGTCTGGGAATGTCCTTTACTTACTGGGCCACATCCTGGGGTTGTGCTGGTGCTGTAGGTACCGAGGCAATGCTGACACCGATGTGTCAATGTGTCCTTAATGTACTGGAGCACATCCTGATAATGCACTGGTGCTTCACATACCAAGGCAATGTGGAAAATCATGTAGCAATGTGTTCTTCTCCTGCTGGGGCACATCTTAAGGGAACTTAAGTTCCACATGGATGATCCCATCAAATCTGCCCAGTCTCTTTTAGCCCTTACATTTGAATAATGACTATGCTTAGCTCTGGACACTATCTCTTCCTGAGGAAGGTTCTGTACTTGGTCTTATTATCTCTAAATAGGGTTTCTCTCAACTAATGATCTCGTCCCAGTGGAATGGTCCAAGTATTTATTAAATCCTTTTTTTACTATTGTTTACAACAATAGCGAATTATTGGCAACCTAAAAAAATGTAGGTTTTGTGACGTCTAAAATGTCAATCTCCATGATGTTGGGACATGTGTTTCAAACTGCCTGTTCTACTTTCGAAACTCAAGAAGTTAACTCCGTCACCTGCCGTTACAATGAATCTTTGGTTGGCATCCTTAGTAATTTGACCTTATTAAATCAAAGATGATTCAAGTTTAAGAATTCTGCCCATTGGTAACCTGAAGACCTCAATGCTGAGAGAAAATCGATAGGGACAATTTGGCACCTTCATCCATTCCCAATTCGAGGGCCTTATTTAGTTTGGTGGATGGATACACCACGATAAATGCAACAGATAGTCCATCATCCTTATTACAAGTACTATAGGTGGTACTGCATTTGTAATAAGGTGGACAGGATATCTGTCATGTTTGTGATTAAATAACCCATTCTCCAAACTCTAAATAACCCATTCTCCAAACTCAGGCAATGAGTAGCTTAAACATAACCAAACAAACGTATAAAAAGCACATTTAAGTGCCAAGGCCTCAGTGTTCAAAATACAACCAGATGCTGCCAAAAGCAGAGCTAAAAGACTATTTAATTCCTTAGGAACTGGCCTGTAATTTGGAAGGGACTGGTAGTGGGGATCGGAATTAGAAGATCTGCAATGAATCTGCAGGTCTGGAGTATTTCACCTTGGGGGCTTTGACTACTGAAACTGGGAAAATAAGGAATTACTCAAGAGTCAGGTATCGAATCTAAGAATCAGTTATTAAATTACCGATTCTCTCAGTAATTCCTCATTTCTGAGGTTACCCTCAGTGTCAGGGCCGGCTTTAGTGATCGTGGCGCCAGGTGCGACAATCACTTCTGGTGCCCCTCACCCCATGACTGCCTCCTCGGATTCTCACTACCACCGGGCAAAAGTGCCCCTCATCTCTCCAATCATAAGATATTGCTAAACTCAGCGCCCCCTCAACAGGTCAGCGCCCAGTGCGGGCGCACCGGTCGCACTGCCCTAAAGCCGGCCCTGCTCAGTGTACACCTCTTATTTCCCCAGTATTCCACCTGCAGTAGTGGGAACTCAGAGGGGAATACCGAGACATAAACTGAGGCAATCGTGATGAAGTCCTAAATGTGGGAAGTTTGCTCTTGAATGCCAAAATCAGCAGTATCGAACACCGTTTTAACCAACTCTCAAACCAGCTGGACAACCCCGCTCTCTGCAGAGAATCCACCGATACTTGGCCCACCTTCAAAGAGATCTCTTAAATGATGCTCTTAAAATCCACCATCGACACCAGAGCACAGCATAGCCCAGCTGTCTCAACTGGTCCAATGGAATTAGCACTGGGGCAGTGTTTCTCAAACTGTGAGTCGCGACCCACTGGTGGGTTATTAGCTGATTTCTGGTGGGTCGTAAAAGAGCAATAAATAAAGATGACCTTACATTTTGTATTTATCTTGTCACATTTCCTGTTCTTCAAAGAGAGGTCAAATGCCTGCCTTTGTATTCTGTAAAATTGCTGCTTATTCTTTTAACATGGGGATTGATGTTCACTTTTCTTTCTCTGCATGGTAGAGATGTTTTTAAAATAAACTATGTGACAATCTTGCTGGTGTAAGGAAAAGCTGTAGAATGTCTTGTATTTGTACACTACAACAAAAGTTAAATACCTGTAAATGTACTGTACACATATTTCAGAAAATATTAATATATCAGCAGTTAGTAAAACAAAAATGAAGCACGTTTTATTTGTAATTTTGAAGTGTAATGGAAACAAACCCTTGAAAGTATTCCCAAGTAAGACGCTTGGTGAATCTTCCAGTATTTTTTGCTACTGTTTTTTACTTCACAAAGACTTTTCAACAGAGAATATGCTCACTATACGTGATCATACACAATCATCCCTCTTGTGTATGACTTCCACACATAAATTAGGAAATATGGATGTGGCCTATCAGCCAAAGTTGCTGACATTGGAGCCAGGGAACCAGGTTCAAGTCCCAGCGTTAGCTCTGGGCAAATCACTTAATCTCCCATGTTACATAAAATGAATGTGATCCTAAAGTAAACTAATGTATATGTAAAGCGCTCAAATGCCTGTGGCCTGGGTTTGTGCTATAGAAAATTGCAAAATATATATTCCAAAATGGGTCTCTTTTTAAGAAAATAAATGTACATGAGGCCTTAGCCCATACTCTGTTTCAGAAGGCCTCTTTCAGTTTTGCTAAAATCACTGATCTCAACACTGCAGAACCCATGCAAACGTCACAACTTTCTTTGCCAAGTCATGCAAAGGACTTTCCCCACTGGCAGTGGATGATATGTGTTTTGTTTTTGCGTCACTTTGCTTCAGTTGCTGCTGTAATGAACTCAACCCGAAATCAGAAGAATAAATGCATGTGATTTTCTCTCAAAGTCTTTAAAATGGTTTGTTTTTATAAAGCCCTGTTTACAACACACTGGAGTTCCGGTCAATTCTTGTGTGTACTTTTTTTCACTCAAGGCATCTTGTCTCAACAGGACTAATCCTCCCTAGTCCTTACATAATGAAGCTGTAAGATTTCACTGTGAGTTGTAATGCTTTGGCTTCCACCCCTTTCCCAATATTTACCTTTTTGAGATTTTAAAGTAAGGTTGGCATCTACCATGCCCATGCGTCATGTGCCAAATACGTCCTGCGACTTGCATCTTCTGTCTTGTAAAACCCCCTTTCTGGTCACATACCTTGAGCCAGCAGTAGAGTAAATGATGTTCAGTATACATCAGCCAGTGAACCTTGCATTACCTCCCATAGAGGCCAAGTTCCATAACATGCTGTTCTTTAATTGTGTCCAGAGGTGGAAACAGATTTCTACTTCAACCGAAATGCTTTGTTTTTCACACATATAGTTTATTCCGTTTGATAAAAGTGCACTACCTAGTTGTTTATGGGGCTCAGGTTATAGCTTAAAATGACAATGGAGAACTAACTTACTCTAGCAACAAAAACACCTGGGTGAAGGCTTGTCTCCTGCATCTCAGGCAGCTGATAGGTTTGTGGAATTACATTTCTGTGCAACTAAAGTAAGTGAAGCCTTAGCCATCATTTGCAGGGAACTCACGCCCACCACAAGTCCCCCCAACGGTATAACGAATTTTGAAAACCAAAAACTGGGAGACACCACAGATATCAGGGTTGGATTGGCAAAGGGGCAGCGGGGCTCTGGGTGATGGCCAGTGCCCGAGTGCGAGCTGAGGGCTGTTTTTTTCCTGCTTCAGGGTTGGCCTCTGCCATCCACCCCTCCCGGCCAGGGACTGGCAGTGTCCTTCTGTCCACCCCGGCCTCCACCGGACCAGCCCACTGTCAAATGGGGTCAGCATCTATAGGCAGGGCCGTTGGTAGGATTTTGGGGTCCCAGGCAGAAATGGAATGTGCGAGGCCCTGCTAATTTCCTTACAACATGACATCAACGGAAGGGATATCACATGAAGTAACAGCAATTTACTCTGGAAATTTTGAAGCGACTTTGCAAGAAACAACATCAGTAAACAATATAAACATAAAAAATAACCCTAATAAATTGTGTACATACATTTTAAAATTCTAGGAACTTGTTTCCTTGGGCCTTGTAGCTATGACTCACAGCTGCGAGGCTCAGGGCAAGGGACTCGCAGCCATGGTCAAGGGGTGTCAGGCCTAGTGAATGGTGGTTCCATTCCCTGGGCTAGACAGTCATTGTATAGTGCTCCGAGGTCAAGGAGAGGGGGCCCCACTGTATTGGGCCTCGTATCCATGGTCTAGTGCTGCAAGGAACAGGGGGAGAGGCCTGGTACTCACAGCAAAAGGTTAGCACTATGAGGCCCAGGGGTCCCTCTGCTGGGGTTCACAGCACTGGCCCACAGCTGCGAGGCACAGGGGAGAGTGTGCGCCTCCACTGGGCCCCACAGCTATGACCCAGCTGAGGGAGAGAGAAAAGATTTATGGTGCATTGGTGCTGGGCCCCATACCTGTGAGGAAAGCATGGGGCCATGGTCAGATGCACACACTGCCCATGCCTTGCACCGGCCCTGGTATAGTCACACAGAGTGCTGTGCTTAAATGCAGAGGTGGGGGGCCGCAGGAGCTTACAGCAGCATCACTGGGAGGCCAGGTGTTGCCCAGGGGCGTAGCATCAGGGTGGGTATTTGGGGTGTTACACCCCTCCAAAAAAATGTATTCTGTAGTAAATAGATGGGTACAAGTGCTTTCAGTTGGGTATGTTAGTTTTGTTGTTATGTTATTTTAATTTATTACGGGTGTGCATCATCCCTGGAGAGTTAGCTCGGCGTGGATTCCAAGGTAACAGGCGGAGGGTGCTACTTTTGGAATTGGTTAGTCTTGAGCCATTTCCTGAATTGGAGGTGGTCTTCGCAAATTTGCATTTGAAGAGGCAACTTATTCCAATAGAAAGGGGCAATGAAAGAGAACAACCTGCCTCCTGACCGGGATTTTCTGCACTTAGGGACTGTGAGCCACGCTTTGTCACAAGTTCTTAGGAGTCTAGGGGGAGAGTAGCGAGAGTTCTTAGAAGATAGATAGGTGGGCCCTTTACCATGTAAAGCCTTGTGAGTTAAGCAGCAGATCTTAAAGATAATTTTGTTTCTCACTGGTAGCCAATGTAGAGCATGGGAAAGAGGGGAGGATGTCTTTCCAGAAGGTAGATTGCAAATGAGATGAGCCGCTGTGTTCTGTACGGTGTATGGTGAGGTGTCTGTCGGATTTCAGCTGTGGTTTTTACTTGCACACAGACAACAACTCACAGACACTCGCTCTCTTGTTTCTATTTTGAAGTTCTTACAAAATGTCAGTGAGTTTGAAAAATAATGGGGGATATTCTCAAGAACGTGCGATAAACATCGCCAAAATAGGTTAACGCAAGTTTTCATATCGCCGTCTATCGCGGGAAAATAACTCCGTGTTAACGCCGTATTTTCAACACGGCGGTAACATGCGATAGTCTTCCGATAATGCGTCAAATGTCCGCGATAACATTACCGGGACGGCGATGAAAATCCAAACCCGAACGCGAAAAAAGTTGCGATGGGCCCAACCGCGATATGACAAACAGCGAAAAGCAGCACCAGGCCTGCAATTCACACACGTCAGGCGTGAAAAGCCACTACAAAAGCAAAAAAAAAAAACCACAAACAAAAACAAAACTACAGCGAAGCACAATGGAGGCAGCCGGAGCAGGTACAGAGGACGACCAGAACCCCACAAGCCCCCCGTAGGACCAGCCTGGGACCTCGGGGTCAGGGAAGGGCAAGGACAAGAAGAAGAGGCAGTCGCGGTTCAGTCCGCAGGAAAACAGGATCCTGATCACGGAGGTGATAGAACACCATCAACAACTGTTCATCACCTCCACTGTGTCATTGGCAACAAAAAATGCAATGTGGCAGTCCATCGTGGACAAGGCGAATGCAGTCGGAGTGCTGAGGAGGACAATGGACGAGGTCAAGAGGCGCTGGAATGATGTGAAGCGCAAGACCATGCAGAAACTTGCAGACAACCAGGAGGCAGCAATGCAGACTGGAGGTGGGAGTCCAGTGCCACAGGAGGAGCTGGATGAGATTACGGAAATGGTGACCACAGTCATCAGTGGGGAGACGGTGGCAGGAGTTGGGGGACCGGACACTGCTCAACATGACCCGACACAACAGCAACAGGGTGAGTAATGACCAGGGACTGGGGGGACGGGGGGACATGGGCACAATGGCACACATGCACAATTAAGTAGAGCACATCTGCGGACAAACCATGGCCAACAGTCACAACTCCAACCAAGAGCCCAATTTACCCAAGTCTGCAACAGCACAGCACTGCATAAGCACAGAAGTGAAAGCCACACCGCCTGAAAGGGATAAGGGCCAGCCAAATCAGAGCTGAAGGGGCAACTCACCTACAATGCAGCACACACACATAAGATCCAGAGCACCGCAACATTTACAACAATGTTGAACAAACAGCAACACCAGCACAACAGAAAAGAGGACACAACTGCTGCCGCTTGTGTGTGGAAAATGGCCATTCGCATGTGGCATATCTGGAAACTGTGAGATGATGATGTACTAGTGCAACCCCACATCCCTGATGCTGTAGTAATGCATGTATGGCCATGACCCAGATAGGCAGTGAGACACACATTGTCATACAAATCAACACTCATCACAGTTGAATACAAGTGAAGGTGCGTAGACTTTATTAGCATATGCGTGTCAGTACGGCCAAGATAAGTGCCACAACATGCAGACCAATGCAGAAGTATGTCAGAACGTGGAACGTTGCCAAGCGCCGCTGTCCACTCCGGGGGAGTGCCGCACCATGCACAGGTGTGTGTTTACCTGCGTTGTTGTCCGCTCATGTATTCGGAGTCCAGGCGAATGCAGCCATGTCCACTGTCGTCGTGGGAGATGTGACCAGAACGCCAAGTCCCAACAAGGTGTCGGGACATGTGCAATGTGTACCTAACTGTTGTGTCTGCAGGTACGTAGTTACACGTCCATGAAAGCGAGTGCAGCTTCGTAGGCAATCATTTCCAACATGAGGTCATTGTCGAATTCATCGAACAGGACGGCGAGGCTAACCATTAGTAGGTCCGGACAGATGTGCTGCGTCCACCCCCTTTCACCAATTAGCACCACAGCCCAATAGGGGAGCAGCTCAATGTGGTCACTGCACACGAGGAGTTCTGCAAACTCCCAGGTCCAGCTGCCAGCATGTATGCCAAGTATCCAGGCATCCCATAGACGGGTGTCACAGTGACACTCATGGTCGTGGGCCAACAGGGGGCGCACACACATGTTAAAATCCAGTTCGGCTACCGTCCTGTTGGATAGGCAGACATCCATGGACCACTCGAATATGCACGAGCGACAATTCAACACAGGCTGCACGCAGGTGACGTTGGCAAGGCGGAAGCTCAGCCGGTAACTGATCCGCAGCACTACCAATGGCAGTGCCCCCTGTAAATGCAGCATACGTGCATGGTACAGTTCCACGTGACAGGGGTTGTGAATGTGTCCGGGATGGTCTGCCATTGCGTTAGTGGCTCTGGTTGAAGCAGCACTGTTCTGACCTGTGCCAGTTCTGTGGATGAAATGCCACAGCTCGGATCAATGAGTTGTTTAAGTGTGCAACGGTTGTACGCCTGGGATGGTGTGGGAGTAAGTGTGAAGGCCATTCCATGCAAGATAACTCCGAGCAAGGACTTCTGTGTGTGGGGTGTGTATACGTTGGTCTGTCGTCGGGCTGTGCGTAGTGTGGGAGTCGTCCTCAACTGCTATCGTATCTGTCAGGGGGTGCCGGGCACAGGCAATTCCAAGGTCGGATGTGCAGATGTGCTTCCGCCTGATAGTTCAGGCAAAGGAGCTTTCATCCCTAATGTCAGTTTGTCATCTGCTTGCATTCATGAAGTGTGATGTGGCTTGTTGGGTGTGGGGTGGGATGTGTGCGACTTTGGGATCCATGTTTGACATGACTTGCATGTGGCAAATGAGCGGCATCACTGTGTGTTACGTTGCCTCACAGCTGCTCCTCCCTCCCCCCAAGTCTATTTACTTGTGTGCGCTGCGCGGTTGCATCACTTTCACTCCAACGGAACACCATTGTCATGCCTGTCTGCGCATGTCCACAAGCCTCACAACGACACTGTGATGTTGTCCGTTGAAGGTGGGCGGCCACGTGAGTGTAGGCCCATGGTAAGGTTAGTGCGGACACAGATGTAGAGTTCATGCCTGGCTGAACTCGTGCTGCGACTAAGGCTAGGCATTTGGCTCATGCTGCGGCAATGCAGATACACACAACACTTGGCATGTATGCGCCAAGACCCCGTGCGGTCATGCGCTCCTTCATTTCTCCGTTCATGCGAGACCGCCCTCTGGGTGCATGCTACATTGCAACATTGTCAATTGTGGGCTGGGTGGTGCCGACACTACAACAGAGACACACGCATTGGTGACTTCCTTGTCCAGGCCAGAACTGAACCACGCCCCGAGCCCCGGGCTAATCTTACACACCCCTGCGCTGGACTGACGTATGCCGTCCCAGCCCACTCCACTTACGCTTACAGGGGGGGGGACAAAGCTACATGTCCAAGGTCTTACCCGCTGCCTGAAGTGACATGCTTGCATCTGCTGTCCACAGCACGATGTGATGTGGTAGGGCCAGGGCCATCACGCATACATAATGACCACACGGACACACTTAGATAGATAGTGGAACTGGCTACGGGCATGTGCGCCCGGCCCCTTTTTATTACCAGGGTCACATGTCCAGTGATGCCTGTGCTGGATGGGTGTGGGTGAGTGTAAGCCAGCCCTCAGGGAGTGGTTGGTGCTGGCAACAACTAGAACAGTGATCATCGGATCACACGCACAGAGCCACTCATGAAGGGTCCATGACTTGCAGTGCACTGAGATAGGGGCACCAGAACTGGAAACACACACATATGATTACATCATAAAGGGTCCATTACTTGAGCTACACTGAGTTCGTGGCACCGGAAGCGCTCAGCGGGTGCGTGGCCTGCGATGATGCGTCGTCCGGGCGGGCCGCCCTGGAAGCAATGTCTGTTGCCTACTGGACTGCGCCATGAATAAATGAAGACTCAATTTGAATTGTGAGCCCTGCTGACCGCAGTGTAGGCCGAAGGCAGCGGTCAGCAAGGGCCCACAGCCACGTGGCGATGACTTGTGTTGCACAGGGTCAGTGGCACCTGGAGCGCTCAGCAGGTGCACAGCCAACGATGATGCGTCATCCGGGCGGGCCGCACTGGGAGCAATGTTCTTTTTGCCTACTGTATTCTGCCTCAATATTGCCACGTGGCGTCGACTTGTGTTGCACAGGGTCAGTGGCACCTGGAGCGCTCAGCAGGTGCACAGCCAACGATGATGCGTCGTTTGACTTGGGGGACCTGCTGACTGCAGTGTAGGCCGAAGGCAGCGGTCAGCGAGGGCCCACAGCCACGTGGCGATGACTTGTGGTGCACTGAGTTAGTGGCACCTGGAGCGCTCAGCGGGTGTGCAGCCAGCGATGATGCTTCGTTTGACTTGGGGGACCTGCTGACCGCAGTGTAGGCCGGAGGCAGCGGTCAGCGAGGGCCCACAGCCACGTGGCGATGACTTGTGGTGCACTGAGTTAGTGGCACCTGGAGTGCTCAGCGGGTGTGCAGCCAACGATGATGCGTCATCCGGGCGGGCCGCACTGGGGGCAATGTCTGTGGACTAGTGGTTTCCTCCATTAACAGAAATGTGGCACGATTTGAATTGTGGGACCTGTTGACCGCAGTGTAGGACCAAGGCAGTATCCGGCACACACATGACTCCGTGTTGCTGTGCCGCTGGATGCGCTGGGGGCCTGTGTTGCGGAGTCTGGAGGTCAAGGCATCGGACTCATGGCAGGGTGAGGTGCGCCGCCCTGGCAGACGCGTTGCCCATCACGGAAGAGAACCACGCCCAGAGCCCCAGCCTTTTTATCCGCACTCCTATGCTGGAGTGGCGTACGCCGGCCCAGCCCACTGCGCTTACGCTTACAGGGGGGACGGCACAGCTACATGTGCAGGGTCTTCCCCACTGCCTGAGGTAACATGTTTGCATCCACTGTCCACAACACTACAAACCCCAGCAGTATATGTCCACATGGACATGTCTGTGCTCTGCATTCTGTGGTCTGTCCAGCACATCACCGCCACACTTGGCATTGTGTACATTCTTCTTCATGGGTGAGTTGCCTCCTTCACACATACTTGGTTCCCAACTCTCCCCCCATTCTGCACTTGTGTGGCTGAGGGGCCATGCCGTTTTCGGAAGGCCCGCTGTCTTGTCCTACGCTGCCTCAGTGGTAGTCCGGGGGGAGGTGTCCGGAGGGGGGGGGTCCTGGGGGTGGTGGCTGTGGGTGTTGTGGCCCTCTTGGGTCTCCGAGCTGCATGTTCATTGGCTCCATGGCATCTATGGGTCTTCAGTTGTGGCTCTGGGCTGGGCTCCCTTTCATATTGCAGGTAGTCGTCCTGCTGAGCACCAGCTAAAGGCAGGTGTTAAATCCCTGCAGCTAACGCGCCTTATCGCCTGTTCTTGGTTCGCATCGCAGATCTGACTGGTTGTTGAGAATCGCGCGAAGTGGTGTTTTCGTGTGTTTTTGCACGGGAACGCCTACTCTGCATATCATTAGCGTTAGTTGTCACACTCATCCGTGGCGATGTTTTTTGCGGTAGCTATCGCTGGTAAACTGGCGATGTCGGCAGTTTGCACCAGCTTGAGAATAGGGCGATAAATCTATCGCCACTTTTGCGGCGCTAAAGTGCCGATAAATCGGCGATAAGTCCTTGAGAATATGCACCATTGTATTTTAAGTACACCCAGCACACTGCCCCTTAAGCCCCCTTCATACCCTGCTTCTCATATAATGTATTTTCACAAGATAGTCCAGCGTGATTGCTGGGAAATCTGAAGTTCACCCCCCAAAACTTTCAGACCAAGCTATGCCCCTGGGGTTGCCCTGCTCATGACTGGGTAAATTATCACCTTGGCTCGTGTCCTTCACCTGACTCCTCCCCCACCAGGCTGTCACATTCAGTCCATTGTGGGCAGCAGTGGGGAAGGTGTGCAGTGGCCTCGCTGGGAACCCAAATCAGATGTTTTGTCCTTGGGCATTGTTGGAAACCCACCTCTCTATATAGTGCACCGCAATGGGGTACAGTATGCAGAGACATCGAAGAGACCCTTATTGGTTTACAGAGGCAAAAAGTAGATAATACTAATGCTCTATTTTATGGTAGTGTGGACGAGCAGTTAGACTTATCAGAGGGTAGTGCTAAGCATTTGTTGTACACACCAAGACAAATGATTAAACACACTCAAGGGATGAAGTCGAGACTAAATTAGAAAAATAGTACTTCTTTTTATATAAACATTTAGACCAAGAAATTCGGTACACGGTAAATACGTTTTGCAATACGATAGATTACAGTAAAATGCAATAATCATTGTTGTGCGCAATTACACACAATACATTGCCTAAGGAAGGAAAAAGGCAAGTGGAAAAAGCAATGTAGTACAGTTATTGTATGGTTACCCTTTTGGAAATCGGAAGGTTTGGGGCCAAGGCCCAAAGTGCCAAGGCCAAGTTCTCTGGAGCTTCCCAGGTTTCTCGGGAAACAAGGCAAAAGGGGTCTCTGTAGCTGGTGCCCTACGAAGACCAGGGGCCATCTGCAAAAGCAAAGCAAAGGGGGACTTTCAGGCAAGTCCAAAGGCTCTTAAGGGAAAGTCGGGGTCACAAGGGTTCTGGGGCCGTGGGAGCACAGCTGGATTGAAGATGCCCCGGCCGGGCGGCTGGGTGCAGAGGATATGTGCAGCTGAGCAATGGCACGCAAAGAAGCACCTCACGGTCAGGGGCTGGCACCTTGAAGTGATGTTCTGGGGCTGCTGAGCCCCTGCCCAGGTGGGCTGCCAGAATCCTGAAGTCCATCGTCGGGTGCTGGTTCACTGGAAAGTTGGAGTCCGTCTGGACTCAGTTTTGTATGGTTTTGAAGCAGGGGGCCACACCCCAGGTATTGGTGCTGTGCAGCTCCGGTGGGTCCTGGGGCCTCAAGACTTAGTGCAGAGGCTGAGCTGACCCTCCAGAGCAAGTGTACCTTTGGATGGCACTCAGAGATGTTGGTCAGGCTGGGAAGCTGGACGACGCTGGACTGGACTTTGCGGTGTTGGAGACCTGCGGCTGCACTGAGATAGTACCTCTATCTCAAGGGAGTTCTTTGGTAATTTGCGAAGTGGTGGTGCCCCTCCAGGGTTTCTGCAGGCCACATAGTGATGAAACAAGCTGGAGGATGGTGATTGTTGAGTTCTATGGCGGTAAGAAGGAGTTTGCGCCCAAAGATCTCTGTGACAGTTTGGCTACTTTTTTTGATGATAAAATCAGAACTATCATCTCTGGGCTTAAAACCAACCTTTCTGGGGGGACAGAGGCTGTGATTCATGGGGTAGCTACCTCGATTGTTGATGCGGGAGGGGTGCCTGGTGCAGGAACACAGATTGGTGAGGGGACTGATAAACTGAGTTTTTTTGACCATTTTGAGCCCCTTTCGGATGAGGAATTTAACAGGCTTGCTCTGGGTGTTTCCTCGGGCTCTCCACTGGACCCCCTTCCACACAAAATCTGGAAGGAATTTGCCTCAGAACTTTTCCCCAGGCTCCGACAGATCTGTAATCAATCATTATCTAGTGGAGTTGTACCATCTGGCTGGAAACAGGCTGTAGTTACGCCACTCTTGAAGAAGGCCACTCTTGATCCAACCTGCCCGGGTAACTATCGGCCCATCTCTCTCCTCCCCTACCCAGTGAAGATCCTTGAACGTTTGGTTAGCAAATCTCTGTCAGCTTTTCTAGAACGTAACAACTGCCTGGCAGATGTACAATTCGGTTTCCGTCCAGAACACGGAACCGAGTCTGCCTTGGTGACCGTGTTGGACGATCTGCGTCTGTTGGCAGACAGGGGACAATCAGCAATACTTATTCTGCTTGACCTGTCTGCCGCTTTCGACACGGTCAACCATGACATCTTGCTAACACGTTTAGAGGAGGTGGGAGTAGTGGGCACTGCCCTGGACTGGTTTCGATCCTATTTATCTGGCAGGTGTCAGGCAGTGGCTCTTCCCCCTTTCCAGTCAGCCTTCACTAATATCTGTCATGGGGTCCCACAAGGATCTGCCATCAGCCCAATGTTATTTAACATCTATTTGAGGCCATTGATTAATATCATTCGGGCTCATAATGTGAAATTGGTAAATTATGCTGATGACACCCAGATCATTCTATCTCTTGATGGAACCCTACCCAATGCCCTGGAGGATTTTCATGTGTGCATGCACGATACTGCGCAGTGGCTACGTAATAAATCTTTACAATTTAATTCGGATAAGACCGAAATTGTACACTGCGCAGTTGGGAAGGTCCATCTGCCTCTTCCTCACAACTTCTGGCCCCTTGATTCATCTACTGCCTTGGCGCCATCTAAGACGGTGCGAAACTTGGGAGTCATGTTTAATGCCAACCTGTCATTAGAGACGCAAGTGAACAAGATGGTGGGGTGCTGTTTTGGCCTTATTAGGGCTTTGAGAAAGATTCTCCCGTTGCTCCCAATTTCGGTTAGAGCCTTGGTTGTTCAAGGCACTATCCTAAGTAGACTCGACTACTGCAATTCTCTATTGCTGGAGTCCCCCAAGTATCTGATTCAGAGACTGCAGCGTGTTCAGAATACGGCTGCGAAATTGGCCCTGTCTAGGCCACGAGGCTTTTCCGCCTCAATGTGCCTAGCTGAGCTACATTGGCTCCCTGTGCAGCAAAGAATTTATTTTAAATCCCTTTGTATAGGGTTTAGGGCTTTGCATGGACTCGGTCCTAGGCCGCTACAGAAGAAATTGGTTTGGTATACTCCTACCCGGACCCTTCGTTCCTCTTCTGCTTACTTGGCAAAGGTACCCAGGTTCAACAGGGCCAGACTGGGAGGAAGATCTTTTAGTTTTGCTGCTGCGAAACTCTGGAACGCACTTCCACTTGAAATTAGACAATGCAGTACCCTGTCCCTGTTCAGGAAAAGGATCAAAACGTGGTTGTTCCCCAGAAACTGATCCTGTCGTTTTTGAGTAATGCTCTTAGGTTCTGTCCTTCTCGCTTCACGTTGGTCTGTATTCATGTATCTTTAGCGCCAGGGTACCCGCAGGGTGTTTGTTGCGCTCTATAAATGCTATATACAATACAATACATACAATACAATACAAGTCCACCACGAGGTCTGCAGTTCTCAGTCCGACAGAGTTTCTTCGTTTGTCTTCTTCTTGTGTCAGTGGAATCCAAGTTCAGGGCCTGGGGATGCACCTAAATATTAAATTTAGGGACATTGACAAGGGAGTGACAGGTAGTGGCAAATGGGCCCCTTACCTGGGGTGTCTACACCCTCTATTATGCCCACCTACTGTGGGAGGGGGACATAGCCCTAGTCCTGATTGGAGAAGTCCCACCATCATCAAGATTGTGGGCAATGAAAAATGTGCTTCACCGTGCCTCCAGCACCTCCTAGCCTTTCTAATTTTACCTGTCTGTCCTCCTGCCAAATGGGGGTGAGGACAGAAGGGGGCTCCTTCTATTAGGAGAGGCTGGGGTCGTATTTCAAAGGCGGCAAGGCCTTTGAAGCTTCCCGCCACAGATGCCTCTTCCTGTCCGGGGGAAGGTGTGTGCACCTCTGCCCAGGACAGGCTTTGTTTTTGACCTCTGAGCCCGCTGGCGTTCACCCCATGAGGACAGGACTCTGGTGGAGACAGGCTGGCTTAGACCAGTCGGTGACCACACTAAGGGTTGGTAGGTTTCAGGAGAACCTTCTAAGGGGTCCTCTGTGTGCAGTTATTAATAAATCTGACACTGGAATCAGTGCAGGTTTATTAAGACGAGATGTTTGGTACCCAACATTTCATAGTACAGTGAGGCCCTCATGGAGCTGGGGAACTCATAATAATGAGTGACCACCTTTTTACTCTTCATGGCTTCCCTCTTCACGTACAATATCCAAGAATCAGCATGGATATTGCAGGGACATATCTGCGCATGCAAATATATCCTCACAGGCGATATAGTGCACCCTGCCTTAGGGCTATAAGGCCTGCGAGAGTGGTATCTTACCTATATCCTATACAGTGTCTGTGGGCATGGCACACCGGGATGTGTACCATGTTGACTCTTTGGTTTTGTCTAGACCAAGGCACACAGTTTACGGTGGCAGTGTGCATGGGCTTGGAGTGGGGACCCTAGGGTAGAACAATTTGTGCTGCTACCCATGGCATCCCTCTTCAGTGCCAATGCCCTAGGTACCAGAGTGCCATCTACTAGGGACTTACAAGGAGTACTGAAGTGGTACCAACTGGAAAACAAAAGAGCTTCTGACACAGGGGACCTGGTTGGCAGGGATCCTGTGCACTTTCAGTCGAAATTACATACTTTTCCAGGCAAAAAGTGGGGGCTAACCATGTCCAAAAGAGGCACGTTCCTGCAGGCATTGTTACCTCAGTCCGGTCGGCCCATATTTAATTAAGTTAGCAAATGTTCCATTTTCCGAAGAGGGCTGAATTAAGTGTGACAGTGAGTGACTATAGATGATACTGTGTCTAAATGTTGTAATTGAATTCTCTTAGTGCATTATGTTGGTGTTTTCTATGTTGGTGAGCACTATCAATTCAGTCATTCTGTGCCTCTTGTTGGATATAAAATTGTACTTATATGTTCTCTGTTAACATTTTGTTATGATGGAAGGTCCCAGACATGAGCTAAACTGCTTTCAACAGCATAGAAAACACTCGCAGTATAGACTTCCCAGGGTGTGCCTATTAGTTCTGGGATACATGAAAACATGTTTACCGCTCTGAAAAGTGGCACCTGTGCAGGTTTACAACACATATGCCTTTACCACGCAAGCCTTTACAACAAAAAGGCAAGGTTGGTAAAGGCATATGCATGGTAAAAGTAAATGTAAGTACTCAAGGTAAGTATTAAGTGTTCTATATATATGCATATTGGGGAAAGTT
Organism: Calotriton arnoldi; assembly: GCA_963921515.1. Taxonomy (NCBI): domain Eukaryota; kingdom Metazoa; phylum Chordata; class Amphibia; order Caudata; family Salamandridae; genus Calotriton; species Calotriton arnoldi. Next base: position 1,438,286 of record CAWUFW010002961.1, on the reverse strand, counting down.
GGTTTTTTTAGGGTTTAGGGTAGTTATAGGTTTATGGGTGGCAAGGGAATTTTTAGGGTTCAGGGTGAGTATGGGTTTTTGGGTGGCAAGGGAATTTTTAGGGTTTAGGGTGGGTATGGATTTTTGGGTGGCAAGGACATTTTTATGGTTTTGGGGGGGTATGAGTATTTGGGTGGCAAGTGAATTTTTAAGATTTAGGATGGGTTTTTGGGTGGCAGGGAATTCTTAGGGTTTAGGGTGGGTATGGGGTTTTGGGTGGCAACTGATTTTTTAGGGTTTAGGGTGGGTATGGGTTTTTGGGTGGCAAGGGACTTTTTAGGGTTTATGGTGGGTGTGGGATTTTGGGTGGCAAGGAAATTTTAAGCGTTTAGGGTGGGTTTGGGTTTTTGGATGGCAAGGGAATTTTTAGGATTCAAGGTGGGTATGGGTTTTTGGGTAGCAAGAGATTTTTTAGGGTTTAGAGTGGGTATGGTTTTTTGGGTGGCTAGGGATTTCTTAGGGTTTAGGATGGGTAAGGGTTTATGGATGGCAAGGGATATATATATCCCTTATATAGATAGATAGATAGATAGATAGATAGATAGATAGATGGATAGATAGATAGATAGATAGATAGATAGATAGATAGATAAAAATAGGGTTTGTACCTACCTATAAAATGTTTACCAAGCACTTGTGTTTACCATTCCGGCCTTTATCATGAAAATGTCAGTATTATGGATATAATTTTAAACCCTTTATATATACATAAAAAGGGTTTATACTTACCTCTAAAATACTTACATTTAAAATTCAAACCTTAACCACGAATATGCCTTTACCATTCATGCCCTTGCAATGAAATTCATTGTAAAAACATGCGTGGTAAAGGCATATGCGTGGTAAAATCCTGCGTGGTAACACTAACGCATGGTAATGGTAACCCCGTTGTAACGGCTGCATTGTAAAGGCATTTGTTGTAACGGCATGCATTGCTCCATCATACATCCCACCGCCTTTCTCAGCTGGCCACTGAGGCACACTTTCTGGATAGATTTCCTTAATGCTTCCTGATTCCCACGTCCATGTTCGCTGGGAGATGAAGATCAAAGTAGCTGGTCAGCAGACTGAGACACCTTCAAGTTGGACTCTACAGCACTCACCACCAGCAGGGCCTTATCCAGAGGTAGCAGCAAGAGGACAAAGCAACACACTAACCAGCCCAGCCCATAGGCACACAGGATACCTGCTTCAACAGACTGCTGCTTCAACCCACTTTGTCATCTTTTTAGGCTTCAACATTTTCCTGCACTTCCCAGGAGGAAGGATTCCCAGAATAGGCTTTCAGTGTCCCAGTCCAACTCCTAACGCCTAGGCAGAAGGCAAGCCCTAAATCTACCATCCAGAACTACGGAGTGAACATCCAGCCTTTTCTTTTCTGTTAGTCTCCTAAGCCACAAGCATCACAGGGCTATAGCACCAACCCCAGAGGACCATGTTACCCCTTTTGCACCCCTACTCCCCCTCAGAACTGACAAGCAGACAGACATCAACCCATGCTGAGTAAAGCAGTACTTCAGACCCCATTTAGTCCTCAGCCGTCGCAGTTCCATCACACACAGAGAAGGCTGCACTAGGACCAGTACAGCAGGTCCACCCAAAGCTTCACTGACATCTTGCAGCCTTACCACTCCACAGTGCTTAATTTGAGTAGTTGGTTGCCGGTGGGCCCACCGTGCTTGGGGCCTGTACTTATTTTTCCTCATCAGATGTCAGATATTGAACACGAGAGAGAATGAAAAACACAAACACATCATACGCGCCCCCTCCCTGAACACCTTCAGGAAGACCCTCAAGACCTGGCTCTTTGGCTAAACAGATCTGCGGACCCCCCCTCCCCCCTCAGCGCCTTGAGACCCTCACGGGTGAAGCGCTTACAATTCCCTGATTGATTGATTGATAAATGGGAAAGAAGGAGAAAAAGAAAGAAAACAGGCACAAAGGGGGAAAACAATGACTGGCAAGAAGGAGCTAAAAGGGCATTAGTGTCTGGTAGTGGAATAAAGAGGCCTGAGGCGAATTCAACACTAAGCAGCCTTTGTATTTGACATGCCGATTTTTAAAAGCACCGCCAGAGCAGAGCTTTGGGCACCCGCACTCATTCCTTTACAAATTAAGCACTGCCACTCAAGTACCAAGGTACCCAGTGTTGCAGCATGTCGCCATTCTATCATTTCCTATGAAGCAGAAAGGAACAGGCAGGAACCATTCTTTATGTACATTTACGGATGCTTTGAACAACTAAATTGAGACGTGCGTGCCATTTCAAAGCTAGCGCTATATTAAGGGTGTGGTCCAAAATGCAGACAAGAGACTCATTTCTCCATATGCCAGAAACAGTTTGGTAACTTTCGCTTACTTTTTGCCTCCATGTGATGTTACTTTGTATGCCATTCCGAATGCGAACTGTTTTAGTGCCTAGGCCAGAATGTGTCAACAAAGTTCATTTGTACGTGTGGATTTCAGGATATTGTTTTCCTCCTTTGTTTGTGTTAGTGTGCATGCTCAACAGACAGCTGTTTGTGGCTCATTGTGGAGTAGCCCTCTTTCAAGGACTATGCCAAATTTGCAAACCTGAGACTTCTTTCTCTGTAAGCGGCATTGCCTCTTCTAGTATTTAAAATGTGAGATAATATGTCCTTTTCATTGATTTTGTATCTTTTTTATCGTCTTGGCCACACAGAAAGGAATATTTTTGCAAGATACTGATCTAGGTTCTGTTTTACGGCTGAGGCTCTCGTAGGGTGAACATGTAGCTCTATTCTGCCTGCAAGAAAAGGGCCATTTGGTATATGCAACGTTTTCTGGCTGGTTGAGTTTTGGTGCACAGAATGTGCTCCGGATTTTGTGCTATGGCATCGAGCAGCAGCTTACACAAGGAGAGGCATGTGAAGAGCGTGTGAGGAATTCTTACAAACATGGAATGTATAAACAAATAAAGCTAGGAGTCTTCGATCCACTCCAAAAAGGATTCTGAGAACAGAAAGGGGCATATTCTCAAGGACACATCGCGTAGTTAGCGGCACTTTATCGCAGCCAAAGTAGAGATAAATTCATCGTACCACTCACAAGCTGGTGTTAACAGCCCAACACCATTTTACCCGCGATAGCATCCGCAAAAAACATCGCCACAGATGACCCCTGCAACTATCGCTAATGAGATGCAGAGTAGGCGTACCCGTGCAAAAAGCCGTGAAAACACCACTCCGCAACATTCTCAACGAGCAGCCAGATCGGCGATAAGACCACAAAACAGGCGATAAGGCCCGTTAGCAGCAGGAAACTAACACCTGCTCTGACCTGGTGCAAAGTCGGACCACAGCCTGCACCACAAAATGGAGCCCAGCCCAGAGCCACACCTGAAGGGCAACAGATGCCATGGAGCCACTGATCATGCAGCTCGGAGCCCCAACAGGGCCACAATACCCACCGCCACCACTCCCAGGACCCCCTCCCCCCCCGGCCAAAGACATGCCACATCAACTATACGGAATCATGTACCAAATAATCCGCCTGATGTCGCACATTCACATTTGGTGGCATGCATGTGTCGTCACAAAAATGAGCATCACACATCCACCTTCGATGTAACAAATGAAAATGTATTCAAAGAAACAGAACAGAAATGAAGACACATGGCGTCTCCCCTCGGGACAATCCGTAGGTCACAGCCTGCAAGACAAAAATCATGATGAGAAGGTGTGTCTTGCGCACATCAAAGGACAGAGAGAGAGCGAAGGAGAGAGAGAGAGAAAGAGAGGGAGCGAGAGAAATACGGACAGAGAGGGGGAGCGAGAGAAAGACGGACAGAGAGAGGGAGCGAGAGAAAGACGGACAGAGAGGGGGAGTGAGAGAAAGACGGACAGAGCGGGGGAGCGAGAGAAAGACGGACAGAGAGAGGGAGCGAGAGAAATACGGACAGAGAGAGGGAGCGAGAGAAAGATGGACAGAGAGGGGGAGCGAGAGAAAGACGGACAGAGAGGGGGAGTGAGACACAGATAACAGAAGAGATGGACAGGGAGAGAGAGTGCCCACAATGCGCACCCAGGCCACACTGCCCACCTGCTGCCACAGGTGTGTCTCCAACCACGTGCCTGTATGTAGTGCAGTTCATCAGGTCACACATCTGAAACAGATCCGTCATCTGAAACAGAGTCCAGAGATATGAATGGCAAAGTACATACAATTGCACAAGACATCATCGCCTGTCCGCCCCTGCGCACCCAGGCAGATGTACCCCAGCCCCTCCCGCCGCCCAGCGGTGCATGCCTGCCCCTGCACACCCAGGCCTCACTGCTCACCTTCCGCCCTTGGCGTGTAGTAATGATGGCCCACCACGTGCCGCTGCAAGCCACATGCCGGGGGCCCGCGGACATGGCACCCTCCACATCATGCAGCCCCGCTCCGCAGGCCACCAGGTCTCACATATGATTCTGGGTCTTGATTTCGCCATGGCAGAGGACATACCAGTGCACCGGGCATCATCGCAGGCTGCACACCCGCTCAGCCCTTGAGGTGCCACTAACTCTGTGATCCGGGATGCGACTCCATGTGGCGGTAGGCCCGCGCTGCCCGCTGGCTCTCGCCTACACTGCGGTCCAGCAGGGCACACAAAACCTGAGCAGTCCAGATGGCCGGGACGGGGCATCATCGCAGGCTGCACACCCGCTCAGCACTTAAGGTGCCCCTACCTCAGTGCACCCAAAGTCACCGTCCCGTGGCGGTGTGCCTGTGCCGGCCGCAATGTATCCGGTGCCACCAAGTCTGTGTCCCAAAGTCATGGTCCCTGTATGATTGGGTACCGTGTTGCAGACGCCATCATGTCATCTCCGGTCCTGGGGAATGTGATGTTGCAGGGCCCGAGGCCCTCATGCCTACATTAACACCACAGGGACGCACCCAGATAGAGTGGAAATGGCGTCAAGCACGTGCGCCCGTCCCTTTTCATTGGCAGGGTCACATGTCCTGTGACGCGTGTGCTGGATGGGTGTGGTGTGGGTGTAAACCAGCCGTGAGGGAGTGGCTGTGGCATGCTGACAACTTGACCTGTGAGCAGCAGATCACCACAGGAAAGACGGGACATGTAGCGTTGCCGTCCTCCCCTGTGAGCGTAAGCATAGTGGGCTGGCCTGGCGTATGCCAGTCCAGCGTAAGGGTCTGTATATGACCTCGGGGCCCTGGGCGTGGTTCCGTACTGGGCTGGACAAGGAAGCAACTCATGCGTGTGCCCCTGTTGTGTCAGCGCCACCCAGACCGCATTGGGCAATGTGTCACCCTGTGACCCCTGTTCTATGACATGAGCCACATGGACGTAAGAGGAGTCCAGTGAGCCCACATTCATCCATACTTCCACACTTAAAAGACCATAGACATGACACATCTGTGTGTATATGAATGTTTAATGCACATTCAGTGGAGCGTTGCATCTGGAGCAGTACAGGGCCATGCAAACCCCACATGACGATGTTGTCCCGTGGAGGTCCAGCCAGGGTCCTCCAGGGAATGACAAGTCCAAAAGAAGAGGACGAGTACAGTCTGCAGTCTGATTGCTGTGTCAATGGCGATCAAACATCATATGGCAATCCATGTCGAGGTCCAAGGTGAGTGTCGCAGAGTGCATGGGGGGGACAGTGGAAGATGATGATGCAGAGGGAAGTACCAAGCTGAAGCCGGACCTATGGATGAGATGCATGCTGCTGCGTCCTCCTTACCACGAGGGCAGTATCATCCGCATCTTCGTTCTCTGCTGTTTCATGTGCCTCACGTGTGGGTGGTGGTGTTCTGTCTCCAGCACTGTGTGGCAGTGACACATCAGTGGCCGGAGGTGGAAGGTCTGCCGCACTGTGTGGCACTGACACTTCAGGGGGCGGAGATGTGGATGGAGTGGTGGCAGCAGCATGCATCCGCACCAGGCCTTGTGGCAGCAATGCCATGAGGAGGGTCCTGAGGTCATTGAGGAACCCAGCTACCTCTCGCTGGTGTGCAGCCGTGGCAGCCACTCGTTCTGCATTCGCCCGTTCCATGGTCTCCATTAACCTCCGCATGTTTCCCAACTCCTGTGTGACATCGCTAGTGCCACTAGGACTGGACAGTTGTACTATTCTCTGAGTCAGGGCTCCAGCGATGTCAGCCATGGTCCATTGGAGAGCATGGAGCAGACTGTGGATGTCCGTTAGGGACCGTGAGTGGTCCCTGATGGGACTTAGACACCCACGTATGGCATCTAGTTTGTCTGCCATACGGTCGAAGCCCACCCGCACCTGTTCAGCCAGATTCTCCTGGCACCCCAAGACACGGCGTTGGAAGGCCATGTGTTCTCCGTGGGGTCCTGGGAGGCAGCAGTGGTGGTGGGTGCTGCCTGCAGTGTGGTCTGTGCAGGGGGTGGGGTCTCCTCGTAGCAGCTGGGCTGCCCAGCTCCTGAAAGTGGGCTGCGGAGGCTCTACACGAGCAGTTGGAGGGCATCAGAGTCGAAGCTGTGGTCGTCCTCTTCGTATCCAGAGACGAGAGGGTCGGACTGCTCTGCAGGAGGTGTTGATTCTCCCTCTGCAACGTGAAGGGGAGATGCAGTTTAACAATGTGTCCACATGTATGTTGTCGCATTGTACATGTTTACATACAGACAGCATGACTGGGTACATTGTGGCTGTTTGGGAGGAGCTGCCTATTTGATGGGGAACAGTGGACATTTCGACAACATCACGGATGTGTGTTTGTACTTGTACATTATCAACGCACATATCCCTGCAATGCCAATTGTGATTGGCCTGTGTCTGCACCCAAGCGGCACCAGTTGTGTCCCGTGTTCTGTTGTAGGTGTTTTGCGGATTGTGTCACATCGTTGTCAATGTAGATGTGCTCTGTATGTGATGTGTGTGCTGCATTTTTGGGGAGTCGCCCCTGCAGCTCAGATTTTGCTGCCCCTTATCACTTTCATGAGGTGTGCCTCTGACTTCTGTGCTTGTACAGTGTTGACATGTTGCATACTTGGGTACGTTGGTCTTTTGGTGGGAGTTGGTGGTCTAGGGCATGATGTGTCCGCAGATGTGCTCAACTTAATTGTGCATGTGTGCCATTGTGCCCATCTCCCTCGTCCCCCAGGCCCTGGTGGTTACTCACCCTGTTGCTGTTGTGTCGGGTCCTGTTGAGCAGTGTCCGGGCCCCTAACTCCTGCCACCGTCTCCCCACTGATGACTGTGGACACCATTTCCTCCATGTCGTCCAGCTCCTCCTGTGGCGCTGGGCTCCCACCTCCAGTCTGCATTGCTGCCTTCAGGTTGTTGGCGAGTTTCAGCTTGGTTTTGCGCTTGACATCATTCTAGCGCCTCTTGACCTCGCCCATTGTCCTCTTCAGCACTCCGACTGCATTCACCTTGTCCACGATGGACTGCCATAATGTATTTTTTGTTGCCAATGACACAGTGGAGGTGACGAACAGTTGTTGATGGTGTTCTGTCACCTCCGTTATCAGGATCCTGTTTTCCTGCGGACTGAACTTAGTCTTCCTCTTCTTCTTGTCCTTGCCCTTCCCTGACCCCGAAATCCCAGGATGGTCCTCCGGGGGGCTTGTGGGGTTCTGGCTCTCCTCCGTACTTGCTCCGGCAACGTCCATTGTGCTTTGCTGTTGTTTGGCATTTGTTTGTCTGTTTTTTTTCTACTTTTATGGTGATTGTTCCTGCCTGACGCGTGTGGATTGCAGGCCTGTAGCTGGGTTTTGCTGATTTTCATATCGCGATTGGCCTCATCGCCGCATTTTCTGCATTAGTGTTTTGCATTTTTGCGGCGTGGCGTTGATTCTAACGCGGTCAGTTGGCCGTGTTATCTGGGGAGTATCGCATGGGGCCGCCGTGTTGTGAATACTTGGTTAACAAGGCGTTAATTTCCCGCGATGGACTGCGATATGCAAAGTTGCGTTAAGCTAAATTTGCGGTGGTTATCACACGTTCTTGGGAATATGCCCCACAGTGTTTTCTTGGTGGCTTTTGATAATCATTATTCTGTTCGCAAAAGTGAAGAAGGTAAACTTTGAAGGTTTGCATGTGTTTTCCTAAGGTCATTTTGGTCTTTATTTTTTGTTACAATGACCTGTATTGGGCCCTAGGCCAGAATATGCACACACTATGGGGCATATTTCCTAATCTTTCATACAACGCACAGCAGCAAGCAAAGTTGGAATATTTCTGCTCTCTCCTTGCACTGGCACAATATGTGCTACCTAGGGCCAACACAGTCACCCGTGCACCATAGTGCAAGGATGCATGCATTACAGTGAGGATTGTTTTTGTGCAGGAAAGGATACCTTCTTGCACAAAAACAATCCTTAGAGGCATTTGCCTCTTTCTACGTGTGCTACAGAATGCAGCAGAAGCAGAAAGAGGACATAACGAGGAGAAATAAAGATATTTCTCCTTGTTACACCTCCCTGCGGAAGGCGTAGCATTTTGATGCATTCCCAGGTTTACTAGCTTTAGTAAATCAAGGAATGCAACAAAATCCATGGATAGATGCATGGGAAGGCCTGTGCTCCAACCATGGAATGCCTCCAAGCTTGAAATATAATGTAACGCGGTGCAAGTAGCTGCGTTGCGTTACATTTCTTTAGAAAGCCAAGCAAGGTGGCGCAAATTGCCCCTTGCGTCGCCTTGTAAATATTACTGAAGCCTTTATGTTGTCCTTGCATCACCTTGCATGGTGCAAGGATAATGGAAATACTTCATAAATCTGGGCCGATGTGCATTTTGTATGTGGCTTAATACATATGTGCAATAGATTAGGTCTCCTTTTACTTGGCGTTTTTCTCTCTTTACTTTATGTTGTATGTGACTTAATACATATGTGTGATAGATTAGGTCTCCTTTTACTTGGCCTCTTTCTCTATTTACTTTATGTTTCTAACTACTTTGCATAGCGCTACCTCATTTCTAGTTCTACATCAACTCTCTGGCTACTTTGTCTCCTACACATACGTTTATATTGTGATATTATGCATAAGCCCACTAAACATCAACTAATTCACTCTTATCTTGTCTTTACAATAGTATGAAGAATAGGGTGGTTAGACAGAGTCAGGGGTGAACCTACCAGTGATGCAGCAGGTGCAGTGGCACTGGGGTCCAGCTCCATGAGCGGCCCATTGAACCCTGATAATTGCTTTAATTTACAACCCCAACAGCAGTCGAAGACACTATTTTCCTTGCTTGCACCAGGCTCCATGGCAACCTTGCTACACTCCTGCACAGAATTCCATTGAAAATGTTGTTTTTCAAATTTATTGTACATAAAACTACCAGAAGGAATTTCGGAGCACCTTTTGCAGGCTGCATTATTTTAGGTGCATCAGCACTAAGAAGGAGTGAGAAGTTTTTGTGGGGTGAACTCTCAGCTTCCCAAACTATAATCCAGAATAAACACAAAGGAGGGTTGACCCAACTCTCTGAAATGCTCTCTTGTACTCAGTTATATGTGTGACCTCACAAATATCTCAAGTGAGCGAGCAATCGGCACCCAGGTAAATTAGTGCTCTCACAACATTTTTGGGATATATTTGATGGGTCCTCATCCACAGATACCACCTGTGGCCTGCTTCATCAGTGGACCCACATCCACATCACCTAGTGTGAGTGGGTGGGCTCAACGCGTTTGTAAGCGGAGCACTTAAAAAGTGAAAGGCAAGGGAATTTATGAGTGAGTTAAAATTGTCTCATAGGCCCTAAAACTATGATTTCATGAGTAAGGTCTTCGGCAAGATTAAAAATAGCGAGATGTCATAAGGATTCAATGGTCCTTGACATCAAAAGGTCGACTAGTTCAGCTGTGTTAACTGCCACTAGCGGTCAATCGGCTTTCTTCAGGATCAAGATTTTGCTATGTTAAATCCTTGCGTGGTATGGTTGAGCTTTCCAACCTATTTCAATGCATTCATAACAATATAAAGAAGCTTGCACGCAAAACTACAGACCATATTAGGACCCTTTCCTTGATATGGTCATAGCTCAAAAGAGAGAATGAGTGTCATAGTCATTAACTTTTAAGTCATTCCATGTTGGATGTCATATCACTGAGGCACAATATCCCTTTAGCGTGCGGTAAAGCATGCCAACATGTGTGATTCACCCCCCTAATGCATCAAATTTAATTTCTCAAACTCACAAATATATACAAATATATTGTCTGTTACATCTGTGCTCTGATTGGCTGCTGTATCTGGTGTTTCTATTGGGCTTAGGGTTAGGTTTCTGATTAGCTGATAGGTCTGGGGTTCTGATTGGTCCCTGTGGTAGTGATTCAATTGGACTTAGGGCTAGGTTTTATGATTGGTGGATAGGCGTAGGTTTTTGCTTGGTTCCTGGTGCAAGGGTTTCTATTGGGCGTAGGGCTTAGGGTTTTATCTCTGATTTGCTACTAGGGCTGTGATTGGCTGTAATGGGCCTGGTCTCCTATTGGTCCTAGGGCTTAGGACTAGTGATGTGATTTGTTAGGGTTAGGACTAGGGTTCCCATTGGCCGAAGAGGTCACCTGGCTTAGGGTTAATTAAGCCTAGTGCTCAGGGTATCTCAGCTTGGGTGTCGAGGCTAAGGGTGGAGAGGACAAGGGCAGTTGCCTGTTTGGGGCTGGTAGGCCTAAGGCCAGAAATGCTGCCCTTTTTGCCATTCACCATCGCCCACCTTAACCCATCCACATCCACAAGCATATCAACACACTCACAGCAAATGTACCGTACTCTTTTACTGCAAACAAACCCTACCCACATTTCAATGTCTCAGCACCCAGTACAAAGCCCCACAAACCACTTCTATACAACCTTCTACCCAAATTACCACACAATGGCACCTTCACTTACACAAAGAACACAACTTTATCCCATACCACTAACCAAACCACTCATCATCAACACAACCCAAATCGACACCATATTTCCCATCCAGACACACACTCCTTGCTCATGCAAAGCACCAACTCCACCCTCTAATTACTTCTAACAGACCCCTTTCTTTCACCACCAAACCTATACTCAGCCTTCCACCTTTTCATCCACCATCACCCTGTTCCTCTTTTTACCAAAACAACACAACCCTTACACTCCACTCCACATTTTACCTCTTACATCAATCAAATCTAACACAAACACTCTTAATTCTTGTCCATCCCATCTCACATACCACATACACTCTTTTCCAAAACACATCACCACCCCCTTTACCTCGCAACTTCCACTCGCCATCTATACTTTAAATACAAGTACTGGGGTGTAGCCAAGATGGCGACTTGGTGAGACGTGCCTGTTCGTCTCTTCGCTCATGCCCGTGATGGCCCTGAATAAAGCCTGCATAATACCAGGGCCACCACAGATGCCGCATTGCGACTGACCCCCCAACATCTGGGGGAGTGGGGATGTGGCTCCCGAGGGCTTAACAGCCGGTAAGACTGAGCCAGCGCGATCGGTGGCCGAATGGGCGCTGCGCTCTGGAGACGGAGCAAGATCTGCATACCCCCATAGATAACTATCCTGGCTGGGAGCAGAGCTGAGGCTGGCCCATCCCAGAGCTGGAGGCGGGAATGGGCAATACGGTGAGAAGGCGGGGAGGAGCAACACCGCCGCCTCCCTCGGGACAACACCGCGGCACACCCAAGAACTAGAGGGCGTCTGGGTGTAGTGGAGGCTGTGGACCTACATCACCGGTCCGGCCTCGCGGGAGCTGTGAATCCTCCGGTGCCCCCGATCCGGCTGGCCGGGGTCTCCAACGATGACCCTCTTTGGAAGGCCTACCTCCCAACGCAGCAGCAGAGCTCCGGTGAAGAGGTGAGGGGAGGCCGTGCTGGAGGTGCTGGAATGGCCCAAGGAGCTAGGCCACGATTAGAGAGAGAGGCAAGGAGGAGGGTGCCCGGGGGCAGACGGGAGGCCCGCGTTCACAGCGGTGACTAGTACAAGGCGGGGCCCCCAGGCTGGGGGGCTTGCGGCTGGGCCCGCCCTCTCCGCATTCCAACAACTGAAGCACAGTTTGCGACCCTAAGGCCTTAGATCCAACGCAAAGGGCCCGAGTTGAGGCCCACCTACCCTTGCTGCACCAGTACAGGGAGAGTGGCTGACCCATGGGGACCCTGCTGAACAGCCACATTGAAGAACTGCCCCTCACTGCCGGAGCCTGAGAGACTGTGGATGCGGTGGGGGGATTGGGGCCCATGATGACCATGCTGCTTCCTAAATCTGCTCCCCGTGAGGGCGGGCTCCCCGTGCCCCAACCTGCTCCCCTAGGAACAAAGCCAGATGTCACTGTTGGGGTCCATGGGGCTCGGGAGTTGGACCTCCGCCAATACTCGCGAGCTGGGGCCCTGCCCAACACAGTGGGCCTCGTGTCACGCCAGGCCTGAGACTCCTGGGTCACCCTGGGGCCTGCCTTGACTTCCTGCGGACGCCAGGACATAATGGCCACCAGCAAGGGGAGAAAAGACAGGTTGGACTGGAGGCCCCGATCAATCGCACCTTCATTGAATCATTATTTTTGTCCCTTTGGGAAGACCTCCATTCAATGAAAAGGGAGCTCTCGAGCAACCTGAAAGAGGTCCGCCGGGATTTGGACTCCCTGGGCGACCGGATCAGCACCCTGGAGGACCACGAGACCAGCAGAGATGAAGAAATCGAAGGCCTCCAGCAGGATGTCCTCCAGCTGCAAGAGTAAAATCTGGATCTCCAAGCCCACACGGAGGACTTAGAATAACATACGCATTCGGGGCATTGCTACCCGGATGGGGGACACAAACATAGAGGCCTTCGTAGCTGACCTCTTCCAAGCAATCCTGGGAGAGCCTCCGGACTTTCAAATCAAATTAGACCACACCCACCTAGTGGGCCTCAGAAAAGCCGCCCCAGCCCCACAAGCTGATATATTAACATGCATCCATGATTTTCAACTCAAGGAGCGCATTCTTCGCAGGGACATAGACAATCCCACTCTCAGTTCAAAGGCCAGAAACCTACGTTATACTAGGACTTCGCATCATCCACGCTGCAGAAACGCAAAGCCTTCCAGCCTATCACTGCCCATCTGCGGGCCCCTTGGCATATCTTACTCTTGGGCCACCCATCCAGATTGATTTTCCCATTCCAAGTGGAGCTCCGACAAATACGCTCAGCTCAGTTGCGGAGGCAGACAAACTGCTGGGGATTGAGACCACTCCCACAGACAGTGCGCAACCGGTCAAGGAGAACAGGAGCCACCGGAGTGGCCATGGCTGTACAACAATTAAGCCTCCGGTTCCAGGCCTATGTCCTGATCTGGATACCATGGCCAAAGAAAGACAGGTGGTCCTGGCGTCACTGGCGGAGGACCTCTCCGGCCCCTTGCCATCATAATTTGTGGGGGTCGGCGGTCACTGAATTGCTAGGCCTCTCTTCTCAGTCTCCTTTGCTAAGGGGGCAGTGGCTGGGCCTCGGTGGGAGCGGGGAGTTTATGGCCACTGGTACCCTCTATCAGTTATTCCTTGGAGCACTCCTCTCCGGACTTTGACAAACCACAAGATGACTGTTCGTTTGTTCGTAGTTGAATTTGTTGGGGTTTGTTTGATTTTGTTCACCCCCCTGGGACCCTCACATGCTCGACTTCTCACACATGTAGCCCAACTCTATCAGGTACATACATCTTGTAATATGGGGGTGCATGAAGATAGGGATCCCGGGTTCTCAGCAAATCTATACCCAGCTCCTTAATCAAGACCTGACCTCTATGGTAGCAGACACCAAAATCCTCACTCTGAATGTTAAGGGGCTGAACAATCGGGTTAAGAGGTGGGCCATTCTACCCTACTAAGAGCAGTCAGGTGCCCATATCTGTCTTCTACAGGAAACTCACCTCCTTGCCGGGGACATACACAGGCTCCGATCGAGGGCTTTTCCCCCCACCAGTACAGTAGTATGGCCGATGGGGACATTGTCGACATCGCTAAGTTAGCATGAGCCCAGCTGCCATGAGGCTGCTTTTGCGCACGTTACTACATGACTTTATGTTTGCAAGATTCTGTTTCTGCCTTTCACATGAGAAGCGTCTGCTTCGTGCGTTCTCTGCTGGTTCCTGGAGTTTAGTCTGAACACTGTAAGTAAGGTCGATAAACAATGCCCCTTGTTATTCTGTTCTGGTCAGTTCATAGAACCTAGACAAAACACGCTAACACAGCTGCTGCTGCTGGAAACTCATGCTTTGATATTATGGGGATGCATGTTTGGTTAACACACACTTGGAGAGGGATCTTTCCAGGGAGAAGAGCCATGCGGTTCCTATGATGTAGATATACCATCTAGGCACTAAGGTATGGGGTCTGCTGACAAAGCCCAGAGATCTTCTATTATATAATAATACCACTTCTTACCAAGGGGAGGGTGGTTAGGCCTTATAGTCCTTTATCCACTGTCTTTATATGATGATATCTCCCTTTATGATATATGGCCTTGCTACAATGCTAACTGTATTGATATTATGCATTTTGCTACTGGTTGTGGCTCGTATACTGCGCTTTAGAGTATGATAGTTAAAATAAACATTTTAAACTTTATTTGTGTCTCGTTCAACTCTTATTGTGGACATATATGAGTGAGAGAGCGAAAAGGTGTGTCTTGTTACCGCGATTCCTGAGAGATCACGGGAGTGTTGTGTTCTGGGGTGTCCAATCTTTTGCATCTTCGTGATTGTTTAGGAGAGCAAGTGAGACACTATAGCTAGTCGGTCCTGGGATTGTGGGTCCTGAGGTGGTAGGAAGGCATAGCCCCTATACACCGAGGTCCCATATTCCTGCGCATAGTTCTGTGTATGTGCAGAATCCCTGCAACATGGCGCCACCAACGTTTGGTCTGCTACTTATTCGCGAGACCCCTGAGTAGTGCTTGTGTGTGTACACAATACCCTTTCAATTCAATTCAATTCAATTCAAAAGACATATCCATAAAAGTGCAAGCAGATAAAAACGTAATCGTCGCAATACCCTTTCACCTGTTCCCGGAGACGTCCGTGGTGAGAGGGCTTAGCCTCCTATATTTGATGTTTATAGGTTTTTCAAGCTTGGATTTTAAAAGGTTCCTTTTTGGTTATAGCCCGTTGTTGCGCTACCTCACTTGCGTTCTTCTAATTATGGCAGTTGCCATAGTGGCTCCAAACTGTGCACCAGTCATGGCTTATTTGACTCAATATGGATTCCCTCATGCTGGAGCCGCTATTATTTTTGTGGTTGAAGCGGATGCAGCACACTGCTTCGAGGTTTTCTATTCTTGGGTTACCTTTCCGGCAGTGGATGGTAACGATAATTTGTTTCACGAATATACTGCCTCCGTGGTTCCGCGGGAATATAGACCTTATAAGACTCTTGAAGTTCCGCTGACAGCTTGGCAGCACACCATATGGTTTAATGGCACCCTTCCTCACCCTATATCTGTGGTCCGTTTAGGCCCCTTATCCGTTGATGGGGCCACATGGCCCGTTTTTGCTGAGTATACACCACATCCAAATTACCTAAATGCTCCTATCGCAGAGCTACATCAATTACACACGTCTTTGATACATATTCATAGAGCTGTTATACAGTTTATGTCGCGCAACATACAGGTGGCACCACCGAGTGTTGCTGCGCAGCTACTGGGACATGGTGGTCTGGTTATTAGTCCCCTCATGATTAAATCCGTGATGGGTAAAAGTCCTCAGAATAAGGATGATCTCCCTTATTGGCTAGCGGAGAAGTTTGAGCAACTCGAAGCTGTTTTTCCAAATACCACTCCTGTGGAGAAGCACAGGATCCTCACTATGAGTCTACCTAAAGGCCTAATTCCCGAATTGGCTGACTGTACCACTTGGGGAAAAGTGTTTGCAGCAGTATATTCAATGTGTTTCGGCACCCCCTCCATGACCGTTCTACCGTCCGTTCTTAAAAGGGTTCAGGATGAACATGGGGCAGAGGCTGCCCTTGAGTTGGGGATGCGATTGGTCGGGGTGTTCGATATTGTTTGCAATATGATCCTTGCTAACATGAAGGGAGAAGCTGTTAGCTTACAGGTGAGTCAGCGCTTAGAAGCAGTTGCTGATGCAGACAAGCAACGTGAATTGCCCAAAATTATCGCTAAGGCGTATAAAACCTTGGGGAGAAATAGTCTGGGAGTTAAGCCTTTTACACAAGTTCAACAGAAAACCCAACCTGACAAGGAGGGGCGTCCAGTTTTTCCTAAAAAGAACTGGAATAAGAATCAGTGGCAGCACCAACAGAAGCAAGGTTCGGATGCTGGTTTGCCGACACCTGAAGCTTCTGAGCATAGATATGATTTGCGTGACCGCTCAAAAATTAAGACACCTGAGAGGTTTCAAGTTCCTGATCAGTGCCCTCCTCGTTCTTTACAGGACACATCGGATTCTCAAATCGGTGGTGGAGAGCGCCAAGATTGCAGACAAGGCGAGACCACTCAGCAGAGACGTGATCCGCCACGCCAGTTTGACGTGAAGGCCAAACCGGAGGGAGTGCCTCAGTTTAAACCACCATATCAAAAGAAGAAAGTTGCTGCTTTAACAGCGAAGTATGCCTCAGACCACCGTCTGAGAACCCTACTCCTAGATTGGACATGGGCGGTGACACTCCTCGACAGCGCGGCGGAAGTTACCATAGTGCGGGAGGCACTCCGTCATTGTCTGGCGGCGAGAGCAACTGACACTTTCATTACAGTGGAAACAGCTGATACATGAGTTGCGCCCCCAGACAGACTTTATGAAATAGTCCTGCAAATTGAAGGTGATATACAGCGTACAATTAATGCGGTTTTTTGGGAAAACCTTACCTCCTCGTATCACATTTTGTTGGCGGAGGCGGATTGGCCTCCACCATTTTTTCTAGCCTTTTCTCGAGGGGAAGACATGATACTTCAGAGTTTTTCCCGTTATGTCTCTGAAGAAGCTAAACAGGCTTACGCGTCAGAATGGGCATTAGCCTTGGCTCCGGCGGTGTATCGTAATCAGGTGGGCTGGGATAGAGATTCACCGGCACATGAGATACCCTTATGATCTAGCCCACAACCTCAACCCCAATATTCAATCAAACGTGAGGCTAAAGCTCCCGTTTGTGACATTTTGTCCCAATTGGAATATCAGGGTGTGATTGAAACCTGTGTATCACCCATGAATAATCCTCTTTTTACGATATCGAAGCCGGACGGCTCGTATCGTATTGTGTTGGATTACCGCAATTTGAATAGTCATGTTTGTTCCTTTGCATTACAGAACACTCATAGCTCTGCGTTAGTGAATAATATAGTCCGTAAAAAATACAAGACTACACTGGATATATCCAATGGATTTTATAGTCACAATTTGGCTCCTGAGAGCCGTGACTTGACCGCATTTACTGCGGTCGGGAATCAGAAAAGGTTTACGCATTTACCTATGGGGTATAAAATAGCCCCGGGGCATTTGCTGCACGTGTTGTGTCTCTCTTACACGACATAGACCCGGATGCATTCTCGTACGTCGATTACATTTATCTGACGGATGACGAATTGATCCCACACCTTGTGCGTGTGGATCGCATCATACTCTCTTTTGCGGACTTGTGTTACAAATTCAATTTTGCCAAGTCACATATCGCCTGTTTGGCGGTCCTCTTTTTGGGCTATGAGCTCAATAATGAAGGTAGGGGTTTGGCCCCCACTTTCTGGAGAAATGTGCAGCCTCCGTCTACATTGAAAAAACTACAATCTGTGCTGGGATTTTTGAATTTTGGGAGGATTTACATTCCTGATTATGCCCAGCGCATCTAACCGCTTTATGCGTTTATACAACCTTCTTTTGCAGCTGCCAGCTGGCTTCCGGAACACACCTCTATTCTTCAATCTTTGCAGTCTGATCTACTTGCGACCAACTTCTTGTTAACATGTGATAATTGTGCCAGGGATGGTGGATTTCACTTACTTAACGTTCAATGAAGGAGACACAGTACCGATTGCTTACAAATCTCATTTGTATACATCGGCAGAAATGCGATTTTCTACGGTTGAAAAAATATTGACTGCGGTCCAGATGGCGATCCTGGAGGAGCGTTCTCTGGCGCAGGGAAAACGCATTTTTATGGTTTCGCCTATACCGGCGTTAGAAGCAGTGACAAAGGCGAGTGTACCGTATTCTAAAACATTGCATTCCCGTTAGATACAATGGGCTAGTTCTATGACATCGGCTGATGTCACGTTTATTTTTTGATCCCTCATTGCAGACACAGGAGTTTTTACAATATGAACATGTTCATCCTCCTCCGTTGTCGTTGCTTCCCTTGGATCAGTACAAATGTATAATTTATACCAATGGCTCGGCACAACCGGTCATCGGGTCCAAACATGCTTATTCAGTGGCTTGCGCTATTGTTGCTGGCTCAATCGTAAATGGTGAGTTTAAGTCTTCCATAGTACACACGCAGGCACTTGGAGACTGTACGGCACAATTGGCGGAGCTGCGCGCTCTAATTTTAGCTCTAGAATTTGCAGATCTTAAGGTAAACACTCTTGTTGTGTGCGATTCCTACTACTGTGCACAAGCTGTCAATGATAATTTATTCTTTTGGTCTCAGAATGATTATCGAGACTCTAAAGGTAGCGCAATAAAGCATAAAATGCTTTGGGTTCGAGTGGCAGAACTTAAACAACGTTTGCTGCTCACACAAGTTATACATACTCTTGGCCATCAGCGTGTCGGAACACATGCTGTTGGCAATTCTTTGGCTGATGAGGCAGCCAAATCTGCAGTAGCCACATGTTCAGTTGCAGCAGTTACTTGGTCCATGACTAAGATTGATAATGATGTTCTGGCAGCAATAGCTGCTACGAAGGATGGAACAGTTTTCCCACAAGGTTTCCCTTCTAAGTATTCTTATCATTTGATACCCGAGCAAGTTCCTTTTGCTACAATACCGTCAGTTGGGGATTGGCTGATTCCCAATGAGGACCGCAGACTTCCTTTGATCATAGCCACACAGGAAGGCATGGCTTCTGCTCATGCCGGAGTTTCTGCGACTGTTTCCATCTTACAGCAACGTTATTGGAGGCGTGGTCTATATAGACAAACCAGTAATCATGTACTATCTTGTGACATTTGTCAGCAGATTAAACCATCTACGGTTACACGTCCCCCACAAACACAGCTGTATATTTCAAATCAACCTTTTGGTTGTATTTATCTTGATCACTGTGGTCTGTTGACATCTGACACTGCATATAAACATATTTTAGTTGCAGTTGATTCGTGCACTAGATTCCTTTGGGTTTGGCCACAACGCAGTGCTGATGCTCGAAATGTCATTAGAGATTTGCGTGTCTTTGTCGGGACTTTTGCCTGTGGCACCCTCCATTCTGACCAAGGTCCAGCGTTTGCCTCTAAGGCGTACAAGGACGCAATGAGGTCTCTGGGGGTGCTGGTACAGTTTTCGTCTCCATAGGCCTGAGGGCAATTCTATAGTGGAGCGAATGAACTGTGACTTAAAGCAATCTTTGACAGATAGAGTCTTAGGTACTGGTAGGGACTGGCTGACTCATTTGTATGGGGTTCAACGTGCGCTTAATAATCTCCCAAGAAGATCTCTGGGTGGGCGGACCGCATACAAAATGCTCTTCGGCATTAAGATGTTTATGCTGGACCTTGATGGTCTAGACGTTGTGGCTGCTGTCGCGACCTTTGATGTAGATAACCACTCTACTATGTTACAGGAACTACAAAAGAACCGTGACACGCTGACAAGAGAACATTCACCCTCTTCCACTGACACTGCGGTGCTGATTCCTGTTGCCGGCTGGCTTCCTAAAGTTGGTGATCTGGTACGAGAAAAGCTGGAGAACAAAAATGAATTTGATCCCTCTTATCGTGCCCCGGTCCTAGTTCTTGGATTGAAGGGTACTCGTACAGTAATTTTACCTCCTTTGCCTGGTCGCAAGGAAAACAGATTTATTTCAATTGACAATGTCAATCTACACCATATGACCAATACTGAATAGAGTAATTTCCAGCATTCCACGCCAAGATGTTTCACTGAATCCGATGGCTCCGGCTTCTTTGACTAGTGCCCGCGTTGTGGAGGGGGAGTTGGAAGCATCCATCGACTTCTTGTTCTTGCCTATTGTCACTTCAGCTTCTGCCACTGCAGACGTCGAGTATGACCCCCCCCTCGAGAGGTCGAGATTGACATTCCCGATGTTCCTGGAGATTCTATACATCATCCATCTGATGCTGCACAGCCTCCTTTGTTGCGCTTGGGAACAAGCGGTTACTACATGGATCGTACAACTTTCTCATATGATTCATCTTCTTCGTCCTTATCTGTGTCGGCTCAACCAACGCGTACATGTCTTTTCATCGCCTGGTTCAAAAAGACTTACCTGGTCCCACCCTGGACATACATCTGGCTGGTGTTCATACTCATCTTCCTTTTCATGTGGATTGGTTTCGTGACAGTGTTCTTCCTTCTAATCAACGGTCATTATTTGCCAGAACGCTCTGCTGTGAAATTGGTTGATGGAATTCTGGCTCCCCATACATCGTCCCACACAGTGGTGGCTGGTGACATTTGAAAGTGGTGGGGCGTAAACTTTCCGTCGTAGTGCACCGTGGCGAGCGAGAGCAGTGAGCGAGCCCGAACATCTTAAGGGGGGTTCCGGAGGATTCTCCCCCCGAGAAAAGTTTGAAAAAAGAGTGGGTAAATGGTGCATTTTCAAGCAAATTTGAGAAGCAAGAAGGTTAATAGAGCAATTGTGAAAGTGCAGTTATTACATTAATAAAGGGATGTCATATAACAACATGTAGATAGAAATGTTTCTGAAGCTAAGCCCTGCCAGTGCCACGCACCTCTGAGCAATATACACGCTGTGTTGCCCTCCTCGAAGCCTTCTGTGACAGTGTGCACTGCCCTACTATGTCTCCTGTATCAAGGACTCCTGATAAAATGTGCCTACTGCAGCAGGGCACACAACCCCCTGTCTCTGTGTCTCAGGCAGCAGGGCACACCGTCCCTTTGTGCCTCCCGGAAGAGGACACTGTGCTCTGTGTCTTGTGCAGCAGGGCACACTGCCCTCAGTGCCTCTTGAAGCAGGGCACGTTGTACCTCTATTCCTCCTGCAGAACAGTCTACCGGCCTCTCTTTGCAGCTTGACACATTGTCCGTCGGTCTCTTGCAGGAGAACAGTCTACCAGCCTCTCTTTGCGGCAGGGCACACTGCCCTTGTGCCTCCTGCAGCAGGACACACTGCCCGTCGGGTCCTCTTGCAGGAGAACAATCTACCGACCTCTCTTTGCAGCACGGCGCACAGCCCTTCTGTGGCCTGCCAGTACCTGGAGCAGTGGAGCACACTGTCCCTCTGTGTCTCAGCAATATCAGACACTGCCCCCCTCTCTTTACCTCCAATGCGAACTGCCTCCGCAGGTGAGGGCACACTGTCTCTCTGTTGCTACTTGCTACATGCCACCCAGTTGTCCATCTGTATGAGCTTCCGCAACGGAAGAAGCGGGCACTGTGTGACAGTCCGTTTGTGCCTGTCTGTCGGTGTCTCGCAGTGTTGAGAGTGTCTCACAGTCGGTATCACAGACTGTCTCTGCCTCTCTATGGTAGGAGTGTCTCACTGTTTGTCTCTGCCTCTCGGAGGGAGCCTTTCATTCTAGGTTTCTGTGTCTTGTAGGGAGCCTCACTGTGACCTTCTGGTGAGAATGTCTCACAGTCCATCTCTGCTTTCTGAAGCTATCTCGCTGAAAAAGCATGTGTGTGTGCATGCCTAAGTCCCTCCACGGGCCATCTCTGTGTTGAGAGTATCTCTCAATCTGTTTCACAGTCCGTATCTACCGGCTGGAGAGGTGGGGGAGTCTGGAAGTCTTTTTCAAAATGTATTTGACTACCTGATGGCGTCTCAGCGCGTGGGAGGAGGGAGCCTAGCAGTCTATCTCTGTGGTAAGAGGGTCTCACAGTTAGGTTTGCTGACACTGTGTGACAGTCGGTCTCTGTGGTGAGAGGGTCTCACAGTCTGTCTGACTCTGTCTGACAGTCTGTCCCTGTGGCGAAAGGGTCTCACAGTTTGCCTGACAGGCTGTTTCTGGAAGGGTTACACCTGCTGATTTCTCTTTGAGGGGAGACTTGTGTGGAAACAGCGAGGTCGAGTGTACTCACAGCACGCACAGAGCGTAGGCCCCATTGATGGATTCACTGACACGCACGAGGAAGCTTCCGTCCTGCCAGACTTGGAGAGGAGGTCTTCGGCCTTCGAGCGGGTGATGTTTCCGTGGCACCAGGTGTTGCTCATGGCTGCAGGAATCATTGAAAACGGGATTCCGCTCTTGGCACCAGCCCTCCCTTTCCAGCTGTTTGAGCCGCGGCGACCGCCTCAGCTGTCATTGCCCTGCAGTCAGGCCTGGTGACAGCGTGTGGTCCAGCGGTGTACTTCCTTCTCCCCTTGAAAGAACCCAGAGACAGACCCGCACTCTCCCCTGTGAGACAGTCTCTTCCCTCACACCGCCCTGTGACAGCCTCAGCTCTCTAGCTCTCCTTCCGAAGCAACAGACCCCATCTCCCCTTCTCTGCAGAGCTCCCCCTTCCACCGACTCTCTTTTTAATCTCACACTTACTTGGTTTCCTGTTTGAACTCTGCAGAATCAAAAAGGAAACTGAGTAAGAACTTCCTCATTACGGCCACGGACCCGCACTGTGCTACGCATGCATGTCACTACACTGAAATATTTAAATTCTAGAGGGTGGAGTGGACAGAGCTCGCAAGTCAATGCCACCACAAGTGCCACTCCGCTGTGCCGTACCCGTTTCTGCTCACATCACAGATCTGGTGCCTCCACCCCCTCAAACCTTATCTGCAAAAACTGGGAACTGCACACATACCACAAATACACAGTCGCGTGCAAGAAGCTCGAATAGCCACGCTGCACGCAATGCAATGCATGCAGGCAAGATGCAGCAATGGCCCATCAAAGCGCTTGAAACAAAAAAGAGGATTTAGGCACTGTGGTGACTGGCTCCTCAGAGAAAAGGGAAGCAGAAGCTGGAAGCTATCTACAGGAGGAAATGAGTTCACGCCTGTAAAGCAACACGTGGCAAAAGAAACAACAAATACACCCAAAAAGCAGGTGCAAATACTCTTTTGCATACGTTTTCATATATTGTGGATTTTGATGACAGCAAAGTTCACATTTATGTATAATGCCTCAAAACATCAAAGAACACTGCTACAACACAACGCCATGCCCCTGACATTGAACGACTTTGTATTTATTTATATAAAAATAAGGCTCATGGTTTTTCACTTTAAATGATTTGACAGATAAATACAGACAAAACCATCTATTTTACTGTCGGTATTGATTTTTAAATAGCGCGGCTCGCAATACTCGCGGGTGGGTCGCGGGGGGTTTAAAATTAAAATAAAAAGAAAACTTACCTGACCGAGTCCGGGCCGCCTCTGCTCCTGGGCCGGGGTCCCGCGTTCTGAACAGGAACAGGCATGCTGCAGCTCCCTCCCCTCCTGTAAGCCAATCACAACGCTGCAATGGCAGCGTTGTGATTGGTGCGGAGTCCTGGACGGCGCCCAGCCGGGCACCAGTAGGGAGGCTATTTTCTCTATGTAGGCTGCATGCAGCCTACATAGAGAAAATGTAGAGTGCGCATGACTGCTTTGGTGAGCCCAGGGCCGACCAAGCAGTCAGGGCACTCAGAGTGGTGCAAGCCACTCCTCCCCGACCCGCCCGCCCCCAACCAGGCATATGCTCCCACCCGCCCCCAACCAGGCATACCCCTGCCGTCTGCTTTCTCGCAGCGCGAGAAGCAGAAAATAAAATGGTATTTAAAATACCATTTTATCTTCTGCTTCTTGCACTGCGAGAAAGCAGTGGGGCGGCGCTCCAACGCCCTAATGGAGCGGCCGCCACTGGTCCCACATCATGAAACATGATCAAGCCCTCGTGAACATTTCGGCCTTTCCTGTTGCTGATGGGATCATCTGGGATAAAGTTTCATTCAATGTCCATGGTCCCGCGGAGGTCCTGAACATTCCATACGTGTTTCGCGTTTCACTAGGAGATGTAGTAACACAGGACATACACTCGGACAACTGGGATGTTCAGGCTGTTCATTCATTATTTTCTGATTTGAAGTATTATGCTACTTTTGATGCTGAAGATTTGCATTTGAATTTGGGCAATTATGCTGATTTATTCTGTTACCAACACTATGGCCATCATTTCTTGCATAAATCAAACACGTTACGACCTGTTTTTAATTTCACCCAGTGGGAACATTGCCGGGCTCCCTTAAAGGGGAGTTCTAAAACTCTCCGGAATAAGTTCACATACTTTTCAGATTACAATGCGTCCAATCCTGAGTCCCATTTCTATAAGTTAAAATTGCCATCTCCTGCTAAATTCATGTTAAGTCACACAAAATTGATTTATTCGAATTCCTTTAGGACTGATTTAGCTGTACATGGTTACGAACACTGAAAAGATACCATTGATTTAAAATCAATTTGGGGCACTAAAAATTGGCAGGTCCTGGGTTCTGGAGTTCTGCATCGTGCGGGTTTAATTCCGACCCAAATTTTGTTTTTAAATGACAGTGCAGCAGACTACTTGTTTTGGTTTGGCTATAGCCAAATGTTGAATCTTCCATCCATTCCTTCATTGGCAGAGTATGATATGTGGCATAAACACACCAATCATACCCTAGATGTCCTGCAAGCTCTATTTATGAATGGCAGTAGAAATGTCTCTGACATGGACCCTTTAGGGTGGTTGCTGTGGCCCACTAATTCCAATGGATGTCAACGTTTTCTTAATGCAACACCCAGTTTCACACAGACTAGACCTGATCCACGTTTCCCACACTCTCATTCAGTCACCACGTATTCGGTGGGGAAATTGTGTCAACAATGGTTAGGCCACTCGACACTGTCATCAGTAAAACAACTTCTGCCCCTCTTTTTGGGTGACATCAATTTGGCTGATTTTATTTAGTTCCTAAATCACCCAGATCTAAACGATTTAGCTATGAGGCATATAATGTACTATGTAAACTTTTCCAGATGGAAGCTGCGGTGCGTCTGCCCCAAATTGACCAAGCTAATTTGGAAAAGTTCTTGCAGTAGTCGACAATAGCATTAATACATTGTCTTCCCGTATTTACACCTTGGATAATATTGTTTCTTCTGTTATTGATATTGTTCAAAATGATGTATCTGTGTTGTACCATGGTCAAAATCAATTGCGATCTGTAATGCAATTTGCATGGACGTTGCAGACGCTCAAAATGGGAAAAATTCCATGGGATTATTTGAATGCATCTGCATTGTTTTTACCGTTTAATTTGACTGATAAACAGAAGTTTATGTCTATGAAAGATGCGACTTACACGCTGTTACATATAGAACAATTAGAACAGTTAGCTTTTTCTGTAGCAGAAACTGATTCATCCATGTGGTTAATACATGGCGTTATTTCTCTCTCTTTCTCGCTTTTTCATTTCACATTTTGCATGAAACACTTCCTGGTTGGCCGTTTTGAGCCCCTGGGTAGTGCTTTTATTCACAAATTGTGGTCCTTGCCTTTCACATACAGATGTCAGCGCGTGGATAAAGAGGTTTTCCTAACAGGGGAGGAGTGTGATTCCACAGTAGGACATTCCCTAGTATGCAAACAAGTTAAATTGCACGGTGCTTATAACATTTCAGCCCCAAATCTGGCTTATTTTTTAAAAGGTACTCCCGTCCCGGCAATTATTCCCGCGCTCACGTTGCTTTCAACTGGAAGTTATCTTATTTTGAATAACATGACTGCTGTGGCTAACGGCTGGAATCCCGTATATAGTTTCGCAACGTGTTACTTGTTGCAGCAATGTCCTTTTTCCGCCCCTGCATGGGGTTGTAGATAGTTCGCTTTGGCCTTCCATTCCAACTTTGAAAACAGATTTCAATAAACTAAGCAGACTCAAAGCGCTATTGTTTCAAGAAGAAGTGGCTCTCACGTCAGCGCGAGAGACCTTCGAATTACAGGTGGCGAGAACCGCGAGTGAGATACACTCACTGCTGAACACCAATCTCCCACTTCATTTTGGAGAATTAATACTCCAAATATTGAATGCGTCTGACACTGAAGGCCTTGCTCATTTTTTTAAACTTGTGGGATCTGGACTTGTGCCCTCTTTTCAGACAATTTTTGGAGTAATACCGTCCTTTATCCATTCTTTTTTTTCCAGCGCGTTCAGAGGTTTTCCGCTGATCCTCGTGCTGGCGGGTGGTGTGCTGGTACTTCTGTGCCTGTTACGCAATGGCTGCCCATCTTGTGGTACTGCACAGATCAGGCCACTTGCAAATATACTGAGACCGAATGCAACAACTTTTTGGATGCTTGCCATTGGCGACGCTTGGCGTAAGTTATGGACTTACTTTTCGCCTCGCCTACTTCACTTGCATGTAACCTGTGTTCTATTGCCGACGGTGCCCTTCCCATTGGGCCTTGGATTTATGCCTCTCCAATGCGTCCGGCGCTGACCTAGATTATGATCTGTTGGTGGGTCCATTACTGGCCCATGACTAGGTCTGTTCTGGGGATGGCCGTTTGATGCGTGCCACTGCACTTGGAGTGTTGGCTGAGTGAAAGACCTGTGAGGCTGCACAGCGCCTCTTGCAACGAAGATTCATCAAGTATCACGCAAGTTGCCCGGTTGGGCTTTTGGAAGCATTGGGGAATGAGGAGCACCTGTGTTCCTTTGGTCTCATCAACTGGATGGCATCCCTTTTTGTTACAAACGACGGGGATGACCTTTTGGAACAAATTGCATTCTTGGGTTCACGAACCTTGATGAGTTTTCCGGACTCGCCTTAATATCATTTTGAACTAGACTTTTGGTCTTATTCCGATTTGGCCCTTTTTGCAAGCTTAATTTGACTCTGGTTAACTTTGCACTCTGTTTGGATTTTTGCTATTTGCTACGATCTGGCCAAGAGGAGGGTGTAGTATGGCCGATGGGGACATTGTCGACACCGTTAAGTTAGCATGAGCCCAGCTGCCATGAGGCTGCTTTTGCGCACGTTACTACATGACTTTATTTTTGGAAGATTCTGTTTCTGCCTTTCACGTGAGAACCGTCTGCTTCGTGCGTTCTCTGCTGGTTCCTCGAGTTTAGTCTGAACACTGTAAGCAAGGTCGATAAACAATAGCCCTTGTTATTCTGTTCTGGTCAGTTCCTAGCACCTAGACAAAAACACGCTAACACAGCTGCTGTTGCTGGAAACTCGTGCTTTGATATTATGGAGATGCATGTTTGGTTAACACACACTTGGAGAGGGATCTTTCCAGGGAGAAGAGCCATGCGGTTCCTATGATGTAGATATACCATCTAGGCACTAAGGTATGGGGGTCTGCTGACAAAGCCCAGAGATCTTCTATTATATAATAATACCACTTCTTACCAAAGGGAGGGTGGTTAGACCTTATAGTCCTTTATCCACTGTCTTTATGTGATGACATCTCCCTTTATGATATATGGCCTGGCTACAATGCTAACTGTATTGATATTATGCATTTTGCTGCTGGTTGTGGCTCGTATACTGCGCTTTAGAGCACGATAATTAAAATAAACATTTTAAACTTTATTCGTGTCTCGTTCAATTCCTATTGTGGACATATACGAGTGAGAGAGTGAAAAGGTGTGTCTTGTTACCGCGATTCTTGAGAGATCAGGGGAGTGTTGTGTTCTGGGGTGTCCAATCATTTGCATCTTCATGATTGTTTAGGAGAGTGAGTGAGACACTATAGCTAGTCGGTCCTGGGATTGTGGGTACTGAGGTGGTAGGAAGGCATAGCCCCTATACACCGAAGTCCCGTATTCCTGTGCATAGTTCTGTGTATGTGCAGAATCCCTGCAACAGTACTTCTCCTCAAGCACAACCAAGACGGCGGGGATGGTGATACTCATCTCTCACTCCTTTAGAGGGAAGGTGGGTCCTAAACAGGCCGAAATCAAAGGAAGACTCTTGGCTCACTCTGTCACAATAGGCACTCACACTTTTACCCTAGGTTCGGTTTACGCTCCAAATGAAGGGCAGGAGATCTTCCTCCGCCGAGCAGTTATGGAATTAGCCAGCTCACCAGACAGGCAAGTGTTGATGGGTGGAGACATCAATATGGTCTTTGATAACCAGCTGGAACGCTCGGCCCAACGGCAGGGACAATCAGGGGCTCTGTTGAGGGACGGGTTGGAAGGGCTACAAGACATGGGGCTGGTAGACATTTGGCGGTCTCTACACCCCCACAATACAGATTACACATTTTAATTTCATGCACACAAGACATATGCCAAAATTGATCACTTCATAGAGTCCTGAGCCCTGATCCCCCTCACCACATCCTCGGAGATCGAGCCCCACTCGCTCTTGGACCACGCCGTAGTGATCCTCACATTAGCTGCCCCTTCAGTGGGTAGACCATCACACTCATGGCGGCTACGTGACACAGTACTGCACCGCCCTACCGTGGTACTGCAGCTCACAAAGACACTGAAGGAGTTCCTGGCCTTCAATGATACCCCCAACACATCTATTACCACCTTTTGGGAAACACTCAAACTAGTCGCAAGGGGGGAATTTATCACAATTTTCTTGTTATATAATAAGCTACGTAGGGACAAGAGAGAGGGTCTCAGTAAACAGGTGCACGAGCTGGAGCGCACCCACAAGAGAACGGGCGCACCACGGGTCTGGTGTCAGCTGGAGGCGGCACTCTCACAGCTCGCCCTGTGGCTGTGGCATTGATTTTATGTGGGGGGGGGATAGATGTGGACGCCTCTTAGCCAACATATTGTGAGTGCAATGCCAGACAACCACCATTCAGACAGTGCTAGATGCGACTGGCTCCGAATGTACTGACGACACACACATAGCAAACGCGTTCCGCGATTTCTATGCTGATCATTACACAGCACAACATCTCCCTGAGGAAAACTCGCTGAAATACTTTCAAGGAATAACCCACGCCAAATTGACTTTGGATCAGGCATCCAGCTTGGACAGCCCGATCCCCATAGAAGAGTTGATCTCCGCCATAGCTCGACTTAAACCTCTCAAATCCCCTGGCCCAGACGGGTTCTCAGCCATATTTTACAAAACCTTCTGCAACATCTTAGCACCTATATTAACCAGACTTTTCAACGCAATAGGCGACACCTCTGCTATCCCCCGTATGAAGCTCCTGGCTTCTATTGTTGTACTACCAAAACCTGGCAAGGACAGACGACACTGTGCCTCTTACCGACCAATATCCCTCTTATATGTAGACTTGAAGCTTTTCACTGGGATCTTGGTGGCTAGACTGGGGCCGATGATGCTGGGACTAGTGGACCCGTACCAGGCAGGCTTTGTGGCAACCCGACATTGTAGCGACAACACACGGAGACTACTCAACCTCATTGATAAGGCCCAGCACCAGAAGGTAGAACGCTCAGTGCTTGTTCGATGTTGAAAAAGCATGCGACAGGGTGCATTGGCCATACTTAGCAGCCACCCTCAAACAATTTGGAATAGGGGACCGCTTCCGCAATTGGATATTTAGTAGCTACACCCACCCAACAGCCGTAGTATGTGTGAATCACTCATCTGCTCCCTTCCCGATCACCTGAGGCACGAGGCAGGGGATTCCACTCTCCCCCCTGTTATTGGCTCTATATTTGGAGCCCATGGCACAAAGGGTGAGGGATAATCCATCAATCAGAGGGGTCCAGTTTGGCGGGGGAGCCATACCATCAGTCTCTATGCAGATGATGTTATCGCAACCCTGGAAGGCCCCGGATCTCAATACCGGCCTTTTTTCTGAGCTCAAATTATTCTCCCAAGCAGCAGGCTTCAAAGTTAACGTTCATAAGTCACAAGCCCTCAGGGTTTCTCTCCACCCCTCCACTCGGGAGGCCCTCAGACACTCGTGCCCAGCACAGTGGGTGACAGATTTGATTCCATACTTAGGGCTTAAATTGATGACCTCCACCCGGGACATGGCTTCTCTTAACTACAAACACATACCTCTCCAAATCCATCAAGGCCTAAGCCGCTGGAGGCCATTTGGTCTCTATTGGTTATGCTGCGTTGCAGCCCTTAAAATGAATGTGCTACCAAAAATATTATATCTATTTCAAACACTTCCCGTGGAGCCCCCACCTGGTACTCTCCAGTCACTTCAGCAAGAGTTCCTCTCTTTTGTCTGGGCAGACATGAGACCTAGGATCTGCAGGGAACTGAGTTATAGACTCCCCTGGGAAGGAGGCCTTGGAATACCAAACATACACCACTACTATCCAGCCACACAGCTCCGAACACTGCTGAAATGGTCCCGCAGTGAATCCGAAAAGCACTGGCTTTTCATGGACAGGGCCATAGCCCGCCAACCACTGTGGAGGATCCCCTTCCTCTACAGGACCCAGCGACCCAAAGGACTATACAGATCTCTGATCACAAGCGCCACATTGACAGCTTGGGACTCGAACACTGAAAGATGCGGGCTTACTTCATTCCCGTCGCCGCTCACGCCTATCGCCAATAACCTGGATTTCAAACCGGGCCTTGACACAACGGCCTTCCACCAATGGGACCGGGAGGGGTGCAGAGCGATTTGACATCTCTTTGACGAGGAGGGCCCTTTGACCTTTGAGAGCCTTTGCTCTGATTTCACAATGCCAGAAACCGAACGCTACGGCTTCCAACAAATGCGGCATTGGGTCATGCACCCCTCAATATGACCCAACGCCCAGAGACCCCTCACCCCCTATGAAAAATGGTTGCTTACCAAAACCTCTAACACACGCCTCTTCACTGATCTCTACAATCTCTTTCGCCCCCCTGGAACCGGCATCTAAATCCGCAGGGCAGAGCTGGGAAGCACATTCTCCCAGAAGGAATGGGGCGACATATTCTACTGCACATGTCATACAGCCTGTAATGTCTCTAGCATTGAGACGGCGACCAAGATCGCTACTTATTGGTATCTCACATGCCCCAGACTACACAGAAGCAATCCAGACCGCAAACCCGACTGTTGGCGACACTGAGGGTCCTTAGGCACATTGACTCACCTACTGTGGGACTCCCCCATCCTCACATCTTATTGGGGACAGGTCCTTGATGACATAGACAAACACTTTGATACACAACTGCCCTGCCTCCCTGCATATGTCATCTTGGGCCTGCCCAATGCACTTACATTCCCACTTAAATCGTGTAAAGGTAGACAAATAGGCATAGCCCTGGGCACGGCCCAGCAAAATGTATTATCCCATTGGGGCACAGACCTGACCCCTACTTCCCAGGGTTGGTTACATAGAATGTGGCACGTGTTGGGCATGGAAGGCATGTCTTTCTCACTACAAGCAAATGGATTTACCTTCCCGGATCTATGGCACCCATTTCTTTCCTTGCTATGCAAGAAGCTACGGGAGCTCACCTGCCCAGGTACCTACGCCTTCTACGACTCACAGAACCCCCTCCTGATACAGCTTAGATCTGCATTGATAAGTTAGAACTGCTAGGGGACTTGGCCTTCTCTTCCTTAAACTCACACAGGGGTCACCCGGGGGGGGGGAGGGGATGGATGGGGATCTGGGAGGGAGGAGAGGGTGGCGGGGATTTGAGATTGAGGTTACATTGTTTTTCCTTTTCCATTTTTACAAATGCTCCGATTTATATGGCCTGTCAATAGAGGCTTTTGTTTGGAATATTCAACAACAATAAAAAAGATTTAAACCTAAATACAAGTACTTCTCAGAAAACAAATACATCATCATCTCCTCTCACTACTCCACAAAAACAAAACCTAACACACACACACACTACCTCATAATACTTTCCGTCACAAACTAGAAACATACACCCACTCCCACCCTCCTGACTACACAAAATATCTCTAAACTAACTCTTCTGACAAGCTTTCTCTCTTCCCCCACACCTAACACATATACAGCAACACAGCAACTGTCTTCTAACTGCCTCTCATCCATTGGACAATTTTGAACCTTACAAAATGACCCACATACTGCACCACCACCCGTAACTCATACACCTTCCACGCGAAACAGATGCAAACAAAATAAACAACATGTCTACTGCACAACAAGGCTACTCTACAAAAACAACACAGCTCATCAAATCACTCTCAACCACCATCTCCACCACCTACACACAGAGACCCATCAAAATGCCAGCTTAGCCTGCTGAACGAAGAATACGATACAGAACAGCTATACTGCTACCCTATAACAGCTACCCAGCACTAAGGACACACCTGCTACAAGTCCACAAAACACTGCTCACCCTTCTACAAAGCAAAGTCACACCACCAAAACAAACTCTCTAAACTGCCCACTAATAAATGCTTGATCACTTTCACAAAACAATCATCAAATCTACAACCTTCTCACTGACACACAACCTGACTTATTCTGCATAATTAAAACATGGTTGGTAGATTTCATGGCTCCAGTATTGGATAAAGCTCTTCCTCTAGGCTATCACACAAATAGCCTAGTAGAAGGTGAAGTGAGCTAAAGAACGATGATGCATTCAACCCAGATCTGTGACTGGGGGTGAGTGTCTGAAAAGTTTCAGTGCCCTGTCCGTCATCTCCTTGTGTTTGCTTTGTTCGCCCTAAGTTGGCAGGGTAGGCCCAGACATGGGTCCCTTGCTCACTTTGCCACTGGATTCAAGCTAGCCTGGCTGATGAGTGGTGTTACCCCGAAACCGGTCCCGGGATGCTTGTTTCCGGTCCATGGAAGACCTGCCTTGGCAGTTTGGGCTAGACTGTTCCCATGAGACACAGGGTCAAGACTGATTTGCATATAGCTGGGTGTGAACTGGGGTGACGAAGTGAGCTAAAGAACGATGATGGATTCAACCCAGATCTGTGACTAGGGGTGAGTGTCTGAAAAGTTTCAGTGCTCCGTCCATCATCTCCTTGTGTTTGCTTTGTTTGACCTAAGTTGGCAGGCTATGCCCAGACATGTCTCCCTTGCTCACTTTGCCACTGGATTCAAGCTAGCCTGGCTAATGAGGGGTGTTACCCCAAAACCGGTCCTAGGATGCTTGTTTCCGGTCCAGGGAAGACCTGGCTTGGCAGTTTGGGCTGGACAGTTCCCATAAGGCACAGGGTCAAGGCTGATTTGCATATAGCTGGGTCTGAACTGGGGTGGCGAAGTGAGCTAAAGAACGATGATGGATTCAATCCAGATCTGTGACTGGGGGTGAGTGTCTGAAAGGTTTCAGTGCTCTGTCCATCATCTCCTTGTGTTTGCTTTGTTTGCCCTAAGTTGGCAGGGTATGCCCAGACTTGGGTCCCTTGCGCACTTTGCCACTGGATTCAAGCTAGCCTGGCTAATGAGGGGTGTTACCTCGAAACCGGTCCTAGGATGCTTGCTTCGGTCCAGGGAAGACCTGGCTTGGCAGTTCGGGCTGGACTGTTCCCATGAGGCAAAGGGTCAAGACTGATTTGCATATAGCTGGGTCTGAACTGGGGTGGCGAAGTGAGCTAAAGAGCGATGATGGATTCAACTCAGATCTGTGACTGGGGGTGAGTGTCTGAAAAGTTTCAGTGCTCCGTCCATCATCTCCTTGTGTTTGACCTAAAAAAAAGTGTACATACTCCCATTACTAAACAAAACAAACCTGGACCCGCTTAACCCCGACAACTACAGACTAATTACAAATGGAACTATCCTGGGCATTCGCCCAGATGTCACAATTCATTGAAGATAATGGCATACTTTCAGACTTCCTAACAGGATTCTGTCCAGGAAGAGGCACATAATCTGCCCTTCTTGCCATTTGGGATGACCTTAAGTACACAGTTGACTGGATGGGGTTGTTGCACTACTTCTCATGGACCTCTCCGCTGCCTTTGATACAGTTGACCATGACACTCTAACACAGAGACTCTAAGTAACCCGCATAGTGGGGACTGCTCTCAACTGGATCAAATCCTATCTTCAAAATAGAACTAATGTCATCCATACCCCACCTTTCTCATCCAAACTGTACTTCACAAAAGCAGGGGCCCCTCAATGCTCTATCATATCACCCATGCTTTTTAACACCTACATGAAGCCATTACCAGCAATGATCAATGAATTACACCTCACATGCTATAACTTTGCAGATGACACACAAATACTCCTTGAACTGGAAAGCCCTAAAGACATTGGAAACTCACACATTTTCAATTGCCTCAGAGTCGTGAATAAGTGGATGACATGGAGCCATCTCAAATTGAACGCTTCCAAAACGGAAATACTCGCATGTGGCGACTGGAATAACTTTGACCCACTTGCCGTCTGGCCTAAAGATTTGGGAGCCCGCCTAAAGTATCAAAGGAAGTGAAAAACCTCAGAATTACCATAGACTCCAAGCTATCAATGAACTCCCAAGTGGACAAACTAGAAACATCAAGCTTCTTTACTACTTGCCAAAAGCACTTTGATGCCTCAGCAGGGGTAACAAGTGATATATAAATACAAACCCTTACCTCTTCTATTCCTCCGCCATCCTTTTTCAATCCAAATAACAGACTCACATGTCCACCACTCAAATTCATTTCATATTTCCCTATACTAATTCACCATTAATCCTTTTTGGGTTCCAGAGTAACGTGCTACTCACCGAAAAGATCTTCGACGCCTCGGCAGGGGTAGTAAGCGCTATATAAATGCAATTACATTTAAAATTATAACCTAGTACAAAATGAGATTTAAGAGAGTTGGGTCAACCCTCCTTTGTGTTTATTCTGCATTATTTTAGGGCCTAGGCTAGAAGGGGCCTAAAGTTCTTACTTTGTGCATTTCTCTTACTAAAATTATAATCCTGTTTGAATACAATAACGGATTATGTTTAGGAAGTAATCACGCTGCACAAGAACTCTGAGGAAATATATTGGCTAGTAGCTTTCCACTTGTTCGGTTGTTCTGGCTGAGCCTGAAATAATGATGAATTAATGATGTTTTATTTGTCTAGGGAAAGAAATGGAACAAAAGGAATGAAGAGGGGGAACAGAAAAATTGTGAGAGAAGAGAAAACGTCTCGAAGAAGAAGTGATAGAAAACAAGAAAATCTTAGATGTGTTCTCCATGCAGGTCAAAAAGCTGTACAGAATGCTGTCTTGCTGCAGAGGGCACCATATCTTCAGTTGTGAATTTAACAGCCATTTCTTTAATAGAAGACTTCACTTGCAAGCAAATGACAGAACAAAGTAACCATGAGTAAGCAGCAGTTATGTCTACTGAAGCAACTAAAGATGCCCCTACAGAGGAGGCATCAGAAATCAGTTTCTCTTTACCACTTGGAGCAAACTTGGAGGAGCAACAGAATTCAATACGAAGGCAGTATACTAGAGAAAGTAACTAAATCCATTGTGCCGAAAAGATCTGCCAACTTTACCAGTCCCTGGGATCCAAGACATGAAGGAAACACTGGAAATGGGCAAAGAACAGATAGATTACATTTCTTTTCAACAGTCAAAATATGATAACTTTCTGAGTTCTTTCAGTATCACCTGATCCAATCTTCCAAAAGACCACATTTTGAGGGGCAGCTGGCATTCATGATAAAAGATGGAAGTATACGGCGGTGGTTATGCTTTTTTGCACTGTTGGCTTGGCATTCATGACTCAGAAGGAAAAGTGTCCTTTTATTTCTCGGATGAAAACCTTTAGGCACATACCTATTGCAGAGAATTAGGCATCCCAATTCCACAAAAGATGCACTAGTTCCTGCATGCAGTGCCTAATTGGGGCCAGTGGTTGCTGGTGGAGCCACCAGGCACTCATTTATGGGCCCCTGCAGTACGGAAGGATTTTTGCTTTTCTGATGACCCTATTTTTGGACTTTTTACTGTGGGTAACCTCACTACTGGTGTCGCACCCACGGTAGTCACATGGTAAACAGAATGCATATGTGTACCACCAGTGTCCGCCTTTTACACTAAGGCCACAGTGACGCAGCAAGGGTAGGGGGCACTTGGCTGGTTACATGTGAACATGATAGTCTCGGGCCGGTTAAACATTCATGCGCATTTTGCATGTTCTCCACCCGGGCTGTATTGCAGCCTAGGTGGAGAACATGCCCGGGCTCCCACTGCCTGTCGGAGCGCAGAACCATGGCACTCAGACCAATCACAACGTTGCAACGCAGTATTGTAATTTGCTTAGGGGAGCCTGGGTGTGCTTCCTGTTCTGGCCGGATGAGGGACGACAGAGAAGAGATGCGGAGAGGAAGCAGCAAGGAGGGAGGCATGTATTTTTCCTTCTTTTTTTACCCCCTCCCCCCTCCCCGCCACCCCGGATCCTTGCAGGAACCACTGACATTAATGCTCAAATATCAGAGCACAAGGGTCTGAGAGGGGTTCAAAGGTTTGGCTGGTTGAACTCTAGATATGGAAGGGTAAAGCCCACACACACTTGTGTCATGTAAAAGCCTTGATCATTGATAAATGTATTGACTGTGTTAGTTTTTTTTATTTTTTTAAATTTATTTATTCTTATGCAAATTCTTCTTTGACATACATAGCAGTGCGCCTACAACCCTACGGCCGGCTGTGCTTGTACATGACATTACTGTTCCGCTCAACGCTTCCCACATCCCGGGGGCCGGTCAGCGCTTTGCTTTTTCTTAACTTTATTGCTCTGATAGTGGAGCCTTTTCGCCATGTGTCAAATATGTTATATACAATTCCAAAACACTTTTTATATACAACTATACCAATTTACTCCAAAATAAAAAAAAATAAATAAAAAAAAAAAAACAACAAACAACAAACAGTGAGGTGTCACATCAGCCATTCGCGCCTGGACATCTGAGCTTGTGTTCTAGCCCGACTGTGAGGGGCCACCACTGTAACCGTTTCCCTCCAGGGGCCTCCCATGTTTCTCTGTAATCTCCACCCACGCACACTGTCCGCTCCGGTCACGCAGCACGATCTGGACATAGCGGCTTACTCCGCCCCCATGGTCCGCCCCGTCCCACTGGGCCCTCTTTCGCCTCTTATCGCACTAATGTACTAGCTTCCGCCTCTGCGCCTGTCTCTGCTTCTACTGTCGCTCCCCGTTCCCGCCCTTCAGATACTTGGTATATAGTCCCCAAAAATTCTTAGGTCTACTCCGCGGCGGTAGCAGGTCGCTATATGTTTCTGATTGTGTGCAGCAGTAAAGGACGTCTCGCGACCATTGCAGAGTCGTGGGTAAAGGTCCCCGCATCCAGCACATCGCTACTCTACGCTTCGCCATCAACAGTCCCATATCTGCCAGTCTGCGAGCAGCTTTCGGCAACTTCCTGGAATAGCCCAGTAGCGCCACCGTTGGGTCTGGGGGGATCTCCAGCTCCAGTATGGTGCTTATCTCTCGGAATATGTTTTCCCAAAATTTGAAAACACCAGGGCAATCCCACGCTAGATGCATAAAGTCCGCCGCAGGGTAGCAGCATCTTTCGCATGCTGCATCCTCTCGTAGGCCATACCTATGTAATCTCTCCGGTGTGTAATACACTCTATTAATATATTTAAAATGTATCAGTCTATGTTTGCCATGCAGAGAGATGCGCTTCGTGTTGGTACAGCAATATGCCCACATGTCGTCATCAATAGCCATATCGAAGTCTCTCTGCCAGGCTAATCTTGCTTTGGTGTATTGGTTGGCTCTCTGGGACATAGCCATCTTATATAAATTGGATACTATCCTGCGTGGGGACTTCGTTTTGATTAGATACGATAATTCCCGGATCTCAGGTGGTTCATCCATGTCATCCCCTAGTTGCTGTCGCAGTGCGCTATACACTCTATGGTATTGGAAACACTGAAGTGGTGTAGCAGTTACCGCGGTATCTGCGACTGCATTCCATGGTTTAGCTACTCCTTCCGAGAAGAGATCTCCTATCTTGTGAATGCCCAACGCCCGAAGCGCCTGTACCGCCCCTCTGTCCTTGCAGGGTGCCAACCAAATCGCCCACTCCATGGGCGTTTCCGGGGAGTACAGTAGTGCCCCCGTCGTTTGCTGCAATATGCAGTGCCATGCGTGCCTTGTCAAATTAAGTGAATCTAAAATGCCGGTCCTTCGGTCAACGGTTTCAAAGATGACTGCCGGTAGCGAGTGAGGGTCTGCGAACAGCTTCTCCAGCTTAATATGTGGTACATTATCGGCACCATGCATCCAGCTGTGTGCCTGCGCCCCCTGTGCCACCCTATAATATAGTTCTAAATCGGGTGCTCCCAGCCCCCCCATATGGTAAGGTAGCGTGAGTGTCCGCCACTGTACTCGGGCCTGCTTGCCCGCCCATGCCAGCTTCACCAGCGCTTTTTTAAGTCTGGCGAAAAAGGAGCGTGGAAGCACTATCGGTATGTTTGCAAACAGGAACAGGAATCTAGGCAACACCACCATCTTCATTATAGATACCCTGCCTATTAGTGATAATGGGAGCCCGATCCATGTTTCGACGTCGTCCTCCAGTTTGTCTACCGCTTTTCCATAGTTTTCTCTGAGAACTATTTCCGGATCTGTGTGCAACCTGATGCCCAGGTATCTGACCGAGTCTTCTGACCATTGCAGCGGAAACTCCATCTGAAATGGGGAAGTGGACTTAGTGAGTGGGAAAGCAATGGACTTAGCCCAATTCACCTTTAACCCTGAAAGTGCCCCATAATGTCCCACCTCTCGCAGGACCGGGGCTAGATTGCCCTCAGGGTCCCTCACATATAGCAGGGTGTCATCTGCGTACGTGGATACGATAATTTCACAGTTAGGAAATCTGACACCTCTGTGGCTGTGATACTCCCTGAGCGCACACGCCAATAGTTCTGCGATCAATGCGTATAACGTCCTGGATAGAGAGCAGCCCTGGCGTGTCCCTCTTGTGATAGGGATGGCGTCTGTAACCAGGTTTCCGAGCCGAATTCGCGCGTTAGGGGCGTTGTATAACACCCCTATCATTTGCAAAAAGTCAGGGCCCAGTCCCATTCTGGTCAACACCTGTCTCATAAAGGGCCACTCCACCGAATCAAAAGCTTTCTCCATGTCCAGGAAGATTGCAATTGCTTTCGTGTCTTGCCTTACATGTTGCATTGTGCCAAAAATCGTGCGCAGGTTATACGTGAGGTTTCTATCTGGGACAAACCCAGCTTGTTCCGGGGCTACTAATTCAGGGGTCAGTAGGGCCAGTCGTGTAGCTAATATTTTCGCAAACAGTTTATTGTCCACGTTCAACAAGGAAAGCGGGCGGTACGATCCGCATTCCTCAGGGTCCTTACCTGGCTTGGGGATAGCCACCAATATGGCTTCTCTCATTGTTTGTGGCATTTGTCCG
The DNA here is from genome assembly GCA_963921515.1 of Calotriton arnoldi. Taxonomy (NCBI): domain Eukaryota; kingdom Metazoa; phylum Chordata; class Amphibia; order Caudata; family Salamandridae; genus Calotriton; species Calotriton arnoldi. The sequence goes on along the minus strand of CAWUFW010002961.1, from coordinate 1,398,898 downwards.
GTGACACACATATTGTCAAACAGTTCCTTTATATACGGGAGCAATAGGTCGATAAAAGTCTTATAAAAATTCACTGTTAGTCCATCGGACCCTGGGGCACTGTTTACCTTCATTCCTGCTAGGGCCTCCAGTATCTCGTCTTTTTCTATGGGTAGTGAAAGAAATTCTCTATGCGCGTCCGATAAGAAGGGTAGCCTTATATGCTCCAGATACGTCAGTATTTCCTCCTCCATCCCTGTCGAGCGCGTAGCGTAGAGGCCCGTATAATATTGTGTAAACCTATTGGCTATGTCTACCTCCTCAGTTAGCAAGTCTCCTTCTTCTGAACGAATCGCGGTCACAGCCGTCCTACCTCGTCTGGCTTTCAGTATGTTGGCTAGCACTGCTCCCGGTCTGTCTCCCTCCCCATACGCACGCGCTGTGGCATATTTTCCCAGGTGTTGCACCTCGTTATCCGCTGCCTCATGAAATTCCTCCAGCAAAGTCCTCATTGCCTCTGCGCATTCCCCTTCCGCTCCTACCTGCTGTCTGTTCTCCAGGTCACCCAGTTTGCGCTCCAGAGTTGTTAGTCTCTGTCTAATGTCCCGGAGTACCCCGGAGTGCTTAGACATGGCCACCCCCCTAATGTACACCTTAAACGTCTCCCACACAATCTGAAAGTCGTCCACTGACCCTATATTTGTATCGAAAAATGTTTCTATCGCCTCTGCAATCGCTTCTTTGAACAATGGGTCCATCAGAGAGTAGGGGGGGAAGCGCCACGTGAACGGGGGAATAGTTTTCTTCGGGGTGGGCAAGGTCAACAAGATCGGGGAGTGATCCGACAGCGTGCGCGGTAGGACCTGACATGTGGATTTCTGTGACATGAGGGGGGATGATACCAACCAATAGTCGATACGTGTATGTAAGTTGTGATAAGCGGAGTAGTGTGTAAAACCACCCTCCACAGGGTGAAGTTCTCTCCATGCGTCTAAAAGGTCCTCGCTGATCATTGCCCTTTCTACTGCTCCTGCAGCCGCTGCCGGCTTCCTTGGCGGCCCTCCCGACCTGTCTAAACTCGGATTCCTGACCAGGTTGAGGTCACCACCCCATATCATACGTGCCTCCCCGTGTCTGTGCACTGTGTTGGCCAGTGTGCTGAAGAACTCGGGGCAGTCATAGTTGGGGCCATATACATTGACCAGTAGCAACTCTAGTCCCCTACCCTGGCAGCGGGAGATTACAAACCTACCGCCTGTGTCTGCCGTTAGTAGTTGCAACTTATAATCGGATCTGGGGTTGGCCCATGTCATCACTCCCCGTGCATGAGTCGTGAAACCGGCTGCGTTGACGTTCCCCAGAAGGCCTCTGGAGCGCAACATTGGGCTCTGTGTTGGGAGGTGCGTCTCCTGGAGGAAGGCGATGTCTACTTTGTGTCTGGTTAGGTAGTTCAACACCTTGCACAGCTTGCGGTGGTCATTTAGGCCCCTCACATTCCACGTTAATGCCCTGAGGGATTCCTGTGGTCCTCGTGTTGCCTCCCTCCCAGTCTTTAATCTACTGCCTGTCACGTGCGCCATAGTGGTGGGTATCCTGCGTGTGTATTGTATGCAGTGCAATGTTCGACTTTTATGTTGACCTCACTAACTCCCAACAATAACAAAAAAAAGGAAAGAAGAACCTGTCCCGTCCCATCCCCCTCAACCCCCCACTGCGAACCACCCCCAACTCGGTTGCGTTGCATCCCGTATAGGGACTTCCCACACCTCCCGCCTCCCTCCCCCAACTTAGTTGTCTGTAGCGGTGGTTATCACTTGCGGGCGGAGGTCGCTCTGTGCGCTACTTCCAGTTCTGTGCAAGTTTTTCCCCCTTTCCTCCACCTCCCAGCTCAACTTCCCAGCGTCTCCCCCAATACCGAATCACCGTCCCCCCAAAGCGCGTGTCAGCGTACGATTCCTCTGCACAGTGATCCCTTTCTGCCGCTCCCCAGCCGTCCTGCAAGCGCTCCCCACGCCTTGTGCGTTCGCTATATGCTAATCTTCCGCATACTTTCTGACCACATTTTACCCCTTAACAGGATGCGGTGTGCAATAGGACCTGCATAATGATTAACTGTTATTGTCCGCATCCGCACAGCCTTATTTCCTCTTTTCCAACAGGCTACCCGTCTCTATCCCGTCCCCCCCGGCACCCAGAGTACTTATCTAATGTACGCCACTGCGTCTGTCTCAGTCCTGTTGCTCCAGCGATCCCCCAGTAGCCTCGTCTTGAAGCTGCCACTCCAGGCTGTGTCTCTGCTCCTTATTCCAGTCCTTGAGCGCCTTCTGCAGAGCCTTCGGGTCCACGAAGATATGTGATCTTCCTTGTCTGTTCACTCGTAACTTGGCCGGGTATAGCATTGCATAGACTAACCCCAACTCTCGCAACTGCCTCTTCATTGGAACAAATTGTTTACGAGCCTCCTGGACTCTGGCTGTGAAATCCGGGTAGATTGAAATGGACGATCCCTCGTACGGCAGTGATTGTTTTTCCCTAGCCACTCGGAGTGCTGCGTCTCTGTCCCGGTAGTTCAATAGTTTTGCGATGATTGGGCGCGGTGGTGCGCCCGGCTGAGGTCGGGGACCCAAGGAGCGGTGGGCCCTTTCTACCACAAACATACTCGAAAACACCTCCGCCCCTAGCAGGTCGGTTAGCAGCTTCTCCACAAACCGTTCCATGTTCCCGGTTGTGGTCGTCTACGGCAGGCCCATGATGCGTAAGTTGCAGCGTCTTGAGCGGGCTTCGAGATCCTCCGTTTTGTCCTGTAGCACTTGCATGATCCTGCCAAGTTTTTTGTGGTCTGTGTCCAACGTCGTCTGCGCTTCTTCTACTTCCGTTAGCCGTCGTTCGGACATGTCGAGCCTCTCCGCATGCTTGTCCAGCCGCTCCCCCATTCTATCCATCCTGTACGATAGGGCATCAATTTTCGCCCCTAGTGATGTGATACCGCTCTGCAGCCCCTTTTCCATTGCTAATAGCAAACTTCGGATATCTTGTCCTTCTTCCGTCAGGGGCGTAGTTCTAGTTTCCTCCTCCTGAGTGGGGTCATGGGACTTGGAGCGTTTCTGGTCGAAGGTCAACTTGGTCTGCGACCTATCCGTTTTGCCCATCGTTATTTCTGTTGTAACGCAGTTATGCAGAGGTCGTTTCTCTGGTTCCCTTCCGTTGCGTGCCGTCTAGTGTCGCCACCCAGGGACCCACTCTTGCAAACCAGTCGTGGATTTCCCTGCCCAGAGGCCTAGTGCTGGTGAGTTACTGCCTCTCTTCTTAGCAGTCCGGCGCTGGGCTACTCGCCTGCAGGTGCCCGTTGCTCTGTTGCTATTTGCCTCCTCCTGCCCAGTGCGTGCTCAGCTGGACCCCTCCCTTTGCAGCTGCGGCTGTGGGTGAACCATGCAGTCACCCCAATTACTTCTTAATCGCTCCAATTCCTGCCTACGAAGCCCCAGGTTGTCCGATGCCACACCTGCTTGGCGCTGCGCCATGTGCACGGGGGTGCAGTCTTTCATCGAGAGCCCCCGCTGTATTTCTCGCCTCTTCCGCACTCTGCTTCAATCCATTGGGTCTGCCATCGGGGTATTGCGCCGCCGCGGTGCCCTCACCACGGAGTGCTTGCTTTCTGTCCCTCGCCTTAGGCCTCCGTCAGCGACTGCCCACCTGGACTTGCACCGGTCAGGTTTCCGGCGTTTTTTCTATTGCTCCTTGGCTGTGTCGCCACCCAGTGCACAGCTCCTGCTATCCCCTACGGTGTGTCAGCCTCCGCTAGGAACGTGTCCCTATATCCCGGGGTCCCCTCACCTCAGCCCGACGCTATCGGGCTTACCAGGACTTTCGCATTTCCTACACCTCTCGCTTGCTTCTCCTCACTTCTGCGGCAGTGCGTATTTGTCCTGGGCTCTGTTTAGACTTTTTGCTCTCTTCGCTTCTATGCCCCTCAGAGTGGCCGCCTCTTCACTCCCTTCTGGCTGCGCACTAAGTGTCGTGTCCGCTCCCTAGTCCTTCCTCTCCGCTGCTTTCCGCTCAGCAAATGTCCGTGGGTGCTTCTCAGGTTCCCCGCTTTGCTCCGCACTGCCACTGCTGCACTGCCTCCGGGGCGCGGCCGCTCCCTGCCGCCCTGCTCTCGCGGTGGGGGAGGGGTACACACACCTGTGTTGGCGATTTTCTGTTCACCGTGCACCCTCTGTGTACTCCGGCGCTCTTTCTCGCCCCTTTTCTGCTGTCCCGGATTCGCCGCGGGTCCCGTCGATCTGCCCCTCCGCACCGGCACTCAGGTGACGTCCGGCTGCTTCTTTCCACCGCACTCCGTGCCTCACGCACGCTGACGTTGTCGCGCCCCGCGTCTTACTTTGGCGCAGGGATTTGCGGCCTGACGTCCCGGCTAGTGCGGCTTCCCTTGCACGGCGCCGGGGTGGACCACGGGTGCCGGACTTGTTGGCCCGGGATGCGCCAGTCTCCCTTTCCCAGCTGGGCTGTACGCGTCGGCAACTTCGGTTTGGTGGGGGAAGGATATTTGTAGGATTATTGCGCTGAGCTGTGGAGCTCCGAACTCAAGCGGCCATTTTCGTCGCGAGCCAAGCTCCGCCCCCATTGACTGTGTTAGTTAAGGCCAGCTTGCAATTTTGAAATGATTTGATATCGGGGTAGGCTTTCACACACAGTGTTCCCACTATAGTGTTACAGACTATAGAGTGTCCTTTGAATCTCTGCGCTACACATTGGGCCTGTATGAAGAGGATTCTTCTTTGTAGGTTTAGGGGCTACAACAGATACCTGCACCATAGATCTGGGTGTAGAGGGGGCCCTGCTTCTGGGAAATGATTGCGGGCTCCAGGAAATTCTCGTTCTTGCCCTGGACAGTGCAGATTTCCTGTGAGGGAGCCCACTGTGAGTCACTCTTTTTACAGCCTTTTTCCCGCCATTGGCACAGACCAGAAACCACTGGAAGGGTGCGGTGAGAGGGTACCTAGGAGTAGTGAGCCCCTAGGGTTTCCTTCCAGGAGGGTGGGAGGTTCCCAAGGAATTTTCCCTCCGTGGGGGTGCGAGAAAGTTGTGGACGGTTCCCATGATCCCCATTGGCTATCTGGTGGGGAGGGGGGAGCTAGCCCTCGCTGGCCCATAGAGGTGGGTGGCCCTGAGGAGGGATGGTTCCCGCGGTTGAAGGTGTAGTGGCTGACCCTGAGGAGATCAGAGAAGGGGGTAGAACTCCCTATATTTCTGGGATGGGTTAGTGGTGGACCCTGAGATGTCAGGGTACAGTAGACAACTGCCCGAGAACAGTGTAGGATATCATATCATCCTAGGAATGTTTGTTTTCTGAACCTGAGGTGATGGCTGTGGCGATGTCCAGCCGGTAGGCCAATCAGGAAGGTCCTTTGGGGTAAGGCCCCAGGACCAAGGGTGGAAGCCCTGCAGCTGAGAAGCTACGGCCTCAGCACAAGGTGAGGGTGCGCAGGAGGATTTGCCATAAGCAGGCCGCTGTCCGGTGCATTACTCGTGTATCAGCCTTGGGGAAATGCTCTGAGGCTCCTAGAAGTCCTGGTTTTTCAGGCAAGGGCTCAGTAGGAGGGGACAAGCTCTCTGTTTGGGTGGTGGGTTTGGCTCCAGAGTCTGGAGAGGGTGGGCATGAGGCTCTACCTACTGGGTGCATTATGGTGTACCAGCCTTGGGGTGATGACCTGGGGCCCCTGACATCCTGGGTTGCCGGCGTTGGACCTATTGGGTAGTGCGGCAACGATCCAGGTGACGGAGGTGGTTCTGCCCTCAGTGACCCAATCAGGAGGCCAGGTGGGGCCTGTCTTAAGTGAAGGGACCCTGTGCGTCACACTGGGGTGGTATAGTCACTTCTGTCTAGGATGGTTGCTTTGGGCTGTCAAACAGGCAGCTGTTGAGGACTGAGTCTGGCAGACTTCTGTTGTGTGCACCTTAGGTGTACCGAAGGGATGAATTCCCCTGGTGAGGGTCTGCAGGAGGTCCTGAGGTAACAGGTCACTGCCTGGTGCACTTTTGGTGTGTCAGACTCTGGGTGGATGCCCTGGGGCCCATCGAAGTCCTGGTTCACCAGGCAAGGGTTCAGAGGAGGGGACAAGCCCTCTGCTGAGTGGGGTGAAAGGAGATAGTGTGGGCCTCACAGTGACCTGTTGAACCTTTCACTGGGAGGACCTGCGAGGTACCCTGTTGGACTTCATGGTTGTGGCATGGAGGCTGGGAAGTGGTGTCTTGCATCTCTTCTGTGGACCTGGTGGGGCTGAAGGGAGGCTACGGATGAGGGGTTCTTGTTGTGGGAACTGCCTGAGAGTGACTCTTATCTAGGAGCACTCCGTGATTGGGCTGGATTCCCCTTAGGGGACACAGTCATCCCAAAAGGATGGTGGCAGCATCAACCTCAGAGTAACTACTGAGGGTGAAGGTCAGCTGCTTGTTTAAGGGGCTTGTGTAGCTCAGTTCTGTTGGGGGTACTGATTGTGTCTTCTTCAGAGGGGGACACCCAGTGACCCATGGAATAGGTTTTTAAACCTGTCAGTTGTGTTGGCATCAGAGCAGAGGCACTGGACCCTTGCCAGAAATGGTGTGGTGGATGCAGCGTTGGGTGACCCAGGGCAAGGGTCGACCTAGACCTGCTCAGTCCATATAGGTGATTTGTGTCCTGAGTGCATCTGATCTAGAACTAGAGGGGTTCTTAGTGCAGTCTAGGTTCCCTGTAGCGATCTGCAGCCACCTGGTTGAATTAGGTGGGTGGTCTTAGCATAGGAGGGCCAGTGGGAGTTCTTAGTAGTAGCGGATAAATGGCGAATGGTGTGTTTGGTCAGAACACATTGCCATTTGTTACCGCTGAGTAGGTAAGAGTATCCATGAGTGATGGATATCCCTTCCCTACTCTCAGCTGGCGGTGGCGCATGTTGCAGTGGGTTCTGCCCCTGCAGTTCGCCCGAATTTTCTGCTTTTCTGATCACCAGTTTTTTGGACTTTATATAGTGGGTGAGCCTCACTACCGGTGTCTCATCCACGGTAATAACATGGTAAACGGACTGCGTGTGTGCTTTAAGATATGGCCACTGCAACACAGCATGGGTGAGGGGCACTTGGCTGGTTACACGTGTGCACATGAGTGCGAACAAGTGTGCAGACTGCACATGGGAGACTAGTGTAATGCACAGCCAGGTAAACAGCGCACAGGTAGCCTGGCGCAATAGGGACTCTGCAGGATTAGGTATTCACCTGGGATAGGCCTCATGAGGGTAATGTACACTATTAGGAAAAGTCAGTGTGCTTTACTGTTTTGACTATAGTGACACCCCATTATACACATAGGAAGGGAACTGTCTTAGAATGTAGTTTCACTTCCCCATGGCCTACCGAAACCATTTACGTTTTGAATTGGAGTGTAACCTGTGAGAGAAAACCAAATTTGTAACTTCCAAAATAATAACTGTACATCTTATGAGTCATTAAGAGTTTCCATATTTTCCTGGCTCAGCTCAGGATCAGAGCCCAGGCCTTGTGTCACCAGGCTGTGCCCAGTAATGACATTTTCTCCAACAGCAGGAACAAAGGCCGCCCCCACACAAAAGGAGCAACTGACAGTACTTCTCCCAGCTCCTGAGGAGGAACGGGGTGGGGCGGGATGATCTGTATCAATCACCCAGCTGTCAAACTGCACCAGGGATGGGCCTTCCTAAGCCCTCTGAACAAAGGAGAGAGCCCAGACAACTGGAGCCAACCCACCGGGGGTCTTCCTTTGAAATTCTAGTGTGTAAGTCCCTGGCAGTGATGTCAGCAAGAGGTGGAGCTGGAACCCCAGGAGCTGATGTGACCAGTGGCTCCTGGATGGCCCCATTTTGGATTGTCCCAACATGCTGTGCAGGAGGGTTGGGACAGGGGTGGAGAGGTGATGTAGCACCCCTGGATTGGTAAGGGGTGCCTGTCTTCTGGAACCTTCCTCTCCCCTTTATAAACTCTTGCACAGGGGGAAGGTTTTTTTTTCTTGTCTACGGAGTTTCTACCTAATTCGCTGCTGGATACTGGGACTGCCATGGAAAACTGGAAGGGGGAAATCCCTGACCCCCACTCAGGACCCAGGATTCTGTCCAGTTGATGCTAGGACCAGTGGGTCTCCACAAGAACCAGTGAGGCTGGCCCCGTTACTCCCCCTGAGGACCAGTTGGGGGTAGCCCTGGACTTTTCTGCGTCTACCAGCAAAGCCGCAACGGAGAACTGGCGTAGGGAGCTTTTGGAGGACTGCACCACTTTGGATGTGAGAAGGGTTGTTGTAACTGCCCCTGGTGCATAGAGCTTACCACCAGGAGTAAATGAGCACAGGATTGTCCAAATCGGCCCAAGGGGGCCCACGTTATCGCATGCTCAAGGTTGGTGAACTTTGACGTATTTTTCCTCCCTTGGAGTGCGTGGGGCTCTACTGCAATGCGGTCAGTTTTCCCCCAAGGGTGGACCAGGGCCCAGGGAACGGCGCAAGGAAGCTGTATCCACAACATTGGATGAGATTTATTCTGGAGGGGACTGGGACCCCATCCCCGACCCCTGAGCCTTTAAGAACGGGAAAGCACCATCGCGCCCTGAAATTCCATGCGGGGGGCCCAGGACTCAATCCCTGGGCCCCGTAGCCGACTTTGAGGACGGGGGGTAGTGTTGCTGCACCACCCCATGTAGTCCGCTCTCTCTGCTCCCCATTCTTGTATCTGGGAGGAGCGGGAGGCAGCCATAACAACCCACATCTGCCCACTGGTGTGGGCAGACATTCAAAAGGACTGCCAGCTCTTGCGGTAGCACACAGAGGGAGCCGGCGAGGGCAGCCAGTGGTGGGCTCCCTAAATTACTCTCCATCGGTGGCAATCTCTGGGGTGTCCTAGTGGGACCGGACACCCCTATCAAATGGAATAAAAACCCAGTGTGAGGCTGCATTATAAGGAAAACACCAAGGAAAACCTCACAGTGGCTCTCCCCGGCACAGCAGTAGAGCCGCTGTTATAATATGTACCCCTTCACGGAGACTCGCCCCATAAGGCTTTGCAGGGCCCTGTGTTTTGCTGACTTATGCCCATATCTCAGCCTGTGGTGGTCCTAGGATGATGGGATCACCACCAAATTGTTCAGCAAGGCATGCACGTACTCCCCAGATCAGTTTCGGTGTCCTCACCCTAGGTTGGGGGACCCCAAAATCCTCACCTTTCCTTCTGGTTAGTGCATTTCCAATCTCTCCCATGGGAGTGTTTGCTCTACAGCTGGGCGTAGTTTGCCCTCTAGGGGCCTTGTGTATGGCAACATTTTAGAAGGCCTGAAAGGACTACACATATGTAATAAACTGTTCATGTGGTTACACCCTCTGGAGGCTGATTGTATGGTTACACTGCAATGCCTTTTCACCATCCTGTTTCACTCTGATGCCCTCTAGGGGATGTTCTGACCATCACAGTTCACTGCCACGTATATGAAAGGATGCACAAACACAAAGTATTGCTGATAAATGTTCTTTTGGGTTTTCATGATGATTGCATATATTTTATTGATTCATCATTATCTCAATTATGACAATGATTCATGCCAAAGTAATATATTTATTGGGTTACTTGGGTTGACTGTTCAAACTCAATGGATATATTTGGGTGACTCCTCTAGGGGGTCACCAGTGATTACACAATGTCATCTATGGTATGGTCCATCTGCCTATGTATATATTTGTAAATTATTGCATAGTATTTAGTTGTGTGTGCATAATAAAAGTACTTCTCCTTTTTCTAAAGAAAAAGTACTGACTGGACAATCATTTATTGAGTGTTATTATTGAGTGCCAGTGATTGGTTATTACTAGCCCACACCACCTCCCTTGAGCAGGCCTAATACTGCTCCGCCTCGCTACCCTGTGAGAGTCAAGCGCTACAATGGGTTGTTTGGTTGCCACTGAGGATAACTGAGGAACTATCACTTGTGCTGACCACACAACTAATAACCAAATTTCCAACACCAGCACTTATTTTTCCTCAGCAGACTTTGACCCAGAGCAAGAGAAAGAAAAAAATGCAAGAAGAGGAATGAAGGAGGAAGAGAAAGATGGAAAAATAGTAACAAAGGCAGAAAGCAGGGATTAAAAAGAACCCGAAAGAGTGACATAAAGGGTCAGCGAGTGTATGCTTGTGGAACAAAGAGGCATGAGAATGTTGATAGCGGACCAGCATCACTTGAATAGGCTTACGTCAGTGCTTAATTTGTAAAATATTTAGGGGCATATTCTCAAGGAACTATCGCCGAGTTAACAGCACTTTATCTCAGCCAAAGTCGCGATAAAATCATCGCCCCATTCACAAGCTGGGGCAAACAGCCGATATCACCAGATTACTTGCGATAGCACCCGCAAAAACATCACCACAGATGAGCCCGGCAACTATTGCTAATGAGATGCAGAGTAGGCGTTCCCGAGCAAAAAGCCGCGACAACACCACAATGCAACATTCACAACGACCAGCCAGATCGGCGATAAGAACACAAAACAGGCGATACGGCGCGTTAGCAGCAGGAAATTAACACCTGCTCTGACCTGGTGCAAAGTCGGACGACAACCTGCACCAGAAAAGGGAGCCCAGCCCACAGCCACACCTGAAGAACAACAGATGCCATGGAGCTACTCATCATGCAGCTCGGAGCCCCAACAGGGCCACAACACCCACCACCACCACCCCCAGGCCCGCCACCCCCCGGACCCCCCTGCCTCCCCCCGGACCACCACAGAGGCAGCGGACCTTCAGGAAACGCACCAGCCTCACAGACTTAACCCCAGAGAATGTCATTGCCCACTACAGACTCAAAAGGCCAACCATCCTCCGCATCCTGAACATCATTTCCCACAGGCTGACGGTACCAACACAGCGGACAACCAACATCCCACCTCAGACAAAGCTGCTGGCTGTGCTGCACCTGTTGGCCTCGGGGACATTTCAACCAACAACCGCCAGAGTCGGAGGAGTCTCACAGCCAGCCCTATCCAAGTTCCTCAAACCTGTCCTGGATGCCATCATCAGCTTGGTACCCCAGTACCTATACTTCCCCCACACTGCGCAGGAACAGCTGGAGACCAAGCAAGGCTTCTACGTCATAGCTGGCTTCCCGCACGTGTTGGGGGCAATTGACTGCACACATGTCCTACTTGTGCCCCCTGCCGACACTGCACACAATTACCGCAACAGGAAGCACACGCATTCCATCAATGTGCAGGCAATAGTGGACCACCGGGGACTCTTCACCAATGTCGTCGCCAACTACCCAGGCAGTGTGCATGATTCATACATCTTCCGACAGTCCATCATCAACCGGCGCTTCCAGGATGGCACCTACGGAAATGCAGTGCTCGTTGGTAAGTACCAAATGAACACACCCCACACCTCAACTCCACAATCATGCAACTCACAACTCTGGGAATGCACACGTTACAAACTCACATACAACATGCCCACCCACCACACACAACAGCACAACGTACTGCGGTAACCTGGGCTAGCCATGTACATGAGCCATCAACGGTATGGCACCTCAGCCACACAATAGCAGTATGTGGGGAGAGGTGGGAACCAGGCATGTGCGAAGGAGGCAAGTGATCCATGAATGCGAATGCACACAATGCCAAGTGTGGCGTGGAAGTGCTGGACAGACTGCAGTATGCAGACCACAGACATATCCATGTTGACACATACTGCTGGTGGTGGAGCTTCTGCGCACGACATCACTGTGTCATTGTCAGGCTTGTGGACATGCGCAGACAGGCATGACAATAGTGTGCCGTAGGGGTGCAAGTGATGCAACCGCGCTGCGCACACTAGTGAATGGGCTCGGGGGAGGGAGGAGCAGCAGTGAGGCCACGTAATTCACATTGATGCCGCTCATTTGCAACAAGCAGTACATGCCATGCAGGAAACACAAAGTCACACATATCACACATCAATGAACCACTGAGCCTGCCAACACATCATGCAGAACCAACTATTGACTCATGTCTCTCTGCAATGTCACAGGTGACCAAGGATATACACTCTGCGCTTGGATGATGACACCCCTCCGAGCCCCGAACACACAGGCCCAGAGGCAGTACAATGCGGCCCACAAACGCACCAGGGGCATCGTGGAATGCACATTTGGCGTGTTGTAGTCACGTTTCAGGTGCCTGGACGTCACAGGTGGGAGGCTCCTGTACAGCCCAGACATCTTGTGCAAGATGATCGTTGCATGTTGTGTGTTGCACAACATATGTGTACGCAGCAAGGCCCCATGGATACAAGTGCCAGCTGCACCGGAAGATGATGATGAGGATGAGGCAGGTGGACCACACCCCACTGCAGCCGCAGCAGGACTTGCCCGTAGGAACACCATCATTGACAATTTCTTCACATGAGCACGTCAATCATGGGACAGTACAAAATGACCACAGGCACAGCATGTGCTAATAAATGCATTCAAAATACACATTCCCTGAGTGCATGTCACTCATCTGTACAGGCACATCACTCAGACAAGTGTGAGTGCGACATGTATTGCTGACAATTTTCTGATTTGTTCATGGATGGTGGGTGTGTCACCTCTGTGCAGAGGGGCTGTTTAGGGTGTCACGTGTTCGGACTGCCAGTTCTGTGTGTCGCAGTTAGTAGGGAATCCCACTCTTCGGCGTTTCACATGTGTCCAAAATCATTCCATGTTGGCTGCCATTTGTGTCCTACAGGTGACAACAGGGCTCCTTTTGGGGTCAGATATGTACCACCATGATGCAGGGATGCCCCCTGTGGCTCAAGTACCACAACATGGGCAACATGTACGTAAGCGGGAGTCACTGCCCCTACATTCGTCCACGCTTTCATGGTGGATTGATCATGACCATGACATGTCTGTGTGCAGGAGGGGTTGCTTGTCCCTCTGCAATGTGAAGGGGAGATGCGGTTTCAATGTGTGTTCCATGCATGTTTCAGCATTGGCGCAGTTTACATGCAGACTGCATGTCAATGTACATTGTGACTGTGAGGAGATGCCTATTTGATGCGGGACAATGGTCATTTGTTCTACGTCACGGATGTGTGGTTGTGCTTGTACATTGTCATCTCACCGTTTTTTTACTCTGCTCTTATGGTGCATTTTCCCGCATGACGCGTGGGAATTGCAGGCCTTTCGCTGGTTATCGCTGATTTTTGTATCGGGATTGGCATCATCGCTACTATTTTCGCGTTCGTGTTTCTTAGGCATCGCGTTGATTTTAACACGTTCATTTGACGCGTTAGCGTGGGACTATCGCATGGGACCACCGTGTTGTGAATCCCACGTTAACACGGAGTTGTTTTCCCGCGATAGACTGCGTTGTGAAGGGTTGCGTTAAGGTAATTTTGTGGTAGTTATCACACGTTCTTGAGAATATGCCCCATTGGGCCAGGGCTCTGACCAGGAGGCCACTGCAGCTTGCACCACCAATTGCCCTTGTCATCACTGCCAAAACAACTACTAACCATCTCTCTCGCATGTAAATGTGACAGTTCCGAATATTCCAGGTCCCCAAAGCTAAAGGAATGGCTGGGAGGCAGGTATTAGCAATTTTTAAATGTATATTGTTTTCCTAAACAACTGTTATACTGCTCATCTCTAAATTACATGAGCAGCATCACCTTGTGTCAGACTGCCCTAAGTGTGGTGTTGACAATTAGGTCCCGGTGCCAAGCACCGGAAACCAATTAAGTGCCGTTGCTCAGCACCGGAAAGCACCGGCTCAAATTAAGCACTGCGTATACTGCCTTGTGTCTTCTCCCTCTTTAAATGTATTTTGATTCTAATTTTGACATTTAATTGTAATAAAAACGTTTGCACCGAATTGTGGGGTGGGGGTTTATACATGCATATTTGAATTTTTGTAATGTGAAGCCTTCGTTTTATGTAAACACTGTTTTTATACATATAAGGACCATGCGGAGAACTGCTATTGTGTAACATATATGAGTCATTTTGATAACGGATCCCTGCGAGGTAACGAATACAACATTAAGGCTTTGTGCAATTTTGTTACTCACGTGGTACCGTTTATGATTGTAGGTCCTCGAGGTATGATGTATGGCTAATAGTTGAATGTTTGAACATTTATAATTGGATTTATTTGCTGTCTCAAGGGGGAAATTAATGTTACTGTTGATATGGTGCTCTGGCCCCTTGGCTTTTGGGGCTTCTTTCTCTTGTCTAGATGAGATGGAACTCAGACTATGCAGCTTTGGTATCTGTCAATCTCAACATTTGTCAATGGCAGCTGCGGCCTTCTGAAAATAACTTTGGGAACTGACACTATTATTTTACAAATCAAGCACTGGGTACATGATGTCCACTGCTGGTGTTGACATAACCTGTTTCTTCTTCACTCAGTAGACATTAGCTTGTGCAATACAAGTCAGAAAAAGGAGAGAAATGTTCGAACTCGTGGTTGACATTACTAAACTGATTTGGAAAAGGGAGTTCAGCTGTCCTGGGAAGTCAGAATATATGTTTGACTTGGATAATAATCTGCTTGATCATTTGAACTTTTATTTGAAATTACAGGTTTTTTCTTTCTAAGTATGACCAGCCTCTTAAATAACATTCTGTAGGAAGCTGGCTTTTTATGTAGTGTACCAAACTGAGGTGCCCTATGTAGAAAGTCCAGATGACTCTTATTGGCTTACAGGGCCTTGTTAAATAATCCCAAATGCTCTCTTTTGTGGTAGTGTGAGTGAGCAGTTTAGGCTTATCAGAGGGCAATGTTAAGCACTTGTTGTACACACAGAGTCAATAACTGAGTCAGAATGAGAAGAAACTCTAGACCAATTTTACAAAAATAACAGGTATTTTATATATATATATTAACAGCAAGAACTTCGTAATTGGGTTATGCAGCTATGTCCTCACATGTAATATAATGCACCCTGCCTTATGGCATCAAGACCGGCTGTGGGGGTGACTTATAAATATATTTCATGCAGTGTCTGTGGGCATGGCAGACAGGGTGTGTGCCATGTCATGTTTTCACATTTGTCTGCACCATTTCACGCAGCCTGCAATGGTGGTCTGCATGAGTTTGGGGGGGGGTCCCTTAGGGTGGTACAATACATGCTGCAGCCCTTAGGGAGTCTCTTTATTACCCATGCCCTAGATACCAGGGGTACCATTTCCTAGGGACTTACAGAGGTGCCTAAAGTCTTGCCATTTTTTAATACTTGATCAGTTACCTTATTTTAGGGAAAGAGCACTGGCACTGGAGACCTGGTTAGCAGGATCTCAGTACACCTCAGTCAAAATTACATCAAGTACCAGGCAAAGAGTGGAGGTGACTATGTCAAAAAGCGACACTTTCCTACACACACTGAATCGCTAACTTGCAAAATGAAAGAGAAAGGGGGATGTGGTGCGTCTGTGACCTTATTTACGAAGGACACTATTGGCTATGTAATTGAAGCAATTTCTAAACTGATAAAGCGACTCATAATTAAAGAAATACAGGACACAGGTATGTATTCCATCCAGATCGCTTGAGATGTAACTATTACTGACCAGTGTTCAGTTATCATCCTGTATGTCACAATCACTGAATGTGAATGACTATTATCAGTCAAAAATTACACTTTGCCATCAAGAAAAGAATTGTTTGATTTGGTGCAAACTGCAGTCCAGGTAACTGGTCTTGACATATCTAGGTGCATTGGGAAATTGACTTATGGTACTTCTAAAATCTAAGACTAGTACTATGAACTCAATGCTTGGCTAATTAAGGAATCAGTAGGTCAAATACATATCTGGTGCTATGCACATATGTTAAACCCTATACTTGTTGATGTTCCACAAGCATCCTTTGGGTCCACCTCCCTCTATGGACTCCTATGCTCCAGTACAGTCTTTCTCCAGGAGTCGTACAAAAGGATGGATGTGTGACATGAGCTGGGACTTGATGGCTGCATAGTCTAGATCCGGGGTACTCATAGTACAGCCCGCGGGCCGCCAGCGGCCCGGCAGACCTTCCTAGGCGGGCCGCGGACCTTTGTCTGAATGCAGGGTGCATTCCCAGACACTTGAAGTTACTCAGCATGTTATTGACGGAGGCGTAGGGTTTAAGATATGAGTTAAACTATTGCCATTATGGCATTAATCAGGGATCGAGGGTGGAGGAAATAAATGATGTGCTGATCCTGCAACAAACTTCCAGTCTTATGATTAGGGTTGCCAGCTCATTAATTTGATGTCACAGATGGTACAAAAATAAGCAGTCACCTAAAGCCGTATTTTCAGCACTTATCTGTGCATACTTCGAACAGCAAATATAAATGGAAAGCACTTTTAATTGTGTTCTAGGGCTGCCTGAATGATCCATGACTGATAATTAAAGGGAACAAAGACAGAAAATTCACATTACAAATGAATACATACTTTTTTACTTATAACCCTATTTAGTGTCAAGACAAGGTCTTTGCAGATTCTTTAAACACATGGCTGGCATTTTTCTTTTGGCAACCCTACTTTATATTCCTTTTCATGAAATGCATTCGCACACTACAGCAGTAAATGTAAAATAAAAATGTAAGGCAGAGTGGGGGCCCAGGGGGTAATGGAACCAGAAAAAAAACACTAAGCCTCAGTAACCAGTTTACAAAGGTATGTAAATATGCAAATGGTCTTTAAAGACCTGTGAACAACTCGGACGTGCCGGAGATAAGACTCCAGACACTGCCCAGCAGAGTCCACAGCAGTTCGAGCTGCACCAGCCTGGCTTGAGACACAGGAAGGTGGGGGGGCTGAAGCCCTTTTCGTGTTGCGCGCCTGCTACCCACGCTATTATAAAATGTATGGATCTTAAAATGCATAGAGGTGCAGCCCCTGGTAGTGTGAATTAAGTGTAAAAAAAACAAAACTGAACTGCCCCAAATAGTGTGTGTTTGTAAGTGAGTCTGTGCGTATACACAATTGCATGTCTATGAAAGTGTGTGTGTGTGTGTGTGTGTGTGTGCATGCTTGTGTGTGTATACGTGAGTGTGCATGAGCATTTTGCCCATTGCCCACCATGGTGCAATAAATAATTCTGAATGCATTAAAGTCAAAGTAGGCGCAGAGAAGAGAGGAACTAATGCAAGCGAATACATGCAACATTACACTACAGTACAGACTTAACCAACCCTCTTGCTTCCTCCTTGTAGCTTTATAGTTACATCTGCTTTTGAAATACAGCACTGTCAAGTAATGTTTTGAATAGGTGGTGATTTTTTTTACCCTACCCCCACTGACCCTGCCCCACCTAACCTCGCCCCCACCTGCTGGCCCATCGGTGCGGCCCTAGGCCACAAACCAGACTGTATTTTTGGCCCCAAGGTAAAGTTTGTGAGTACCCATGGTCTAGATCATAGGAGAAACAAAGTGGTAGACAAAAAATGTTGCACTCAAGAAGATTTTTGGCTCTTTTAATAACCCTGCAAAGCTATGTTCATTGATTTGATCAAAGTCCTCCATATTATTTGCTCTGACAATGTTGGATTTGTTCTAAATGTACAGTCCCAAGCCTTATGGTTTGCTGATGGGCTATGCAAATTTCAAACAGTCCTAACAGCCTAATTGTATCATCGCATTTTTGCTGCAACCACACCATTGTTCTAAGTATCTCCAGAAAAGTGGAGTGGATGTCCTGAAAGGCTCAGAAAATGGTGTCAGGCATTATAAAACTCCTAACCATGGATTCACACAATTTTGATGGCATGTATTCCACTACTAAACTCACAAAGGAAAACGAAAAGGGTTACTTATATCTGTAAACCTATTTGGAACAGATATGCCACTAGGAATTGCTAGCCCTTCACCCACATAAATGAGGCATGTTTCTTCATAAACTTACCTGAGTTCACAGGGGCTACGACTACCATTAGTGGGAACAAGTGTTTTTTTCTTTTTTATGAGAGAAAAGGTCTTTCAGTGCCAGAAAAAAAACAAGAGTGGTTTTGAAACAGTCTTTGGTAATCTAAATGATAATGTATTGCTGGTTACCTCAATTGAGTTAAAAGCTAGAAAATAAAACTAAGGTTTATATCAAGGATGGATTGGGGCTATTAGTACCCTTCCATCTTGGCTGGTCTACATATCAGCTGCTTGCCTTTTAAAAGTAAGTAATACCTATGTGTCAAGCCTATTAGGCATGTATTAAGTGCATCCTTAGTATCCTCATTACGAGGACATCAAATTATCAAAAATTACAGAACATACTTATCACTTACTTTCCATGGATGAGAGAAAAACAAGCAAATAACGGTGTTAAAAAATGTTTTAAAAAGTATATAATAAAATATCATGTAATGGGTGCGAGCAAACATGGACACAGCACACAGAGGTGACATGCTGTAATAATTGTGCAGAGTGTAATTTGTAGTATGTGTTACTCTGCATGGTTCACATTTACATCATCTTTTCGTCTTACCGCAAAGTAAGGCTAAATGCACTAACCCCGAGGAAGAGAAGGGAGCGTTTCCTGCATTTACAAAATGTACAGAATGGGCCAACAAAGGCTTAGAAGAAAGGAACTGTGACCAAGAAGTTAAAATATGGCACTTCCTGACTCTCCCATAAAATAATAATTCCTTTGATGAGCACAAGGGACAAGCCTACTCCTTGGCTAGTGATTGTTTTTTTTGGGGGGTGCATAATGCAGTAATGGACATGGTAATTTAAAGCAGCCATTTAAAGGCCCCCTTAACTCAGTCAGAGTCTCCCATCGAATACTCTTGTGAATATTTGCTCCTGGCTGCAAAACATGGTTCCATAACTGAGCACACCTTCCAAGAACAAGTTCAAGATTTTGTCGCCAAATGGGTACAATTAAAAAGGACTCGAGCTGAAGAGTATGACAGAGAAGTCCAGAGAAAAGAAGACCCAGTACTGCAAGTAGAAGAATTTAACTAAAAACCTGATGCTGGGCCTCTGCAATATCCATTGTAACAGTGCTGTCTGTTTTTACTCTATCCTGAAAAAGTGCCCTCTTCACACCAGTGCATACCAACATTAGTATTTAACTTATCAAAAGAACGGGACACCCAGTATTCCAAGGAACAAGGGTAATAAAATCATCAAGAACAATGTTCACCTAGGGATCATTTAATATTTTACTTAGCGCATGATCAAAAAGGCCAAAAACATTAAATACATTTACACAAGTGGTCAGTGTTCTGTATTAATGACAGTCACAATTATACAAAAAATCCAAATAATGTAGGTGCTCCAAGTGACGGCGCAGTGTAAGTGGAAATATCTGAGCCAAACATAAATTACATTGACAATATTTACAGTATGTACAAAAAGGTTCACCCACGGGACAAGAACATTTTTTAGAAACCAAACAATATAAACATTTACGTTTGTATAGTCCAGCATTCAATGATGTGGGTGGAACCTAGGGAGTTGACGTTTCGACTCCTTGAAATGAGTCGTATGGGGTCTTCTTAAGGACAGCCAGAAATGGTAGCAGCTGACCAAAATTATCTGGTTGTTCCTATTATTTGTCCATGTACCCTGGACACACAGCTCTGTTGCAGATTAAGAATGAAGCAATTCAGGCTCACTATAGGCGTGCCGGTTCGGAACTCTAAGCAACGCGGAAATCAGATCTCTGCCCCTATTTCAACCTCAGTAGTGGCCGCTCCATTAGGGCGTCGGAGCGCCGCCCCACTGCTTTCTCGCAGTGCGAGAAGCACAAAATAAAATGGTATTTTAAATACAATTTTATTTTCTGCTTCTCGCGCTGCAAGAAAGCAGAAGGCAGGGGTATGCCTG
Source organism: Calotriton arnoldi (assembly GCA_963921515.1). Lineage (NCBI taxonomy): Eukaryota > Metazoa > Chordata > Amphibia > Caudata > Salamandridae > Calotriton > Calotriton arnoldi. The sequence goes on along the minus strand of CAWUFW010002961.1, from coordinate 1,379,089 downwards.
GTTGGGGGGGGGCGGGTGGGCGGGTCGGGGAGGAGTGGCCTGCACCACTCTGAGTGCCCTGATTGTTTGGTCGGCCCTGGGGCCGACCTAAGCAGTCATGCGCACTCTACATTTTCTCTATGTAGGCTACATGCAGCCTACATAGAGAAAATGGCTTCCCTACAGGCGCCCGGCTGGGCGCCGTCCGGGACTCTGCACCAATCACAACGCTGCCATTGCAGCGCTGTGATTGGCTTACAGGAGGGGAGGGAGCATGCCTGTTCCTGTCCAGGAGCATGAGACGGCCCAGGAGCAGAGCCGTCGCGGGACCCGGTCAGGTAAGTTTTTTGTTTTTTTTGTTTTCTGTTTTACACCCCCCCCCCCTGTATTGCGAGCCGTGACTGCCCTGGAGGTGTGCCACTAGGTTGTATAGTCTTAGCCGTGGGCCACTGTCCCTGCACTGTGGGTGTAGTGTAGCACGAGCGCAATTATTCTGGAAACTGCGTCCGGGTGAGCATGCCCCGGAGGTGTGCCACGAGGCGATCTAGTTTACACTGAGGACCACAGTGCGTGCTCTGGAGGTGGATGACGATGCGAGGTATTCACAACTGAGATCCAGTGTGAATACGGTGGAGGAAAAGAATGAGATGAGACAATCTAAGCTGAAGGCAAGTGTGTGTCTGTTCTAGAGGTGTATCACAAGTGGAACTTTTGTGAAGCGAGAACTAATGTGCGCGACCTGGATGTATATCACAAGGGTAGATATTCAAGGCTGTGGACCACAGCGCATGCTGTGGTGGAGGGGGAGAGATCCTCAATAGAGGGCCGGTGAGGGGGAGGTGCTCCAGACGGAGGGCAAGTGTTCATGCCCTGTCACAAGGGGACATATTCTATACCGAGGACCGGTGTGCCTGCTCTGGTGACGTATCACGACTGTGGACGAGTGAACATGCTCTGCTGTGTCATGAAGGAAGCTGGTCTGGAGAGCGAACTCCCTAAAGCAGGTCCAGGGGAGATGATACGACCAGACGAGATGGGACTTAACCAGGCACAAGCTTTCGAGGTAAGTGAACGAGTATAATGTACACGAGCTGGAGGACCAGGGGACTGTTCTTCTGGGCCTGCGTAGTTTGCATTGATGATGATCGTAGAAGTGCAGTAAAAGCTGAGGTAGAATGTGGGGTCGGCGAGAGTAAGCATAATGCCGGGTGCTGGACAAGTCGCAGTTCTGGAGGGTGCACCAGGCGTGTTTCTCTGAGAGAGGTGCGTGTGCACTCCCAGAAGAGGCGTCTAGGGATGGTGGCGCGGTCGGCAGATGTGAAGCTGTCAGGACAGTCACCAAACTTTATGCGTAGAAGAGAAAGTGAAGGTACATGTTGTCTACACCAAGATGGTGACCATATTCTGTCATAGGTGTATTTAGAAAAGCGGTAGGAGTTTGTTGGGCACGTGCACCGGTTTAAAATCCGGCAGTGCCTTGTTAGCGTTTCACTGATTGGGTTCGTTTCCGCATTCGGTTCACATTGTTGGTGAAGTCGGTTCAGTAAGTACGCTAAGCTGTGCTCACCTTGGAGTCACGTATTTCTAATATTAGCAATAAGGCGTGAATGGGGGAATTAATTGCATGTCACTTCACTTGGGTATCATTGTCATGTCATCTGGGTTAGCGTTTTTTCTTTACTTTTTTGTAGTTGTGTCGTACGAGTTCACACCGAGCTGGTTTGAATGATAGTTTCACCCATCAGTACTGGTATGATGTGTTATGGCGCTATAAGTGGCAATGGTTTCAGCACGTTTCTGGTGATTTTGGGGGGCTCAGTACATGCCCTAGCACATTTTTGGACGGAGTAAGTTTCCACGGGTTTGTTACACCAGCAGACTTGCAGATTCTTTTATTTTCCTGTATGTGAAATGTATTGTAGGAAGCATTTACTACCACCGGTATTTATCACATTTGGTAAATTTTGCATGTGGTCACGCAGAAAATCTCTCTATTGGTATTTCTCACGTGATCAGTCTTCCATCGAAAAATTAATCGCCTGTGATCATTAACTGTTGTGGTTTTCAGGTTATAATCAGAAGACGTATAAACACATCCAAACTCATGCACGTCGAGGCATGTGGCATATATGGCCTGTACGAATGACCCAAGGTCAGGCCCTAAAAGGAGATTCTTATTGGTATTATAAGACAGGGCCTCATTAAAATATGTTTGGCCGTGATATATCGTACTGGTCGTTTTAGCGTAATGTACCTAACATTCCAGACCATTTACAATGTTTTCTTAATTCATAAAAACTTGAATTTACCGGCAGTAATTCTAATAAACGAACTCCGGTTGCGTGCTGGAAACTATGCAGGTGGCACCATTACCAGCCACGTGAATGTTTGGATGCGGTATCCAGTTTCTTCCTGCAAATGACTTGTGACCAGTAACTCCTAAATTTCCTAAATTCTTCTGCTATGAAGCAAAACACATTGACTGAATGTGTGCAGCAGATATCCAAAGAGACAGAAACCAAACCCCCTGCCCAACAAAGAGACCATGGTAAAGAAAAAAGCTTTTTCATATAAAATGTATTTACCTAAAAATTATTCAAGCATACTGATATGTTAAGGATTTTTGTATTGATTCAGGCGATATAAATTTTCAATTGGAGCCCATAATACCGATCATTTATCTTTATCTTTTAAAGTTATGGATTATTGCAGGAAAACCAATCAGTGGAACATTTAGCATTTTATGACCCTCTTCTTTTCTAAGGTCTTACTCCCAATAACAGTTTGCTCTGTTTGCCCTCGCAAGGAAGCATTTGCCAAACAAAGCAGTGTAACGTCCAAAAGACTAGCAAACCCTGCCCACCTCAAACCATGCACGGCCTTTCGTTTCATTTCTACCATGCCTCCCTCCATATACAAAAGAAACACACACACTTCTGTGTGTGCAGGGCTTTAAGTGGGATGAAAAAAATGGGGGGGTCTCTCGTAGGGGCAGCCGATGTAATTATGAGCGTGGCTTAAAACTGTTAAGCTAAAAATCTGTACTTAGCATAGCGTGCTGCCCCACTGGTATTGTGCTTCTTCTGTCATTGCCTCCAGATATATAATACGAGTGACATTAAACCTACAACCAGCCAGGACTATAGGCTTTGTCAATGGTTGTAAGTTGCATAAGATAAATAAGAACAAACTGCAGCATTTTCATTATTATATACAATGAAAACATAGGTGGTTCAGAGATGTGTTACAGGTGGGAAACACTTAGAGGGCCTGTTTCCATTGGTTGTATGTGCTTGGCTTGGGGGTCATTTTGCAAGCAGACCAGTTTGAGGATTGGGCACATTTTTAATTTGATTCTAATGTTTTCTTCACACTTGTGCTTCAAAATGCTATATTTGGACCCCCCTTTTTTTCAACAATTTGCAGTAAATATGTGGTGTAAAACCCACCATTTGAATCCATTTTTTTCAAACTTTTCTTGCGGGGGGAGAACCCCCCAGCACCCTCCTTTTGCAGTTCACTCGGTTATTACATTAGGGTACAACATTTTTCGCCCCACCACTTTCAAAATCCACCAGCCACCACTGAACCTCACCATATACTGGATACATCATTTGCCAAAATGTTTCCCTTATTCTACATTAAAACTTGTATTTCTGTCAGAACGTTATTCTTTTCTTTTTTTTCAGTTCTGCTTATGATTTATTTAGGTGCTCCCTCCCTTCCAAACGCACGGTTCCCCTGCTCTATTTAGAGGAAGGTGAAGTGCTATGTTTATACCGATGGAGCCTCAGCTGGCTCTGTTGGTATATACAATTGACCTGACAGCCCATCTATCAAAGGGCCACCAGGTTAAAAGAATGCTTGTCTGGCGTCCAGGTCATTATTTTTTATTTTCTGGAAAAAACACTCTAACTGGAGGAGTTTATTTTCAGAAAACAAGAAACTTTGCAGAGTGGGTTCATCAAACATGGGACCCGCTCAGATAAGCTTAAGTGCCTTCAATGGAAACAAACAGTGGCAAAGCCATTAGACTTTGCCTATGTGGGATCTATTGGTTTTGTCAATGTTTTTTTAGATATGTTGCGCAGCTGTGCGGGCTGCGATTCAGCATGGCTGAAAGTAACTAAAATAATAATGCTATGAGGCAGCCAGCACTGGAAACAAGAATAGAAAAGCAATGTGTTGTCAAAAAAAGAAAAAAAAGCAAGAAAATGTTTTGTGTGAGATTGCTTTGGATTACAAAACTACATCTTTAAGGAGTAGGTTGCAAAACTCTAATAGGATGCTGATTGACAGTGACGACCGAAATACCAAGAGTACCGCTGCATGTGTACAAAATGTCCTGAAATTCATTCACCTGTCAATCGCTTTACGTTGTTATTTTGCCTACCCAGCTATTGGTTGCAGAACATCATAGTCAAGTAGAAACACAATTTTAGAAATGCCTTTAAATCGGTTTTATTCAAATAGAAAACAAGTCTTGCCTTTTCAACATGCAAAGGCCCACTGTAAAGTGCACGAAAGTGATTGAATTTCACTTGCCCACTTTGCGTGCCATTCATTTTATTACAGGATTAAAACATGCACTGGGTAAAAATGAACACGAAATTAAAGAATGGATCCATAAAGATTCACAAGCATTTATCAGAGAACAGCAAAGCATGTTACAAAATAAAATGCATTCTTTGCTGGGCGCAGTGCTAATGGTCTGACAACAGTTCAACTTTCCCTGAACAGGTGACTTTCAGTGGAAGCAACGACACAGAAGGGGTCCCGCGGTGAAGAAGGAGATACAGCCTGCAAACAGATGCACACTTATGGAGTGCCTGAACGTAAAAAAAAAAAAAGTACCACAGTGAAATAGTTAGATACTTACTAGCCCTCTAGCTAAAGTAAGTATCTCCTATTTGCCACACTGGTTGGGAAACAGTTTAACAAAGTGACTGGACAATATTATACCTAGCTATAGGAAAGATAATATCATGCCGTGTGGCCCTATCCACGCGCTTCAGACGACCGAACAGCAATTGTAGGCTATTTGATCTCAAGTTTGGGGCGCACACTACACCAATTAGTTATTAAAGCAATTTAAGCTAAGTATTATGTAGGTAAGGCACAACAAAGTTCTCCCAGATAATGTGTGTCTATTCTTCGTGAACATTCATTGAGAATAGCGATTTCCCAAATGAATTGCCTAGAGAATCTGAATTTCATTAAGGACAGGGAGGCTAGCATTATGCATTAATCTTTTTAATGCCGCTCCTGCAGCACTTTAAGAACACATTACATCACAAAACTACTAACAGCCTAGAATTAGAATCTTCTTCCACACATAAGTAGACCCCTCCTGGAATGATCTTCCTCTTTTAAATACGACAACTCATAAACAAATTCAATCTTTATTCTTCTCTTCCAAACCACCAAACTCCTCATCCTCCAGCTTTTGAAATATCATTGATTATTCTCTGAAACAACAAAAATATTGAAATATTGGTTCCAAATTAAACATTTACCAAAGTAAACGTAAAATATCTCTAAAACTTCAAAATCTTTGAATTCAACTTGCACACATACATATTATCTTTTTTCTCTCAAAGGGAGTGGAGGGCACTTCATTTGGAGAATTACTCTTTTATTACAAGAGCAGAGGCTATGATTGTGCATGTTGGTAGCCTTCTAACACTACATTTGCCATATGTTCAATGGGCTTACAGTAACTGTAGGAAAGTAGGATCTGCTTTTATGGTGACCCCCACTTTTTGCCTGGTGATAAGCTGTTATTGACTAGTCTGACTGGGATCCTGCTAATCAGGACCTCCATCTATCTGCTTTCTCCCTTAAATTGGTATGTTCAGTACTTAGGTACATCCCATATTAGATACTGGGGTACCCTTATCAGCCCCTAGAATATGGTACTAAGGTACCCAGGGCATAAGTACCTCAGAGGTCCCCCATGGGCTGAAGCATGCATTATGCCACCCATGGGAGACCATTCAAAATGGAACTACAGGCCTGCCATTGCATCCTGTGTAAGCTGGTGCTAGCACCACTTTCTAAAGATATAGGTTTCCTATATCAAGGGTCACTGCACTTAAAGCCTATAAGTCACCCCTATAGCAGGCCTTATCAATCCTGAAGGCAGGGTGCTTGGTTCTAAGTGTGAGGGTGCCCCTGCATGAGCAGTACGCCCCTACAGCCTGCGGAGTCCATTCTCCCCGGTTGTAAGTGAAGCAGCCATATACTATATAGAGGGGCATCTCGTAATTACGCGATGACCAACTTGAAACTGGCTGCAATGAATCCTGTCATGTTTGGTATCAAATATGTTGGAATCATACCTCCACACCATAAACGGTGTGGGAGGTATGATTTCAAGCAAAGAGCCCTCTGTTAGGCTCTCAGTGTTCCCAGTACCAGCCTTCTAGACCTGGACAGCACAAAATGGTTGCTGCCGACCAGAGACACGATTCTGCCCTCCTGCTGCTGAGCCAAGCTCGAGCAGGGGAAGGCAGAACAATAGGCATCCTGTCACAGGGAGGTGTGACCACCTCCCAGACAGGATTTAGTGCATTGGGGCAGGGTGGGTGCGCTTGCCAGCACCACTCAGTCTGCATGAGGGGCACATTTGGTGTCCCCATGCATAGTCCAGTTTAAACCAGCTCTGGGAGCCGTTGGCTCCCGCTCTGGCGCGAAACTGGACAAAGGACATGGGAGTAACCTCCCCACTGTCCAGACCTTCCCCTGGGAGGGTCCCATGAATCGTCCCAACCCTTTCCTTAGGGTACTTAAGGGCTTACCTGTGGGTGGGTCCTTAGATTCGTCGTGGGACAAGATTCAGGATCAGACACCACTTCTTCTTCTACTGTCTGGGCACTGTGGACTTTCTTTTGGGCTTGACTTCGTTCCCCTTCCAGTTTTCTGCATTGTCTGTGCCTGTGCACCTTACAGGAACCTTCCAAGGCCTGTGGGTATCAAAGACACCTGAAGGAATCTCCCTTGAAGGGAAGGAGTCACTTCCCTGCATTCGCAAGCACCGCAACTAAGTCTATTGGTCTGCTGATCCTGAGCTCCTCCAGACTCCATAGGATTCTGCAACACAGGTCATAGTTCTCCACAGCTCTAAAGGCCTGCCCTGCCCTCTCACCAAGTTTTAGGCCAGTATTCCTCGTGGGGCCTGCAATAACTGAACCCCTGTGCACTGCATCAACTTGCAGTTGCAAAGGCTTGTTGACTTCCTTCCAAGAAGATCTTCAGGCTCCAAGTAGCCCCAACCTTGAGCATCTCCAGAGACCAGAATCTACGGCCACACCGCATCGTGTTGCATATTGGCCTTCATCTTATGGTGAGCTGCTTGAGGTCCTCTCGCGACTCCAGTGCCTCCAGCCTGTGGGTCCATTTAAGGGTCACCTTTGTTTCCTTTGGGCTCCCCTGATTGCTTGGGGCCTGCCATGACTCCCCTGCTGGTGGTGAGTTCCCTGGACCTTGCTGGTCTCGACATTGCACCTTCTTTGATTTCTGTATGGGTTGCATTTGCCAAGGCTTCTTGGTGCTCCCTCCGGACACCGACCCCTCAGCATTCCACATCCGAAGTGGGACAGCTCGTGCATGGCTCCTGGTCTTCCTCAACATTGCCTGGTCCTCACAGCTGCAGAGTCAAGGTCTTCGTCAACTCTCCTGCAACACCCGACATTGGTGGGCTTTCGTCTTCCAGATCTCCTGGTCACTCCTGAGTGACATAGACTCTGTCACCTCTGCTTGCAGGTACCTCTCAACTAGAATCCACCTTTGGATTCCACCGGACACTTTCTCCTTCTTCAGCAGCGGCACTTTCCTGAAGTCCTCCATTGGGTTCGACAGTGGTTTCCGACACCACTTCACACCTATGCACCCGGCTTCCCTGGTGTAGGTAACGTGGGTACTAGGGTGGGTTGGCTCTCCAACTTTCTGTCTTCCATGGGGTTTCTTCAGGGTCTACTGGGAAGGGTCCTTAATCTTTAAAATTCCAACCGCGACTTACACGTTGAGTTGTACGGAGCACGCAGTCGTGTTCCCACACTGCACACACTCTACGTGGGGTCCCTATCTACTCACCTTGGGTCCCCAGCACTCCTACATCCTCTCGACCTTGCCTTGAACCGAGTCGTGGTTCTTATACCACTTTCTTAGTATTTGGTTTGGTCCCCCCCTGGGGTCCACTGTGTATTCTGTGCTATTTACTGTGTTTCTTTGCAAAGTATTGAGTGCATTGTGTTTATCTCTGGGTAGGAGATATCTAAACATGTTAGAGAATATTATATAATAAATACATATTTTTATAAATACCTTGGGGCATATTAGCAAGACCCACGTTAAAATTATCGTCGTTTTAGCGGCAGGAAACTGCCGCTAAAACGGCGATAATGGGCTTGATAATATGCGTTATAGAATTCCAATAGAAGCCCAGGTTAGATGTGCAGGACATCTAACCTGGGCTTCTATTGAATTCCATACGCATATTAGCAAGCCCATTATCGCCGCTTTAGCGGCAGTTTCCTGCCGCTCAAACGGCGATAATTTTAACGTGGGTCTTGCTAATATGCCCCCTTGTGTGGTTCTTTTTCACTTAATCTATACTATAAGATTGCATTCTGGTAAAACAAGCTGCTTTACACTCCTACTGGACTAAGCCTGAAGGCTGCTCTCTACAGCTACCACTTAGAGAGCTTTCTAAGGTTGTCTAACACTTCTTAAATCACCATAAGGGTGGTCTGGACGGGTGCAGGATGCCCACTTTCATTAGTGGACATCATATACCAGGCCAGCTTCTCACAGTAACGTTATACAAAAATACTAGCATTCGACCAATGGACTACCTACATAATATCCTCCAATCTTCCTCCCTTCCTAAATGCCTTGATGGCCATTGTTCCTCTCATAGAATGTGCCTTACACCTACGCAAATCAATTCCTGCTTGTTGCATAGTCAATTTAATCCACCTTGCAATAATTGCCAAAGTTACAGCTTTGAATGGTTTTACACACAAAATCATAAATTGGTTTACTCCGTCTGGTCTAAGCTCCTCCATCAGGTTTCATACTCTATCATGCAATCCACAACACAAAGTTTCTTGCACCTTTCAAATTTTGTATAGAAAATTGTTGCAGACATTGTCTTGGTTCTTTTCATAATGTCAAACATTACCCCAACTGGACCATCAAACCTGTTCCTCACCTCCAACAACTTCACATCCATAGCTCTGCGGCATGAAATGAAACATAACAGAGATGCCAACTTCATTGTCAATCTTTTCAAATCCAAATATTTATTACTTGGCCATGAGTTCAACAAGGACAGCACTATATTAACATCCCACAACACATCATACCTGGCAATGAGAGGTCAACTCAATCAAATACTTTTCAAAACTCTATGTTTATCCACACTCCTACCACCAACCTGACTATGACCTGCTGATACTGGTGATCTATAGCAAATTATAGTTCTATAACCAAGACCTCTTTCGAATTGTTTCATTTGGAAATTCACCACCTCCATTATAGAAGCCTCCACGGGATCCAAACCCCTTTCCATGCACCAACATACCCATAGTATACAAATCCCTTTATACCTTTGTCGTGTACCTGGTGCCCACGATTCTTCGAGTAAGTTCTCTGCCTTTCCCAAAAGGCCTGAGATACCAGCAGATCTCCTAACACTTTCCAGACAAGAAGGTTCAAATCCCCTGTGTGCACCAAAGAATGATTTTCTCCATCCACGACCTTCAGCAGACCTTCTCTCGCAGGCAGTAAAAAGGGTATTTTGCATGTGAGTTCCAAAAGCTTTGGAAACAATGCCTGAGACATGTTTTTACCAGCACTAGAAAACATTCTTCTCTCCTCACTTTCTGCAAAACCCTCTAAATCATAGCAAAAGGTGAAAACGCATACACTCTTAGTCCTTCCCAACTCTTTTGGAATGCATCCACTGCTTTCGCAACCGGATCCGGGATCCAGCTGTAATATTTCTCCAACTGTTATGTCAACCTGCTTGCAATAAGATCTACCTCTAGAGGACCCAACTGCAAATCTATCTTCCTGAACCTTCCTTGATTCACCTTCCAATCGCTAAAATCTTTCAAAAATCTTGAATTCCAGTCCGTAGTTACATTCGCCTTCCCAGGTAAATATTCAGACCGCAAACTTACCTTGTGTTCCAACCAAAATATCCAAAGCTCCTTCACCAAATCTCACAGAAAATAGGACCTGTGGCCCCCAATCGATTTAGCCACTGCAGAAACATTGTCCATCTTCAAAAGTACTGCACTGCCTTACAAAATATGTCTGAAACTCATGAGCACATAAAGCCCTGCTGTCAACTCTAAAAAGTTATGTGTTGTTATTTCTCCGCACTTGACCACAATCCACTAGTCTCCTCTCCACCCAAACGTGCACCCCAATCAGACAGACTTGCATCCGATTCCAATACAAAATCTGGACAACACCCAAACATCACTCTTCCATTCCTAACTTCCAGATTCTCTAACCACCAATATAACTCCGCCTTCGCTTGCTAATCTAGATTTATCTTGTCTCCATACCATAATCCTTCTCGCAGTGTCTTCGCCTTCACTCTCGGGAGAGCTTGTTAATGTAAAGGACCGTGGAAAGCAGCCTGAATTGAAGAGGATAACAAGCCAATCAATATTGCCAATTCTCTTAAAATTAAGAAATCCTTCCTCAACACATACCGAATTTCCTTTCTTATTTTGTTTACTTTCTTCGCTGGCAATGATAACACCACATTGACTGTGTCTATTGTGAAATCCCAAAACTCCAAAGATCAAGTTGGATTCAGAATTGACTTTTTTATGTTTGCAATAATGCCTAAACTTTCCAATAAATTTCTTACCAAATCCAAGTCTTTTAGCAGCTGCTTCACACACTGTAACATTACCAAAATGTTGTCCAAATAAATGATCATCCAAATGCCTCTCTCTCTCAGAAAAGATACTACTGCTCTCATTGCCTTGGTGAAGCACTGTGGTGCCAAGGATAGTCCAAAAAGGAGTCAACAAAACGGGTAATTTGACCTTGCCAATTGAACTGAAGGTATGGCTGACTGCTCTTTACCATATGTATCATGAAGGAAGCATCTTTCAGATCTTACTTTACCAACCAGTCGTTATTCAACAACATATCCCACAAAAGATGGACACCTTCCATCTTGAAGGGTCTGTACACTAGAAATTTGTTCAAATCTCTTAAATTCATAACAGGTCTCCAACCATTGTCCTTCTTTTCTACCAGAAATAGAGTACTTACAAAACCCTTGTCCTTCTCGTTCACCTGCACAATTGCTTCTTTTTCCAATATAATCTATATCTCTTCCTCCACCATAGACTGCTGTTCTTTGTTCATAACTAACTCTCTTGGGTGTTGGAACTGAATGGGTATGTCTGTGAATTCTATTCTGAAACCCTGAATAGTCTCTAAACCCCAAGGGCCTTGTGTCATATTCTCCCATGCCTAGGTAAAATGTTTTAGTCAACCACCTATTTTTTCTTGAAAAGAACCAAAAGTAGTAACAATACTCACCTTGGAATCCAGAAGTTTCCTGGGTTTGAGTTCTGGTTCCACTTTCTCTTGGATTTTGTTTTCTCTGGGGTTAGAAGGATGCTCCAACTTGGTAACCTCTACCACCACCTCTTTATCTAAAATTGTAGTGGGACCTCTGAAATCCTCAATCAGAAGGAAGTCCCCTACTGCCGGTGCTTCCAAAAACACATCCACTAAAGACTCTCATCATATTATTCTAAGCATTATCTAAGGCTGTGAAGGTAGAGACGTACTTGCTCAAGCTCTTAACCATATCCTACCAAAATAGTAATCCCTCAGGATTTTCACTCGCCCCCTTGCCCCGCTAAGTCTCCTAATTTAGGTTTAATCTTCATCAAAACAAGCTTTCTTCTCTCTGCATTAAGGCCCACATTTGCATTGCCCAAAAATACAAGAGCTCTCTGGCTCAGTAAATCAATATCTAATGGAAGTCCTTTTAGATATGCTTCCTCTGTCATGTCTATAATCCATGCCAATAGACCTACAATATCCAGGGCTTTATCCTGGGATCTTTCTAATCCTTTTCTGGGATCTCTGCCCATTTTAAACAAAAAAGTTATTAACTACGGATCTAGATTTGGAGTGAGGCAGACCTTGTCTTCAATTACTGGTGTTGAGCACTCAGCTCTCAAAATACTTTTCACTTCTTGATAGAAATTGGGTCACTAGTTGGCAAAGGTATGCACCCTGTTCAAGTAGGGAACACAATTCTAGTCAGGGTAAGCTAGATACAGACTAAAAGATAACCGTGCTCACCCTCTGGTAGCTTGGCACAGAGCAGTCAGGCTTATCTAAAGAGGCAATCTGTAAAGGATTTTGTGCAACACATACACACACACACACACACACACACGCACACACACACACACACACACAGAGTAACGCAATGAAAACACCACAAAAATACTCCACACAGGTTTAGACAAACAGAGAATCATTTTATGAATAAAACAAGACCAAAGTGACAGAAATTCAATAAGTAGAACCGGAGTTATACAGTTTTAAAGAATAAATCAAAAAGTAGTGCTTAGAAGTCAATAGCATTAAGGGGCTACTTGAGGGCGCGCTGGACCGTCAGTGTCGAAGGGCAATGCGTCTGTTATGATCGGTGCAAAGTTGTCACTGCGTCGATTTTGATGGTTGTGGACAGCAGAATTCACCATTCAAGGGCTCAGGAATGGATTGGCACCATTTGACAGGGCAGAGTCCAGGTGCTGTTGTAGAGTTGAAGGAAGTCTTTGATGGCCCTGAGACTTGAGAACAGGGGGCAAGCCAGCAAGCCTTTGGAGTCACTTTAGGTTCAAGTGAGATGGGTCCAGTCCTTGTCCTCAGCAGGGCAGAGATCAGCAGGCAGCAGGGCAGCTCAGCAAAGCAGATTACAGTTCCTTCTTGTTGGAAGGTGAAAGTATTATGTGGTATGGCAGGGGTGCCTTACCATGTAATACTGGCACAATACACAAAGATGGACCCTGGGTACTCTCTCAATACACCTTCTCTCAGTCCTGGTGGACTGGCAAGAAGCAGACAGGTTACTTAAAGGAACATGTGTTAAGCAGTTCACATCACCAACATGGACGATAAGTAATTAACACAACTCGAGAGAAATCCGACACCAATTTATGAAAATAGCTCTGATTTTTCTAAATTTTTCGACATCAAAATGAAATCACTACATTACGTCTAACCAGAGTTATCAATTTTAAAGCATTAGTTAAATCAGTACTTTGCAATGTGAAAACATTAACGTTCCGGTCAATGTGAAAAACACATATATGCAATCGATTACTTAGAGAGTGAGTTCAATGGAACTTAGAGTTAAGGTCTCATGAGTCCCTAGACTAGTTCACAACAGCTATCACAATTTTGCCTGGCTCAGAGGAGCGCAGTGCAGAGGTGCATTTTAGCTGTCAAACGGAGCTGTCACTCAGGCTTGCGGTGCTGGAAATGGTTACCTTAGCAAAATGGTACTTGTGGGGTGAGTTGAGCAAAACCCCTTGGAACTTAAGCCTGGACCAGGAATCTCCAGGCAGATCCGATCTACCTGGCTCGGGGGATTTGGGTGGAGAGGTGCTCTTGGCTATCCATGTTGCTGAACTGTATCCGCGGCCAGAGGAGCTGGCAGGCGTGCCAAGAGAGGGTGAAAACGAATGTAAGATCTTTACGATGGAGCCACAGGGATGATTAGTCATTCATGCAGGTGAATCTCTTCTCTTGAAGTGTCGAGGAAAGCAGGTTGTAGTCAGACTGACCACCAACAAGCCTTGGTACCTGCAAAAACTTTGGTTGAGGAAATCTTCATCCTGAGGACCAGGGGAACATTGTAGAAAGCTGAGCCTCTCTGAGGGTCAGGACTACAGATCCCAGAAGCCATCTGCCCAAGGACTTTGAACACTGGACGGCTCAAGGAACAGGACTTCAAGGACGTAGACTTAGAGGTTCGTGCCTGCCGACTGCAGCGGACTCGGTCCTCTAGCCCAAGGGAGTTATTGTGAAGTCTGGAGTTCTCCTTCCTTTTGGAACCATCCTCTTGCCTTGGTTGAGTTGAAATCCAGCAGATGCAGGTTGGCTGCCACAGGTGCAGAGCTTAGTGCCTCTCTTCGTGGAGTCCTGCCTTGTAGTGGAAACTGGTTTCTTCTTGTTAGCATGGTGAATCTAAGATTCTGGTGGTTCACTGACACAACATTGATGTCAAAAATATCGATGTAAAAAATACCAATGAAAAAATATAGACTACAAAAATATCGACTCCCTATACTTAAACAGGTAAGTACAAAAATATCGGAAAAAAAATATCGGTGTAAAAATATAGTTGCACAAATTATTGAATAATAAATATTAAATATATTAAATAATAAAATTATTTTTAACAAAATAAATTAAATTTAATATACATTTTAACAAAATGTAACAAATAAACTTAATTACAAAAAGTTAAACACACAAACATAATAATTGATATATATATATATACTTACTTTAAAACAATTAATAAAGTATTAATTTTAATTTCTTTTATAATGTAAAAATTATATAAAAATTTACACATATATATATACCAATAACATAAAATATAATTAAAAAAATTCTATTATAAATTAAAACATTAAACTATTTAAAAACATTTAAACTTACATTTCCCAATACAGTCAGTGCAACAGTAGGAAAAGTGTTGGATAGCGGAGGGGTAAAAATTATCATTCCCACTCCAATGAGTCCTACAGTAGGGAAAGTGTTGGATAGCAAAAGGGTAAAATTTACTTTTCCAACTCCAATGAGTGCAACAGTAGGGAAAGTGTTGGATAGCGGAGGGATTACATTTACTATTCCAACTCCAGTCACTGCAACAGTAGGGAAAGTGTTGGATAGCGGAGGGGTAAAAACGTACTGTTCCCACTCCAGTGAGTGCAACAGTAGAGAAAGTGTTGGATAGTGGAGGGGTCAAAATTACTATTCCCACTCCAGTGAGTGTAACAGTAGGGAAAGTGTTGGATAGCGGAGGGGTAAAAATTACTAGTCCCACTCCAATAAATGCAACAGTAAGAAAAGTGTTGGATAGCAGATAGATAAAATTTACTATTCCAACTCCAGTCAGTGCAACAGTAGGGAAAGTGTTGGATAGCAGAGGGGTAAAAGTTAGTATACCAACTCCAGTCACTGCAACAGTAGGGAAAGTGTTGGATAGCGGAGGGGTAAAAATGTACTGTTCCCACTCCAGTGAGTGCAACAGTAGAGAAAGTGTTGGATAGCGGAGGGGTAAAAATTACTATTCCCTCTCCAGTGAGTGTAACAGTAGGGAAAGTGTTGGATAGCGGAGGGGTAAAAATTACTAGTCCCACTCCAATAAATGCAACAGTAGGGAAAGTGTTGGATAGTAGAGGGATAAAAATTACTATTCCCACTCCAGTGAGTGCAACAGTAGGAAAAGTGTTGGATAGCAGAGGGATCAAATTTACTATTCCAACTCCAGTCAGTGCAACAGTAGGGAAAGTGTTGGATAGCAGAGGGGTAAAAGTTACTATTCCCACTCCAGTGAGTGCAACAGTAGAGAAAGTGCTTGATAGCAGAGGGATAACATTTACTATTCACACTCCAGTCAGTTAAAAAATAAAAAAATAAAAAAATATATAAATATGTTAGAAATTAAAATACAAATATATTTAATATTAAAAATAAATAAACAAAAACATATAATGTTAATTACATATGACAAATACCTACAAATATTATATAAAGTAAAATAAAAAATAAACTTCAAACAAATAAATATTTTTAACTAGAAAATATTTACAAACAAAAACATTCATTATTACATAAATGTATTTGTGTGTATAACACCACACAAATCACAACCCACATCTATATTTAAAAAAATATATACTTCCGTAATTAACATAATTAATTACCAATGAAAGAAATAGTATTAATTAAATAAAAATACAACTTATAAAAATTGATTTTTAATTAACTTCCCACACTTTAACCCTATAATCCCCACAACACACCGCTAAAATTAAACTGTAAAAAAATGAATGACACAATTAAAACTGATTTTCAAATAAAAAACTATTACTATTAAACAACTTAGTAAAATGTATTTAATACCCACCCTTTACCCCTTTAATGGTAAAAACCACACACACAAAAATAAATATTTACCCTAAATAAATATCAATTAATTAATTAATATTAATTAACAACTATTTATTAATTAATTAAACACAAATTACTTCCCAACATTTACAACTATAAACACCACAACAAACACCTAAAAGTAATTACACAATTTCCAAATTTAATTTACAATTAATTAATTAATATTAATTAACATCTCATTATTAAAGAATGAAACATAAATTACTTCCCACCCTTTACTCCTATAAACCCCACAACCCGCACCTACAATTAATGACACAATTGCCATAATTAATTGTAAATTAATTAATTAATATCAATTAACATCCAATTATTAATTAATCAAAAGTAAATTACTTCCCACCCGTTACCCTATAAACCCCAAAACATGTACCTAAAATTAATTACACAATTAACATAATTAATTACCAACTAACTAATTAATGTTCATTAACAACCAATTATTAATTAAGTAATAATAAATTACTTTACACAATTCACACTATAACATCTCAATTAAATAAATATTAATAAACAAAAAATAATCATTAATTTAATATAATTAAATTGCTTCCCACCCTATTCCCCTATAAACCCACAATGCGCTACAGAACTAAAAACGCAAAATTCAATTAAAATAAAATTAAGAACTACTAAAAATGTAACACGTATATTAAAAAATATAAACAATTCTTACACAAAAATAATATATCACATACATATAAAATATATACTAAAATATATAACACTAATTAAACAATCGACATTCTAAACAACTATATTTTTGCAAATGATATAAATCACTTATATATTTTTAAAATAGATATTTCTTACCTTAAATCGATATTCTTGACCACGATATTCTTGCTGTCGATATTTCTCACTCATGATATTTAGGACTCGATATTTCTGTAAGTCGACATTTAAAACTCAATATTTTGTCTGCACACCGATTCTGGTATATGGGGTGTAACTTAAATCCTGGATTTAGGGGGTGTGAGTGGTGCGAGGTCTAGTAGCCAATGGGCATCTATTCCTGCGGCTAATTCGCCCCAGTAGTGACGACATCCTGTGGGTGTATGTCACTAAAACTAGTCAGAACCTGATTTCTAACCTACATTCAAGATGGCCAAAACCATCCTCGATTGTACACCTCAGCTGCAACAGTTGTGGTCAGCCTTGTGGAGGTGTACGCCTCCTGCATAGATAATTGCCCGCCTGCCTGTGAAAAACAGTGTCTGGAACAGGGGGAGGCTTTGTCCTCGAGTGGGGGACAAGTTCCTTTGTCCAGTGGCACCAGTGAGGCCTTTGAGTCTCACTGCCGCACCACTCTAATCTCTAGCCATCATGTATGGGCAGAGGTGTCACCTCCTGCTCGCACAGGTCTGTCTCTGGACTCTGGGAGTGGCACACACTCCCCAGCATGAGGTCAGACTTCTGTCTTGGCGGCAAACCTTCGAGGAAGCCTGCCAAGGCACAAGAACATTGGGTTAACTTGGTGGACACTGTCTCAAGTGCCACCTAGGTACATGTTGGTTAAACCTCAACACCACCATGGCGTCGGGGGTTAAATAGCACAGTGTTTGACACCAAACACGAAAGAAATTGGCGTGCCATCATGGAGCTGGACATATAAGTAATGCCCATGTTATCCGAGTGACCACTGGTCCCTTGCGGTAGAATTTGTTTAGAATGCTACCACAGGGCAATATATGCTTGCACATATATTCCCACATATATAATATAATGCACCCAGCCTCTTGGGCTATAGGAGGCCTGCCTTACGGGTGACTGACATATATTATAAGCAGTGAGGTGACCGTTTCACAAATGGTGTGTGCAGGGTCGAACTCGAGCAGGCAAGCTGCTCTTGCAGGGCTGACATAGCAGACCTGCAGACTTTGGTTTTTCTCGGGTCACTAAGGGTGGCACAATACGTGCTGCATCCCTGGTACCCCTTTTACATCCCTCTCCTGGATACCACTTGCATACACAACAGGAGCACAGGGGGAAAGGAAGGGGTCAGATCGCCCCCCACTCAATCATTTATAAACATCACAAGACCTGACCTCAGTATAACGAATATCCTTATATTTGTAAGACCCACGGGGAGTTTCTCAACAACTTTTGACTTCCCCCACAGGTACAGCTAACTGCCAGTGACCTGTTGGTCCAACTATTCCATTTAGAAAGAACGTCAATAACCACATAACATAAACACATAAAAATGTCTTTAAACCATCACATAAATGTGTGAAACAGAAAAAATGTGAGAAAGGCCAGAAAGCACCTCACGTACGTACACCCAAGTGGCTGCTAGATGGTACTCGCCAGTATGCCCACGTTATCATCATAGGTTGCTTTCATGACCGAACAGAAAAAGAAGGTGTGTACTGAAATTCCGCTGAAGTGAGAAATCAGAAAAAATAAGAAATGAATCAAAAGATGTGGCAAACACCACTGAGAATGCTAGTGTCACTCAGTGCCCACTGGTCCCCAACCGTGAAAAGAGAATTATTATTCTCACAATTAAAATGGGGTACCACTCACATGCAGAACATACTTTATTTAATGCCGTGAGTGTCCTTAGATTAAAAGAAAGGCATGTATAAGGCCCACTTTCAAACACGAAAGGCCAACATGTTTCGTTGCCAGCCTGTTTTCGGCAACTTCATCAGGGCTGATGGGGAAACCAGTCTTCACCTCAATCGTTTATCACACCCAACCGAGTGGTTGCTGTCATCCCTCGTACCTGCAAATCACTTCATTAAAGGACCGCGCGCCAATTGGTGACCGGTGACCGGGACTGAGCACAGAAGCCGAGGCTGCCCGAGGATGCGGTTGACACTGACGATTGCAGTCTTGAAGGAGATACGCGACCAATTGGTAGTGTACTGTCTTGCTAGGCTCAGAGCCCCAGTACGTATACCCAAATATGCCTTTGAAGTGGGGGTGACTTCAAAGCAGGCCCTTGAAGTGCACAGACCCTATTTCCTCCCAGTCCTGTCTTCCAGGATATCTGTAGGGGTGCTCAGCCCTTTGTGTGCGACACAGAACACTGCCTATTCAGGTATGTGTCAGCTCTCCCTCCCTCTTCCTGCCCAGGAAGAGCTATCGGAATGTAGATGAATGCAGATGAGGTCTCTGTCACACCCTCCCTTCCTGTGTTTGCGGCTGTCTAGAGGGAATGCACAAAGTGTAGTTGTCACCCACCCCAGATGTGTATTGGAGACAGGCTGCAAGGCATGCAGAGTAGTAAGAGCAGAGAAATGATAACTTTCTGAAAATGGCATTTCAAAAACAGTAATGTTAAATCCAACTTTACAAGTAAAGACGATTTATCATTATTATTCCAAAGATATGAAACAGGATGCGCTACTCCTTTCTAATCAGTAATTACAGCTTTAAAGTGTTTTAAGGATTACCAATACTAGCCTATGAGAGGAGTAGGCCTCACAGAAGTGAAAAATTTATTTAGCTGTTTGTCACTACCAGGGCATGTAAAGCTTACAAGTACATGTCCTAGCTTTTACTTCACAGCACCCTGCCCTTAGGGCCTTGGCAAGTGGTTTTAAATGACAAGTCGAAGTGGCAGTAAACTGGACACACAGGCCTTGCAATGGCAGGCCTGAAACAGGTTTGAAAGGCTATTTTGTGCAGGCCCACTAGTAGCATTTAGATTACAGGCCCTGGGTATATGGTATACCACTTTACAAGGGACTTTTAGGTAAACTTAATATGCCAATCATGTATACACCAATGCCAACAGGTTTAAGGGAGAAGCACATGCACTTTAGCACAGGTCAGAATTGGTACAGTGATTGGAGTCTTAAGGCCAACAAAAAGATTCAGCAAAAAGGGGAGGTAACCATGCAAAATGATTGGGGGAAGACCACGCTAAGGATGACAGGTCTAACACTTCTTTTTCCAAAGGATTCCTAATCCATTTTTTTATAAAACTTCCATCGTGCTCTAAAGGCCACTATTTTATGCTTCTTGGATGTTTTATATTGCAAGGGGGAAACATCTCTTCTCCTAAAGGGTTATTTATATTATCCTTGGAAGTGAGGGTATCACTTCCTCACCAAATAAATCATCCTCCCCATCTTCATCTTGTTGTAAATCCAACACATATTCATCTATGTATTCTCCTTCCCATTTAGTATAATCCCTATCCATAAACTCATCATCCTGTGAATCAACTGTTATACCCTGTGTGCTGCTGAGGACACCATTCTCCTGTGTGTCTCTAATGACACATTTCCTCATAATCTGTGTGCCACGTAGGACACCTCTCTCTTTCATGATGCTATGACTCACTACTTCTTTAAAGGGTTTTAGCCCTAGTTCAAAATGATTAGTCGTTCTTTCTTTCTTTCTCCTTTTTTCATTATTACCAGAATCTCCCTCTGATAAGGTCCAGTGGTCAGTATCTGAACCTGTATTTTTCTTTCTTTTTCCCATAACCTTCCTAATGGTATCCTGCACACAATTCCTCATTTCCTGCTGAATTAATTTCTTAATTATCTTCTCACTCACCCTGCCTTCTGGGAATTCATCTACATCTTTTCCCTTCTCCTTTGACATCCTTTACCACCTATTTCCTAAATAAACGAATTTAAACTGACAAATCTTAGCTAACTCCTCTCAATTGTCCTCACCAAATGCTATATTAAGTTCTCTTCTACATTGTCAGTTCTCGCTAAATGCTGTGCAACTGCCAAAACTAATAGTACATGTCGAGAGGTTCATTTGAGCTAGCGTATTTACTACAAAAATGCTAGGGACGAGCCCAAAGCAATATGGCCCCCAAAACTTGCGAGAGTTCTTAAAATCAAAACGTCAGTGCGGAAGCAACGTGCTTCATCTGACGCCTTTTGGCTCGTGCTCACTGAGCCTAACACCTCACTGCGCTCAGAATAAGACGCTCACCACCTCAAAGCATATCAAAGAACAAAAACGGTTGTGATGCCCTATCACTGTACTCTATGTAATTCCTAGTGGAACGTGCTCACTCCCAGGGTCAACCGTTTGGAACACCCCACAAACACAAGACTTAAAAATTATAGGAGAATGAGCACCAAACGATTAGCTAGTCTATCATAGAGAGATCTTTTGATTAAATCTCATTGACCTCAATGGCTATGAATAGCTAAAAATACAAATAGTTAAATAGTGGAAAAATATCCCAAAGAAGATTGTCATATATGTTCTTTATATTCTTTCTTTTATTGCTTCTTTTCATCTATACAACACATGAAGACATAGCCAACGCATTTCGTCCCACAACATGGGGACTTCTTCAGGGCAAAAAAGAAATGTATTTCTTACGCAGAGCATTAGTTACTAAGGGGCAGATTACGATCTCGTTAGGAAGGCCTCCAGACGGGTTCCAGAATGAGCAAATCAGATTCAGAGCCTATGTTTCCGACCGAATCTTACCGTTTCCGAACGACCAAGAACGATGCGAAGATCTCGTCCGCGTCGACCGAATCGTTTCCGAACCCGATCCTGTCAGTCCGACTCCTTCGCAGCCGAATCGTGCAGCGCAATGGAGCCGGCTTCTGAACGAGCGAGTACTATGCACGATTCGGACAGCCGTATCGACTCGGTCTCAACGAGACAAAATGGCTGTGGGAATCGGACTTCGGGGGGCTGTAGTGGGCCCCCCTTCACCCAGGGCCCTCCGAATCGGTCCCGTGGGGGTACCCATGGGTACCCCCTTTCCATGCATGCACAGTGTGGTGGTCACCATGGGGTGCCCGCCACAGGGTTTACGCTTTTCCCCACCCACCCCTTTTTGCTATGGGAGCCTGTGTACGAGTTCAGTATAGAGGCTCCCATAGAGTTCAATGGGAGTCCGAGCGAACCGAGTCCGTCAACATACGGGTGCATCGGAATCGGTCGCTCTGACTCGTGGAGCGCAATTCACTAGGAAAGCCCTCCGGATCCGAGTCGTACGGAGGGCTTTCCTAGCAAGATCGTACTCGGCCCCCTAAGTAGTAAAGTGCAAATAGTCTTCGGTATTCAATTATTCAAGTCCTTTCAGAGTATATTTATGCGTCTGCGGTCAAGATTAGAGACACCATATATGTTTTCAAGCTCTATATTTCATGAGGGTTTGTTACAATATCTGAAGTCAGATTTGTAGGATCACAATGTTCATGGAGTAGACTCCATTATTATTTGTTGTGTCTGACCGGAAGAGCTCCCGGCATCTCCTTTTTAAAAAAAAGATTTTTTTTTTATTTGTGAAGAAGTCCCCATGTTGTGGGACGAAACGCGTCGGCTGTGTCTTTATGACATAATCTTTTATCTACTCCAAATCAGTCTTAAATGCATAGAGATAAAAAGTGCTACTTATTTGTCTCTGGAGCAGCATTTAAAAGAGGAAGATCATTCCAGGAAGGGTCTACTTATGTGTGGAAGAAGATTCTGATTCTTGACTGTTAGTGGTTTTGTGATGTAATGTGTTATTTAAAATTCTGCAGGAGTGGCATTAAAAAGATTAATGCATAATGCTAGCCTCCGGTCTTGTAATGAAATGGACAACAGTTATATGCGCTGGAGGAGCCAACATGCCTCACCTGAATAGACTTTATCATGGCAATGAAATAGTGTGTGTAGTAATCATACAATGTGTAAGCATGTGGACGCGTCCGAATTGATGGTCTGCTTTCTATTTCGGTAATTTTCAGATTTCTACATAAAAATGCTTCTCCCTAGGAAGGACAAACTATTGGATATCAGCGTGGTTCCGGACACAGCTGTGCACGTCACCGGATACTGCTCATGGAGTTATCAACCACTGCTAATATCCCCGTATAGTTGATACCTCTGGGCGTCCATAGTGCCAGGCAGATTGAGTGGCCTTCTTAGGTAGAAGGGCTGTTACTGCCAAAGAAATGCCAAGAAAACCTGCAAAATTGCTTCACAAGACTCTAAGGGGCAGATTTACAAGGAACTGATGCATCTGCATATGTCCTTGCGCCACCATGGATGCGCTGTATTTACAATACAGTGCTCCATGGCGCAAGGAATAACAGATGCGTCAGAAATTCTGACGCATCTGTTGGGCCAAAAGTGACACATTGCTGGAGTTGCTCATGAAAGTGACGCAACTCCAGCAAAGCGCCACAACAGATAGGTGAGTCCCATTCAAAAAGCCCTGCGTTATTCCTTACGCCTGGTCTGAGCAGGCGTAGGGACTTTGACAGAGTGAAGGCGTAGAGTGACGCAGTGAAATGTTGTAAATTTCACTGCGTCAGTTCTACATGGCTTTTTGCGTGGGAACGCCCAGCCTGCATACATTATACCTGACGCAGGTCTAATGTGGCGCTGGGCTTTACAAGGTGACGCATCTCCCTAGATGCATCATGTTGTAAATTGGCAGCATTGTTTGCGCCGCTATTGCGTCAAAAAAAGTGACACAATAGCTGCGCAAGGGGATTGTAAATCTGCCCCAAGGCCTCTCGGTTTCCATTTAACGTTGGGACATTCCCATCTTAACGATGATCTTTCAGGGATTAAAGCAGTTCTACATGACATCTGCGCCATACCCCAAAGGGCCTACACACCTTTACTGAAAGAGGCCCCGAGGACCCCACCACTACAGTTTGACGCAATATCCAGGCAACAGAACCTTCCTCATCACAGCAGCACTGACAAGACGTCAAAGGCCATTGAAAGAGCCAAAAAAAAGTGGCATTCATTTTGTAAAATAGCCCTTTTGTGGCATTCACTGCAAGAACAACAAATGTGTTCTTACTAGACCGACCATTCAAAACAATATGGACACACTTCAGGAAAATTACAACGAAGCGCATAGAGGGTGCAGATTTGTGAATAATGAGCTTCGTTTCACCATTCTTTACGGGGATGGGTAAAGGGACCTGGAGATGTAGACCTATCACGTGAACAGCGTTCCAGAAATAAGAAAGTAGATCACCACCAGGAATGCGAACACTCTGGGGTGATGGGGGTTGGGAGGAGCGGAAGAAGAAAAAATGTGCGCCATCACCCCGGGCTTCCTCAATCGTTTGCGGTGCCAGTGAAAAGCAATCAGTGGCGAGAGCAGGAGGCAGTGCAGTAAGCATCACTCTGGGGAAGGCTGTCATTTATGTGTCGTTTTGCTGGTTTTATTGAAAAAGCATTACTAGTAGGATGAAAAAGCTACGCAGCTCAGAGAAGGAATAGAGCAGCGTCATTGGTGTGAGAATTGCCAGAGCACCAGCTAACCAGCCCTGCAAGCTTTCTGCATGGCTTGGAGAGCTCTCAGTGCTAACGCAACCAACAAGCAATGGAAAAGCCAATAGGTCTCGCCTGTGCATGGCTAAAAGTTAGTGGGGTAAAGGAGAGTGGCGTGGAGTGGAGTGTCATAAAGTGGAGTAGAGTGGAATGTTATGGAGTGATGTGGAGTGGCGTAGAGTGGTGTAGAGTAAAGTTGAGTGGCAAGGAGTGTCATTGATTGGTGTGGAGTGTTGTGGAGTGTTGTGGAGTGAATAGAGTGTCTTTGGGGGAAGGGAGTAGAGTGGAGTAGAGTTGAGTGGCGTAGTGTCATAGAGCGAAGTGGCATAGAGTTTTGTAAAGCAGAGTGGAGTGGTGTAGAGGGTGTTGCGTAGAGTTGAGTAGAGTGTTGTAGAGCAGAGTGGCGTAGAGAGGAGAAGATTGTCATAGAGTGGAGTAGTGTAGGATAGTGGAATGGCATAGAGTGGAGTAGAGTGTTGTAGAGTCGAGTGGCGTAGAGTGGAGCGGCATAGAGTGGAGTGGAGTGGCATAGAGTGGAGTAGTGTGCCATAAAATAGAGTGGAGTAAAGTGGGCCAGAGTGGCATAGAGAGAGTTTTGTAGAGTGGAGTAGAGTGGAGTAGTGTTGTAGAATAGCATAGAGTAGAGCAGAGTGTTGTAGAGCGGAGTGGCATAGAGTGTAGAAGAATGTGATAGGATGGACTAGAGTTTAATGTAATAGAGCATCCTAGAGTGGAGTATCATAGAGTGTAGTTTCGTAGAGTGACCTAGAGTGAAGTGGCATAAGGTACAGTGGTGAAGAGTACATTGGTGTAGAGTGCAGTGGGTAAGAGTACATTGGTTGTGAGTAAAGTGGTGTAGAGTGCATTGGTGTAGAGTGCAGTGACATAGAGCAGAGTGGTGTGGAGTGCAGTGGCATACAGTAGATTGGTTCAGAGTAGAGTGGAGTGATGCAGGATAGAGTGCAGAGATGTAGATTAGAGTGGCGTAGAGTAGAGTGGTGTAGAGTGCAGTGAAAAAGAATAGATTAGAGTGACGTTGAGTGATGCAGAGTGTAGTGGCGTAGAGTGCATTGGCAGAGAGTGCAGTAGAGTGGCTTAGAGTTGAGAGGTGCAGAGTAGAGTGCAGGGGGCTTAGAGTGGTGCACAGTAGAGTGGTGCAGAAAGCAGTGACATACAGTACAGTGGTGCAGAGTAGAATAGAGTGGCGTAGAGTGCAGTGACAGCGAGCGCAATGGCGTGGAGTGGCATAGCAGACAGTGGCGTAGAGTGCAATGGTGCAGAGTGGAGTGGCATTGAGTTCAGTGGCAGAGAGTGCAGTCTTGCATAGTAGAGTGTTGCAGAGTGCAGTGGCATAGAGTAGAGTGCCGCAGAGTAGAGTGGCGCAAAGTAGAGTGGTGCAGAGAGCAGTGGCGTAGAGTACAGTTGTGCAGAATAGAATTGAGTGGCATAGAGTGCAGTGACATAGAGCGTAATGGTGTAAAGTGGCTTAGTGTGCAGTGGCTTTTTCATGCAGTTGCTTAGAGTGCAGTGGTGCAGAGTAAGGTGGCGTTGAGTTCAATGTTGGAGTGTGCATTTTTGCGGAGTAGAGTGCCGTGGAGTGCAGTGGCACTGAGTGCAGTGCGTAGAGTGCAGTGACGCAGAGAAGAGTGGCAAAGAGTAGAATGGTGCAGAGAGCAGTGGCATAGATTACAGTGGCGCAGAGTAGAATTGTGGCTTAGAGTGCAGTGGCGTAGAGTGTTGCAGAGTATAGTGGCAGAGACTGCAGTAATGCAGAGTAGTTGGTGCAGAGTCCAGTGGCATAGAGTGCATTGGTTTTCAGTAAAGTGATGTTTAGTGCATTGGCATATAGTGCAGTGCTTTAGAGTAGAGTGGCATAGAGGGCAGTAACGCACGGTAGAGTGGTGCAGAGTAGAGTACACGCCGGACTGGGAACAGAAACCAGCCCTGGCAATTCTGCTCGACCAGCCCCAGGGGGTGGGGTGGCGGGGTGCTACTGAGAGAAGCACCACTGCCGCTTTTGCTACAGGGGCTGATATTGCAACACTGCTGCAAAGCCTGCCCCCAGTAACAAAACCGCTACCCACGAGTCAAAAAACAGCCCCCACCCTTCCGGTCCACCGGGAAAGCGCCCGGTGCCCGCTACGGCTAGTCGGCCCTGGTAGAGTAGGGCATCAGAGAGTGGTGCAGCGTAGAGTGCAGCAGCATAGAGGTCAGTGGCAGAGCGTGCAGTGCTGCAGAGCAGACTGTCGCACAGGGCAGTGGTGTAGAATAGAGTGGCGTAGAGTGCATTGGTGTAGATTGCAGTGGCATGCAATGGTGCAGAGTAGAGTGGCATTGAGAGCAGTGGCTTATAGTACAGTCGTGCAGAGTAGAATAGAGTGGCGTAGAGTCCAGTGACGTAGAGTACAAAGACGTAGACTGCAGTGGTATAAAGTGTTGCAGAGTAGAGTATAGTGGCGTAGAGTGCAGTAGTGCTGAGTAGATTGGAATAGAGTGCAGTGGTGTAGAGTGCATTGGTTTTGATTAAAGTGGTGTAGAGTGCAGTGGTGCAGAGTAGAGTGCAGTGGCACTGAGTGGAGTGGCACTGAGTGCAATGACGTGAGTGCAGTGGTGTAGAGTGCTGCCTAGTAGAGTGGCATAGAGAGTAGTGGCAATAAGTACAGTGGTGCAGAGTAGAATAGAGTGCGTAGAGTGCAGTGATTTAGAGTAGAATGGCATAGAGTGCTGTGGTGTAAAGTGCTGTAGAGTATAGTGGCATAAAGTGCAATGGTGCAGAGTAGATTTGTGTAGAGTGCAGTGGCACAGAGTGCATCGGTTTTGAGTAAATTGGTGTAGAATGCATTGGAGTAGAGTGCAGTGGTGCAGAGTAGAGTGGAGAGGTGCAGGGTAGAGTGGAGTGGCACTGAGTGCAGTGGCGCTGAGTGAAGTGGCATAAAGTAGATTGTTTCAGAGTAGAGTGGAGTGGTGCACGGTAGAGTAAAGTGGCGTAGAGCAGAGTTGCATAAAGTGCAAAGTAGATTCAAGCGGCATACAGTGGATTGGCATAAAGCGCCCTGGTGTAGAGTGGAGTGGTACATAGTCGAGTGCATTGGCGTAATGTGCAGTGGCATAGAGTACAGTGTTGCAGAGTAGAGTGGCACAGAGTGGAGTGGCACAGTGGCACAGAGTGGAGTGGTGCAGAGTGGAGTGGTGTAGAGTGCAGTGGTGAAGAGTCTAGTGTGGCATATTGGAGTTGTGTGGGGTAGAGTGTATTGACATAAAGTAGAGCGGTGTAGAGTAGAGAGGAGTGGAGTGGTGCAGAGCAGAGTGCAGTGACATAATGTGGAATGGTGTGCAGTGGAGTGGTGTATAGAGTGGTGCTGAGTGGAGTGGCATAGAGTTTCAATATGCTTGGTGTGGTAGCACACTTCCATTATAGACAACACATCTTCAATTGAAATGACCATTGCATTTGCACAGATATACAGTTTTACTGATAAAAGTATACAGTGCACAAATGATAATGTGTGGAAATGTCATTGCCTAGTATATGAATTTGTTTTGATGGTATTAAAATATTTGTTTCCATCACAATTCAGAATTACCAAAAATATGCTTCATTTGTGCTTTTCTAATTCTGATATATTCTGAAATATCTTCACAGTTCATTTACAGATATTTACATTTGGTTGTGAGGTAAAAAAACGTTGAAATCAGAGAAAGAAAAGTAAACACCAAGCTCCTTGGAAGGCAGAGCCTGACATTTGACCTCTGTCTTTGAATGCACAGCATATGTGACAAGATAAGAACAAGATTTAAAGGCATATTTACAGAAATCCAGTACTGGTGAAAGAATATAGTAAATAGGGTTTGGGCAAGGGAAGGAAAGAACTCAAGCTGGTCAGCCTAAAACAAATAGAGCCAATGAATAGAAAGCAAGAAAATGTGAGTTACAAACCACAAAGACAATGGTAAGCAATGGACGAAATGCATTCCCAGGGAAGCTTTAGGAATGTCCCCAAGTTGTTGTTAGCAAACCAGACAGCTGGTAGGATTCACCCTAAAAACAAAACAGCCCCATTCACGGCAGCACCAAGGAGTACATTTATAAACGGCTTTTTCTAGATTGTTGTTCAGAAAGCGAGATTCTTGGAGCAGTCATTAAAGCTTGGTAGTTCTGCAGTGCTCGATGGTAATGCTGTGGCTTAATGTCCACTCTAAACTAGTAGTGCCATTTGCAAGTGGCTCAGAAGCTCAGTGGTAGTGCTCAATGCTGTAGGGCTCAATAGTAACAGCGTCTGCTGCAGGTCTCGGGGTTGGAAGGTAGGGTGACGTGCCACAGTTTACTGCAGGCCCCAGGGTCTGGAAGCTTTGTGTTGCAGACCTCAGGTCCTGACTTACTTGGTCTTCAACAGACCCCTATCTTACTGGCTGTGCTGATGCAAGCCCCAGAGCTCATTGGCATTATGGCGTGCTGCAGACCATGGTAGGGTTAGAAGGCAACAGTGTGGTGAAGGTAGGACTGTGTACAAGAGTGACGCCCCTGGGCTCGAAAGTAGAGCTGATGAACCGGGGCTTGCTGCGCTGGATGGGGCTCACAGGGAAATGTAAGCCACTTAACACACGCCACGTACATGACAGTGAACTTTTGTGCACATGTGCTCGATGAAGTGCATGTCTGTCCATAAAAGAAATAATGCACTTGTGAGGAATGGATGCACGGTTGGCTGGAAAGGCGAGCTACTGTGCCAGTGGGGCTACTTGAAAAAAACGGTCCTTTTTCTGATGGTTCTCCTTTTTCCCGACAGCATGCCGCTCCCAGTTGCTCACACTCAAAAACACAATTAAAGCTCCCTGAACAAGCAGCAAGATGAGGGCTTTGTCTTGAAGGAGGCCTGCACCGCAGAGATGAGGAGACTGAGGAGAACGGTCTCTTCAGAGCATCATCCCCCACAATCACACCGAGGAAGGTGTGCAGCATGTGTGATTGTGTGGAGGTTCCTGAAGCATGCAAATGAACAGGGGTGATACGAGGAAAGAAACAGGGGGACAGATTTACAAGAAAGTGCCGCAGCGCGGCACTGCAAGCCCTTTGGCTGCGCCATGCTGCGGCACGTTCAAAGCACAGGAATGCGACATATTTACAATATTATGTTGCATTCCTGTGCTCTCCCCCGTGCTGGCGCACAAACAGCTGCCATGCGCCGGCACAGGCACCCTTGCACCATGGTGCCCTGTCATAATAGACCCTGTGGAGGATTTTATATTGAATTAGCCGAAGTCTCAACTTAATGGCCACCTCCCTTGGATGCATCAGGGCCCCCCCCCCCAGTCAATATCTTCCAATGGACCTGTGGTGTCCTCCCAGATTTCAAATTGTCAGGGATGTGATTAATTAATGTTTTATATGTCCAGGAGACTGCCTTAAAGGCGATCTCTTCTTGCAATAGCCTACCTTCGAGCGGTGCATATTCTGGGATGTCTGTGATTACTATTTTCCCTGCTCTCCAGGCGTGCTGCAATTGGGGGTATTTGTATTGCTGCGTGTGCGCTAGCTGGTATTCAGACTGTAGTGTCGAGAAGGGGATTAGGTTGCCTTTCAGAAAGACATCTCCCACATTGGTAATTGCAACCATGTCCCATTTCTTAAAGCCACGAAGTTTGGACACTTCAGGCAGTCTCTTACCTTCCCAGAGTGGTGTTGCCCTTGTTACCTTGTTGTCCCATCCGATCTGCTTCTCCGCCCACCTCCATGCCTCTATCACTTTTTGTGTGGCGGGTAACGTTTTGTTTTTTTTTAAACTTTATTTTCATTTTATATACAAACATGTATCTACTAGGCATTGCATTACAGATGGCGGCAGCCGCAAGAAAATGAAAAAATCCTGACAATTACCACTAAGTAAGTAAGCACACACATCTTCACAGTGTAAACTGGGGAGGCATTATCCTTATACATTGATACTTATACATCACAATTTTATAATCAGAAGGTATATCCCTGCTTTTTCAGTAGCAACATTAACACGATAGGTGTTAATTCTGGCATGACAGCGTTACAGATCACTTGTGTCCCGGCTAATTCAACCTATCCCCGTCCTATCATGTTCTTCTCCCGCTTCTTCCTCAGTGGAATTGCGGGCCAAA
This sequence comes from Calotriton arnoldi, assembly GCA_963921515.1. Taxonomy (NCBI): domain Eukaryota; kingdom Metazoa; phylum Chordata; class Amphibia; order Caudata; family Salamandridae; genus Calotriton; species Calotriton arnoldi. The sequence goes on along the minus strand of CAWUFW010002961.1, from coordinate 1,348,507 downwards.
TATGCCTGATAGGGTTCCCAAATGCTCTTAGGTTGGCAATGTGTTGGCATAAGGGCGTTAAAGATTTCTGAGTGTGTATTTCAACGAGACAGGTCGGCACACCATTCGCTTATTGTAGGAGTGGGTCCCTTCATCCATCGCAAAGCAATCCTGCGCCTTGCTATTAAGATACCTAGTGCTAACAATTTGCGTGTGCTTTTGGGGAACTCCTTGGTGTAGCCTAGTAGAGCCTCCAGGGGGGTCCAGTTGAGACTTACTCCGGCTATATCCTGCAGCGCTGTGTGCACGTCCTCCCAAAACCTCGGAATCCCCAGGCAGTCCCATGCTAGATGTGTAAAATTTGCGTCTGTCGCCCCACATCTCATGCATCTGTCATCCTCTCTGAGTCCGCACTTGTACAACCGAGCTGGGGTGTAGTACACTCTCTGTAAAAACTTAAAATGTAACAGGCGATGTCTGCCATTTTGTGAAATAGTCTTCGTGCTCATGCAGCAATATGCCCATTGTTCATCAGTGATATCTAACTGCAATTCTGCTCGCCATTCCTGTAGTGCTTTTGTAATCGGGGGATCTGTATCCCCGTTGGCAAGCATGTACAATATCGAAATCATATGTTGTGGGGTTTGCGCACGTAACAAGTAAGTTAAGGGAGTGAATTCAGGTGGTTCCGCCATGTCCTCCCCCAGTGTCACTCGAAGTGCATGCCTTGCGCGGAAGAAATGAAATCTGGTAAGCAGGGAGGCGTTCGGGAAGTCTGCTTGAAGTGAGTCCCATTGCTTGACTGTTACATCTAAGAAGCAGTCACCCATAGTATTTATGCCTAACGCATGCATGGCTGAAATAAATTCCTTCTTTTTTCTCATTGGCAACCACCCGCACATTTCCAACGGTAGTCTTGGGGAATAGAGTAGGGTTAGACCCTGCATGCTTACAGCCCTCCAGAGCAGCCTCCTTGTGCACCCAACCGGGTCTATAGCATGATAGCGCCTGCTTGGTGTCTCGAAAAGGTACTGTGGCAATGAATAAGGCTCCACAGCCGCTTTTTCGATGAACATCTGTGGGCTGTCTGGTGCACCATGTAACCATTAAAATGCATGCATCTGTTGTGCAGCGCAGTAGTATACTTCCAAGTTTGGGGCACCCAGTCCTCCCGCTGAGTAGGGTTTAGTCAGTGTCTCCCATCACACCCTTGGCTGCTTTCCAGCCCAGACCAGCCGGATCAGGAGGAAACGCAGTGTACGAAAGAAGTATTTCGGCATTAGAATGGGTATATTGACAAACAGGAACAAGAAATGTGGGAGTACTATCATTTTAAGGAGGGAGATTCACCCCAGTAGCAATAACGGCAGATGGATCAATTTTTCAATGGATTCCGATAGTTTATTTATCGCCCTCCCGTAGTTTTCGCGAACCACTATCTCCAGATCTGTGTGGATCTGGACTCCCAGATAGCGCGTCGGTTCTGTTGTCCATGCAATAGGGTAATCAACTATAATAGGTACCGTACAGGGGGTAAGGGGGAACGCTATAGATATATTCCAATTGATACGTAAGCCCGAGTGTTGACCAAATCGTTCCACTTCCTGTATAACAGGCATTGAATTCTGAGAAGGCTCTTTAATATATAAAAGTGTGTCGTCTGCATAGGTAGCGATCATCAAAATATACTGAGAGAACCTTAGGCCACGATGCCCATGATACTCACGCAATGCGCATGCCAGGGGCTCTGCCACTAGCGCATACATCAGAGGGGACAGAGGGCACCCCTGTCTCGTACCTCTCGTAATATGTATTGGCTCTAAGAGCAGCCCATTCACACGCACACGCGACGTGGGCTTCTCATATAAGACATCTACTAGTTTGATAAATATCTCACCCACCCCCACCTTTTTTAGTACGGCCCTCAAGAAGCGGCATTCGACGAAGTCGAAGGCCTTCTTGGCATCCAGAAAGATCACTGCAACCTGCCTCTCCGGGTCGACACTGGCCAACGTGCCAAACAGAGTGCGCAAGTTACTTGTTAGCGAGCGGGTTGGTACAAAGCCAGACTGCTCGGTACCACCATAGGGAGCAAGGGGGCAAGGCGGTTGGCAAGGATTTTAGCGAAAATCTTGGTATCCGAATTGAGCAGCGAGAGTGGCCTGTAGGAGGAGCATTGGTTAGGGGGCCTGTCTTTCTTTAACAGAGTGATCAGAGTGGCCTCTCTCATACTCGGAGGCATAATACCATCAGTGGCCATTTCCTCAAATACGTTTACCAGATGCGGCAGATGCGGCAGTTGGTCAAGATATTGGGGCTCTGTGGTTGGCCATTGTTTTCAGTGCTGCTGTAATTTCTGTGGGATGTAGTGGTGCCATCAGATGTTCCCTGTGTGAGTTTGACAACTATTCCTTAGCTATAAATGACAAGTATTCCTCGTCTGACTCATCGGAGTCAGGTGGCCGCGAGCTGTAAAGGTCTGTGTAATAGGTGCCAAATCTGTCCGCTATTTGTGCAGCTCCGTATAGTGCCGTGCCATGCTCATCCTGCAACTCCAGTGTGGAAAATTAATTTGTATCGATAAACATTGTCTGCGCCATCTTGCCCTTTTTCCCAATGCCACACTTTCGTCGTCCGCGGCGGCCATTTTAGCTACCTTGATCAGACCCACTCTCTTCACACCGCTAATCCCCAGCGCGGCTCCACATCCTCGCAAGCCCCCCCCGCACTGGTCACCCTCTCTCTCTCTCTCTCTCATGCACGGGCCATTAACCCCTCCAACTGCGCTGCACTTCCCTGGGAATCTCACCCCGGGCCTGCCCGACACCTCCCTTTCCTCCTATACACTATCACACCCTCTGACACCCCTCTTCCTCCGTATCCGATTGTCCAGGCCGGTCCCAGGCTATCACCTAGCCCTGCGGATACAGTTTATGGCCCCGACTGTAAGGAATCGCCCCTCTTCAAAGGAGTTACAGTAGATCAAGGCCCCCACCCCATGAGATCCGTCACACCACATGCATTCCGGGAACCGGCGGAATGCCCTGCTGATCCTGCCGTCTGATGACGATTCTGTATGGTGAATGGGGAGGGGATTCTCACTGTAAGGGTGCGTGGGAACGGGTCTGAAGCAGAAGATCCCAGGGATGTCTTTCATACTTCAAAGTATCTTTACTGTAATAAAGAATGTCTTCCTGCCATAAATGCGTGTATAAGAGGCCAGGCCTCAGAGATGCAGTAGAGCACCTCGTGAAGATTCCCTGTTGGTCTGATCTGAGTGTTCTCCTCCGGAGAGAATAAACCTTTGTTTCCTGCCTTCCAGTCTCCAGCGCCTGCCTCTTCATTGATTCATATTTTGGGGAATAGAGGCGACATCGCCGGGCAATACTTAAGGTTATTCCATTCGTCGATTGCCTTCCTGTTTTACAATTGGCGTCCCAAGCGTGGGGCCCATCAGCGACACGTGGATCCAGTGGGAGAGGTCCTGACGACAGAGTGAACGACTGCAACGATCGGGAGAGCTCCTGTCCGATAGACCCTCGTCTGACAGCCGATCATCCGAACTTCACTGGTTCCGAACAGACCTCTCTCGAGTGATCTACGGTCCTGACTGGGAACCATCAGGAGTGCCGCGATAGAAGATAGAGGACGATCGGGCGCTGGATTCGGAGGACAGGAAACAGCCCATGCGGTCCGGGTAAGGTCGTACAAAACGACAAATTGTGAAACGATAACGGTTCTTTGAGACATTTGCTGCTTACAAACGAGGAAGAGTACAAATACTCTATCTTCCTTTGTGAACAGTGAAGGGTGGGTAACGCGGACTTTTGTCCCCCTTTGTAATCTGTCGTACCTATCTTTTCTCCCCACTGATTGTTTGTTTGATTGATTGTCAAGGGTAGCTCCCTTTTTCTTTGAGTATCAGAGTAGCTCCTTTTTGAGGCATTCCCTGTCTACAAACGGCGAGGGATAGGAATATTCTCTCTCCCTTTACAGATAGTGAAGGATGGGTAACGCGGACCTTTGTCCCCCTTTGTAATCTGTCGTGCCTATCTTCTCCCCACTGATTATTTATTTGGATCTAGTTCTCTTGAAACATTTATTGTCTGCAAACAACCTGGAATAGCAATATTCTGCCTAGTCTTTTGCAGGTAGTGAAGGGTAGGTAACGCGGACTTTTGTCCCCCTTTGTAATCTGTCATGCCTATCTTCTCCCCACTGAGTGGTAGCTGGTTCAGCCCGGACCGCTTGTTAGAGGTGGATCATCCAGTCCCACTGGAAGGCACCCCTAACAAAGACATGTTCACAAAGCATGGACTAGTCGCTATAGCATATTGCAAATTATGGCACAGGTATACGAAGAAGGAACCCCAGAGTCAGTGGCCACTGATAGGATCCTTTGAAGAAAGCAAACTAGATGCACTAGATGAAGCCCTAAAAACTCGTAGAACGACACCGACCATGCTAGACAGCGTTGGCCTGTGGCGCAAAGAAACTGTACAGCGAAAGAAGAAAGAGGAAGCTAGGTTAGACAAAGAGCTACGTAAAGCAGCCCACCTAGCTGCAAAGAAACTAGAGGAAGAAATAAAGAAGAGAGAGGAGGCTAAGCGAAAACAAGAGATCGAAACACCGAGCCAGTGTCCTGTTAGAACACCCTCTGCGCTCTACCCTGAATTACCTTTGAAACAGCGAACCAACGATGATCTCTTATTAGGTCCTCCGATCATCTACATGCCCCCTCCATATGCCCCTTCCCAACCTTCAGCGCAACACTCGCGACCCCCAAGCACAGACGAGAGTAGCGCCAGGGCCTCGGCCCCCAAGGCCTCCGCACCGGCGGAATCCCTCGCACCAGATACAAAACAAGCAGCAATATTAGATGACCATGAGGCCCGAAACACAGAACCCACAAGGACGAACAGGTTGGGCAAAAACGAGCAAGAGAGGATTGACAAGGTAGTCAGGACACTAGTAGAACGAAAGGAGAAGGAGGAACACGTTATGGATATATTCAACTCATATGCGGGAAGCCACAGACGACACTTTGTCGTACGATTATGTTATCATGTCCTAAACGCTTATGAGGACCGATATCGAGATAGAGGTCCCGAGAGCCTAACGACTCTGTATAGAAAAATTGATATCGGGGATGAGGGCGAGTGTGACGTGACGGACCTCCTTGCGCGTACACTTAGGGTTTTCTGCCACCTCACTGAATCAGAGGTGGAAGCTAAACCTACGACATCCGTAGCGGCCGAACCACGAATAGAGCAACCTAGCACCATGATGCCGATAAGAGAGGCCGCCCCTATTGGGTCCCCCACGAGGTCAGGGAACACACGATGATGTTAACCATACGGATGCAAAAGGGAGGATAGTGTACAACTGGGTCTACCAACCATGGGATCGACAGGATATTCTGACGTTCCGAAAATCTCTGCCCGATTTACGAAAAAACCCCACCGCCTTCTACACTGAACTAGGTACAGCCTTAGGTTCCACTATCATGACCCTAACGGACCTCGATTTGTTCTTCGGGTTATGTCTGCCAGCTGATGTGTGGAAGCAGATCCGCAAGGTCGACCACCTTGAGCTGTTCGGACATACCTGGAAACAACTCGATGAGTTCGACAAGCAACGAGGAGCCGGGCAGAAACCCGTAACGGCCATCCTTGAACTCCCGGACAAGATCGTCCAGAAACTCAAGACCCTGATTCCCGAGAAGAAAATAGACTGGTCAATAGTGACGGCCTGTAGACAGAAACCACAAGAAGACGCTTCGGAATACTTCTCTAGGTTCGAAACGGTGTTCTCCGACTACAGCGGCCAAGATATGGCCACTGCAACCGGACACCACTTGTTCGTTCAGAATTTCGTGAAAGGCCTGGTGCAAGAAGTTTCTCAAAAATTGCAGGCGAGCGAAAGCAGTTGGGCAGCCTCTAAACCCACGGCTATCCTCCAGATGGCCCAATACTATGAACATCAGAAGAATGAGAATGATAGGGCATCCGAACGTAAAAGAAGGAGTTGAAAGAGCGGGTCATGATAGCTCAACTGCAGGGGGTGACGATAGGTAGGGAACCCTCCAAGGGGAACTACCAGCCGACAGCCCCTAAAAATACACCCTCCAGAGAACGAATGCCCGTACCCTATACAAGCCGAAGGGACTTAGATGAAAACCAATGCGCGTTTTGTAAAGGATACGGTCACTGGAAGTCGCAGTGCCCGGTCCTTCATGAAGCAAACAAGAACCGAGAGGCTAGGGATGGGACAAACGGACAAAAGAACAGGGACCAGGGACGGGGACACACCAATGATGCTAACTATGACAGACCAAGCCGACCTAACACATTTGACCGCCCACGACAGAATCAGTATCAGCAGTCCGATTGCGAGAACGTCCGCGATTTCGCATAGGACAGCCAGGGACAAGGGAGGGATCCAGTCGAGCTTTGTGTTGACCAGCAAGGTCCTTATGTCACTGCTAAGGTCCTGGGTACGAAGTCCCCATTTTTGGTGGACACTGGGGCAACACGTAGTGCATTATCCAAACGACTGATTCCAAGGGCACCCTTGTCTGGCTCACACGTGACATCAATAGGCTTTGATGGAACGCCCTCTACTAATCCCTTATCTACACCGATTCCCTTTGACTTAGAGAACAACATCACGGACACGACCTTCCTGCTATCTTCCAACACCCCCGACGCCATTATGGGTCTTGACCTCCTGAAGCACTTTCGAGCCACCATTCGATGTTCCCCAGACGGAGTACGAGTCATACTGTACGATAACCAGAATCTGTTCAGACCTTGTCCCACCCGACGCATGTTTTCCATCACTGACGCTGACTTGTCCTTACTAGACACTTTACCCCCGTACCTTTGGGCCAAGACCGACTCAGACGTAGGACGCATGATGATAGACCCTGTGCACATCACTGTACGGTCAGACGCTATGCTCCCAAAGCTCCCACAGTATCGGATATCGCCCGAGGGCGAGAAGGCATTGGTAGGAATCATTCAGTCCTTAGTCGATGCAGGAGTGGTAGAGGAAGTAGTCAGTAATATCTGTAACAGCCCTATCCTACCCATTGTCAAGAAGCAAGGCGAGGGAGATGAGAAGGCTTATCGCTTCATCATTGACCTCCGCGAAGTAAACAAAGTAGTCGTACCTCAGTACCCAGTAGTCTCTGACATCACCACCATCTTGACCCTGATCCCCTCCACTGCCACTGTTTTCACCGTCATAGATCTCAAAAATGCTTTCTTTTCTATCCCCATCCATCCAGACAGCCGATACCTCTTCGGCTTCACCCTAAAAGCCCGTTCATATAGATTCTGTAGAGCACCCCAGGGCTACACTGAGAGCCCCAGCATCTACAGCCAGGCTCTCAAGAGACAGCTGGACGCAGTCCAGCTCCCGGACGGAGTGGTGTTAATCCAGTATGTCGACGACATTCTCCTGGCTGCCGACACTACGCCACTTGCCACCACAGCCACCATCCAACTCCTGCACTTCCTCGCGGAGAATGGTCACAAGGTCTCCAAGAAGAAGCTGCAGTTCTGCCAACCACAGGTGACATACTTAGGCCACCTCCTGTCCAAGGACGGGAGAAAGCTCACACCCGATCGGATCCGGACCATCCTAGAGACCCCCGTTCCCAAGACTCAAAAGCAGGTTCGCTCCTTAGTAGGCCTCACGTCCTTCTGTCGGCAGTGGTTGCCAAACCTTAGTCTCATAGTCAGACCTCTACTCTCTCTGTTAGCGAAAGACGTTCCCTTCCCACTCCCTTGGACCCCTGAATGCCAATCCTCCTTTCAAGAACTACGAGATGCCCTCTGCTCAGCCCCTGTTCTAGGGACCCCTGACTACACCAAGCCCTTCTCCCTCTTCACCCACGAGAGGGAGGGGTGCGCTTTGTCTGTCCTAACGCAACCCATAGGTCCCAAACAACGCCCTTGTGCCTACTTCTCTGCCACTCTTGACCCTGTAGCCAGAGCTCTGCCCGCCTGCCTTCGAGCGGTAGCTGCCGCTGCCGTCTCTATCCGACAAAGTGAGGGGATCGTACTTTCGAATTCCCTCACTGTGCTGGTCCCCCATGCTGTCGACACACTCCTGAACCAGACCAAGACTCAGCACCTGACTAGCGCACGACTGACTGGTTACGAGTTAACTCTGCTTACACCCCACATCACGTTGAAACGATGTACCACTCTGAACCCTGCCACTCTGTTGCCCCTCCCCGATGACGACCCCAATGTGTCCCCTATGCATGACTGTGTGACCCTCACGGACGAGCAAACTAGAAGTAGAGCTGACCTCCGTGACACTGCCATCCCAGACCCTGATGGAGAGCTATGGGTAGACGGCTCGTGCATTAAACTCCCCGATGGCACGACCTCGGCTGCCTATGCAGTCACCACAGCCCGGACGGTAGTTGAGACGGCCCGCATCACCCAACGGTCCGCACAAGCGGCAGAACTAATTGCCCTCACACGTGCATGCGTCCTAGCAACAGGCAAAGTCGCAAACATCTACACCGACAGCCAGTATGCCTTCGGGGTGGTTCATCATTTTGGGCTCTTATGGAAGGAAAGGGGATTCCTGACTTCGCATGGTACACCCATCCTTCACGGAGATCTAGTCTCTACCTTGACCGAAGCAGTCCTCCTCCCCGAACGACTTGCAGTCATCAAATGCCAGGCACACAAGAAAGTGACAGACATCATTGGACAAGGAAATGCACTAGCCGACATCACTGCTCGAACCACAGCTGAGAATAGGACGACGACACGCATGTACGTGACTAGGTCACAGACGGAAAAATGGAAGGACGCTAGAGAGCACATTAGAGACATACAAATGGCCTGCTCCCCCCAAGAACTGACTGAATGGGCACGGGTGGGACTGAAAGATGATGAAGGCTGCTGGTTGACAAAAGACACGAACAAATGGCTGCTACCCAATTCCTACTTGATCCCCATACTGACTATGGCACACTCCCCAGCACACATAGGATCTGCCCCCATGATTGAACTCATCACCCGAGTCTGGCACAACGACAAGATTCCCGACTCTGCTAGACGCCTAGTTCAACAATGCTTAATCTGCTTGCAACACAACCCAGGGAAAGGAACTGTTGTCCCTCGGGGTGGGTTCGGGGTCCCCGACCATCCCTTTGAAGTCCTACAGATGGATTACATTCAGCTAGACCGTTGCCTGGGTTTGAAGTACGTCCTTGTTGTCGTGTGCGCCTTCAGCAAATGGGTGGAGGCCTATCCCACACGCGACAACACTGCCATGACCACTGCCAAAGTCCTGTTAAAAGAGTTTTCCCCCGATATGGCCTTTGTCGGATTTTATGGAGTGACAACGGCCCCCACTTCATAGCTGAAGTCATCCAACTTATCTTAAAGGGATTGGGTGTAAAACAGAAATTTCACGCAGTCTTCCACCCCCAATCTGCAGGCCTGGTCGAGCGACACAACGCCACACTCCAAGCTAAAAATCTCTAAGATTGTTGCCTCCACCGGACTGAAGTGGCCTGATGCCCTCCCATTGGCATTGCTATCAATGCGCTCCACCCCCACTAAGCACCACTTGACCCCTTACGAAGTAGTATTCGGGCGGCCAATGAATATTTGGGCCGCGCCTAGGCCAACTTCGATCCATGACGTCCCAGACGTCCTAATGTCTGACTATCTGTGCACCCTCACTAAAACCTTAACTGTCATCCATCAACAGGTGCTACAAGCCATCCCAGACGCTTCCAGGGGCCCAGGACACGACATTCACCCAGGGGATCACGTCTTGATCCGCAACTTCCAGCGTGCCAAAAGCTTGGAACCTCGGTGGACGGGCCCCTGGCAAGTCCTGATCACTACACGGACGGCCCTTCGAGTGGAAGGCAAGCGTCACTGGGTGCATGCGCACCATTGTAAACGCGCCCCCCAACTCTGACGACGGAAGAAGACATCGCGACTCAGGAAGAGCTCCTGACAAAAGACAAACCATCGTTGAGCTGTCACACCGACACAGAAACGCTCGAACTGGCAGAGTTTCCCGATCCCACCGTACCGTCCAGGGAAGGGTACAACCTACGTAAAAGGGAGGAGCTTCGGCAAAGCAGACCACTGACTGGGTAAAATCTCAGAACGGTAGCCTAACACACTCAAGGTTGCCCGAAGAGAAGTCAGAGAAAGTCGGTGGTTCTGCCCGCTACCGAGCACTCTGAAGATGATGGAAGCGCCCGACTCCCCAATGATGGAAGCAACTGGATATCCGAAGAGGACCTACCGAAACCCAAAGACTAACAAACTGCACAGCTCAAAGACTATAGCCGTTTTCATTACCCTTCTCTTTTGCCTCCTCCTCATGACAACCTTCTGGATCATCGAAGAAAGCACACCCGCTCACAAAACATTGCTCCCCACTGAACTGCCGATAACTACCAAGGAACACTTCCTGATTGCCCTTTCTCCACCGCTCCGAGAGAGACGCAGGGAGTTCTGGAATAACTCTTTTGTGCAACTGCTGCACCAACACAACCTTGCCGCTAATGCCACTAATTGCTGGATCTGCGGGCTGCTGCCCCATGCAGCCGGACACTCCATCCCGTTCATTCCTTCGCCCTTTTCCATCCACGGCTCCTGTCTTGCCTGGCTGATTCTTCTGCAAGAAAGCTTTAAAGACAATGCCACATCAGAAAGAACTGTTTCGCATTTCTACCACGAGGCATGGCTGAATAAGACTGGGCGAACCGCTACTCCTTTTTACCCTCTGACCTCTGGTACCTCTATTCACATGGACATCCCTGCCAAAGAACGAGTGGAAATGCAAGTTTTCCATAACCCAGCCAGACCCACTTTCTCCTACCTCCGGAAACGAACAGCCACCACTCTGACAGTGGCCTTGTCTGTTGTCAACGTCTCGGGCCTTGTGTGCATCGAAGGCCTGGGGACGCAACTGGTGGGCCGCAGCGCCTGCGTCATCACCAGAACACTGGATTCATCCGACCCTCCCTCCTTTGTTGCTTCTCCAAATATGTACTTTGTTTGTGGCACCAAAGCATACACCTGGCTCCCCAAAGGTTGGGGGGCACATGCTACATTGCCTTCATCCTCCCACCTACGTATGTGGCCCCAGCAAGCCATCACCGGCAAAAGCGTGCAAGGGACATCGACCAGGCCGACTCGACAGGAGCACAGTTCTTGGATGCCGCGAAAGGACTTGTGCCATTCTGGGGTCCGATGACGAACAGCCGCGCCATCCGACACTTGACCCAGGCAGTTGAAACCACCATGAACATCACAGCTGGCATCTTGACCAATAACACCGCAGAGCTTCAGGCAGTCCGCCTGGTGGCTCTGCAGAACCGCCTTGTTCTAGACGTGGTTCTGGCAGACCGAGGAGGAGCATGCTGCATCATTGGGTCCAGCTGTTGCACCTACGTGCCAGACAATTCACCTTCTGTTTACAAAGCCATCGAACACCTCCATAGACTGTCCTCTGAAGTACACCGGGAGCAAGAAGGATGGTCGCTTGGGAGCTGGTTCTGGGACTTACTGAAAGCCTGGGGGTGGAGGTTGTTCACATTCATTCTGATTCCGATTGTGGTGCTATGCGGGTGTTGCTTAAGTATCCAATGTCTGCCTCCTCTGTGTTCATTATTTTCAAATTGCATTTGCCCAAAGACTTTGGACTTACAGGCTGAACACATGAAAACTTTGTATGAGACAGAAATACGTGGCATTATGGGGATCGACCCGAATTAACAAGTTGGCGAGAAATGTTAAAAGGGGGGACTGTGGAAAATTAATTTGTATCGATAAACATTGTCTGCGCCATCTTGCCCTTTTTCCCAATGCCACACTTTCGTCGTCCGCGGCGGCCATTTTAGCTACCTTGATCAGACCCACTCTCTGCACACCGCTAATCCCCAGCGCGGCTCCACATTCTCGCAAGCCCCCCCCGCACTGGTCACCCTCTCTCTCTCTCTCTCATGCACGGGCCATTAACCCCCTCCAACTGCGCTGCACTTCCCTGGGAATCTCACCCCGGGCCTGCCCGACACCTCCCTTTCCTCCTATACACTATCACACCCTCTGACACCCCTCTTCCTCCGTATCCGATTGTCCAGGCCGGTCCCAGGCTATCACCTAGCCCTGCGGATACAGTTTATGGCCCGACTGTAAGGAATCGCCCCTCTTCAAAGGAGTTACAGTAGATCAAGGCCCCCACCCCATGAGATCCGTCACACCACATGCATTCCGGGAACCGGCGGAATGCCCTGCTGATCCTGCCGTCTGATGACGATTCTGTATGGTGATTGGGGAGGGGATTCTCACTGTAAGGGTGCGTGGGAACGGGTCTGAAGCAGAAGATCCCAGGGATGTCTTTCATACTTCAAAGTATCTTTACTGTAATAAAGAATGTCTTCCTGCCATAAATGCGTGTATAAGAGGCCAGGCCTCAGAGATGCAGTAGAGCACCTCGTGAAGATTCCCTGTTGGTCTGATCTGACGTGTTCTCCTCCGGAGAGAATAAACCTTTGTTTCCTGCCTTCCAGTCTCCAGCGCCTGCCTCTTCATTGATTCATATTTTGGGGAATAGAGGCGACATCGCCGGGCAATACTTAAGGTTATTCCATTCGTCGATTGCCTTCCTGTTTTACACCAGTACCTCATTTGACCCTCCGGACGGCCTAGTCAGAGAGGCCAGTGTTGCGCCTGGCCTTTCTCCCTCCCCATACACTTTCGCGGAAGCGTATTTCCCCAGATGCACCACCTCGGCTTGGGCTTCGTCATTGTACTCATCTATCTTAGCTCTGATCTGGCCAAGCACTTTCGGCGATGAGTCTGCGGCCGCTTGTCGTTCAAGACCTGCTAACTCAGTCTCAAGTCGTTGTAGTCGTCCCCTAATAGAGAGAAGCACTCCAGCGTGTTTCGAGATGACCACTCCTCTAATAAAAACTTTAAATGTTTCCCATATTGTGGCCATCTTAGGGACACTGCCCAGATTAGTAGCAAAAAATAGGTCAATCTCCTTTGAGACTTTCGCTCTGAAAGCTCCATCTAATAGGGAGTATTAGGGAAAGCGCCACGTTCGAACCCTGGGTTGAAGGTCATCTATTTTCAGTTGTAATTTGACTGGGGAGTGGTCCGAGTAAGTGCGTGGGAGGTGCTCACAGTTTATTACAAATGGTATTAAAGCGTGGGATACCTGCCAGTAGTTTATACGTGTGTGTATATCATGAACAGATGAGTCGTGTGTATACTCTCTGCCTGTTGGTGTTCGGTGTCGCCATATGTCAACCAGGTCATCAGATTCCGCTATTACTGCAATTGCTTTAGCTGCTGCATCGGGGGGCGCTGAGGGCCTCGCGAGCGATCAAGCGCAGGGGATAGCACGCGGTTAATTTCTCCTCCCCACAGAGTGGGCACTTTGGAATATGTGGTGAGTTTCGTGTGTAGTGTGCGGTAGAATTGAGGGTTGACATAATTAGGACCATACACTCTCACCACTCGCACGTCAAGGTGACCCTTGGGACAGTGCACTATAACGTATCGACCCTCAGTGTCCATTGCCACTGACTGTATTGTGATATGAGACCCCTGTCTGACCCAAATCAGGACCCCTCTGGCATGAGTAGTGAAGCCGGCTGCCACGCAGGTGCCCTTCATCCTCCTCTGTGTCCTCAAGCCAGTGTTAGGCGCCAAATGAGTTGCTTGCAACACAGCGACATCTATATTATGCCTGAGTAAGTATAGAACCACCTTACGGATCTTGCGTTGGTCATTTAGACCCCTTATGTTCCAGGTTAAAAAGCTTATGATGGGACACCTCTGAGTGTTTACATTGCTACTCCCCCCACTCATGTTTACACAACAAAATGCCTATTACAATAATCATAAATCCGCCTGCATGGACATCATAATCGTTATCGATGCTGCCGCTGCACCAAAATCCACAAATTGCTCTCCCTACCACCCCCACCCCCGTCGTGCCCCCCAACATTTGACATGACAAAATCCCCTCCCTCAAAACTTCAAACCCACTACTAGCAACAATGTGTAATACACTGTGGGGCGGTGAGTGCCCAACCAACTGTGGTGAACTCAAACATCGCTGCAGTTAATGCGCAACTAATTTTGTTCCTTCATGGCTACAATTATTTAACTATGGACTGGTATACTATGCTGAGTACAGCACACCACATCATCGGTGGTGTGATAATCAAACCAACACATGCATCTTTGGCCCGATGCAACATAACTCCCTGGTCAGTCCAGAGAAGACACAGCATCTATGAGAGTCTCACTTTAAAGTGTCATGACCCCAAGAACCCCAAAAAAAAAGAAAAAAAAGGGGAAAAAAACAGCCCATGGAATCACGCAGCCTCGCCAGACATGTCGCCCCTGATACTATTGTCTCCATTGTTTTAGAACCTGGCACACAAGTGAGGGTACATCAGTCATTTTGGTCCAGTGAACTTGCGGAGTTATTATCTGCTGCAGGGTTTTCAGTTGGCTGTGTGTTGGGCTGCCACTTAGTGTAGCCTTTTAGTGCCTGCTGGGCATTTCCCGGATCCACGTACACCTTCGACCTTCCGTTGATCGTGACCTTCACCCGGGCTGGATAAAGGATGGCATATTCAATGTTCATCTCTCTAAGCTTGCTCTTGACAGGAGCAAAACGCTTGTGCGCCTCTTGGACATGCGGTGTGAAATCTGGGTACAGAGACAGCACGGAGCCCTCATGATTGAGTGTTCGAAGCTCCCGCGCTCTCCGCAATGCAGCATCCCTGTCTCGATAATTGAGTATTCGGGCTATGATGGGACGGGGAGGCTCCAGGGAGGGGCTTGGGCGCCAGCGACCGATGCGCACGCTCCACCACAAATATTGACGAAAAAGTGTTGTAGCCCATAAGTGTGATTAGTAAATTCTCCACGTAGCGCTCCATGCTCCCCGTAGCGATGGATTCCGAGAGCCCCACTATGCGCAGGCTGTTGCGCCTAGAGCACGCCTCAAGGTCCTCTGCCTTCGCCTGTAAGGACTCCACGAGTTTAGTCACCTGCTTCTGAGACCACGAGATCTCGACATTTTGGTCCTCCATCTCCGAGACACGCCTCTCCACCGTGTCGATTCTCTCTGCGTGTTTGTCCAACTTCTCCGACATGCGGTCCATGCGATAGGAGAGGGAGTCTATTTTCCCATCTATGGTGGATAGGCTCTGCTGCATGGCTTCCAGAATGTGTCGCAAGTCCCCACCCAGCTCTGAACCAGAGGCACCCTGTTCCCCCAGGTCAGTGTCCGCGCCATCTTCTCTGAGTCTAGTGGACTTGCGCTGGTCAAATTGTAGTTTGGATTCGGTTTTATCAGGTTTCCCCATGCTGTAGCCAGTTGCTCAATGCCTAGGCCTAGGCCTATAGACTGCCCGCGCGACGAGTGTCCTGCTGTGTAAACTGTCCCAACTGTAGCTGCTAGTCAAGCGCCCCCAGGCACGTCTAGATCCGGCGCGGAAAGACCTCAACCTCTGCCCACAGCAAGGTTCACTGGCAGGATGCCCTCAAAAGTGTCTCTCTCATCCCCAATGCAACTGTCTGGTTTTAATTGTGAGGCCTCTGCCCCCCCACATCAACCCAGCCGACATGCACTGCTACGCCAACTCGTGGCCAGTGCCAATAGCAATTCCGTACCTGGGGAGAGACCGCGACTTTACCGCTGCCCCCCCCGGGAGTCCAGGAGATCAATGCGCTGCCGCAGGCACCAATAGGCCCCAATGCAAGATGGCGCCTCCCGGTGTGCCCTCCTCGCAGCAGCAGTCAGATGCGGGGCCTCGGGGGAATACCAAGGAATTCTGTCCGTCCCCAAATCCGACGCGAAGCACAGCAATGTCGGTCCGTAACCTCTGAGCAGGATCAGTACGCCGGCTCCTCTTCCTTCGCCGCGTCACCGCTACTGAGTGCAGCTCAGACCTCGGCTCAGTGGGAAACTCCTCGGGCATGTCGCCGCCGGCCTCGCTGCTATTTATGGCCCTCGTCACTACGGCACGGTCGGCAGGCAAGCAATCTTACCTCAGGCACGTCTGTGGGGCCCTCCTCGAGTGGTAAAGGTCGCCTCGCTCTCCGCGCCGGTCCCTCCGACGCAGACGGGCCGGGTCTTCGTCCAGCCCCCTGCCCCTACAGATCCAGGAAATGTAGGTATCGGTGTACTGCCAGTAGTCAGCGCTATCTTCTATGCACAATGAACGGTGTTTGTGGCCATGGATGGAGCAAATATTGCAGGATTGCAGCGGTGTGTGCCGGAGCTCGATTACAATGTGGCCATCTTGAGGCTAGGCAAGCTCCACCCTTCCACCTTAAATCCTTGTTAGGTCTCGCCTACGCAGCGCGCATGCGCTGCGTAGGAGGGCCTTTAGCCGTCGCTCTGCTCATTTTCAAGCACTGCACTCGTGCTTGTGGCGGCATCCACCTTGCGGGAGCGAGCAAGGGCGCGCCACAAGCACGAGTGCAGTGCTTGAAAATGAGCAGACTGCGCGCGCACGCACGCACCACTCCCGGGCTTTTTATTTTGCTTTGACAATGTGCTTTAACTTTAATATGGCACACTCACGCCTTTCTGTTGTGCACTCGGCACCCAAATATTGTTTCTTTACTTAAATTAACAACACGGCGCCCGATCAACAATGGTGCCTGCCACCCGCAGCCCCCTCCCGCCCCAGGGCGCTGGGCTTTAGGTTTCAGCACGGCGCCCGCTTTACAAGTACAGTCAATGGAGGCCGCCTCCCATAGCCCCATGCCGCTGCGCTTTAATTAAACTGCATTTTTACATTTAGAGAACACATGGTAGTGTTCAAGCGGCTCGCAGTGTAGGTAAAACATTTGAGTATTTTGCTTTCACATCGCACTTTCACTTTAATATGGTGCATTTGTGCCTTTCCCTTGTTGTTCACCTAAGCATTTTTTTTTTTAAATTTAAATTAATACGGCGCACGCTCGTCAATTGTGCCTGCCGCCCGCAGCTCCCTCCCTCCCCCGGGCGCTATGCTTAAGGTTTCAGCAGCACCGCTTTTACAATAGCATGGGCGTACAGATCAATGGCTGCTGCCTCCCACAGCCCCCTCTCGCCGCACTTATTTTAATTGAAGTGCACTTTTACATTTAGTGAACATATGGTAGCGTTCAAGCGACTGTAATGTAAGTAAAACATTTTTTGTTTGTTTCGCAACATACTTCAGCTTTAATATGGCACACTCACACCTTTATTTTGTTGTGCACTTGGCAGTATTGTTTTTTATTTAAATTAACACAGCTCACACAACAATGGTGCCTTTAAAACAAGCATTTGCAATGCAATAGGTCTCGCATTTACGCGAGTTTGAGCTATTGGAATTGTAAATGACGATGCCTTTTATTTATGTTTTGGGTTTTAAAACATAAATAAAAGGCATTGTCATTTACAATACTAATAGCTTAAACTCTCGCAAATGCGAGACCTTTTGCATTGCAAATGCTTGTTACCTCTTGCCAGTCCCTCCTCAATTTTTGTTTCCTTTCCTTTAACCCTTGCAAGTTGGCTAGCTGTAACCTCCAGTTCACTTTGTACATACTAAATAAGTCATCTGCCAATCATTTCCCCTTACTCTTCGTAAATACTTATATTTCCCTCAGACATTTCGCCTTTTCCCTTTTTTCTGTTCTGCATTCTTGTTCCTGTACTTTTCTTGTTCACACCCTGATGCAGAGCGCCCTGACACTTCCTGCCCTTTGTGCTTCCTCCCCCATGTCGTACACTACACATCATTTTTCTTCAACATCCACACCATGTTTCCATTCATATATGTATTCTGCTGCTTTCCTTTAAGTTCACTGCACTTGCTGCATAGGTACCTATGTTTTTCTTTTCTTTTTCTAAAGCATCCTGCCACCTCTGTGCCCTGTACGCGTGAATAGAAAAATGTGAAATTGGCATTGTGATGATAGCTTAATACACTGGCACAAGGTGGAAACTAGGGCAATGCATCATACCAATGCAAGGTGCTTTACATGATGAGGTAATGTGGAAATGCTTGTATGTCAAAGATATCTTGGTCAATAACATTGACCTGCACTTACTTTTGCTCCAGAATGTCACCTATCAACATTTTATCAAGGTAAACATGCACTGGGGAAATACAGATTTTCTATTCTTAACTCCACATCTATTGGCCTTGATGGTATATCTGCAGTTCATATTGTAAAGTCGATGTAAGTAGATATAAAACATATGGGGACAGATTTAGTAGCATTTCAGGCCATGGAGCGCAGCAAGGCAACTTGGAGCGCTGCATTGTGTGAAAGGGAGACCTCAGAAATGCTCCATATTTACAAAGATATGGCACATTTCTTCTGACTACTTGCGCTGGCGCACTGAGCGCTGCCTAGCACCAATTCAGGTACCCTAGCACTATGGTGCATGGGTGACTGCATTACGGGCAGGATTGTTTCTATGCAGGAAGGGACTCCTTCCTGCACTAATACAATCCTTAAAGGCATTTTCCTTTTTTCTATGTGTGGTGCGGAAAAGAAAAAGGAAGTAACGAGGAGAAATAAAGATATTTCTCCTCGTTACGCCTGGGTCTGGGAGGCGAACCGTTTTGAAACGTTCTCAGGTTTACAACTCTTTGTAAATCTGTGAATGCACCAGAATCCATTGGTGGATGCACTGGAAAGCCCACACTCCACACGTGGAACGCCTCCCTGCCGCAAGGTAACGCACGGCAGCGAAATACGCTGCCTTCAGTTAGCTTGGATTTACTAAACCATGCAGAGACACGCAAGGTGGCTTTACGTGGCTTAGTAAATCCCAGAGAAGGGCTTGTGTTGCCTTGAGTTGCCTTGCGTGACGCAAGAGCAACGCAAGACTTTTGTAAATTTGGCCCTTTATCTTTAAGTGAATACAATGGAAGCTTTCATTGCATGGAGCAATACATACTGGCGTATTGTATTGTAATCTGCATTGTAATTGTGGCTTACATATCAGGCTAAAGTGCAAAGCCATGCACTACGCCACAGGGTTTATTCCCCCATGCTTAATGTTAAAAATCTACAGGCGACTGTTTACGTAGACACTTGAGCAGTACTAAATGAAATTCAAAGTCTGCACGACAACAAGTTTTCTTGTGGTTGATGAGCTCACCAGGGAAGCAGGCCAGCATTACCTCGTGCCTGAATTTTGTGTCTCATTGAACGAAAGAGAGCTTTATCTTCATGAAGGCAACTAAGACAGAGATTCTGATGCTTAGAACAAAACAGATTCCTTGCATACAGGCCTCCAAATATAGAAAGGCTTCCTTCTATCTTGCTTAAAGAAAGGAGTCTGGAAGCTCTACTGGTCTCTGGCCACTCATTTGTTTCACTACTAAAAAAGTGGTTAAGTGTCTCAATTTATAAGTGTCCTGACCCTGAAATATCACACACTACTGTAAATCAACCAGCATATGACAGATATTATTCACTTAGACTTACAGTTTATCACGCCCCAGCCATGCACAGTTTTCTCATTAATGATTTCATTGCAAACGTTGCAGTGATAATATGGATGATTTCATGAGATCTGTAATATGTGGGGTATTTAGCAGTGCATGGCGAGAACGCGGGTTATAGTTTCCTTAGGGCACGAGTTATAGTTTCTTGAGATAACTATAACTGGTGTATTTCTGCGTTATTTTGAGTTTAAAACATTATATTTTTACTGAACATTTCACTTAACTATAATGTTACTTTAACCTTTGGTTTTTCAGTGAATTACTAGTTTTTTTTTAACATAAAGTAATATTTTGTTACCACACAGAAGGCCAATCCCCCCGCTCACGGCCGAAGGACAGACCCTGCTTCCAACTCCCTGCAAGCAGCCAATCCCACTCTGTGAGGGGAAACAGTCGGGACACAAGGGCCGAGTCACACGTGTTTGGACTACGCAAGCGCTACCACGCTTGCCTTAACCACACATATGCCATGCGTGGTTAAGGCACTACGCGGTCTAGCTGCTGGCTGCAGCTCGGCGAAAGAAGGAGGACGCCAGGAAGCAACGTTGAGGTGAGGTAAGTGGGGCTGGGGCCGGATTTGGTGGAGGTAGTTTGTATGGGTTGGGAGGATAATTTTCAGGGCTGGGGGGTCAGGGTCGGTTTCAGGACTGGTGGGGTCATTTTCAGGGCTGGAGGGATCATGGGTCGTTTCAGGGCTGGGGGGTCGGGTCGTTTTCAGGGCTGGGGGTCGGGGTCGTTTTAAGGGCTGGGGAGGGGGCGGGTAGTTTTCAGGGCTGGGGGGTCGGGTAGTTTTCATGCCTGGGGGTAGGGTCTGGGTAGCTTTTTTAATTAGGGGTTAGGGTATTAGGCCTAAGGGCAGTGGAAGGGGTCGCGGTAGTTTTAGGGACAGCGCAGAGGTGGGAGAGGGTCAGGTAGTGTATATTAAGTGGTTAGACACAGCGCGGGGGTGGGAGAGGGTTGGGTATTTGGACCTCAGGGCGGGGTGGCAGGTAGGGGATTTGTAGTTTAGGGTGGGGGAAGGGGAGTCACGAGCTTAGCCACACATTCCCCTTTACCATTCATGCCTTTACCATGAAATTGCGTGGTAAAGGTATGCGTGGTTAAGATGCATTCGTGGTTCAGGCTGCGTGGTAGAGGCACGCGTGGTTTAGCCATGCATGCCTCTATCATACAACCCTCTGTGAGGTTGGCTGCAGGCTCTGTGGCTAACCCTCCCGCCCGCCCTTCCCGCAGGCAGCCAACCCCATGCTACGCACAGCCTTAGGCCGTGAACAGCAGAGGTTGGCCACAAGTCCTGGCCTGTGGGCAGGCTCTGCGCCCAGCCTACTCGGAGGCAGCCACCCCCCTGCAGGCTGCCAACCCCATGCCCCGCACAGCTTTTGGTGTGCTCGTCGTAGGGTTGGCCTTCAGGGCAGGGACGTCATCCCCAGGGGCAAAAACAGATATACTAAGGGGAGGAAGAGTTGCAGTCCCCCATCCCAGAACTTAGTAAGCCCTGGGGATCCCATCCCATGGGGCTGTATGGTATTTAAAAGAGGAGGGGTGCCACACATCCAACCTTTCAGAGCCTCATTAGGCCTCGGGGACCCAATCCCTGGGGTTCAATTCAATTAGAAAAGGGGAGAGGGACTGCGCAGCCCCCCTCCGCAAGCCTTCTCAGGCCTCGGTGGCCCCATGCCCTGGGGCTGTAGCTTATTAAAACGTGAAGGGGGCCACAAGACTCCACTCCCCAAGCCTTGTTGCCTCGGTGCCCATCCAGGGCACCACAAACAACACGTGGGCTGCAAGGGGAGCCACAAGGCACCTGCAAGGCATCCGCAACCCGGAGAGCACCCCATATAGTACAGGAGCTGGCATTGCTCCCACCTGGAGGGAGCAGCTATATATGCTTGCTCCCTCTGGGCAGGAGCAATATGTGTTCTGTTTCCCTGCTCACGGCCAGGGAAACAGAACTGAAGTCTGCTCCCAGACATTGGGAGCATGTTTAAGTTTGCCACTGGGTGCGTGCAGACTTGCATATTTGCTCTCGTCTGACAGGAGATTTAAAAATACTCCCGGCAGATGGGAGCAAACATATGTTTTCCTGCCTGCGCTGGTGTGGACAGGGAAACTACTGTGTCCCGGGGGTGGGCTACGCAGGACACAGCAACTGAGCCACCCCAGGGGGATTGGGCCGCCAGGGCCTTTAAAGGCTCAAGGAGGAGTGATGAGTGACCCCTCTCCCTTTCAATTACTGTGAGGGCCCCAGGGGATGGGGTCCCTGGGGCCTTTCTAAGGGTTGAGGAGGGGGCCGCGTGGCCCTCTTCCCTTTTTTCCACATTTTTGCCGCAGGGTGGGGTACCCGGTGCCTAATTAGTCTCCGGGAGGATTAGGCCCTGGGAGAGGGACGATGCAGCCCTCTCTCTTCATTTAAATACTCAGCCCCATGGAATGGGATCTCAAGGGGTTTTTCAGACTCTGGAAGGTGGGCAGTGCAAATTCCCTCACTTGTTATGACGATTTCAGGATCATCCATTAGACTTTGGATGGCAAATCTCTGTTCAAAACTCAAATTGTCCATAAAGTAAGAGTCTTTGGTGTTACAGTATTTCATAAGCTTATGTATCATGTCGCTAAGAAATGCTTCGATGTTATCATATACCTTAATGGGATTAAATTTAGACTTCGGTTTGAAGCTAGTATATATCAACCCCAAATCCAAGAGCATTTTTTAGAACAGCATATAAGGGAGCGGGGTAGGAGTATCCTGCCCCCTGGGCCACGTGGGGAGGTCACAGACGGATCCCCCATTCACAGGTTCATAAATAGGAAAAAAAAAATGTCACCTTTTCATGGACAGGTCCTGCACCCAATCCCACATGTCAGAACAAAACCACTGAAATTCATCAGTTATAGTTATCTCAAGTAACAATAACTCATGCCCTAAAGTAAGTATAACTCACACCCTCACAATGCACTGCTAATTACCTCACATATTTAGGGGCCGATTCCGATCTCGGCCGGTAGTGCTCCGAATCGGATTCGGATTTACCGGATCGGATTCGGAGCCCTGTTTCCCGACCGAATCGTACGCGGGTCCGGCCGAGTGAGTACGATGCAGGCACCCACGAAATCTCCGACCGACTCGAACGCGGCTTCAACACGCTCCGACCGACTCGCATGGACACGACTCGCACCGCGCTATGGAGACGTTTCCCGGCCGGGTAAGTACGATGCGCGCCGCGACCACTCCGATCGACTCGCGCCGTCCGGCTCGAAAAAGCTGTCGGAGCCGGACTTTGGGGGTCCGCGTCGGACCCCCCTGTATGCGTAGGCGCGCGAGTCGCACACAGGGGGGACCCATGGGTCCCCCCTACCTGTGCATGTACGCCGCGATGCGCATGGACGCGTACACGCTGTAGGGGGCGCCCTTGACCGCCTCGCACCCATTGAGTCAATGGGAGCCCGCGTACGCGTCGTACGACAGGCTCCCATTGACTTCAATGGGAGTCCGACCGAATCGAGTCCGATAGCATGCGAACGCATCGTACTCGTTCGGTCGGACTGCTAGGGTCCGATTCGGTCGGAATTCTCTCCGGGTCCGGCTCGGTCGGAGAGAATTCCGGCCCGAATCGGAATCGGCCCCTATATCTCTTATGACATGTTCCATGACATAATTGATAACATCACTGCAACATCTGAAATTAAATCATTCATAACAACACTGCATGGCAGGGCGCGAGTTATAGTTACTTTAGGGCACAGGTTCTTGTTGCTTGAGAGAGTTATAACTGAATAAATTTGAGTAGCTTTGTTAGTTTAAGATGGTGTGTTTTAACTGACACTTTCACCTAACTTTAACCTTTGTTTTTTCAGTGAATATATATATAGGCACCACAGCACGAACTTGGATGATCAATTTTGGTGCATTCTGGGACCTGGAGGAGGTTGCCTCAGGTCATGTGACCACTTGGATTTAAATACACTCACTTGTGATCAAGGCACAAATGCCGAAATGCGTTAGGACTGAAGGAGTGAATCTGCTGCCACTGACACGATGAATAAATAAATGGCACGATTTAAATCGGAGTCGGGCCTCTGCAATTTCTTTCCGCATTGCATGCTATTACAGGATTCTCCGTTCCTGATGGCAGAGGCGGCTCTGCAGGGTCGGTGGCCCCCGGTAAAATGGAGTTTGTTTTTATGGATATTATTGAGGGGGCATGACCTGCTTGCTGTCATACCAGACATTGGACTTCCGTGGTATTCTGGTTTTGCGAGTGAGAAAGACAGATGAGGGAGGTGTTTTTCACTCTCTGGAGATTCCGCATTCTGTGCAAGTAAAGTTGAATGGCAGCAATAGTATGTACTTGGCAATTTAAAAACAGCTTGCCCCATAATATCAATGTGTAATTCGGACTCTGGTGTTAAGGGAAAGCTATTGAGCAATATTGAAAAAGGCACCACAGCACGAACTTGGATGATCAATTTTGCTGCATTCTGGGATGTGGAGTAGGTTGCCTCAGGTCACCTGACCACTTGGATTTAAATACACTCACCTATGATCAAGGCACAAATGCCGAAACGTGTTAGGACTGAAGGAGTGAATCTGCTGCCACTGACACGATGAATAAATAAATGGCACGATTTAGGTCGTAGTTGGGCTTCTGCAATTTCTTTCCGCATTGCATGGTATAACAGGATTCTCCGTTCCTGATGGCAGAGGCCGCTCTGCAGGGTTGGTGGCCCCCGGTAAAATGTATATATATATATATATATATATATATATATATATATGAAATGAAGAAGCCAAGTCCTTAATTCCCAAAAACTTTGACGAGCAAAGCAGGTACGGACTCACTTTCTGTGCAAATAACAAATATTTTATTCCATTTCCATTAAAAAAATATCACTGGCTAATGCCGTCGTCCATGACGCGTTTCGACCGCCGAGACACGGTCTTGATCACATGACTGCACTGCGTCGTATCCCATCAATTTAAACAACCCCACACTACCAAGTGAATGCTTATTCTAACAGACATAGAAAAAAGACTTGAATATACATATTACCCTGGGATCACTGACAGAATATCGAGGAGCAAAATATCGACCTGCCAAAATATCGTGGAAAAAATATAGAATGCCAGAATATCGAATTCCTATCTACAAACAGGTAAGTACAAAAATATCGAATCCAAAATATCGTTGTAAATAATATAGGGGCCCATTAGGATGGCGGGCGGAAGCACCACCGCCGTGCTGGCGGATGCAAAAACCATCCGTTACCACCCGCATGCCGCAGCCCACACGCCCGCCAAATTACGATGTGAAAATGCAGCCAAACACCGCCGGCAAGCCAGCGACGCCGTCCGCCATCAAAGTGCGCCCGCTCACGTAGCGGCGCAGCCCAGTGGAGACACACCGCCAGACGAAATCACGTACCGCCCGGCGTACAAATTACGATGCCGCAAACAAACAGCTCCCACGGCTAAGAGACACCGCACGTGAAAGTGAGGCGGAAACCCGAACGCCGAGCACAGACACCGAAGAGGTGACTCCCCCGAGCATGAATCCAGCACTGCAGGCCCTCCCCATGCTATACCTGATGCACCACCAAGGAGGCAACGTACCGCGGAGACGCAGGTAGGCACACACACAACAAGGGCACGCAAACAGCGCACACAGTGCAAGGGCGGAAAAGGAGGACATGGCACCCCCCCAACACCCCTGCGTGGACAAGACACATCCACCACTGCACCCACAAATGTAACACAGGGCAAAGTGCAACATCTCGCAACTATCATGGGCACACCACCTGGGACCAGGAACTAACGACCCCGTCACGGCACCGCAGCACAGCGGCGATGACGCAGCCACACATGCGCACAACTCAGCGCCCAACCATAACGCCATGTATGCGTCGCACACAAACAACACAGGGACACAACCAAGCACCACACACACCAGCCACACCCAGAACGCACATGACACGTGACAGGCCTGCCACAGTCATGTCCCCAATGCCCAATTCACGGACAACACCCAACGTCACACAACCGACGCCCACATGTCAGTGAAGTCACGCAACATCAGGACACACCCCTGTGTGACAAACATGGCGAAGCACACAGCGGCGGCAACACCACCCAGTAGAACATGGGCCCCGTCGGGAAGAGGTACGCCAGTACCACACAGAAACACCCATACCACCCTGCACCCATGAACCAGACATACAAAACGGAACACCAAAGAGCCCGGGGACCGACAACAGGTGGACCCAAGAATGACACCCACACACAAGGCCCAACGCATAGCGGAAACACAGCCTGACGCCCACACACGGGAGAGCAGACAGCACTGAATGACCTTCCA
Source organism: Calotriton arnoldi (assembly GCA_963921515.1). Lineage (NCBI taxonomy): Eukaryota > Metazoa > Chordata > Amphibia > Caudata > Salamandridae > Calotriton > Calotriton arnoldi. The sequence goes on along the minus strand of CAWUFW010002961.1, from coordinate 1,322,644 downwards.
TTCCAACTCCGAAACCACATCCCGACTAAACAAGCCGGAGAATACAGCCATTGTCCCAAAAAAAGACCAACACAGGCATGCAGAGGAAACCGACCACAGGGCAGATAGCGCATATCACCTAAGAACATACCGAACGGGAAAGAAAAAATATAAAACTCCCCCATGCCGTTCCCATGCAAGTTATCTGGAAGGAGTCACACACCACTGACCTTGAACATTCAGAGAAGCACGTGGGATGAGGGCCCGTGTCCTCCGCACAAGCTAACAGAACACAAGTCCTGCCCCCTACGACCATCACAGACCTCACAGCAACCTCGGAGCTTGCACACTGCAGACTGCACACACAGCCGGAGCACGCCACCACATCGCCCCGCAGCAAAATGGCACCTACAACACACCTACCCAACTACGCCAAACAGGTCAAGCTGTACAAACACAACCTGATACAGCTAATGGGATGCGAACCCCTATCCCTGCTGAACGTAAGTTACCGACTGACTTACCGCATCGCATTGTTCAGCTGCGTCATACCCGTCTTCTACTGTCGGAGGTGTCCCTTCCACCATCCTGTGGAGTTGTGCCTCTCCAACCCGGCATGTCCAAGGGCGGACCTGCTACCACTATTCCACCCTCTGGACGCACACGACAGGGTCTGTTCAGCCTATGGGGGCATGGCGTATGTGGCGAACATCGGACCCACACTGCAATGGGACCACTGTGCCTCCACACGACGGATCATGGATCACAGCTACATCGAATGTCACCCAGCATGCCCCATCATGCTCCTACAAGGGACAACTTACGAACAACACCGTGACAGCCACCATCCGCTACATTGGCTGGCAAACATGTATACCACCAATGAAATGGAAGCCCTGCAGGAAGCCATCGCATACCTGTCAACCTGTCAATTCGTAGGACCCCGACGCAATCCCCCAATTGAGCCATGATGTCCGACACTGTACCCATGCTTAGCTTCCGCACGGACTGGCCAGTATCCACCACAACAGCCATACCAAACGACCTGCAACTGATACCACACCATCAACGACACTGCCATGACATCGGATGTGTCCGGGACATGCACTCCGTTCCCCATCACATCCAGGAACTCTGCATGTATCGGGGGAGGCAGTGGCATGGGATATGTGTATCGCACCCACATGGACAGAACTGCACGTACAACTATGCCATGACATGGATCCTGCGCCCATGGACATATGCACCGCACAGTGGACAGGAATCGCCCGGCTGGAGTATGTGAGAGCTGCACCCCTTCTCCCCCTCCCCGGAAATCCCGTAACAGGACCTTTGCATGGACGACAAGTGCATACAACAACAACACGACCCCAGTGACTGTGACATGTCCAGTAGCCACCATATGGCAACAACAAGTGTGTCGCCGTTGCATGCACGTAAGCCCATGCCCTGATGTCAACTCACACGCACGCGTGCATGAGTAACAACAGCAGCACACCTGTCACATGGAACTGAGATGGACTGTGCCCATGATGCCAAGCGGTCTGGTAGGCTAAATGTATACCGTCTGTGTCAAAGTCCGCAGCACCGCAGCTACTTGCAAATGAACATTAGCACAGCAACGGCCAAGCAGATGTAACTCTGAAGCCCACATCCCACATGCAACAGCTAATCACATGTACCCCTACACCCTTAGCTATGTGTAATCATGCTCAGTATATCCTCCACATGCATACCGCTGCCAGTAGTGTCCACTATACTGCATCACAGAGGACATAAGTCACAATACATGGTTTGAAGAAAGAAACTGTCTCTGCTGATTCCTTTCACAAGTACGAATGTGAGATGATGAGAGTGTGTGATGTACACGGCAGTCGTGACATGACTATGTAGTCCACTGTCATTCGATGTCAACGCAAATGAGTAGCACAACTGTGGAAGACACACATGTGTCGTGTGAAGCGGGAGTGACGCTTCGCTCAGGTGGGTGGGTGTGACGGGTAGATGCGCACATGCAAAGTTGAAACACGCTGTGTCGGGAGGGGTCCGGAACTGCACATTACCGCTTCCCTGGGCAATGTTAAAGGCCACCCGTCGGGGGGATGTGAACACGTGTGTGCACAGGAGCCGGGCACACGAACAATGCGGTATCAGGCGTACACATCAGCCCACCCTCTGTGGACAAGCTGGATCCTGTTGTGCGCCCGCCAGGCCCTTGACAAGGCACACACAGCCCCTGCCGACCAGGTGTATCCCCAACATTGTCAACCTGCACAGGCAATCCAGGGCACGGGATGGCAGTGGAGCATGGTGGGGAGAGAACTCGGCACGCTCCTCCGGGACACATCACGCAGGCAAAACATCCTCAATGTGTAGCATGGCTCAAGTCATATGGAAGTATTGGGGGGACGCACACATCACGAGCAGGAGTGACGTCACGGAAGGTGGCTCGCACCATCCCACCCATTGCCTACATCTCCACACACGTCACATGCCGTTGCAACAGAGAAGCCAGCGCGTGCGCAAGCACCTCTGAGCCCGCCCCAGTGAGGCAAAAGAGTGAATGTGTGGGTCCATCAGCCCCAGATGGACGCGGCATGGGCCGCTAGGGCAGCTACAGCCTCTGTGTGTCGCAGGTGGTGTATCCGGACTGCGGAGACTGCAATGCATTGTCTATGTTGCCCGGGTCTCGAGTCGGGGCACCACGCAGGTGGACGGCGTCCCGCCACACATCATGCCGTGAGACAGACCACTCGTTCAACTGGACCCACACATACACTCCTTGGCCTCTCCGGGGCAAGCTTGGGGCTGCATCTGCATGCGCTAGCCCCACAGGTGCAAATGCATATTGGGGGGAGCGAGGGGAGCGAGGGGAGGCCATGAGGACAGGGACAAAGACGACTGTATTACTGTCAGTGAGTTCAAGGAATGACCCTGATGTTGACAGGAAAAGACGTGCCCCGTGTGTATTGCAACTAGTTGCTAATCCGATCACCCTCCCATGTCCTGCATGTAAGCCCGCACCTAGCCCCGCCCACCCACCACATTGAAATTAGCACCAGCACACAGCACAACATCATTCACATTCGAAGCACTGACTGGGGGTGACAACCATTGGACACACTTGTTGAGGCCACCCACGCGTACATGTGGGCCCTCCATGATACATGTCACCTGCGGCAAAGTGATGACATGCGCAATGACGGAAGTGAGGAGAGCTGTCCGCCCCACGCACAGATGGTGCATCAGCTCCACAGACCCAGCAGCGAGTGCAGCAGGGGTCACATGTGCAGGGGCAGCTGTGCCTGGTGTGAAGGCACATTCAAATTGACAGCACATCGACCAATGTGTAGTCTGCCCACATCTACAGTCCATTATCATGCGGACATAGAAAATGAACATAGGGCAACACATCTGTGTGGGTGCACCCACTGTGACCAACACTGCGCAATCATCGACGTACTCGCCCTGTGCATGGCCCACCACGCAAAGGAGGTCACATTCAGTGCCACCATCCCACACACACATCCCTATCACGAGACATGGTGTGTCCAATAGTCAGTACTGAGTTAGCGCCCATCTGGAGGGTCCTGAACAGGAGACACATGCAACCCACTAGGCAGTCGGTGCTGTCACCTACTGGCATTGTGCAGTCAATGTGCAGGCCAGGCTTGCTGGGACTGAGAGGGGCAGCATGGCCCAGCCTGACATTCACACGAGCAACAAGTGCACTGAGACCTGCATTGGCAATTGCAGACGTTGGCCTGCACCCAGCTGGCCCGGGACGCCTACCTCCATAGTGGAACACGCAGGGTGCAACCGCGAGGGTCATCGGAGTTGGCCGTAATGGCCTGGCCCATGTTGGTGACAGTCCGCTGATGCCATGTGCACCACACAGTATGATGTGCGCACTGCATCTGCAGGTGTGGCCATGATGTGCGTGTGGGTGCAGGTGCACAATGGACGGGGCCACAACATGCCGTGTGCATAGGCAGGGACGGCCAGTGGCCGGCCCCCACATGTCTGTTAGCATGTCATCATCTGCACATTGGCATGGGTGTATGGTATACGCATATGCACACGCATGTCATCTCTCACTATGTACATCTGCCACTTGGCACGTGCAAGGTTACGTGTCACATGTGATGTGTATTTGCAAGCACACAGCCGTGTTGGCATGGGGCTGTCAATGTGTACACCTGACAATGCTTCTGGAGGTGTGATCCGTACAGTGCTGCACATAGGGTGCAGTGGTGACACCAATGACTGTCTCATATCCCCTCGTGCCACAGGTCCCACTTGTCTTGGCCGCTCAGCCTGTGCCCACATCGTCGTTGGTGTGTGCCATACTCATCCAGCCTCGGAAGCAGTGTGATGCACAGCAGCCAGTCATGTTGCCGTGGTGTTGCCGCTTGCCGGATATGCAGTCAGTCCCCATCAGCACGCCTCACAGGTCATTGAGGCCTGGATCCCCATGTGCATGCACATAGCAATGGTTTGTGTCACTGCCCATTGCTATTGGTGGGAGACCTGTGTAAGTGTATTGTGGCTGTGCTGTCCCTGCATGACAGCTGTTCTGTGACTCATGTTCTTGCTCTGTCATATCAGTAATGTGTATGTGAAAATGCCATGTGTCGTGTTGCTTTGACATGTGTCCACTTCCATCTTTCCTAGGCGGAGACCAAACATTTACCGCCCTTACCAATTGTTGGCGGACATGGAGGATTCTGAGGTCATCCGGAAATTTCGTCTGGATCGACCAACCCTGCATCGACTATGTGCCATGTTGGAACCCCACCTCCGTCCTCGCAGGGTGTATCCGACAGCATTCACCCCCACGGCTAAGGTGATGGCTGCACTGCATTTTTTCGCCACTGGGTCATTCCAGCACACAGTGGGCAGTGGAGGTGGGATGTCCCAGCCCATGTTCAGCATGGTGCTGAGGGATGTACTGGCAGCCATGATGCTGTACAGGAACAGGTACATCAGATTCCCCAGGGCACGTGAGTTGGCGGCAGTGAAGGGTGCATTCTATGCCCTTGGACGGATCCCACACGTCGTTGGTGCCATTGACTGCACCCATGTTGGCCTTGTCCCACCACAGGCCACTGAGCAGCTCTTCCGCAACCGGAAGCACACGCACTCCCTGAATGTGCAAGTGGTGTGCCTTGCGGACATGTTCATCTCCCACGTGGGTGCAAAGTTCCCAGGCTCGGCCCATGACGCGCACATCATGCGAAACAGCATATTACCACGACTGATGACCAATCTGCAACAGGACCGTGACTGGATTGTCGGTGAGTATGTGGAGTTGTGTAGCGTGCTGGCTTAAGGATGCTGTCTACTGTCCTGTTTGAATTGCAACGGTTCTCTGTGTCCCCCACGCCCAGGTGGCTCGGCTTACCCGAATGGGCCCTGGCTGCTCAGTCCATTACGAAATCCTCGGGCCCCAGCAGATGACCGCTACAATGAGGCACATGGGAGGACCAGACGTGTGGTCGAGCGTACCTTTGGCCTCCTCAAGTCCAGGTTCAGATGCCTGGACCGCACCGGGGGGGCGCTGGCGTACTCCCCACAGAAGGTGTGCCAGATAGTGGTGGCTTGCTGCATGCTGCACAATCTGGCCATTCGAAAGCAGATCCCCCTAATTGTGGATGACGGAGATCAACCAGGACCCCAGCCTGCACACCAGGACAGCTCCAGTGAAGAGGACAGTGGAGAGGATGAAGCTGTGAATGTGCGTCAGCAGCTCATCGCCCGCTACTTCACTTGACGGTGAGTGACCATGTACGACGGCTGATGTGGCTGTAGTTGTGCAGGTGTATGTGTGCTCTGTTACTGGGGCCTTTTGTTCACTGAGTGCTGTGTGTCAATGGTCCATGTCCAGGTTGGTATGCCACTGTCAGTGGCTGTAGCATTGTGCCCTGTTGCTCTCAGAGATGTGTGTGCATTGCTTGTAGTTGGTGACAAGTACTGTGTGATGAGTGTGTGACACACTCATTGAATGTACTCTTGTTCTGTTTTTCACCCCTAGGTCCCTGCAGCCTCTCCTGTCCCATCGACATGCCACACAGCAGATGCTATTCTGCTCATGGTGGCGATTGCACATCGTGGAATAAACCCAGGACACATTAAGCCGATTGTGATCAAGGTGTATTTATTAACAGCGGTGACATGTGATTGTGTGCAAGGTGATGACAAATGTGGTGCATGCTGTGACAATGAGTTGACGGTCATGGCTGCGTGATGGTCAAGGTGTACCCATGGAGTTCTATGTCCACAGTCCAACAGACACATGCCATTCACATGGCAGTGTGGGCTAGGATCGTATTCCAAGTCAATGCAGTAGGTGGTCAAGGTGGCTGGCTGACTCACTGGCGTTTGGTGCGGGCGAAGTCCTCTCTGGACACCTGTTTCCACTTCGGACGGCCCCTTCCACGTTTGGGAGGGGGGGTGTTGATGTTCCGCTGGTGGTGGCTGAGGAGTGCTCACTCGCTGTGGACGCAGGGGAACGTGATGCTGCATGACCCAGCGCCACAGCAGGTGGTGGCGGAGGTGGTGTTGCTGGCCTTGCTTGTGCCCTCCCCCCCACCACCAGCTGACCCATGAGGTCCGCGATTTGGGCCATGTGGGCGTCCATGGACCTCAACACCGCAAGGACCTCCCGCGTGTCGCTTGACGACCTGGCCCATTCGCCTTGGGCCTCCTCATAGGCCCCAAGGACTCTGTCGATTGGCGGCAGGGCTTGGCTCCCAGGCACAGTTGGCGTTGGCCTGGCCCTGCTCCTCCTACCAGTACTGCTGCCACCGACCTGCCCACTAGCCACATTGCTCACCACGGGCCTCGCTGTGGCTCCCAGGGTGGACCCAGTCGGCCGGACCACCACTTGCGCTGGGGCTGGGGCCAGTGATGACGTGGTGGTGGTTGCGGCAGTGGAAGTGGCCGCAACGACCGTGGGGGTGGCCGCCACAACAGTGGTAGTGGCCGCTACGACAGTGGCAGCAGGGGGCTGTGAGTGGTCATCAGCCCTGGATGATGGGTTGGTGGGTGGGAGGGTGCCTGGGGTGCGGTTGGGCCCTGCCACACCAGATGGGCCTGCTGGGTGGTCCGTGTCCGAATCGGAGGACAGATCCTCCACATCCGTGAGTCCTTGTTGGGGGCTTGCAGGCTGGCTGTGCTGGCTGCTGTCTCCATCTCCAGCATCCAGCAGTTCGTCACCTGTGGGGGAATGAGATATGTTATTGTGTTGCACATGACAAAGTATGTATAGGTTGTCTGACATCCACAGTTCGTGCACAGTCGTGCACAGGTTTCCTGGAGCCGTGTGTGTGGCTGTGCTATTTGTTGTTGTGTGGGCATGCCAATGGGACTGTGTGCTGTGGACATGTGGCATGGGACGGATTGGCAATGCCGATGGGTGTGTTGCTGTGCTCCTGCTTTTTGTGGCTCTGGTGTATGCGGACTCCAGACCCATCGTGGAGGTTGGTTTGTACTATGCTCTTGGGGTTCAAATGTAACGCTTCGAAACGCAGATGGCAAAATGGGGGTCAGCCCCCTGAAACGCATTTGAGATGCACTATGCTTTGAGGGTACATACTGTGTGCCATGGGTGCAGAACGTGACATGTGTTGTGGCAACATGACAGTGCATGGTCTGAGGTGTGTGTATGTCTGACATACCCTGCATATTTGCTGTCTGTTGTGATTTCTGGCCATGTAATTGGACGCATTGTTATGAGTGAGTGATGGTTGTGTGCCACACGACGTATTGCAGATGGTCCAATTCCTTGGTGTGCGTGCTGCCCTGTGCCATGTGCATCACTGCAGTGCTCGGGGGTGTGTGGCCCATGTTATGTGTGTAGTTGCTCACAGTGTGACATGCGCTTCATTCTCTTCTGGCACATGATTTATCATGGGCATGTTTCTTTGCGTGACTACTGTATGTGGACCAGCTGTTCGGATGACATACCTTTCATGTGACTGGGGCTGACGGATGAGATGGATGGTATGTTGTATGTGCATTGTGTGTCTGTGTGTTTGATGGGTCCAGTGGTGTTCGTGTGCATTTCTGTTGTTCCACGCTGTTGCGTCTAGTGTGGTATGTCTTACATGGGCATAGTTGTGGGATGTGTGGTTGACAGGCAGTGGGGGCTACATGGACAGGACTTCGATGGTGTTGCAGTTGTGTGTGATGGGTTGCACTGTGCCTGCCGTGTGGTTCTGTTATCAGTGTGACTTGTGCATGCAGACGTGGCTCCTTGGGTGTTGCTGTGTCTGTGATGGGTCATGTGGGGTGTGACTCTGTGGTTCATGTCTGTGTGCACATTGTTCACATGGTTGTGGCAGGGAGCAGTGCTGCGTGTTCCTCTGCTACTTGACATGTCCCATATGTTAGTCGTAATTCAGTCCTCATGCCTCCAGTCACCCCGCCCTGTCCAGTTTCCCACCTGCAGGTTGTTTTTGAGCATGCACTGGACTGGATGCAACATGGTTATGGGCGGGGGGGTGCTCCATGTTGCAGGTCTGTGGGGGTGGGGGCGGTGTTATGGGTCGTGGTGATGGCTGGACACCCACTGACACCGTTTGTCCTGGGGCGGGATGTCTACCTGTCGGCTGCCGGTGTGCACTGCAGTGGCTGCTACGTGGGTGTGGGGTGTGGGCTGTGCTCCTCCTTGCTGTGCTGTGGGACTAGGGGCCTGGTGTGTGTTGTACTTCAGCTGTCCCCCTCCCACCCACTGCACTTTGTGTTGCTGCTACTTACCTGTTACTTGTCGGTTAGTGCAGCTACGGCTGCCACATGGGTGTGGGGGTGCTCCTCCTTGCTGTGCTGTGGGACTAGGGGCCTGGTGTGTGTTGTACTTCAGCTGTCCCCCTCCCACCCACTGCGCTTTGTGTTGCTGCTACTTACCTGTTACTTGTCGGTTAGTGCAGCTACGGCTGCCACATGGGTGTGGGGGTGCTCCGCCTTGCTGTGCTGTAGGACTAGGGGCCTGGTGGGTGTTGTACTTCAGCTGTCCCCCTCCCACCCACTGCGCTTTGTGTTGCTGCTACTTACCTGTTACTTGTCGGTTAGTGCAGCTACGGCTGCCACATGGGTGTGGGGGTGCTCCGCCTTGCTGTGCTGTAGGACTAGGGGCCTGGTGGGTGTTGTACTTCAGCTGTCCCCCTCCCACCCACTGCGCTTTGTGTTGCTGCTACTTACCTGTTACTTGTCGGTTAGTGCAGCTACGGCTGCCACATGGGTGTGGGGGGTGCTCCGCCTTGCTGTGCTGTAGGACTAGGGGCCTGGTGGGTGTTGTACTTCAGCTGTCCCCCCTCCCACCCACTGCGCGTTGTGTTGCTGCTACTTACCTGTTACTTGTCGGTTAGTGCAGCTACGGCTGCCACATGGGTGTGGGGGGTGCTCCGCCTTGCTGTGCTGTAGGACTAGGGGCCTGGTGGGTGTTGTACTTCAGCTGTCCCCCCTCCCACCCACTGCCTCTGTGTTGCGACTACTTACCTGTTACTTGTCGGTTGGTGCAGCTACGGCTGCCACATGGGTGTGGGGGGTGCTCGTTGTGGCGCCTCTGGAGTACTAGGGGACCTGTTGGTAGTTACGTGGCTGGCTGGGTGTACACATGCCCCCATGGTTTTGTTAGTTGATATGTTTGGGCTGTGTGTGGGTGGTGGTGCCTGTTGCATGTGTGAGTAATGTGTTGTGTATTGTGTACTGGACATGGGGGTGTTTGTCTCTCGGAGCTATGGCATGGTGGTAGTGCATGTGAGTACATAGCGGTGTGCTGGTATACATTTGTTTGTACTTACCAGCCTCCACTCCCCCTGGTAATCCGGTGAGGATCTCCAGATGGATGATGACTCGCACCTTCTCCTCCCACGCTTTGAAGGTCTTGTAATGCGCGGGATTCCCTCCGCCAGTCGTGGCAGCCAGCTCTCGGTTTTTGCTCTCCTTCTTCTTGACCAGGCTTTTGATGTCGTTCGACCGTTTGTTTATCTCTCCTCTGTTTCTGGGTACGGTCCCGACTGCATTGACCTGGTCTATAATTCTGTTCCACATTCTGTTTCTGGTGGCTAGTGGTGTGTGCTGGACCTGGTTGCCATAGATTTGTGTGTGCACCTTGACGATCTCGTCGACCATGACCGTCAGCTCAGTGGAAGTGAACTTGGGCATTCTGTGTGATGCCATGGTGTTTGTGGTGCTGGTGCGGTGTGTGATGTGCAGGGGGTTTGTGGTGCCGGTGTTTGGTGGTGGTGGTGGTGGTGGTGGGTGTGATGTGTGCGTATCTGTGGTGTGCTGCTGTCCTTGCTGTGTCACTGTGTCCTCTCCTCTCCGCTTTGCAATGTTGCAAGGGGTTGTGGTCTGTGGAGGGGCTGCTTTTGTACTTACCTGTTTGGGTGTGTCCTGATGGTCTGTTGTTTTCAGGTGTGTTGTGGCTGGTGTTCTGGGCTTTGTGGTTTATTTGTTTGTCCAGGGGTGGTGTGTTTTCGGGATGTGTACTTTGTCTGTGTATTTGTGCGTGGGTTGCTGTGTGGACTTGTTTGCCATGTTGTGTGTGTTTGTTTGAGTCCGGGGCTGTTTCTGTGCAGGGACGTGGCCGCCATGGTTTCTGCCGTGTCCATTTTCTTCAGTGTTGTTTCCGCTGGCGGGCGGTGTATTTGTTATTTTCCGCGCTCATGTCGGTGCGATCGTAATTTCACGTGCGGTGTCTCGACCGTGAGGGCGGGCGGTTTTGTGTTGTCGTGCGTCTTTCCGTCCGTGGCGGGCGGTTTGACTCCGAATCGGGCATGGGCGGGCGGTATTTTGTGTGTTTTTTCCGCCGCTGGCGGTTTTCGGTTCGAGGCATCATAATTGCTGGGTCGGTATTCAGAAGGTGTAGGCGGGCGGATTTTTGCCGCTTTCATGGGTGGCGGATTTTTTCACGCCCGGTATCGTAATGGGCCTTATAGTTTGTTAAAATATCGAATTTTTTAAATGTCTTAAAAGTAATGTAAAATTAATGAAATAATTAATATAATTAACTAAAATATACTTAAATAACCTTAAAACTAATAAATAATTAATTTAAATAAAAAAAATAAACATGCATTTTTTTTAATACATATATATATTAACTTAATATTAATGAAAAATATTCAATATTTTTAGCGTAGGATAGCAGGAGGGTAAAATTTACTATTCCCACTCCAGTTAGTGCAACAGTAGGGAAAGCGTTGGATAGCGGGAGGGTAAAAATTACTATTCCAACTACAGTGAGTGCAACATTAGGGAAAGCAATGGATAGCGGGATGGTAACAATTACTATTCCCACTCCAGTGAATGCAACAGTAGGGAAAGCGTTGGATAGCGGGAGGGTAAAAATTACTATTCCCACTCCAGTGAGTGCAACAGTAGGGAAAACGTTGGATAGCGTAGGGGTAAAAATTACTATTCCCACTCCAGTGAGTGCAACAGTAGGGAAAGCATTGGAGAGCGTAGGGGTTAAAATTACTATTCCCACTCCAGTGAGTGCAACAGTAGGGAAAGCGTTGGATAGCAGGAGGGTAAAAATTACTATTCCCACTCCAGTGAGTGCAACAGTAGGGAAAGCGTTGGATAGCTTAGGGGTAAAAATTACTATTCCCACTCCAGTGAGTGCAACAGTAGGGAAAGCATTGGATAGCGTAGGGGTAACAATTACTATTCCCACTCCAGTGAGTGCAACAGTAGGGAAAGCATTGGATAGCGTAGGGGTTAAAATTACTATTCCCACTCCAGTGAGTGCAATAGTAGGGAAAGCGTTGGATAGCAGGAGGGTAAAAATTACTATTCCCACTCCAGTGAGTGCAACAGTAGGGAAAGCATTGGATAGCGTAGGGGTAAAAATTACTATTCCCACTCCAGAGAGTGCAATAGAAGGGAAAGCGTTGGATAGCGAAGGGGTAAAAATTACTATTCCCACTCCAGTAAGTGCAACAGTAGGGAAAGTAATGATTTAATATTTAAATAAAAATAAACTAATTATCAATACCAATAAAATATTAATTAAAATTATTTACAAATTACAAAATATTTTATAATTAATTAATTATAAATGCCAATAAATATTATTTATTAAAAATTAATTACCTATTAATAATTTATTAACAACCAATTAATTTTCAATACCAAAAATTATTAATAAAACAAATTACCAATTAATAATTAATTAACAGTAAATTAATTATCAATACACAAAAATATTTTCAATAATTACTTAGGGGCACATTACGATACCCGGCGTAAAAAAATCCGCCAGGCATGGAAACGGCAAAAATCCGCCCGCACACACCGTCTGAACACCGACCACGCCATTACGATTACACAAACCGAAAACCGCCATCGGCGGAAAAAACACACAAAATACCGCCCGCCAACGTCCGAGTCGGAGTAAAACCGCCCGCCACGGACGGAAACACGCACGACAACACAAAACCGCCCGCCCTCACGGCCGACACACCGCACGTGAAATTACGATCGCACCGCCATGAGCGCGGAAAAACCACAAATATACCGCCCGCCAGCGCAAAGAACGCCGATGAGAATCGACACGGCAGAAGCCATGGCGCCCACGTACCTGCACAGAAACCATCCGCTCACAAAACCAATAGCACACAACATGGCCAACAAGTCCACACAGCAAGGCACGCACAAATACACAAGCACAGTACACATCCCGAAAACACCCCCGGACAAACAAAAAATACAAAGGCCAGAACCCCAGACACAACACACCTGAAAACAACAGACCATGAGGACACACCCACATAGGTGAGTACAAAAGCAGCACTCCCACAGACCACAACCCCTTGCTACATTGCAAACCAGAGAGGAGAGGACACAGTGACACAGCAAGGACAGCAGCACACCACAGAAACGCACACATCACTACCACCACCACCACCACCACCACCACCACCACCAAACACCGGCACCACAAACCCCCTGCACATTACACAACACACACCGCACCAGCACCACAAACACCATGGCACCACAAAGAATGCCCAAGTACACGCCCATTGAGCTGACGGTCATGGTCGACGAGATCATCAAGGTGTACCCACAAATCTATGGGAACATGGTCCAGCAGACACCACTAGCCACCAGAAACAGAATGTGGAACCGGATCGTAGACCAGGTCAATGCAGTCGGGACCCTGCCCAGGAACAGAGGTGAAATAAACAAACGTTGGAATGACGTAAAGAGCCTGGTCAAGAAGAAGGAGGGCAAAAACAGAGAGCTGGCTGCCGTCACTGGCGGAGGGAATCCCGCGCTCTTTAAGACCTTCAAAGCGTGGGAGGAGAAGGTGCGAGTCATAATACATCCGGAGATCCTCGCCGGATTAGCAGGGGAGTGGAGGCTGGTAAGTACAAACTAATGTATACCAGCACACCGCTATGTACTCACATGCAATACCACCATGCCACAGCTCCCAGGGACAAACACCCCCATGTCCAGCACACAATACACAACACATCACACACACATGCAACAGACACCACCACACACAGCCCAAACAGAACAACTGTAACATACGTGGGGACATGTGTACACTCAGCCAGCCACGTAACCACCAACAGGTCCCCAAATATGCCAGAAGCGCCACAACGAGCACCCACCACACCCATGTGTCCGCCACAGCTGCACTAACCGACAAGTAACAGGTAAGTGGCAGGAACACAAAGTGCAGTGGGTGGGACGGTGGACAGCCCAAGTACAACACACACCAGGCCCCAGTCCCACAGCACAGCAAGGAGGAGCATCCCCCACACCCCACAGCCACGTGTCAGCCACCGCAGTGCACAACGACAGCCGAAAGGCAGACATCACGGTCCACAGCAATCGGTGTCAGTGGGTGTCCAGCCACCCCCACGACCCACAACACCCCCCACCCCCACAGACCTGCAACATGGAGCACCCCCGCTTAGAGCCATGTGGCATCCAGTACAGTGCACGCACGAACAACTTGCAGGTGGGAAACTGGACAGGGCTGGATTACTGGAGGCATGAGGACCATAACACGACCAACACATGGGACATGTCACGTAGCAGACGACACGCAGCACCGCCCACCGTCACGAACAAGTGAACAATGTGCACACGGACATGAACAACAGACTCACACCCCACATGACCCATCACATACATAGCAACACCCAAGGAGCCACGTCTGCATGCACAAGCCACACTGAATATAGTACCACACGGCAGCCAGTGTGCAACTCATCACACACAACCGAAACACCATTGAAGTCCTGTCCATGTAGCCCCTACTGCCTGTCAACCACACACCCCACAACTACGCCTATGTAAGACAAACAACACTAGACGCAACAGAGCGGAACAACATAAATGCACACGAACACCACTGAACCCATCAAACACACAGACACACCATGCACATACAACATACCATCCATCCCATCCGTCAGCCCCAGTCTCATGAAAGGCATGTCATCTGCACAGCTGCCACACATACAGCAGTCACGCTAAGATACATGCCCATGACCAACCATGTGCCAGAAGTCAATGAAGCGCACGACACACTGTGAGCAACAACACACAACATGGGCCACACCCCCCGAGCACTGCAGTGATGCACATGGCACAGGGCAGCACGCACACCAAGGAGATGGGACAACTGCAATATGTTTGCTGGCACACAACCATCACTCACTCATAACGATGCGTCCAATGCCATGTCCAGTAATCACAACAGACAGCAAATATGCAGGCCATGTCAAGCATGCACACACCTCAAACCATGCACTGTCATGCTGCCACAACACATGTCACGTTCGGCACCCATGGCTCACAGCATGTACCCCAAAAGCATATTCCCTCCCAAATGCGAATCTGGGGCATGGCCCCCATGTTGCCATATGCGTTCCTCAGCGTTCCATTTGAACCCCAAAAGCATATCCCCTCCCAAATGCGAATCTGGGGCATGGCCCCCATGTTGCCATATGCGTTCCTAAGCGTTCCATTTGAACCCCAAAAGCATATCCCCTCCCAAATGCGAATCTGGGGCATGGCCCCCATGTTGCCATATGCGTTCCTAAGCGTTCCATTTGAACCCCAAAAGCATATCCCCTCCCAAATGCGAATCTGGGGCATGGCCCCCATGTTGCCATATGCGTTCCTAAGCGTTCCATTTGAACCCCAAAAGCATATCCCCTCCCAAATGCGAATCTGGGGCATGGCCCCCATGTTGCCATATGCGTTCCTAAGCGTTCCATTTGAACCCCAAAAGCATATCCCCTCCCAAATGCGAATCTGGGGCATGGCCCCCATGTTGCCATATGCATTCCTAAGCGTTCCATTTGAACCCCAAAAGCATATCCCCTCCCAAATGCGAATCTGGGGCATGGCCCCCATGTTGCCATATGCGTTCCTAAGCGTTCCATTTGAACCCCAAAAGCATATCCCCTCCCAAATGCGAATCTGGGGCATGGCCCCCATGTTGCCATATGCGTTCCTAAGCGTTCCATTTGAACCCCAAAAGCATATCCCCTCCCAAATGCGAATCTGGGGCATGGCCCCCATGTTGCCATATGCGTTCCTAAGCGTTCCATTTGAACCCCAAAAGCAAAGTACAAACCAGACCCAGGATGGGCCAGGAGCCCGCATACACCAGAGTCACAATAAGTAGGGGCACAGCAACACACCCATCGGCATGGCCAATCCGTCCCATGCCACATGTGCACAGCACACAGTCCCATTGCCAAGCACACACAACTACAAATGCTACAGCCACACACACGCCTCCGGGAAACCCATGTACGAGATTGCACGAACTGTTAATGTCAGACGACAAATACATACTTCGCCAGGTGCAACACAATAACAAATCTCATTCTCTCCACAGGTGACGAACTGCTGGATGCTGGGGATGGAGCCAGCAGCCAGCACAGCCAGCCTACAAGCCCCCAACGAGGACACACGGATCTGGAGGATCTGTCCTCCTCTTCGGACACGGACCACCAAGCAGGCCCATCTGGTGTGGCAGGGCCCAGCCGCTCCCCAGGACCCCTCCTACCCACCAACCCATCATCCAGGGCTGCTGAACATTCCCAGCCCCCTGCTGCCACTGTCGTTGCGGCCACACCCACGGTCATTGTGGCCACTACCACTGCCGCAACCGCCACCATCGCCGCACCAACCACCACCGCCGCCACCACCACCACGTCTTCGCTGGCACCAGCCCCAGCGCAGGTGGTGGCCCGGCCGACTGGATCCACCCTGGGAGCCACAGCGAGGACCGTGGTGAGCAATGTGGCTAGTGGGCAGGCCGGTGGCAGCAGGACTGGTAGGAGGAGCAGGGTCAGGGAAACGCCAGCCTCCCCTGGGAGCCATGCCCTGCCTCAAATGGCCAGAGTCCTTGGGGCCTATGAAGAGGCCCAAGGACAATGGGTCCGGTCTGCTTCAGACACGCGTGAGGTGCTGGGGGTGCTGAGGTCCATGGACGCCCGTATGGGCCAACTCGTGGACCTCATGGGCCAGCTGGTGGTGGCGGTGAGGTCACTGCCAGGGACAGCAGCTCCCCCTCCGCCACCACCTGCCGGGGCGCAGGGTGGAGCAGCAGTGTCCAGTTCCCCTGCGTCCACAGCCAGTGAGCACACCTCAACCACCAGCATGTCGCAAGCAGGCACCCCCCTCGCAAACGTGGAAGGGGCCGTCCGAAGTGGAAACAGATCTCCCGGGAGGACTTCGCACGCTCCAAACGCAAGTGAGGCAGCCAGCCAGCCTCCGCCAGCCTTCCTTGACCAGCCACTGCATTGACTTGGACTACGATCCCACTCCACACAGCCATCTGGATGGCATGTGTGTGTTGGACTATGGACATAGAACCAGTGGGTACACCCTGAGCATCACGCAGCCATGACCGACAGCTCATTGTCACTGCACGCACCACTTTTGTCATCACCTTACACACAATCACATGTCACAGTTTGTAATAAATGCACCTTTTTCACTAACTGCTGTTTGTGCCCTGTGTTTTATTTGTACGGAATACAACGGCCACCTTGGGCGGAAAGGCACCTGATGCGTGGCATGGCAATTGAATCCGGAGGGCCTGTAGGGACCTAGGGGTGGGAGACAGAACAGGAGCACATTCAATGAGTGTGTCACACACCCATCACACAGTACATGTCAACAACTACAAGCAATGTACACACAAAGCACAGAGCAATAGGGCACAATGCCACAGCCACCAACAGTGGCATACTACCCTGGCCATGGAGCGTTGACACACAGCACGCAGTGAACAAACGGCCACCCTGACACAGCACACACACACCTGCACAGATACAGCCACATCAGCCGTCGTACATGGACACTCACCGTCAAGTGAAGTAGCGGGCGATGAGCTGCTGCCGCACATTACCAGCTTCCTCCTCTCCGCTGTCCTCCTCACTCGAGCTGTCCTGGTCTGCGGGCTGGGGCCCTGGTTGATCTCCGTCATCCACGATGAGGGGGATCTGCTTCTGAATGGCCAGATTGTGCAGCATGCAGCACGCCACCACTATCCGGCACACCTTCTGTGGGGAGTACGCTGGCGCACCCCCGGTGCGGTCCAGGCACCTGAACCTGGACTTGAGGAGGCCAAAGGTACGCTCGACCACACGTCTGGTCCTCCCATGTGCCTCATTGTAGCGATCGTCTGCTGGGGTGCGAGGATTCCTCAATGGACTGAGCAGCCATGCCCCATTCGGGTACGCAGAGTCACCTGGGTGTGAGGGACACAGAGAACCGTTGCAATTCCAACTGGACAGGGGACAGCATCGCACAACCAGCACGCTACACCACTCCACATACTCACCGACAATACAGGCACGATCCTGTTGCATATTGGACATCAGTCGTGGCAAGATGCTGTTGCGCATTATGTGTGCGTCATGGGCCGAGCCTGGGAACTTTGCACACACGTGGGTGATCACCATGTCCGCAAGGCACACCACTTGCACATTCAGGGAGTGCGTGTGCTTCCTGTTGCGGTACAGGTGCTCAGTGGCCTGTGGTGGAACAAGGCCGACATGTGTGCAGTCAATGGCTCCAACGACGTGTGGGATTCTGCCAAGGGCATAGAATGCACCCTTCACTGCCGCCAATTCACGAGCCCTGGGGAAGCGGATGTACCTGTTTCGGTACAGCATCATGGCTGCCAGTACATCCCTCAGCACCTTGCTGAACATGGGCTGGGACATCCCTCCTCCAATGCCCACTGTGTGCTGGAATGACCCAGTGGCGAAGAAATGCATGGCGGCCATCACCTTAGCCGTGGGGGTGACAGCAGTCGGATACACCCTGCGGGGACGGAGATGGGGTTCTAACATGGCACACAGTCAATGCAGGGTTGGCCTGTCCAGCCGAAACTTCCTAATAACCTCTGTATCGTCCATGTCCGCCAGCAATTGGTATGGGCGGTCAATGTTCGGTCTCCGCCTAGGGACAATGGCAGAGGACACATGTCAAAGCAACACGACACATAGCAATTTCGCATACACATCACTGACATGACTGAGCAAGCACATGAGCCACAGCCCAGCTGTCAAGCTGGGACGGCACGGCCACAATACACTTACACAGGTCTCCCAACAATGGCAATGGCTAGTGATACAAACCACTGCCATGTGCATGCACATGGGGATCTAGGCCCCAATGACTTGCGGGGCGTGCTGATGGGGACTGACTGCATATCCGTCAAGCGGCAACGCCACGGCAACATGAATGTCTGCTGAGCATGGAACTGCTTCCGCGGCTGGATGAGTATGGCACACGACGACGACGATGTGGGCACAGGCTGAGCGGCCAAAACAAGTGGGACCTGTGGCACGAGGGGACATGAGACAGTAGTAGGTGTCAGCACTGCACCCTATGTACAGCACTGTACGGATCACACCTCCCGAAACATTGACAGGTGTCCACATTGACAGCCCCATGCCAAGACGGCTGTGTGCTTGCAGTCACACGTCACAGGTGAGAGGTTACATTGCACGTGCCAGGTGGCAGACGTACATAGTGGGAGCTGGCATGTGTGTGCATGTGTCTCCTGTTCAGGATCCACCAGATGGGCGCTGACTCTGTACTGACCATTGGACACAGCATGTTCCGTGGAAGGCTTGTGTGTGTGGGATGGTGGCACTGGATGTGCCTCCGTTGGGTGGGGGGCCATGCACAGGGCGGGTACGTCGATGATTGCGCATTGTTGGTCACGGTGGGTGCACCAACTAGGATGTGTTGCCCTGTGTTCAATTCCTATGTCCGCATGATGATGGACTGTAGATGTGGGCAGACTACACATTGGTCGATGTGCTGTCTATATGCATGTGCCTTCACACCAGGCACAGCTGCCCCTGCACATGTGACCCCTGCTGGACTCGCTGCTGGGTCTGTGGAGCTGATGCACCTTCTGCGCGTGGGGCGGACAGCTCTCCTCACTTCCCTCATTGCGCATGTCATGACTTTGCCGCAGGTGACATGGATCATGGAGGGCCCACATGTACGCGTGGGTAGGCTACACATGATTGTACACTGGTCGCCACCCCCAGTCAGTGTTTCGAATGGGAAGGTTGTCGTGCTGGTGGTATGTTCGATGTGGCGGATGGGCGGGCCTAGGTGCGGGCTTACATTCCGGACATGGGGGGTAGTTGGATTGGCGACTAGTTGCAGTACACACGGGACACGTCTCTTCCTTTCCACATCTGGGTCATCCCTTGTACTAACTGACAGTGATACAGTCATCTTCGCCCCAGCCCTCATGTCCTCCCCTCGCTCCCCCAATATGCATGCTCACCTGCGAGGCTAGCGCTTGCACAGGCAGCCCCAAGCTCGCACCAGAGAGGGCAAGGAGTGTATGTGTGGGTCCAGTTGCACGAGTGGGCTGTCTCAGGGTATGATGTGTTGCGGGACGCCGTCCACCTGCGTGGTGCCCCAAATGGAGACCCGGCCTGCATGGACTATGCATCACAGTCTTCGCCTTCCGGATCCGCCACCTGCGACACCCAGTGGCTGTGGCTGCCCTTGCGGCCATGCCGCGTCCGTCTGTGACTGATGGCCCACACATTCACTCTTTGGCCTCTCTGGGGAGGGCTCGGGGGTGGTGGCGCACGCGCTTGCACTTAGTCGCAATGGCATGTGGCGTGGTTGGTATGATGGGCAATGGATGGGATGGTGCGAGCCACCTCCCGTGACGTCAGTGCTGCTCGTGCTGTGGTGCGTCCCCCTACACTTCCATTTGACTTGTGCCATGCTAGACGTTGAGGTTCTATTGCCTGCGTGATATGACCAGGAGGAGCGCGAGGAGACCTCTCACACACCATGCTCCACTGCCATCCCGTGCCCTGTATCGCCTGTGCGGATTGACTATGTTGGGGTTACACCTGGTCGACTGGGGCTGTGTGTGCCTTGTCAAGGGGCATGGCGGGCGCACAACAGGATCCAGCTTGTCCACAGAGGGTGGGCTGAGGTGCGCCTGGTACCGCTTTGTACGTGTGCCCGGCTGCTGTGCACACACGTGTACACTCCCCGACAGGTGTCCTCTCACAATGCCCAGGGAAGCGGTGGTGTACTGTTCATGACCCCTCCCGACACGGCGTGCTCCAACTTGGCATGTGCGCATCTACCCGTCACACCCACCCACCTGAGCACTGCGTCCATACGACTTCACACGACACATGTGTGTCTTCCACAGTTGTGCTACTCATTTGCGTTGACATCCAATACCAGTGGACTACATGGTCATGTCACGACTGCCGTGTACTTCACATACTCTCATCCTCTCTCATTCGTACTTGTGAAATGAGTCAGCGGAGACAGTTTTGGTTTCAAACATTATATTGAGTCTTCTGTCCTCTGTGATGCAGTATAGTGGACACTACTGGCAGCGGAATACATGTTGAGGATATACTGAGCATGATTGCAAATGGGATAGGGTGTGGGGTTACATGTGATTGGCTGTTGCATGTGGGATGTGGGCTTCAGAGTGACATCTGCTTGGCCAAGGCTGTGCTAATGTACATTTACGTATAGCTGCGGAGCTGCGGACTTTGACACAGACGGTATACATGTAGCCTACCAGACCGCTTGGCATCATGGGCACAGTCCATCTCAGTTCCATGTGACAGGTTTGCTGCGGTTGTTCCTCATGCACGCGTGCATGTGAGATGACATCAGGGCATGTGCTTGCGTGCATGCAGCGGCGTGCCACTTGTTGTTGCACTGTGGTGGTTACTGGACATGTCACAGTCACTGGGGTCGTGTTGTTGTTGTATGCACTTGTCGTCCATGCAAAGGTCCTGGTATGGGATTCCCGGGGCGGGGGTGGGAGGGGTGCAGCACCCACAGACTCCAGGCGACCTATTCATGTCCACTGAGCGGTGTGTGTGTCCATGGGCGCTGGATCCATGTCGTGTCCTGGTTGTTCGTGCAGTTCCGTCCATGTGGGTGCGATACACAGAGCCCATGCCACTGCCTCCCACAATGCATGCGGTGTTCCTGGATGTGATGGGGAACAGTGTGCATGTCCCAGTCATATCCGATGTCATGGCGATGTCGTTGATGGTGTGGTTACAGTTGCCGGTCGTTTGGTATGGCTGTTGTGGTGGTGACTGGCCAGTCCGTGCGGAAGCTAAGCATGGGTGCGGGGTTGGACATCATAGGTCAATCGGGGAACCTGCGTTGTGGTCCGACGAATTGACAGGTTGTCAGGTATGCGATGCCGTCCAGCAGGGCTTCCATGTCATTGGTGGTGTACATGTTTGCCAGCCAATGTAGCGGTTGGTGGCTGTCAAGGTGTTGTTCGTAAGTTGTCCCTTGTAGGACCATGATGGGGCATGCTGGGTGACATTCGATGTAGCTGTTCTCGATGATCCGTCGTGTGGAGGCACAGTGGTCCCATTTCAGTGCGGGTGCGATGTTGGCCACATACGCCATGCCCCCATAGGCAGAGCAGGCCCTGTCGTGTGCGTCCAGAGGGAGGAGTAGTGGTAGCAGGTCCGCCTTCAGACATGCCGGGTTGGAGAGGCATATCTCCACGGGATGCTGGTAGGGACACCTCCGACAGTAGAAGACGGGCATGACGCAGCTGAACAATGTGATGCGGTAAGTCAGTCGGTAACTTACGTTCAGCAGGGACAGGAGATCGCATCCCAATGTATGAAACAGGTTGGTTTTGTACAGCTTGAGCTGTTCGGCGTAGTTGGGTAGGTGTGTTGCGGTTGCCATTTCGCAGCGGTGCGTTGTGGTGGCGTGCTCCGGCTGTGTGTGCAGTCTGCAATGTGCACGCTCCGAGGTTGCTGTGAGCTCTGTGTAGTCGTAGGGAGACAGGACTTGTGTTCTGTTGGCTTGTTTGGAGGACACGGGCCCTCTTCCCACATGCTTCTCAGACAGTTCAAGGTCAGTGATGTGTGACTCCTTCCAATTAACTTGCATGTGGCCGACATGGGGGAGTGTTTTCTTCTTTCTTCCCCGTCCGTTGTGTGCTTCTGTGATATGCGCTATCTGCCCTGTGGTCGGTCTCCTCGGCATGCCTGTGTTGGTCTATTCTTGGACAATGGCTGTATTCACCGGCTTCTGTCGTAGGGCTGTGGTTTCGGAGTTGGAATGGAAGGTCATTCAGTGCTGTCTGCTCTCCCTTGTGTGGGCGGCAGGCTGCCTTTCCGCTCTGCGTTGGGCCTTGTGTGTGAATGTTATTCTTGGGCCACCTGTTGTCGGTCCCCGGGCTCTTTGGTGTTCCGCTTTATATGTCTTGTTCATATGTGCA
Organism: Calotriton arnoldi; assembly: GCA_963921515.1. NCBI lineage: Eukaryota > Metazoa > Chordata > Amphibia > Caudata > Salamandridae > Calotriton > Calotriton arnoldi. Next base: position 1,299,885 of record CAWUFW010002961.1, on the reverse strand, counting down.
GGGTGGTATGGGTGTTTCAGTGTGGTACTGGCGTTCCTCTTCCCGAAGGGGCCCTGCTTCTCCTAGTTGGTGTTGCCGCCGCTGTGTGCTACGCCATGTTTGTTACACTGGGGTGTGTCCTGCAGTTGCGTGTCTTCACTGACATGTGTGCGTCGGTTGTGTGGCGTTGGGTGTTGTCCGTGAATTGGGCGTTGGGGACATGTCTGTGGCAGGCCTGTCACGTGTCATGTGCGTTCGGGGTGGGGCTGATGTGTGTGCTGCTTGGTTGTGTCCCTGTGTCTGTGTGCGACGCATGCATGGCGCTGCGGTTGGCCTCTGCGTTGTGCGCATGTGTGGCGGCGTCATCGGCGCTTTGGGGCCGTGACGGGGTGGTTGGTTCCTAGTCCCAGGTGGTGTGTACACATGTGTTACGCGATGTTACGATTTGGCCTGTGTGTCATATGTGGATGCAATGGTGGATGTGTAGTGTACACGCGCTGGTGGGGGGTTGTCCGCTTTTTCCGCCCTTGCACTGTGTGCGCTGTTTGCGTGCACTTGTTGTGTGTGTGCCTACCTGCGTCTCCGCGGTACGTTGCGTCCTTGGTGGTGCATCAGCAGGAGCATGGGGAGGGCCTGCAGTGCTGGATTCATGCTCGGGGAGCCGCTTCTTCGTTGTCCGTGCTCGGCATCCGTGTTACCGCTTCGGTTTGTCGTACGGTATCTCTTGGCCGTGGGAGCCGTTTGTTTGCGGCATCGTAATTTATGCGCCGGGCGGGACGTGTTTCGTCGGACGGTGTGTGTCAGTTGTGCTGCGCCGCTACGTGAACGGGCGCACTTTGATGGCGGACGGTGTTGCTGGCTTGCCGGCGGTGTTTGGCCTACTTTTCGCATCGTAATTGGGCGGGCGTGTGGACTGCTGCGTGCCGGCGGTAACTGGTGGTTTTTGCATCCGCCAGCACGGCGGTGGTGCTTCCGCCCGCCATCGTAATGGGCCCCTAAATTACAATTAAATTACTTCCCACCCTATTCCCCTATAAACCCACAACCCACTCCAAATAATAAATTAATACAATTAATATAATTATCAATTAATCAATTATTAAAAATTAATTAGCAATTAATAAAAATGATTTACCAATTAATAAAAATTAATTACCAATTAATAATTAATTAACAATACATTAATTATCAATACCAATAAATAAAAATAAATAATTACTTAATAACAATTAAATTACTTCCCACCCTATTCCCCTATAAACCCACAACCCACTACGGAATTAAATCACGCAAAAATTAAATAACATAAAATTCATTACTTTAAAAAAATTCAAGCATACATAACAAAAATAATACATACTTTTAACACATATACTAACACTTAAAACACTATAAAAAAATTCGATATTTTTTACAACTATGGGGCCCATTACGATGGCGGGCGGAAGCACAACCGCCGTGCTGGCGGATGCAAAAACCACCAGTTACCGCCGGCACGCAGCAGTCCACACGCCCGCCCAATTACGATGCGAAAAGCAGGCCAAACACCGCCGGCAAGCCAGCAACACCGTCCGCCATCAAAGTGAGCCCGCACACGTAGCGGCGCAGCACAACTGACACACACCGTCCGACGAAACACGTCCCGCCCGGCGCATAAATTACGATGCCGCAAACAAACGGCTCCCACGGCAAAGAGACACCGCACGTGAAAGAGAGGCGGAAACACGGACGCAGAGCACGGACAACGAAGAAGCGGCACCCCGGGCATGAATCCAGCACTGCAGGCCCTTCCCATGCTTCTGCTGATGCACCACCAAGGACGCAACGTACCGCGGAGACGCAGGTAGGCACACACACAACAAGTGCACGCAAACAGCGCACACAGTGCAAGGGCGGAAAAAGCGGACAACCCCCCACCAGCGCGTGCACACTACACATCCACCATTGCATCCACATATGACACACAGGCCAAATCCTAACATCGCGGAACACATGTGTACACACCACCTGGGACTAGGAACCAACCACCCCGTCACGGCCCCAAAGCGCCGATGACGCCGCCACACATGCGCACAACACAGAGGCCAACCGCAGCGCCATGCATGCGTCGCACACAGACACAGGGACACAACCAAGCAGCACACACATCAGCCCCACCCCGAACGCACATGACACGTGACAGGCCTGCCACAGACATGTCCCCAACGCCCAATTCACGGACAACACCCAACGCCACACAACCGACGCACACATGTCAGTGAAGTCACGCAACAGCAGGACACACCCCAGTGTAACAAACATGGCGTAGCACACAGCGGCGGCAACACCAACTAGGAGAAGCAGGGCCCCTTCGGGAAGAGGGACGCCAGTACCACACTGAAAAACCCATACCACCCTGCACATATGAACAAGACACATGAAACGGAACACCAAAGAGCCCGGGGACCGACAACAGGTGGCCCAAGAATAACATCCACACACAAGGCCCAACGCAGAGCGGAAAGGCAGGCTGCCACCCACACAAGGGAGAGCAGACAGCACTGAATGACCTTCCATTCCAACACCGAAACCACAGCCCTACGACAGAAGCCGGTGAATACAGCCATTGTCCAAGAATAGACCAACACAGGCATGCCGAGGAGACCGACCACAGGGCAGATAGCGCATATCACAGAAGCACACAACGGACGGGGAAGAAAGAAGAAAACACTCCCCCATGTCGGCCACATGCAAGTTAATTGGAAGGAGTCACACAGCACTGACCTTGAACTGTCTGAGAAGCATGTGGGAAGAGGGCCCGTGTCCTCCAAACAAGCCAACAGAACACAAGTCCTGTCTCCCTACGACTACACAGAGCTCACAGCAACCCCGGAGCGTGCACATTGCAGACTGCACACACAGCCGGAGCACGCCACCTCAACGAACCGCTGCGAAATGGCAACCGCAACACACCTACCAAACTACGCCGAACAGCTCAAGCTGTACAAAACCAACACGATACATACATTGGGATGCGATCTCCTGTCCCTGCTGAACGTAAGTTACCGACTGACTTACCGCATCACATTGTTCAGCTGCGTCATGCCCGTCTTCTACTGTCGGAGGTGTCCCTACCAGCATCCCGTCGAGATATGCCTCTCCAACCCGGCATGTCTGAAGGCGGACCTGCTACCACTACTCCTCCCTCTGGACGCACACGACAGGGCCTGCTCTGCCTATGGGGGCATGGTGTATGTGGCCAACATCGCACCCGCACTGAAATGGAACCACTGTGCCTCCACACGACGGATCATCGAGAACAGCTACATCGAATGTCACCCAGCATGCCCCATCATGGTCCTCCAAGGGACAACCTACGAACAACACCTTGACAGCCACCATCCGCTTCATTGGCTGGCAAACATGTACACCACCAATGACATGGAAGCCCTGCTGGACGGCATCGCATACCTGACAACCTGTAAATACGTCGGACCACAACGCAGGTTCCCCGAGTGACCTATGAAGTCCAACCCCGCACCCATGCTCAGCTTCCGCACGGACTGGCCAGTCACCACCACAACAGCCATACCAAACGACCGGCAACTGTAACCACACCATCAACGACATCGCCATGACATCGGATATGACCGGGACATGCACACTGTTCCCCATCACATCCAGGAACACCGCATGCATCGTGGGAGGCAGTGGCATGGGCTCTGTGTATCGCACCCACATGGACGGAACTGCACGAACAACCAGGACACGACATGGATCCAGCGCACATGGACACACACACCGCTCAGTGGACATGAATAGGTCGCCTGGAGTCTGTGGGTGCTGCACCCCTCCCACCCCCCGCCCCGGGAATCCCATACCAGGACCTTTGCATGGACGACAAGTGCATACAACAACAACACGACCCCAGTGACTGTGACATGTCCAGTAACCACCACAGTGCAACAACAAGTGGCACGCCGCTGCATGCACGCAAGCACATGCCCTGATGTCATCTCACATGCACGCGTGCATGAGGAACAACCGCAGCAAACCTGTCACATGGAACTGAGATGGACTGTGCCCATGATGCCGAGCGGTCTGGTAGGCTACATGTATACCGTCTGTGTCAAAGTCCGCAGCTCCGCAGCTATACGTAAATGTACATTAGCACAGCCTTGGCCAAGCAGATGTAACCCCACACCCTATCCCATTTGTAATCATGCTCAGTATATCCTCAACATGTATCCCGCTGCCAGTAGTGTCCACTATACTGCATCACAGAGGACAGAAGACTCAATATAATGTTTGAAACCAAAACTGTCTCCGCTGACTCATTTCACTAGTACGAATGAGAGAGGATGAGAGTATGTGAAGTACACGGCAGTCGTGACATGACCATGTAGTCCACTGGTATTGGATGTCAACGCAAATGAGTAGCACTACTGTGGAAGACACACATGTGTCGTGTGAAGTCGTATGGACGCAGTGCTCAGGTGGGTGGGTGCGACGGGTAGATGCGCACATGCCAAGTTGGAGCACGCCGTGTTGGGAGGGGTCATGAACAGTACACCACCGCTTCCCTGGGCATTGTGAGAGGACACCTGTCGGGGGGAGTGAACACGTGTGTGCACAGCAGCCGGGCACACGTACAAAGCGGTACCAGGCGCACCTCAGCCCACCCTCTGTGGACAAGCTGGATCCTGTTGTGCGCCCGCCATGCCCCTTGACAAGGCACACACAGCCCCAGTCGACCAGGTGTAACCCCAACATAGTCAATCCGCACAGGCGATGCAGGGCACGGGATGGCAGTGGAGCATGGTGTGTGTGAGGTCTCCTCGCGCTCCTCCTGGTCATATCACGCAGGCAATAGAACCTCAACGTCTAGCATGGCACAAGTCAGATGGAAGTGTAGGGGGACGCACCACAGCACGAGCAGCACTGACGTCACGGGAGGTGGCTCGCACCATCCCATCCATTGCCCATCATACCAACCACGACACATGCCATTGCGACTAAGTGCAAGCGCGTGCGCCACCACCCCCGAGCCCTCCCCAGAGAGGCCAAAGAGTGAATGTGTGGGCCAACAGCCACAGACGGACGCGGCCTGGCCGCAAGGGCAGCCACAGCCACTGGGTGTCGCAGGTGGCGGATCCGGAAGGCGAAGACTGTGATGCATAGTCCATGCAGGCCGGGTCTCCATTTGGGGCACCACGCAGGTGGACGGCGTCCCGCCACACATCATACCCTGAGACAGCCCACTCGTGCAACTGGACCCACACATACACTCCTTGCCCTCTCTGGTGCGAGCATGGGGCTGCCTGTGCAAGCGCTAGCCTCGCAGGTGAGCATGCATATTGGGGGCGAGGGGAGGACATGAGGGCTGGGGCGAAGATGACTGTATCACTGTCAGTTAGTACAAGGGATGACCCAGATATGGAAAGGAAGAGACGTGTCCCGTGTGTACTGCAACTAGTCGCCAATCCAACTACCCCCATGTCCGGAATGTAAGCCCGCACCTAGGCCCGCCCATCCGCCACATCGAACATACCACCAGCACGACAACCTTCCCATTCGAAACACTGACTGGGGGTGGCGACCAGTGAACAATCATGTGTAGCCTACCCACGCGTACATGTGGGCCCTCCATGATCCATGTCACCTGCGGCAAAGACATGACATGCGCAATGAGGGAAGTGAGGAGAGCTGTCCGCCCCACGCGCAGAAGGTGCATCAGCTCCACAGACCCAGCAGCGAGTCCAGCAGGGGTCACATGTGCAGGGGCAGCTGTGCCTGGTGTGAAGGCACATGCATATAGACAGCACATCGACCAATGTGTAGTCTGCTCACATCCACAGTCCATCATCATGCGGACATAGGAATTGAACACAGGGCAACACATCTTAGTTGGTGCACCCACCGTGACCAACAATGCGCAATCATCGACGTACCCGCCCTGTGCATGGCCCCCCACCCAACGGAGGCACATCCAGTGCCACCATCCCACACACACAAGCCTTCCACGGAACATGCTGTGTCCAATGGTCAGTACAGAGTCAGCGCCCATCTGGTGGATCCTGAACAGGAGACACATGCACACACATGCCAGCTCCCACTATGTACGTCTGCCACCTGGCACGTGCAATGTAACCTCTCACCTGTGACGTGTGACTGCAAGCACACAGCCGTCTTGGCATGGGGCTGTCAATGTGGACACCAGTCAATGTTTCGGGAGCTGTGATCCGTACAGTGCTGTACATAGGGTGCAGTGCTGACACCTACTACTGTCTCATATCCCCTCGTGCCACAGGTCCCACTTGTATTGGCCGCTCAGCCCGTGCCCACATCGTCGTCGTCGTGTGCCATACTCATCCAGCCTCGGAAGCAGTTCCATGCTCAGCAGACACTCATGTTGCCGTGGCGTTGCCGCTTGACGAATATGCAGTCAGTCCCCATCAGCACGCCCCGCAAGTCATTGGGGCCTAGATCCCCATGTGCATGCACATGGCAGTGGTATGTCTCACTTGCCATTGCCATTGTTGGGAGACCTGTGTAAGTGTATTGTGGCCGTGCCGTCCCAGCTTGACAGCTGGGCTGTGGCTCATGTGCTTGCTCAGTCATGTCAGTGATGTGTATGCGAAATTGCTATGTGCCGTGTTGCTTTGACATGTGTCCTCTGCCATTTAACCCAGGCGGAGACCGAACATTGACCGCCCATACCAATTGCTGGCGGACATGGACGATACAGAGGTAATCAGGAAGTTTCGGCTGGACAGGCCAACTCTGCATCGACTGTGTGCCATGTTAGAGCCCCATCTCCGTCCCCGCAGGGTGTATCCGACTGCTGTCACCCCCACGGCTAAGGTGATGGCCGCCATGCATTTCTTCGCCACTGGGTCATTCCAGCACACAGTGGGCAGTGGAGGAGGGATGTCCCAGCCCATGTTCAGCAAGGTGCTGAGGGATGTACTGGCAGCCATGATGCTGTACCGAAACAGGTACATCAGATTCCCCAGGGCTCGTGAATTGGCGGCAGTGAAGGGTGCATTCTATGCCCTTGGCAGAATCCCACACGTCGTGGGAGCCATTGACTGCACACATGTTGGCCTTGTTCCACCACAGGCCACTGAGCACCTGTACCGCAACAGGAAGCACACGCACTCCCTGAATGTGCAAGTGGTGTGCCTTGCGGACATGGTGATCACCCACGTGTGTGCCAAGTTTCCAGGCTCGGCACATGACGCACACATAATGCGCAACAGCATCTTGCCACGACTGATGGCCAATCTGCAACAGGATCGTGGCTGTATTGTCGGTGAGTATGTGGAGTGGTGTAGCGTGCTGGTTGTGCGATGCTGTCCCCTGTCCAGTTGGAATAGCAACGGTTCTCTGTGTCCCTCACACCCAGGTGACTCTGCGTATCCGAATGGGGCATGGCTGCTCAGTCCATTGAGGAATCCTCGCACCCCAGCAGACGATCGATACAATGAGGCACATGGGAGGACCAGACGTGTGGTCGAGCGTACCTTTGGCCTCCTCAAGTCCAGGTTCAGGTGCCTGGACCGCACCGGGGGTGCACTGGCGTACTCCCCACAGAAGGTGTGCCAGATAGTGGTGGCGTGCTGCATGCTGCACAATCTAGCCATTCGGAAGCAGATCCCCCTCATTGTGGATGACGGAGATCAACCAGGGCCCCAGCCCGCAGACCAGGACAGCTCGAGTGAGGTGGACAGCGGGGAGGAGGAAGCTGGGAATGTGCGCCAGCAGCTCATCGCCCGCTACTTCACTTGACGGTGAGTGTCCATGTACGACGGATGATGTGTCTGTATCTGTGCAGGTGTGTGTGTGCTGTGTCAGGGTGGCCGTATGTTCACTGCGTGCAGTGTGTCAACGCTCCATGGCCAGGGTAGTATGCCACTGTTGGTGACTGTGGCATTGTGCCCTATTGCTCTGTGCGATGTGTGTACATTGCTTGTAGTTGTTGACATGTACTGTGTGATGGGTGTGTGACACACTCATTGAATGTGCTCCTGTTCTGTCTCCCACCCCTAGGTCCCTACAGGCCCTCCGGATTCCATTGCCATGCCACGCATCAGGTGCCTTTCCGCCCAAGGTGGCCGTTGTATTCCGTACAAATAAAACACAGGGCACAAACAGCAGTTAGTGAAAAAGGTGCATTTATTACAAACTGTGACATGTGATTGTGTGTAAGGTGATGACAAAAGTGGTGCGTGCAGTGACAATGAGCTGTCGGTCATGGCTGCGTGATGATCAGGGTGTACCCACTGGTTCTATGTCCATAGTCCAACACACACATGCCATCCAGATGGCTGTGTGGAGTGGGATCGTAGAGCAAGTCAATGCAGTGGCTGGTCAAGGAAGGCTGGCGGTAGGCTGGCTGGCTGCCTCACTTGCGACTGGAGCGTGCGAAGTCCTCCCGGGAGATCTGTTTCCTCTTCGGACGGCCCCTTCCACGTTTGGGAGGGGGTGTGTGGTGGCGACCTGCTGGTGGTGGGTGAGGTGTGCTCACTGGCTGTGGACGCAGGGGAAGTGGACACTGCTGGCCGACCCTGCGCCCTAGCAGGTGGTGGCGGAGGTGGTGTTGCTGGCCTTGCCTGTGACCCCACCGCCACCACCAGCTGGCCCATGAGGTCCACGAGTTGGTCCATACGGGACACGAATTGGCCCATATGGGCGTCCATGGACCTCAGCACCCCCAGCACCTCCCGCGTGTCAGTAGCAGACCTGGCCCATTGTCCTTGGGCCTCTTCATAGGCCCCAAGGACTCTGGCCATTTGAGGCAGGGCATGGCTCCCAGGGGAGGCTGGCGTTTCCCTGACCCTGCTCCTCCTACCAGTCCTGCTGCCACCGGCCTGCCCACTAGCCACATTGCACACCACGGTCCTCGCTGTGGCTCCCAGGGTGGATCCAGTCGGCCGGGCTACCACCTGCGCTGGGGCTGGTGCCAGCGAAGACGTGGTGGTGGTGGAGGCGGTGGTGGTCGGTGCGGCGATGGTGGCGGTTGCGGCAGTGGTAGTGGCCGCAATGACCGTGGGTGTGGCCGCAACGACAGTGGCAGCAGGGGACTGGGACTGTTCAGCATCCCTGGATGATGGGTTGGTGGGTAGGAGGGGTCCTGGGGAGCGGCTGGGCCCTGCCACGCCAGATGGGCCAGCTTGGTGGTCCGTGTCCGAAGAGGAGGACAGATCCTCCAGATCCGTGTGTCCTCGTTGGGGGCTTGTGGGCTGGCTGTGCTGGCTGCTGTCTCCATCCCCAGCATCCAGCAGTTCGTCACCTGTGGAGAGAATGAGATTTGTTTTTGTGTTGCACCTGGCGAAGTATGTATTAGTCGTCTGACATTGGCAGTTCGTGCAATCTCGTACATGGGTTTCCCGGAGGCGAGTGTGTGGCTGTGGCATCTGTAGTTGTGTGTGCTAGGCAATGGGACTGTGTGCTGTGCACATGTGGCATGGGACGGATTGGCCATGCCGATGGGTGTGTTGCTGTGCCCCTACTCATTGTGACTCTGGTGTATGCGGGCTCCTGGCCCATCCTGGGTCTGGTTTGTACTTTGCTTTTGGAGTTCATATGGAACGCTTAGGAACGCATATGGCAACATGGGGGCCATGCCCCAGATTCGCATTTGGGAGGGAATATGCTTTTGGGGTTCAAATGGAACGCTTAGGAACGCATATGGCAACATGGGGGCCATGCCCCAGATTCGCATTTGGGAAGGAATATGCTTTTGGGGTTCAAATGGAACGCTTAGGAACGCATATGGCAACATGGGGGCCATGCCCCAGATTCGCATTTGGGAGGGTATATGCTTTTGGGGTACATGCTGTGAGCCATGGGTGCCGAACGTGACATGTGTTGTGGCAGCATGACAGTGCATGGTTTGAGGTGTGTGCATGCTTGACATGGCCTGCATATTTGCTGTCTGTTGTGATTACTGGACATGGCATTGGACGCATCGTTATGAGTGAGTGATGGTTGTGTGCCACCCGACGTATTGCAGTTGTCCCATCTCCTTGGTGTGCGTGCTGCCCTGTGCCATGTGCATCACTGCAGTGCTCGGGGGGTGTGGCCCATGTTGTGTGTTGTTGCTCACAGTGTGTCGTGCGCTTCATTGACTTCTGGCACATGGTTGGTCATGGGCATGTATCTCAGCGTGACTGCTGTATGTGTGGCAGCTGTGCGGATGACATGCCTTTCATGAGACTGGGGCTGACGGATGGGATGGATGGTATGTTGTTTGTGCATGGTGTGTCTGTGTGTTTGATGGGTTCAGTGGTGTTCGTGTGCATTTATGTTGTTCCGCTCTGTTGCGTCTAGTGTTGTTTGTCTTACATAGGCGTAGTTGTGGGGTGTGTGGTTGACAGGCAGTAGGGGCTACATGGACAGGACTTCAATGGTGTTTCGGTTGTGTGTGATGAGTTGCACAGTGGCTGCCGTGTGGGACTATATTCAGTGTGGCTTGTGCATGCAGACGTGGCTCCTTGGGTGTTGCTATGTCTGTGATGGGTCATGTGGGGTGTGAGTCTGTTGTTCATGTCCGTGTGCACATTGTTCACTTGTTCGTGACGGTGGGCGGTGCTGCGTGTTCGTCTGCTACGTGACATGTCCCATGTGTTGGTCGTGTTATGGTCCTCATGCCTCCAGTAATCCAGCCCTGTCCAGTTTCCCACCTGCAAGTTGTTCGTGCGTGCACTGTACTGGATGCCACATGGCTCTAAGCGGGGGTGCTCCATGTTGCAGGTCTGTGGGGGTGGGGGGTGTTGTGGGTCGTGGGGGTGGCTGGACACCCACTGACACCGATTGCTGTGGACCGTGATGTCTGCCTTTCGGCTGTCGTTGTGCACTGCGGGGGCTGACACGTGGCTGTGGGGGATGCTCCTCCTTGCTGTGCTGTGGGACTGGGGCCTGGTGTGTGTTGTACTTGGGCTGTCCACCGTCCCACACACTGCACTTTGTGTTCCTGCCACTTACCTGTTACTTGTCGGTTAGTGCAGCTGTGGCGGACACATGGGTGTGGTGGGTGCTCGTTGTGGCGCTTCTGGCATATTTGGGGACCTGTTGGTGGTTACGTGGCTGGCTGAGTGTACACATGTCCCCACGCATCTTACAGTTGTTCGGTTTGGGCTGTGTGTGGTAGTGTCTGTTGCATGTGTGTGTGATGTGTTGTGTATTGTGTGCTGGACATGGGGGTGTTTGTCCCTGGGAGCTGTGGCATGGTAGTTGCGCATGTGAGTACATAGCGGTGTGCTGGTATACATTAGTTTGTACTTACCAGCCTCCACTCCCCCTGCGAATCCGGCGAGGATCTCCGGATGGATTACGACTCGCACCTTCTCCTCCCACGCTTTGAAGGTCTTAAAGAGCGCGGGATTCCCTCCGCCAGTGACGGCAGCCAGCTCTCTGTTTTTGCCCTCCTTCTTCTTGACCAGGCTCTTGACGTCATTCCAACGTTTGTTAATCTCGACTCTGTTTCTGGGCAGGGTCCCGACTGCATTGACCTGGTCTACGATCCGGTTCCACATTCTGTTTCTGGTGGCTAGTGGTGTGTGCTGGACCATGTTCCCATAGATTTGTGGGTACACCTTGATGATCTCGTCGACCATGACCGTCAGCTCCATGGGCGTGAACTTGGGCATCCTTTGTGGTGCCATGGTGTTTGTGGTGCTGGTGCGGTGTGTGTTGTGTAATGTGCAGGGGGTTTGTGGTGCCGGTGTTTGGTGGTGGTGGTGGTGGTTGTGATGTGTGCGTTTCTGTGGTGTGCTGCTGTCCTTGCTGTGTCACTGTGTCCTCTCCTCTCCTCTCTGGTTTGCAATGTAGCAAGGGGTTGTGGTCTGTGGGAGTGCTGCTTTTGTACTCACCTATTTGGGTGTGTCCTCATGGTCTGTTGTTTTCAGGTGTGTTGTGTCTGGGGTTCTGGCCTTTGTATTTTTTGTTTGTCCGGGGGGTGTTTTCGGGATGTGTACTGTGCTTGTGTATTTGTGCGTGCCTTGCTGTGTGGACTTGTTGGCCATGTTGTGTGCTATTGGTTTTGTGTGCGGATGGTTTCTGTGCAGGTACGTTGGCGCCATGGCTTCTGCTGTGTCGATTCTCATCGGCGTTGTTTGCGCTGGCGGGCGGTATATTTGTGGTTTTTCGCGCTCATGGCGGTGCGATCGTAATTTCACGTGCGGTGTGTCGGCCGTGTGGGCGGGCGGTTTTGTGTTGTCGTGCGTGTTTCCGTCCGTGGCGGGCGGTTTGACTCAGACTCGGACGATGGCGGGCGGTATTTTGTGTGATTTTTCCGCCGATGGCGGTTTTCGGTTTGTGTAATCGTAATGGCGTGGTCGGTGTTCAGACGGTGTGTGCGGGCGGATTTTTGCCGCTTCCATGCCTGGCGGATTTATGTACGCCGGGTATCGTAATGGGCCCCTATATTTTGACTTTCGATATTACTTACTTCTATATTATGACAATCGATATTTCTTACCTGATTTTCGATATTCTGCACCACTATATTTTGTCAATTCGATATTCTGTCCATTCTATATTAAAAACTCGATATTTTGGCAATTCGATATTTAAAATTCGATATTATGACTGTTTACCATTACCCTGATAAATGGTCATATAAACGGTTCCCATATAAAACCACATTCTATATCATATATATATCAATAAAACAGCCATCTTGACATATATTCATACATATATACTCCTCATTAAAGGCATGTTAATTTCGTACCCCTGTTGTGTTGCAATGCCCGCTGACTGACACAATGGTTGATATGAACATATAATAATTTCAAGCTAATATTTATATATAGCTAAGTTCCTCTGGACTTCTGTGGTTCATGTTAACATATCAGGTATAATGTATTGGAGCTGATTTTCGCCATGCCTGTAAATTCAGAATAGTACGCTTATATATCATATAGCAATACATAACTTTGATTATGTCTTGAAGGATCCATTCATAAAAGTAATTAATAAAACTGCTTTGTGTTCTATTACCTAACCACCCTTAATTAAAGTGCAATGTTCTAATAAAGTGCACACTGCATGTTAAAGTGCTAATTTTATGGTTTTCACCATTCTCTGAAGCCTTGTAGCAGCAAAAAATCATAACTTAGTATTATGCAAAAGTATTGCTTGAAGTCCAATTGGTTATTTAAAATTGTATACCCTAGTGTTCGTTCAGAACATATTGTAACCCACTAATTGATAGCGTAGTAAAGTGCAATTATAGTGTCAGTAAATATATTACTAAAGTGGCCTGTGCTTCATCAGTTCTACTATCATGGTACATTCCCATTTCATCAAAATACTCTTTTAGATATTGCACAAGTTGGACTACCCCTATACTCAAACTATAATCATACAGTCTACAACCTATTTACATAATTTGCACTTTCAGTTAGGTTCATAAAATGTTATGGAGGTCTTCACTCATATTTAGCCCATTTGGTATCTTTGTATCAAGTTATAAAATGAATTTAGATTCCGTTTGCCGCAGCAGCTTTTCCCTGTTACCTCCCCTCCTTAACAAAGGCACTGCCCCAATGATGAAATATTTAAGATCATTTAAATGGTTGCGATGAACCAACTTAAAATGCCTCGCTACTGGGTGCGTAGGATCAGCGTTTACAATTGCCCTGATATGTTGTAGGATTCTGCTGTGTACTTGCAACTTTGTGTTCCCCACATGTTTTAGACCACATGGGCATTCAAGTATATATACAGCAAATTCCGTCCTACACGTATAATGCCCTTTGATACTGACTTGTTTTTCACAAAATGCAGTTGTGTAACTTTTCATGTTGACGCCAAACTTGCAGGCCCGACATGAACTGCATCTGAAAAGCCCATTCTTAGGGGACAGCCAGTTCTGGCTAGAACTGACTTCAGGTCTGCTGCTGACCAAAGAATCTCTCATAGATGGTGCTCATCTAAAAGTCAGGGAGGGTTTGTCAGGGAGGACTTGGCTTAATGTGATGTCTGTCAATACAATTGGCCATTGCTGGTTAATGATGGATCTTATTTGCCTCTCCTGTTTACAAAATGTTGTGACTAATCTGACATCATCAGGTTTGTCCGTTGTTGTGGGGGCCCCTACATTAGTAGATTCAATACTATTTGGGACATTAAAAGAATAGCCTCTCTTGGTTGAGCATTAGCTTTTGACTTCGCTTGGTTCAAATTTCTAATATTGTAGCCCCGTTCTATGAATCTATCAGTGGCTTCTTTCTGACAGCTAACAAGATCAGTATCGGAGCTACATATTCTCCGTATTTTAAGGTATTCCCCATACGGAATACATTGAAATAGGTGCCTGGGATGTGAGCTTGTAGCATGGAGAATCAAATTTCCAGCCGTGATTTTCCTATGTAGTTTTGATTCTAATCTACTCTTATTTGTATATAATTGTACATCCAAAAACTCAATGGACTGATTACTGATCTGTGCCGTGAACTCAAGATTCAAGTCATTCATGTTAATCTGATTTACAAAGGAAATGGCACTATCTTCCATTCCTCTCCAGACAATAAAAACATCATCAATAAACCGCCACCACCTTATTACATGATTGTTCCAAACCGACTGAATTGTACCTTGAGGACCTGCTCCTCCCACCAGCCCACATGTAAACATGCGTAACTGGGGAAAAGCAGGCCCCCATAGCCACTCCCCTCATTTGTTGAAATACATCCTTGTCAAAAAGAAAATAGTTATTTGTTAGACACAACTCAATCATTTCAATTAGCATTCGATTATGATCATAAAGACCAGTCGGCATTTTACTCAGGAAATACTCTACCGCCTTTAAACCATCATTGTGTTTTATACTTGTTTACAATGATGTAATGTCCATAGCAATGAATAGATAATCATCCTTCCAAACCAAATTGTATATTTTTCTGAGAAAATCCCCCGTATCTTTGATATAGGATGGTAAATCTGTCACGAATCCCTGCAAATAGTAGTCCACGTATTTCGAGATTTTCACAAACAGACCATTCCTTGCGGAGATTTTAAGCCGCCCTGGTACAGGAGTCGTCCCTTTGTGCACTTTTGGGAACAGCAGAGGTTGGCCACAGGTCCTGGCCTGTGGGCAGGCTCTGCGCCCAGCCTACTCGGAGGCAGCCACCCCCCTGCAGGCTGCCAACCCCATGCCCCGCACAGCTTTTGGCGTGCTCGTCGTAGGGTTGGCCTTCAGGGCAGGGACGTCATCCCCAGGGGCAAAAACATATATACTAAGGGGAGGAAGAGTTGCAGTCCCCCATCCCAGAACTTAGTAAGCCCTGGGGATCCCATCCCATGGGGCTGTATGGTATTTAAAAGAGGAGGGGTGCCACACATCCAACCTTTCAGAGCCTCATTAGGCCTCGGGGACCCAATCCCTGGGGTTCAATTCAATTAGAAAAGGGGAGAGGGACTGCGCAGCCCCCCTCCGCAAGCCTTCTCAGGCCTCGGTGGCCCCATGCCCTGGGGCTATAGCTTATTAAAACGTGAAGGGGGCCACAAGACTCCACTCCCCAAGCCTTGTTGCCTCGGTGCCCATCCAGGGCACCACAAACAACACGTGGGCTGCAAGGGGAGCCACAAGGCACCTGCAAGGCATCCGCAACCCCGGAGAGCACCCCATATAGTACAGGAGCTGGCATTGCTCCCACCTGGAGGGAGCAGCTATATATGCTTGCTCCCTCTGGGCAGGAGCAATATGTGTTCTGTTTCCCTGCTCACGGCCAGGGAAACAGAACTGAAGTCTGCTCCCAGACATTGGGAGCATGTTTAAGTTTGCCACTGGGTGCGTGCAGACTTGCATATTTGCTCTCGTCTGACAGGAGATTTAAAAATACTCCCGGCAGATGGGAGCAAACATATGTTTTCCTGCCTGCGCTGGTGTGGACAGGGAAACTACTGTGTCCCGGGGGTGGGCTACGCAGGACACAGCAACTGAGCCACCCCAGGGGGATTGGGCCGCCAGGGCCTTTAAAGGCTCAAGGAGGAGAGATGAGTGACCCCTCTCCCTTTCAATTACTGTGAGGGCCCCAGGAGATGGGGTCCCTGGGGCCTTTCTAAGGGTTGAGGAGGGGGCCGCGTGGCCCTCTTCCCTTTTTTCCACATTTTTGCCGCAGGGTGGGGTACCCGGTGCCTAATTAGTCTCTGGGAGGATTAGGCCCTGGGAGAGGGACGATGCAACCCTCTCTCTTCATTTAAATACTCAGCCCCATGGAATGGGATCTCAAGGGGTTTTTCAGACTCTGGAAGGTGGGCAGTGCAAATTCCCTCACTTGTTATGACGATTTCAGGATCATCCATTTGACTTTGGATGTAAACCTCTGTTCAAAACTCAAATTGTCCATAAAGTAAGAGTCTTTGGTGTTACAGTATTTCATAAGCTTATGTATCATGTCGCTAAGAAATGCTTCGATGTTATCATATACCTTAATGGGATTAAATTTAGACTTCGGTTTGAAGCTAGTATATATCAACCCCAAATCCAAGAGCATTTTTTAGAACAGCATGTAAGGGAGCGGGGTAGGAGTATCCTGCCCCCTGGGCCACGTGGGGAGGTCACAGACGGATCCCCCATCCACAGGTTCATAAATAGGAAAAAAAAATGTCACCTTTTCATGGACAGGTCCTGCACCCAATCCCACATGTCAGAACAAAACCACTGAAATTCATCAGTTATAGTTATCTCAAGTAACAATAACTCATGCCCTAAAGTAAGTATAACTCACACCCTCACAATGCACTGCTAATTACCTCACATATTATATCTCTTATGACATGTTCCATGACATAATTGATAACATCACTGCAACATCTGAAATTAAATCATTCATAACAACACTACATCACAGGGCGCGAGTTATAGTTACTTTAGGGCACAGGTTCTGGTTGCTTGAGAGAGTTATAACTGAATAAATTTGAGTAGCTTTGTTAGTTTAAGATGGTGTGTTTTAACTGACACTTTCACCTAACTTTAACCTTTGTTTTTTCAGTGAATATATATATATATAGGCACCACAGCACGAACTTGGATGATCAATTTTGGTGCATTCTGGGACCTGGAGGAGGTTGCCTCAGGTCATGTGACCACTTGGATTTAAATACACTCACCTGTGATCAAGGCACAAATGCCGAAATGCGTTAGGACTGAAGGAGTGAATCTGCTGCCACTGACACGATGAATAAATAAATGGCACGATTTAAGTCGGAGTCGGGCCTCTGCAATTTCTTTCCGCATTGCATGCTATTACAGGATTCTCCGTTCCTGATGGCAGAGGCGGCTCTGCAGGGTCGGTGGCCCCCGGTAAAATGGAGTTTGGTTTTATGGATATTATTGAGGGGGCATGACCTGCTTGCTGTCATACCAGACATTGGACTTCCGTGGTATTCTGGTTTTGCGAGTGAGAAAGACAGATGAGGGAGGTGTTTTTCACACTCTGGAGATTCCGCATTCTGTGCAAGTAAAGTTGAATGGCAGCAATAGTATGTACTTAGCAATTTAAAAACAGCTTGCCCCATAATAACATTGTGTAATTCGGACTCTGGTGTTAAGGGAAAGCTATTGAGCAATATTGAAAAAGGCACCACAGCACGAACTTGGATGATCAATTTTGCTGCATTCTGGGATGTGGAGTAGGTTGCCTCAGGTCACCTGACCACTTGGATTTAAATACACTCACCTATGATCAAGGCACAAATGCCGAAACGTGTTAGGACTGAAGGAGTGAATCTGCTGCCACTGACACGATGAATAAATAAATGGCACGATTGAGGTCGTAGTTGGGCCTCTGCAATTTCTTTCCACATTGCATGCTATTACAGGATTCTCCGTTCCTGATGGCAGAGGCCGCTCTGCAGGGTTGGTGGCCCCCGGTA
The DNA here is from genome assembly GCA_963921515.1 of Calotriton arnoldi. NCBI lineage: Eukaryota > Metazoa > Chordata > Amphibia > Caudata > Salamandridae > Calotriton > Calotriton arnoldi. Next base: position 1,282,038 of record CAWUFW010002961.1, on the reverse strand, counting down.
AAATGTATATATATATATATATATGAAATGAAGAAGCCAAGTCCTTAATTCCCAAAAACTTTGATGAGCAAAGCAGGTACGGACTCACTTTCTGTGCAAATAACAAATATTTTATTCCATTTCCATTAAAAAAATATCACTGGCTAATGCCGTCGTCCATGACGCGTTTCGACCGCCGAGACACGGTCTTGATCACATGACTGCACTGCGTCGTATCCCATCAATTTAAACAACCCCACACTACCAAGTGAATGCTTATTCTAACAGACATAGAAAAAAGACTTGAATATACATATTACCCTAGGATCACTGACAGAATATCGAGGAGCAAAATATTGACCTGCCAAAATATCGTGGAAAAAATATAGAATGCCAGAATATCGAATTCCTATCTACAAACAGGTAAGTACAAAAATATTGAATCCAAAATATCGTTGTAAATAATATAGTTTGTTAAAATATCGAATTTTTTAAATGTCTTAAAAGTAATGTAAAATTAATGAAATAATTAATATAATTAACTAAAATATACTAAAATAACCTTAAAATTAATAAATAATTAATTTAAATTTAAAAAAACATGCATTTTTTTTAATACATATATATATTAACTTAATATTAATAAAACATATTCAATATTTTTAGCGTAGGATAGCAGGAGGGTAAAATGTACTATTCCCACTCCAGTGAGTGCAACAGTAGGGAAAGCGTTGGATAGCGGGAGGGTAAAAATTACTATTCCCACTACAGTGAATGCAACAGTAGGGAAAGCAATGGATAGCGGGAGGGTAACAATTACTATTTCCACTCCAGTGAATGCAACAGTAGGGAAAGCGTTGGATAGCGGGAGGGTAAAAATTACTATTCCCACTCCAGTGAGTGCAACAGTAGGGAAAACGTTGGATAGCGTAGGGGTAAAAATTACTATTCCCACTCCAGTGAGTGCAACAGTAGGGAAAGCATTGGATAGCGTAGGGGTTAAAATCACTATTCCCACTCCAGTGAGTGCAACAGTAGGGAAAGCGTTGGATAGCGGGAGGGTAAAAATTACTATTCCCACTCCAGTGAGTGCAACAGTAGGGAAAGCGTTGGATAGCGTAGGGGTAAAAATTACTATTCCCACTCCAGTGAGTGCAACAGTAGGGAAAGCGTTGGATAGCGTAGGGGTAAAAATTACTATTCCCACTCCAGAGAGTGCAATAGTAGGGAAAGCGTTGGATAGCGAAGGGGTAAAAATTACTATTCCCACTCCAGTGAGTGCAACAGTAGGGAAAGTAATGATTTAATATTTAAATAAAAATAAACTAATTATCAATACCAATAAAATATTAATTAAAATGATTTACCAATTACAAAATATGTTATAATTAATTAATTATAAATGCCAATAAATATTATTTATTAAAAATTAATTACCTATTAATAATTTATTAACAACCAATTAATTTTCAATACCAAAAATTATTAATAAAAAAATTTACCAATTAATAATTAATTAACAGTAAATTAATTATCAATACACAAAAATATTTTCAACAATTACTTAATTACAATTAAATTACTTCCCACCCTATTCCCCTATAAACCCACACCCACTCCAAATAATAAATTAATACAATTAATATAATTATCAATTATTAAAAATTAATTAGCAATTAATAAAAATTATTTACCAATTAATAAAAATTAATTACCAATTAATAATTAATTAACAATACATTAATTATCAATACCAATAAATAAAAATAAATAATTACTTAATAACAATTAAATTACTTCCCACCCTATTCCCCTATAAACCCACAACCCGCTACAGAAGTAAAACGCAAAATTAAATTAAAAATAATTAAGAATTACTAAAAATTATTATTTAATTTACTATAATTAAATTACTTCCCACCCTATTCCCCTATAAACCCACAACCCGCTACGGAATTAAATCACGCAAAAATTAAATAACATAAAATTCATTACTTTAAAAAAATTCAAGCATACATAACAAAAATAATACATACTTTTAACACATATACTAACACTTAAAACACTATAAAAAGAATCGATATTTTTTACAACTATGGGGTCGATTCCGATTCGGGCCGGAAAAAGCACCGACCGACTCGGATCCGGAAAAAATACCGACCGACACGTACCAGTGGCGCCCGACACGCCAAGTACGATGCAAGCCGCGATAAATCCGACCGACACGTCAGGAAACCAAGCCGACCGACCGACCCGCTCGGAAAATAGCAATCCGGCCGGAAAAACACGCGAATCCAACCGACCGACACGCACCCGGAACAAATCCGACCGAATCGTACCCGCCAACTCCAACCTGCAAAGTACGATGCAAGGCGCGAAAAACACGACCGAGTCGGACGGAGGACAAGCCGTACGACCGACACGCATACAAAACCGAGCCGAAGCAACACAATACACCGCGACCGACGCGTACGCAGCATACAAAACTGCACAAACACAGCGTGAACGAAACGGAAAACACCGTACGAGACCAATGCAGGGTCCGACTCGGTCACAAGAACGTTTCCAACATACACAAACAGCACAAAGGAAAAATCAACCAAAAAAAGGCCAAACAAGCAATTACCAAGCCAATAAATACTGGGGGGTGGGGACAGAGAACAAAGACACACCAACAACTCCACCTATATAAAGGACACAAATCACTACCATGAGCCTTTGCAAATGCCATTCCACTGCCAGCACCCAAGAGAAAGCAACCACACACCCACAGCTCATCCCTCACACAAGCCACACACCAGCAGCACACCAACAAATACCTACCTCACATACACCCAGCACAACACACACCCACACACCCTCACCTGCACACCAACACACACAGCACCCACTATCACCACCCATCACCATGCCCCCCAAGAAGAATCCCAAGTTCCTAGATAGTGAATTGGAAGTCATGGTAGACGAGATCCTCAGGGTGGAGCCACAGCTGTTTGGCACTCTGGTCCAACAGACCCCCATGTCGCAGAAAACCAAGATGTGGGAGAGGATCATCAACAGGGTGAACGCCCAATCACCATGTCGGCGCACAAAGACCGACATCCAGAACAGGTGGTATGACGTGCGCAGGAGGGTCCGGGAGCTGCTCAAGAAAGACTACCACCTGAGCCAATACACCGGCAGTGGCCCTCCTGCCAAGCCAGTATACCTCAGGCCCTGGGAGGAGAAGGTGCGGGCCATCCTTCCGCCAGTGAGCGTATATGGACTAGAGGACATCCCAGAGCCTGGTGAGTACACAACAAATGTACACAATAAACTGCCACAAAACACACACATCACTGTCAAGGGGAGAGTCAAACCATGCACTCATAGCAATTACACAGCAACTAGAACAGAATCATCCCAAAATGTGTATGTCAGTCAGATAAACACAACACATGCCATCAAAAAAGTCACATCCAACTGTGCCAACACATGTACAAACACAACCACAACTACAGCTAGGCAGTGGCACAAATAGAACTAACACACACATCCACACATGTAGCCACCACAACAACACCAACACACAGTGAAGACCACTCAAAGGAAGGAATTCTGTGTATGCTGGCCAAGTCAGTGTAGCCAATAGCATCATGGGAGTCGCACTCACACATATTGCCCCCCCCACAACTGTCCCATCAACACCACCCTGAACCATGCTCACATCACAGGGAGTGGAGAAGGACTCACAAGATGGCTGACACTGGCTACTGCTGTGGGGAGCACAAGGCTCTGCTGCCAACTGTGCACCAACAAACAGCAGGACACCACTGACTGACATCCTGAGAGACAACTTACACTCCCTGCAATGCAAGCACGTTCCATGGTGGGATATCTGGCTGGCTGGCTGGGTGGGAAGGGGGACTTGCAGCACTGACCATAGTCACCAGCACCTCCCCTCACACCCCCCCCAACACAAACTCCACAGTACCCACCTGGTAGAATGCAATGCCCTCCATCCTAACACAAGATCCCACAAAGCACCACCACCCTGGGTTATGTTGTGTGAAGCACAGGGACACTCTTGGGACTCTTAGCCAAACAACTGCCAGGACAACACTCCCAGCCATCCTGTCAGCACAGCCAGCCCACCCCACAGGGAAGCAGAGTCAAAAGGAAGGAAGCATGGGCATGCTGGGAAGGGGGTGGAGGCAATAGCATGATGGGAGTCGTAGTCACAGACATTGCTCAGCCTCACAACTGTCCCATCAACACCACCCTGAACCATGCTCACATCACAGGGAGTGGAGAAGGACTCACAAGATGGCTGACACTGGCTACTGCTGTGGGGAGCACAAGGCCCTGCTGCCAACTGTGCACCAACAAACAGCAGGACACCACTGACTGACATCCTGAGAGACAACTTACACTCCCTGCAATGCAAGCACGTTCCATGGTGGGATATCCGGCTGGCTGGGTGGGAAGGGGGACTTGCAGCACTGACCATAGTCACCAGCACCTCCCCTCACACCCCCCCCAACACAAACTCCACAGTACCCACCTGGTAGAATGCAATGCCCTCCATCCTAACACAAGATCCCACAAAGCACCACCACCCTGGGTTATGTTGTGTGAAGCACAGGGACACTCTTGGGACTCTTAGCCAAACAACTGCCAGGACAACACTCCCAGCCATCCTGTCAGCACAGCCAGCCCACCCCACAGGGAAGCAGAGTCAAAAGGAAGGAAGCATGGGCATGCTGGGAAGGGGGTGGAGGCAATAGCATGATGGGAGTCGTAGTCACAGACATTGCTCAGCCTCACAACTGGCCCATCAACACCACCCTGAACCATGCTCACATCACAGGGAGTGGAGAAGGACTCACAAGATGGCTGACACTGGCTACTGCTGTGGGGAGCACAAGGCCCTGCTGCCAACTGTGCACCAACAAACAGCAGGACACCACTGACTGACATCCTGAGAGACAACTTACACTCCCTGCAATGCAAGCACGTTCCATGGTGGGATATCCGGCTGGCTGGGTGGGAAGGGGGACTTGCAGCACTGACCATAGTCACCAGCACCTCCCCTCACACCCCCCCCCAACACAAACTCCACAGTACCCACCTGGTAGAATGCAATGCCCTCCATCCTAACACAAGATCCCACAAAGCACCACCACCCTGGGTTATGTTGTGTGAAGCACAGGGACACTCTTGGGACTCTTAGCCAAACAACTGCCAGGACAACACTCCCAGCCATCCTGTCAGCACAGCCAGCCCACCCCACAGGGAAGCAGAGTCAAAAGGAAGGAAGCATGGGCATGCTGGGAAGGGGGTGGAGGCAATAGCATGATGGGAGTCGTAGTCACAGACATTGCTCAGCCTCACAACTGGCCCATCAACACCACCCTGAACCATGCTCACATCACAGGGAGTGGAGAAGGACTCACAAGATGGCTGACACTGGCTACTGCTGCGGGGAGCACAAGGCCCTGCTGCCAACTGTGCACCAACAAACAGCAGGACACCTCTGACTGACATCCTGAGAGACAACTTACACTCCCTGCAATGCAAGCACGTTCCATGGTGGGATAACTGACTGGGTGGGTGGGTGGGTGGGAAGGAGGTCTGGCTGTCAACCAAACACAATCAATGCAGACCATGTTCACACCCCAGAGAATACATAGAAATGCCCAAATAATGCAGGACAATGTGCCACACCAATATCAACCCCTGACTGTGACGACTTAGGACAATACAATGTACAGGCCCGCACCCCGAGGCACAGTCACAACTGTCAGGTGTGTCAACCACTGATGCCTGCAGAAACATGACATACATTGTTTGTGTCTCCCAAAAACAGGTGATGATAGGGACACAGCAGCAGACGCTGAGGAGTCCCAGTCCCAGGCTCAAGAGGATGCCGAGCTCACTGGCGTCGTACAGCCTCTGTCCTCCTCGGACGATGAAGAACAACCTGGCACATCCGGTGCAAGTCAACATGCTGCACCAGCAGGACCACCAGCTGCAGCACCAGCAGGTCCACCAGCTGCACCCCTGCACCCACCCCTCCAACGACTGTCACCACGAATACCATCCCTGCCGACATGGACAGAATAAGGAACAACACCAGCGCAGTGACCCTGGACCAACCTGGGGCCATGGACACCACCACCACCACCAACCCCCAAGGTGGACCAGGGTTATCTGTGCGTGCAACTGCACACACTGCACATGTCAGCAGGGGTGGTGGGAGGGGTGGGAGACAGAGGTCGCTGCTTGCAGACGTTGCTGGTGTGCATGAAGACCCACAACTGGTACGCATAGCTGATGCGTACCAGTCCAGCACCGGAGAGCTCAGCCAGGTAGTGGGGCTCCTCAGAGACATCAAACAGCAGCAGGCTGCCCATCATGCCCGCTTGGACTCCCACATGTCCCATGTGGAGTCACACATGTCACGTGTGGACTCCCACATGTCACGTGTGGACTCCCACATGACCCGCGTGGAGTCCAAGTGGGATGTACTACATGAGATGACGGCGGTGCACAGGGACATTTTACAATGCCTCCGCCAGATGAACAGCAACCAGTCCACACCTCCCTGTGTGCCAACAACATCTGGTACCGAACAAACTGCAACTGCCACAGGGAGGGAGGAGGACTCTGGCGGAGAGTCCCCTGCACCGCAGCAGCCTGCACTTGAGGGCCCCCCCAAGAAGAGGGGTCGTCCGAGGAGGGGAAAGTGAGAGGCTGATGGCCAAGCGCAACTCCCAGGAAGCCTGAACCTGTTCTGGATTTTCGCCTTTGTGCACAGACTGTTCACCCTGTTGATGGCAACACTACTCCCACACATTGCATGGGGAGTACAAGTTGGAACAATGTGTCAGACAACTGTGGCCCCGATACTGGGGATCCTGTCTACCTGGACTTTCTATTCATCTAGGAACTTGGGATTGCAAGATTCATGTACAGCACAATCCATCCTATGCACTATTATCACAGATGTATCACAATAAACACAATAATACACCATACTTGCCTCTGTCGTGATTCCAACGTGGGTACTGTTATGGGGATGATGAACAACAAAATTACACTGTGTATGCGAACTGCAACAGCAAGGACAACACAGGCATGTGAGTACAGGCAACGTGACACATATGAGGGAGACACACCACCAGGGCTACACAACACATACACACCTAGGCCATCTGACTCATTGCCTACACTGATGTTGCCAGGGAAGACGGTGCAATGCACAGACACCACACCCATTCCCAGTTGTAGTCAAGTAGCCCACAGGTGCAGTAAGCAAATGGCAGTCAAATGTGTGACCACAGACAACGCACATCACTAAGTGAAGCACAGGTTTATTACACAGTAGCAACATGCCGTAACCACTACAGATGCAAGGTAACCCCACCTGGTAGCGGGCACACAGTCAACAACTGTAGACAGAAGGAAGTCCATGGGTGTGGCGCACATCACCTGTAGGGACACAACAGCTACCAGCCTGGATGTGCAATCACGTTGTCGGTGGACACAGTTGACCAAACGAATCTGAAAGTACCCTGTGAAGGACAGAAATGACACACAGTCAAAAGCAATGGAGTACAGGACAGAACAGCAAAACTCATGCACAATACATGTTACAAGATACCCACCCAGAACCAAGTTAGCATGTCAACACTGTTGGGGAGTACAGCCCACCTGTCACCACACATCGCAACACACATCCAGTCAAGTAGCCCATGGACACACTCCAACAGCACCAGAGCACCACCCACACATCATGCCAACTCACATCATTGACATGACACCTCAGGATACTCACATTCAGCTAAAGAAGTTGGTGATGAGCTGTGTGCGGACATCACCATCACCATCATCATCATCATCGTCACTGGCATCGTGGTCCAGGCCAGGATCCTCCACAGGTGGCGGATGTTGGTCATCGTCATCCTGGATGAGAGGCAACTCCTTCCGCACTGCCAGGTTGTGGAGCATGCAGCAGACGATGATAATCTTGCACACTTTCGCAGGGGCATATGGGAGGGACCCTCCGGTCTTGTCCAGGCAGCGGAAGCGGCTCTTCAGGAGACCAAAGGTCCGCTCAATCACTCTCCTGGTCCGACCATGTGCCTCATTGTAGCGCATCTGGGCAGGTGTCACAGGGTTCCTGAGGGGTGTCAGCAACCACGGCATGTTGGGGTATCCCGAGTCACCTACGGACAGACAAGTGCACATCAGCTGACTTGGAAAAGTGGGCGGAATACTACAGATCAGATCACACACAATGGCACAAAGTCAGTACACACCGACAAGCCAGGCACGCTGGTTCTGCATCTGTGCCATCAACCTGGGGATGCGACTACTCCTCATCACAAAGGCATCGTGTGCTGAACCAGGGAAACGGGCACACACGTGTGTGATGGTCATGTCTGCAAGACACACCACCAGTGCATTGACCGAGTGGTAGTGCTTGCGGTTCCTGTAGGCCTGCTCCTGGGCCTGTGGTGGTACCAAAGCCACATGTGTCCCATCAATGGAGCCAATGACATGCGGCATCCTCCCCAGGGCATAAAAGTCACTCTTCACGTCAGTGAGTCGTCGCAGTCTAGGGAAATAGATGTACCGGTTCAGGAAGAGCAACATTGCCGCCAAGAAATCGCGGAGCACACGGCTGAACATGGTCTGTGACATCCCACCAGCAGACGCCACAGTATGTTGGAAGGTACCGGTGGCAAAGAAGTGTAGGGCTGCCATCACCTTCACCTTGGGGGTCAGCGCTGTAGGATACGGCCGGCCAGGCTGCAAATGTGGGGACAACTGCACTGCAAAATCCTCAATCAGCTGCCTGGTGAAGCGGTACCGTCGGATGCTGTCCCGTTCCACCATCGTTGCCAGGTCTGGGAATGGCCGATGGACAGCAGGAGCCCTGCAGTGCAGAGGAGAAGTAAGCAAGATCGTCAGTCACCCCACATATGCGGCATTGAACACACTCAAGATCCCAACATACATCATCATGAGGCACAACTACATGAAGTGTGCAGTACCGGAACGACATGTATGGTACATACATGGCCAACATCTGTCAACACGGTCCTACAGGTGGCATCAATTTGTCCCAGGTTGGCCCATTGGATATCATGATGCTGTGTCACAGTCACCCCCCAGTGACATGTGAGGACAGATGTGCCCCAGGCACCACAGCTCAACGACAGGCACATTCCCAGGGACCCTGTAATGCCACATGGACACTGGCATCACCTGGAGTATCATGTGTACACCACAACAAAACAAACATGACCCCCACAGGTAGTGGCCACACTTGCCATGGCAGGAGAGCCATGGACGTCTGTGACACACACGCACAACATCAGAGTCCATGCACACACAACGTGGATGTGGAGACTGTCTCCCATTGTGCACATGAAATCAGAGACATTGTAAACACTACATGCACAAAGACTGTGGAGGGCCATCACTATTGTGCCACTGGGACACCCTGGCTCAAACATACCGTCCCACATGGGACTCACGGGGTATGTGACATGACATACACAAACACCACTGTGAAATGTGACCATGGCACATGCACAGATATGAACAGTTGCACATCACAGTGGTCACGTACACGTAACACCCAGGATCCTGTCCCCATTAACACGTGCACAGCCTGGGGGTGGCTGCCCACAGGTGACACCCACAGGACAACATGTACACCAACATACACACAATAGGAAATGCAGCCTTACATGCCTTATGATAAGGTTTGGACAGGCTGTCGTGATGTAGGTGTGCCCCTCACTCCCTGGGAGCTATCTGTGGCTGGCATATGTCCATCTGAGACAGGCATGCTGACATATGCCAGTCACATGTACAGTGATGCGTTGAACAGCAATGGACCGATCGGTGCCTCCGGCCGGCCCATTGCTTTCAATGTGTGCGGGTACGCGTTGTACCCCTGTGCGCGTTGTACTGCAATGGACCGATCGGTGCCTCCGGCCGGCCCATTGCTTTCAATGTGTGCGGGTACGCGTTGTACCCCTGTGCGCGTTGTACTGCAATGGACCGATCGGTGCCTCCGGCCGGCCCATTGCATTCAATGTGTGCGGGTACGCGTTGTACCCCTGTGCGCGTTGTACTGCAATGGACCGATCGGTGCCTCCGGCCGGCCCATTGCATTCAATGTGTGCGGGTACGCGTTGTACCCCTGTGCGCGTTGTACTGCAATGGACCGATCGGTGCCTCCGGCCGGCCCATTGCATTCAATGTGTGCGGGTACGCGTTGTACCCCTGTGCGCGTTGTACTGCAATGGACCGATCGGTGCCTCCGGCCGGCCCATTGCATTCAATGTGTGCGGGTACGCGTTGTACCCCTGTGCGCGTTGTACTGCAATGGACCGATCGGTGCCTCCGGCCGGCCCATTGCATTCAATGTGTGCGGGTACGCGTTGTACCCCTGTGCGCGTTGTACCTCAATGGACCGATCGGTGCGCACCCATTGACAATGGGCTTGCCTGGCAACGGACGCGTTTTCGAATATTCGAACGAGTCGGTTGCTGGAAAATCAGTTGGTCACCCACAACAATGTTGCAAAATCATGTATGTCATGAAGTTGAAATTTTGAAGGATGCTGTGGGCGTGTTTTGGTGCTGCTATTCCATGGATTGGCCAGATTCAGAAGATGCAAACGACTTGGACCTATCACTTTGGACACAAGGGACAGTATCTGCCTCTCCAGCACATATATATTGCTGCATGTTCCCCTGAGAGCCCACTTGCCTGCACTACATGCTCCAGGACGACATCTGCCACTGCACTGCTGCTGTCTCTGCCCCTCTGGACCCTGCAATGGCACGTACTGTGGAGAGAGCCCCAGCCTTCAGCCTTGAAGAGAACCAGGCCCTGCTGGACAGCCTACTTCCACAGTACAGCAAGCTGTATGGGACACCAGGGGAGCAGGTGAGTGTTCTGTGCACTGCCTTTCTGAATGTGCATTTTGTCTGACTAGCAAGGCTGAGAGTCAGCACACCACTGGCTAGCAGGCTCACTGAGTAGTTGTCACCCCCCATAGTGTGTAGTGACTTGCACTGGACAGGTATGGTGCAGTGACAGTGCTTCTGAACAGGGTTTTACTCCCCATGCTATGATACCATGTAGTGACTTCTGGAAAACTGTCCATGGGCAGCCGTGCACTGCCTGGGTACACCATGTGCCCCTGTGATTGCGACATGTATATGCAACTGTGTCATGCACGGATATGTTGCATGTGTAGTAATGGCCTTATCACTTTGTCATCCTGACAGGCTTCTGCCCATCGGAAGCATGAGATATGGAAGGACATCGTCCGGGCTGTCCGGTCCGTGGGGGTCTACAAGCGCCGGATCCGCAACTGCCAAAAGAGGTGGCAGGACCTTCGGGGCTGGACCCGGAGGATTGCACGGGTCCAGCTGAAGCTGTCGCCTCCTCGCAGGAGGGGCGGAACACGGACCCTGACCCCCACATGCTCAGGATCCTGGCGGTGGTCTTTCCAGACCTGGATGGGCAGCTGAAGGCCAGAGAGCAGCAAGGAGGGGGTGAGTCAAAGACTGCACTGTGTACTCTGTCTAACATGTTATGTGCCCTCCTCGGGCCAGGTTGAACTGCCACAGTACAGCAGTCATGTTGTCCAGGAGCCATGTCCCTCTATTGTGCACTGCCCACTCCTCATCTGATACCCAGGTGTGGCCCTTACATGCAGGGAATTCTGTCACTTAGGACTGTGTCCTTGCAGTTTGCTTGACTCAAGGTGGGAGACAGCATCTGTTTCCCTGACTCTGTGGTGGGCATCATGGGTGGGTCCATTGCTTACACAATGCCTGTATTCTGACATGTATTCAGCGTGTTACTTTGATCTGTGGTCCAATTGCTGAGCTGATCCACCACATGTGGCTGGGGTACCTGGCACACACCCATGCTGCGGGTGGGAACAATGTTTGGGCCCCAGGAGTATGTATATGACGTGTGTCACACATACTTAGCCAGCTGCCTACAGTCCAGGGCTCATCCCTCATTCATGTGGGGCTGGACAGTCATGCCTACTCCAGGCCATACAATACACTCTGTACTCCCACTCCCGTGTATCAGAGGACACATTGTGCACAGTGATTTGACCCCTCAGGTGTCTGCCTCTGTGTCAGTGTGCTGTGGATTAGTCGCCAGGACTGCTGTGGAGTTTCTTGGTAGGGGCTCAGCATGCCACTGGAGATGTGACCATAGGAGACGATGCTTGTGTGACACATAGGTGTCTGATCAGCTGCCCATGCAGACTGGGGCATGTAAATGTGAAGTTCAGGCAGCTGTTCCCCATGCACAGCAGAGTGTGAGGGGCTCAGGTTCAGAGGGTAGTGTCACAGGTCTCCCATATGTCCAATAGGTATGACCTGGACAGATGAGGGTTAAGAGGATGTGTTGTGGGGGGGATGTACATGTGCACTTGTGCAGCTCCAGGACTTGCATTCCCCATGACCTACTATTGTGACACAGTGCAGAGTGTTGTTGTCTGGCTGCAAAGTCATACATCACTGAGACAGTGATGTATGACTTTGCAGTCATGCCTCCGCCATGGCATGTGTCTACTGATTGGTGATCCTGCAGGGGAGTGACATGTGCTACATGCACACCATAGTGGCGCTGGCTATCAGGACATGGGTGCATCATGGTGTCTGTCGCTGGAATGCATCACATGCATTTCCTATTTGACTCTGGGCATCCCTTACATCCGTGAACCTGTACTGACTCAGTGGCAAGAGCTGTGATGTGTCCACACCGTGTCCTCTGCACTGTCCAACTACTGTGTACTTGGTGCATGTGTCAACACTGGGGTGTTGCAATCCAACAGACACCAGACAGATGGGTGCAAGGCCATGTGGGATGTGAGTGCCATGCTTGGCATCAGACTGACAATTGACTTCTCCTGTTCAATTAGGGCACTTTTAGCAATGTACAACTAATGATGCCAGGGCTTGCTCTGTAATGTGCTGTGCTCACAGTGGTGTGTGCGTTTGGTGCAGGTGACTGATGTCTGTCTGTTTCCCCATTGTTTGCAGATACATCCACGGCCACGGAAGGGGACAGCTCCACGGACCAGGAGGAGCCAGAGAGCCAGACTGGGTCAGCAGCCGAGGAGTGGTCGGAGGGACCCAGTGGCACGGAGGGCGAGGGGAGCCACACCGAGGAGTCCTCAGCAGCATCCACCTCAGCTGAGGACCAGAGCAACTCGGAGGATGACTCCCTTGTGGAGGCGGGTGTCAGCAGCCACCACACCCCAGCTAGTGTTGCTGTCCCCGCCACCACCAGCACCACCACCGCCCTCCCATCGGCTCCCATTCCCCAGGTCCGTGGAGGCTCCCATGTCCGGGAGCGTGTCTCCTTTGGGCCAGGCACCGCACCCCCTGCCCCTGTGTCCCCTGCTGCCCTGAGTGAGGAGTCTGTGTACCTCCTTCGCCAGCTCCATGTAGGGCAGACAGCCATGCTGAGTGTCCTCCATGCGCACACCGCGCTGTTGACTCAGCTGGTGTCGTTCATGGAGGGCATCTCATCGGGCATGTCTGACCTACAGAGGGGCAATAGGTCCATGGACTCCTCCCTGACGGCAGCAGTGTCCCTCCTCAAACGGTCCCTCACCCCTCCTGCCTCTGCTCCATCCACACTCCCCAGCACCTTACCCATCCCAGGCACACACACACTGGCACAGGCACACACCAGCACACACACATCCAGCACACTGACACACACGCCAATGACAAAACGCACACGCACGCACATTCAGGGGACTGAAGCCAGACTCACAGGGGATGGGGCCCTGGAACACACACACGCATCCACATGCACTGCGCAGTCCTCAGTTCCCTCTCCCTCCAAAGCACCCTCCCTTGCCTCACCTGCAACCCCAAAGTCACAGCAGCTCTTCCTCTGTGACCTCGGCCTCTTCCCCACCGATGAAGCTGCTCCAGCATCCCGGGGGAAGAGGAAGCCCACCCACACGGAGCAGAGTGCCCCTCGCCCCCGGACACCCTCCCCCAGGCGCAGACGGACTGAGGCCCCCACCCGCAAGTCCCCCCGGAGTGCTAAGAGCAAGACCCCGCCACCACCCTGCAGCTCAGGCACAAGGTCTCCGTCCTCCATCCCTCAGGCCCCCACTGCACAGGTGCCCCCACCACACCCTGCCCCAGGTTCCCCCACCCACAGATATACCATCCCCAAGATGCTCCGGCCTTCTCCCCCTGCCACTTGCTCTCCCAGCACCACACCCCCCGCTGCGCTTGTCTGTGCCACTGATGTGGTGAGGGTGTCCCCCCTCTGTCCAACCCACCTTGCCTGTTCCCCATTCTCCTCCCCTGGAGGTAGGCACTGCAGTGGAGTCCACTACCGCCCTGTCTGACTTGGGCACTGCAGTGGCGGACCTGTCCACCCCATCTGCAGGGTCCACTGCAGTTGTGCCGGCACCCACGACATCTGTGTCATGCCCCCCAGTTGTGCCGGCACACACCATGTCAGACACCTCCACTGCAGTTGTCAGTGGCTCTCCTGCACCCACCACCCCTTCCCTGACTCCCCCTGGTGAGCCCTGATCCTGTCCCTGCGGTGCCTGGCCTGCCCCCCGGTTGCCCCTCCTAGTGGATTGTCCCTGGTATTGTGCAGGCATGCGTAGGGTGACATCTGCCAGTGTCACCCTGTTTGAACTTTGACAATGGACTGGCCATTGGCCTTTGCTCTTTTTCAGGACTTCGTTTGGCCTCAACACATATGCTGAATAAAGCAACTTTCTTTTCTCTAGTGCTCATGCTTCAGATGTACATGTTGTTGGTGCAGCTAACCATGCCCTTGCTGCAGTGATGGTGATATCTGGTCTCATGATTATGAAGTGTTACTGTGCAGGAACCCATGTGGTCCAGGGGGAATGTGTCCTATCATGTGGTGTATCCATGTCATCAATAGCAGCATCTGAGGGTGTCATGTGTTCAGTATTTGGCAATGGGTTTCCTACTTACATTGGCAATTTCATATCTGTGGCTTCCACCCCTGCACATCTGTTGTGCCTGCCATCGTTGCATTTGTCTACTTCCCTGACCGTGTTGCCATCTCCAGTGGACATGCAGGTTTGGGCATCAATGGGGAGGGACTCATCCGTGTAGTCAGTGCAACATTGCTATACAAGTGTGTTGGATCTGTGCTGATGATTCCGTTGGCACATCCATGACCAGGCTGATGTGATGGGAGCCCTCATTTGGTGCTAATTGTTGATTGTGTGACCAAGTGCTCAGCTGACATGATGGGGCCCTACTGAGGCAACATATGGCACAGCTTTCCTCACACAGGAGTGGAGTCCCCTCATGGCAGTGTGTACACGTGTGACATTGCCTGCACCCAAGGTGTGTGTTGTATGTGCATGTCTGTGTGTTCACTTCCATTCATCTGCGCATGCTGTGATCCCTAGTGTTGTACCTGTTTGTGATGCTTGCTGACTTGAGCTATGTTCCCCCAAAGTCTTCTCCCTGTGTTCTCTGTGATGTGGGTGCATGGCACATTACTGGTCATCAGGGTGTCACCCATAGGTGTGTTTGCTGTCAGGGCTGAGTTTGTGTGCAGACGCAGATGGGTCACAGTCAGGTTTCCCCTTGGCACTTGTTGTTTGCCCCTGTCATGTGATTTCCAGTTTGTGTTATCTTTCAGTGATTGTGACATGTTGTGTGTGTGACTGCTGCCACTCCTCAGGGTCAGAGCTGCAATGTTGGAAGTTGTCTATGTGTGTTCTTTGTGGGTGACCTTGGCTTCTTCATTGGTGTGTGACTGTGGCTGGGATCCCATTGGTCGGTGTGGTATTGCCGTCATGTCCATGTACAGCGTAGTGTGCAGTGTGTCAGACATTCAGGAGTCTTGTTGAGTGTCCATGTGTGATGTGTTTCTACACCTTGGTTCCCACCCACCACCCTGGAATAGTCATGGGTGCATGTGCAATGTCACCAGTGCATGTGTACTTCACTGCTGCACATTGTTGGAGGTCGAGGGGTGTGGTGTTGAGTGTGTGCAGATGAGAGTTGTTGCCCGGCTAGGCCCCTGCCTCCATGTTGGCCTTGGCTTACTGGCCATGCTGATTGATTTGTGCTTGTGTAGGTGTGATGGTAGTTTGTTGCTCAGGACACCTGACTGTGGTTCATAGTGTGAACGACATTTAGCTTTGTCATCACAGTGGTATTTTTATTCAGCCCAGGGTCACCACATTGTGGGGGCCCTGGGGGTGGTGCTGTGGTGTGTCTGTGACTTGCTGTGTCAGTTGTTGTTCCTACGTGCCTGTGTGACATGTGTGTTTTGTGCTCCCTCTCACCTGACAATGCCTGCTTGCCCACATAGGGGATTTGGATCCATGAGTTACCTTAGTGTGGCAGTGTATGCACATCTGTATGATTGGTATTCAGCTCTCCTCATGTGTTGTGTGGTTGCCTGGGGACACTGGCACCCCCACCCCTCACCTGCTGTGTATGATGACAGTGTTGGTCTGCCTGTTTGTGTTTGTGCATCTGCACCACTGCATTGGCATATCTTGGGTGTGCCATTGGCTGTATGTTGTTTGGTGTGTTTCCCCTGCTGTCCCTGGGACTCCTAGGTCATCGGTCAGCACAGTGATCATGGTTTGTGTGTCCCATTGCTGCCATGGTATGGTATCTGTTCACCTCACATCTGCTGTCTCCACAGGGTATCTGCATTTGTGTGCCCATTGGTGCAAATATGTGGTTCTGCATTCTGATGGTCACTTCTGTCATTGTGTCATTGATGACTGTTGACGGTCTCAGCCCCCATGGGTGTTGTTTGTCTGCACATGGCCAAAGGAATGTTACATTTGCACTGCAGTATTTGGCTCCCCCAATTTATGTTGCAATGGGACACATACACTACTTTGCCACAGATGAGTTTTTGGTTCTGTGAGCAGGAATGATCCATGCAGTTTGGCAGTTGCAGCTCTTTCTTTGTCAACAATTACCTTTTGGTCACTGTGATGATGAGGGTGTAGACCCCATTGCCACAATGGTCAAAATGTGCTTCAGCTATGGACCCCACACTTGCCTTTTGGTCACTGTGATGATGGGGGTTTAGACCCCATTGCCACAATGGTCAAAATGTGCTTCAGCTATGGACCCCACACTTACCTTTTGGTCACTGTGATGATGGGGGTTTAGGCCCCATTGCCACAATGGTCATGGGCTGCTTGCATTGTGGGTGCCACACACATATATGTGTGGCACATGTGCTAGGGGGTCACATTGTATGTTGAAAGTCATGTTCGGTGTTGTAGGCATTTGACACAGCCTACACACGCTTGTCATGGTGGTGGGGGGATGTCTTAATCTTGCATTCCCTAGGTTGTGGTGTGCTTGTTGTGTCATGCATTGTCCATCCTATGAGTGGGGGTGGTAGTAGTGGTAGGCATCCAGCCCCCCTGGGTGAGGGTGGTAGTAGTGGTAGGCATCCTGCCCCCCTGGGTGAGGGTGGTAGTAGTGGTGGGCATCCTGCCCCCCGTGGGTGAGGGTGGTAGTAGTGGTGGGCATCCTGCCCCCCTGGCTAAGGGTGGTAGTAGTGGTGGGCATCCTGCCCCCTGGCTAAGGGTGGTAGTAGTGGTAGGCATCCTGCCCCCCGTGGGTGAGGGTGGTAGTAGTGGTGGGCATCCTGCCCCCTGGCTAAGGGTGGTAGTAGTGGTAGGCATCCAGCCCCCCTGGGTTGGGGTGGTAGTAGTGGTAGGCATCCAGCCCCCCTGGCTAAGGGTGGTAGTAGTGGTAGGCATCCTGCCACCCCTGGGTGAGGGTGGTAGTAGTGGTAGGCATCCAGCCCCCCTGGGTGAGGGTGGTAGTAGTGGTGGGCATCCTGCCCCCTGGCTAAGGGTGGTAGTAGTGGTAGGCATCCAGCCCCCCTGGCTAAGGGTGGTAGTAGTGGTAGGCATCCAGCCGCCCCTGGGTTGGGGTGGTAGTAGTGGTAGGCATCCTGCCCCCTGGCTAAGGGTGGTAGTAGTGGTAGGCATCCTGCCACCCTGGCTAAGGGTGGTAGTAGTGGTAGGCATCCTGCCCCCCGTGGGTGAGGGTGGTAGTAGTGGTGGGCATCCTGCCCCCTGGCTAAGGGTGGTAGTAGTGGTAGGCATCCAGCCCCCCTGGGTGAGGGTGGTAGTAGTGGTAGGCATCCTGCCCCCCTGGCTAAGGGTGGTAGTAGTGGTAGGCATCCTGCCCCCTGGCTAAGGGTGGTAGTAGTGGTAGGCATCCTGCCACCCTGGCTAAGGGTGGTAGTAGTGGTAGGCATCCTGCCCCCCTGGGTGAGGGTGGTAGTAGTGGTAGGCATCCTGCCCCCTGGTTGAGGGTGGTTGGCATCCAGCCCCCCTGGGTTGGGGTGGTGGCGCGCATTCAGGCCCCTGTGTGCATATGTGGCATTGGTGATGGGCATCCCGCCCCTATGGTGCTGCTGTTGCAAGTATATTCAGATTCCCAGTGTATGTGTGTGATGTGTCGTGTACGTGTTGTATGTGTTTTGTGGTTGGTGTCTGACTTACCTTCTGCGCCGTACGCGTCCGTGCCTGTTCCGGTAGTAGATGTAGAATATTGGTATGATCGGGACGAAGGGATTCATGGTTGGTTCGTGTCGTTCGTCCTTCTCGTTGCTTCGCGTCGTCCTCGTCGCTTGGCTTCGTCCTCGTCGCTTCGCTTCGTCCTCGTCGCTTCGCGTCGTCCTCGTCTGTGCTGTGTTCGTCTCGTAGCCGTGGATCGTGTTGTGGCGCGATTCGGAGCTTATGTGCGCCTCTCCCGGATGCTTTGACGTGCCGTGCGTAGCGACGGGTTCGGCGCGTACGGAAAGCGCATCGTACTTGTCCGGCCGGACGGGGCTGCATTTTCCCTTCCGTGCGACTCGATTCGGCGTTTCCGGATTCGCCTCGGTCGGAGAACAGGACCTGGTTTGGGTGAGTACGGCTCGGCCGGAATTTTTGCTGTTGTGCGCATCGTACTTGCTCGTTCGGTGTGCTGTACGGATCGGTCGGGAAACTGGCTTTCGCATGGCTTTTTTCCCGACCGAATGGTATTGGGTGCGCCTCCGACCGAGATCGGAATCGGCCCCTAAATTTTGACTTTCGATATTACTTACTTCTATATTATGACAATCGATATTTCTTACCTGATTTTCGATATTCTGCACCACTATATTTTGTCAATTCGATATTCTGTCCATTCTATATTAAAAACTCAATATTTTGGCAATTCGATATTTAAAACTCGATATTATGACTGTTTACCATTACCCTGATAAATGGTCATATAAACGGTTCCCATATAAAACCACATTCTATATCATATATATATCAATAAAACAGCCATCTTGACATATATTCATACATATATACTCCTCATTAAAGGCATGTTAATTTCGTACCCCTGCTGTGTTGCAACGCCCGCTGACTGACACAATGGTCGATATGAACATATAATAATTTCAAGCTAATATTTATATATAGCTAAGTTCCTCTGGACTTCTGCGGTTCATGTTAACATATCAGGTATAATGTATTGGAGCTGATTTTCGCCATTGCCTGTAAATTCAGAATAGTACCCTTATATATCATATAGCAATACATAACTTTGATTATGTCTTGAAGGATCCATTCATAAAAGTAATTAATAAAACTGCTTTGTGTTCTATTACCTAACCACCCTTAATTAAAGTGCAATGTTCTAATAAAGTGCACACTGCATGTTAAAGTGCTAATTTTATGGTTTTCACCATTCTCTGAAGCATTGTAGCAGCAAAAAATCATAACTATGGGGTCGATTCCGATGTCGGCCGGAAGCACACCTAACAGCATTCGTCTGGAAAAAATACCAGCCGAACGCGTGTTTTCCGACCGACTCGAACACTCTACCGAACGAACAAGTACGATGCGCATAACAGCCCAGATTCCGAGCGAGCCGTACTTACCCAATCCAGCTCCTTTCTCCGCCCGAGCCGGATCCGTAAACGCCAAATCGAGTCGCACGGAACCAAATACACTGCACCTGCTGGCCGGACTAGTACGATGCGTCTTCCGTACGCGCCGAACCCGTCGCTACGTCCGGCACGTTTCAGCATCCGGGAGAGCCGCACATAAGCTCCGTTTCGTGTCACAAAACGATCCACGGCTACGAGACGAACAAGCCAGCGACGAGTACGAGTCGAAGACACGAGAAACCCGAACGAGACGACCCAACCATGAATCCCATCGCGCAGGTCCTACCAATACTCTACATCTATTACCGGGACCGGTTCGGACGCGTACGGCGCAGACGGTAAGTCAAACACCAACAATACAAACTAACTACACGTACCTAAAATATGTCACACACACATAGGGATGCACAAATGACGTACACTAGCAACTGCACAATCATAGGGGTGGGATGGGCATCACCAATGCCATACACACCCATAGGTGCCTGGATGCCTGCCACCACCACCACCCCTACTCAGGGGGGGCTGGATGCCAATCACTACCACCACCCCTACTCAGGGGGCCCTGGATGCCTATCACCACCACCACCCCTATTCCTGGGGGGCTGGATGCCTATCACTACCACCACCCCTACTCAGGGGGGGCTGGATGCCTATCACTACTACCATCCCCACTCATGGGGGCTGGATGCCTATCACTACTACCATCCCCACTCATGGGGGGATGGATGCCTATCACTACTACCATCCCCACTCATGGGGGCTGGATGCCTATCACTACCACCACCCCTACTCAGGGGGCTGGATGCCTATCACTACCACCACCCCTACTCAGGGGGGCTGGATGCCTACCACTACCACCACCCCTACTCAGGGGGGCTGGATGCCTATCACTACTACCATCCCCACTCATGGGGGCTGGATGCCTATCACTACTACCATCCCCACTCATGGGGGCTGGATGCCTGCCACTACCACCACCCCTACTCAGGGGGGGCTGGATGCCTATCACTACCACCACCCCTACTCAGGGGGGGCTGGATGCCTATCACTACTACCATTCCCACTCATGGGGGGATGGATGCCTATCACTATTACCATCCCCACTCATGGGGGATGGATGCCTATCACTACTACCATCCCCACTCATGGGGGGATGGATGCCTATCACTACTACCATCCCCACTCATGGGGGGCGGGATGCCTATCACTACTACCATCCCCACTCATGGGGGGCTGGATGCCTATCACTACTACCATCCCCACTCATGGGGGGCTGGATGCCTGCCACTACCACCACCCCTACTCAGGTGGGCCTGGATGCCTATCACTACCACCACCCCTACTCAGGGGGGCCTGGATGCCTATCACTACCACCACCCCTACTCAGGGGGGGCTGGATGCCTATCACTACCACCACCCCCACTCATGGGGGGATGGATGCCTTTCACTACCACCACCCCAACTCAGGGGGGGCTGGATGCCTATCACTACCACCACCCCTACTCAGGGGGGCCTGGATGCCTATCACTACCACCACCCCTACTCAGGGGGGGCTGGATACCTATCACTACCACCACCCCTACTCATAGGACGGGTAATGCATGACACAACCAGCATACACCCACATAAGGAATAACAGAAAATTACATCCACCCAAACACCATGACAAGCGTGTGTAGTCTATGTCAAATGCCTACAACACTGAACATGACAATGAACATACAATGTGACCCACTATCACATGGGTCACACATAAAGGTGTGTGGCCTCCACAATACAAGCCGACCATGGCCACTGTGGCAATGGGGCCTAAAGGCCCATCACCACAGTCACCAAAAGGTAAGTGTGGGCTCCATGGCTGATGTACCTTTTGATCAGTGTGGCAATGGGGCCTAAAGGCCCATCACCACAGTCACCAAAAGGTAAGTGTGGGCTCCATGGCTGATGTACCTTTTGATCAGTGTGGCAATGGGGCCTAAAGGCCCATCACCACAGTCACCAAAAGGTAAGTGTGGGCTCCATGGCTGATGTACCTTTTGATCAGTGTGGCAATGGGGCCTAAAGGCCCATCACCACAGTCACCAAAAGGTAAGTGTGGGCTCCATGGCTGATGTACCTTTTGATCCATGGCTGATGTACCTTTTGATCAGTGTGGCAATGGGGGCCTAAAGCCCCATCACCACAGTCACCAAAAGGTAACTTTCGGCATGGTAAAAGCTGCCAAAGACAAACTGTATGGATGAATCCTGGTCACACAACAACTAAAACATCTGTGGCTTAGTAGTGCTTGTGTCCCATTGCAACATAGATTGGGCGAGGCTAACAGTGCAGTGTCACAGAAACATCGTTTTGGCCATGTGCATACAAACATCACACATGGGGGACCACATTGTCAACATTCAGCCAATAACACAATGACAGAAGTGACCATCATGATGCTGACCCACATATCTGCACCAATGGACACACAAATGTTGATATCCTGTGGAGACTGTCGATGTCAGGTGAACAAATACCATACCATGGCAGCAATGGGAGATACAAACCATGGTCATTGTGCTGACTGATGACCTAGGAGTCCCAGGGAGAGCAGGGGAAAACAAGCAAACTACATACAGCCAATGGCACACTACAGAAATGCCAATGCAGCGATGCAAATGCACTAACACAAACAGGCAGACTCACACTGCATATCAAAATCAACAGGTGATGGGGGTGTGCCAGTGTCCCCAGGCAACCACACAACACATGAGGAGGCCTGAATCACAGTTACACAGATGTGTATACAGTGCCACACACAAGTAACTCATGGATTGGATTCCCCTATGTGGGCAATCTGGCATCGGTAGATGAGATGGAGCCCAAATTACACATGTCACACAAGCTTGTAGGAACAGCAACTAACACAGCAAGAGACAGACCCACCACAGCACTACCCCCAGGGACCCCACATTGTGCTGACACTAGCCTGCATGACAATCCCACTGTGATGACAAAGCTAGATGTCGTTCACACTCTGAACCACAGCCATGTGTCCTGAGCTACAAACTACCATCACACCTACACAAGCTACAATCAATCAGCACGGCCTGCCAGCCAAGGACAATATGGAGGTAGGGGTCTAGCCGTGCAACAACTCACATTTGCACACTAAACACCACACACCCTGATCTCCACCAATGTGCAGCAGTGAAGCTCACATGGACTGGTGACATTGCACATGCACCCATGAAAATCCCAGGGGTGGTGGGGGAACTAAGGTGCTGAAACCCATCACACATGCCCACTCAACATGACTCGTCTATGTCTGACACACAGCACAGTACGCCGTACATGCGCATGACGTGAAATCCACAACAAACAATGGGATCCTGGCCATAGTCACACACCAATGAAGAAGCCAAGGTGACACACAAAGAACACACATACACAACTTCCAACATTGCAGCTCTGACCCTGAGGAGTGGTAGCAGTCACACACACAACGTGTCACAATCACTGAAAGCTACCACAAACTCTAAATCACATTACTTGTGTAAACAACAAGTGCCAAGGGGAATGTTGAATGTGTCCCATCAGCGTTTGCCCACATCCCCAGCCCTGACAACAAAGACAATCTGGGATGAGAACCTCATGAACATAAGTTTGCCATGCACCCACATCACGGAGAAACCAGGTCCAAGATGCTGGATGAACACATACCAACTCTGCAAGCATCACAAACAGGAACATCCCTAGGGACACTGTCTGTGTATGAAAAGGGAAGGGAACATGCACAGACATGCTCACACAACACACAACACGGGCACACGCAATGTCACCAGAATACACACTTCCATGAGGGCACTACACTCCTGCGGAAGGTCCGCTGTGCCAAACCTTGTCTGTGCACGACTCAAACATGTCAGCAGGACACTCCGTCAGTGAGTCAACAACTACAACACACAGAAGCCTCTGCTCACATCAGCCTGGGTACGGGAGTGTCACGTCAGTCATCTGCAAACACCCAAAACACCTGGCAAACATGTTGTACTGTACACACAGATGAGTCCTTCAACATTGATGTGCAAAACTGCATGTCCAGTGGAGATGGGCACACAGTCAGGGAATTGGAACATTGAACAGTGCTAAGCCCACCAGATGTGCATCAGTGTAAGACAAATATGTTCATTTACGAATGCAAAACGTACATCCCTGTGTCAAATGATGAACATCACACCCTCAGACTGCAGCAAAGGATGCCATAGATCTACACAACAACAGGACACATATCCTATGGACGACATGGAGTCCATCACAGCAACACTTCATTTTCCTGATGTGATCACTATAACTACTGCAAATGCAGGAAGCTACTCATGTACATCATGTACATCAAAAGAAAAACCAAAATTAAACAAAAGGAGGCTTTATTCAGCAAATGTTAGTGAAAAGTCCGAAGTCCAAAAGAAACTAAGGCCAATGGCCAGTCCAATAACACAGTCCCAACAGGGTGATAAGTCTGAAATGCTCATCCATTGCTTGCCTGCACTGGTAGGGACAGGGGACATCCCTCTTGGAGGGGCATACAAGGGGCAGGCCAGGCACCGCAGGGACAGGATCAGGGGATGGCAGAGTGAGGCAGTGAAGGGGTGGTGGGTGCAGGAGTGTCACCGGCAACTGCAGTGGAGGTGTCTGACTCAGCGGGGGCCAGCACCACCGTGCTACACAAGTCAGTTGCTGTGGGTGGTGCAACCACTGCAGTGGGCTGGTCTGATGAAGTGGACTGGGTCCCCACTGCAGTGCCTGAGTCAGACGGGGTGGTTGTGGACTCCACTGCAGTGCATAACTCCAAGGGAGTGGAAGGGAGGGCAGATGAGGTGGGCAGGACAGAGGGGGGACCCGGTCCCCACACCAGTGCCACTAACAGGCAGAGCGTCTGGGTTGGGGGTGGAAGAGCAAGTGGCAGGGGGGGAGGGCCTAAGCAGTCTGGGGATGCGGTATCGGTGTGTGGGGGAACCTGGGGCAGGGTGTGGCGGTGGAACCTGTGGAGTGGTGGCCTGGGGGATGGAGGTGAGAGACTGGGTGGTTGACTTGCAGGGCGGTGGCGGGGTCTTGCTCTTCCGGGACCGGGGGGACTTGCGGGTGGGGGCCTCACTCTGCCTGCGCCTGGGGGAGGGTGTCCTGGGGCGAGGGGCACTCCCCTCTGTGTGGGTGGACTTCCTCTTCCCCCGGTATGCTGGATCAGCAGGATTGGAGGGGAAGAGGCCGAGGTCACACAGGAAGATCTTCTGTGTCGTTGGGGTAGCAGGCGAGGCAAGGGTAGGGGTCTTGGAGGGAGAGGATGTGGAGGACTGCGGAGTGAATGTGGATGCGTGTGTGTGTGTGTCTTCCCCATCCCCTGTGTCTGTGGTATCAGTCCCCTGAGGATGCTTGTGTGCACGTCTTGCCTTTCTCTTGGGTGTGTCTGTGCTGCTCGTGTCGGTGTGCTTGGGTGAATGTGCAGGTGTGCATGTGCTTTGGACAGGTAGGGTGGTAGGAAGTGTGGATGGGGCAGAGGTGGGAGGGGTGAGGGACTGTTGGAGGAGGGACACTGCTGCCGTCAGGGAGGAGTCCATGGACCTATTGCTCCTCTGTAGGGCAGACATACCCGTTGAGATGCCCTCCATGAACGACACCAGCTGTGTCAACAGAGTGGTGTGTGCATGGAGGACAGTCAGCATTGCTGTCTGCCCTACATGGAGCTGCCGAAGGAGGTACACAGACTCCTCACTCAGGGCAGCAGGGGACACAGAGGCAGGGGGTGCAGTGCCTGGCACGAAGGAGACACGCTCCCGAGCACGGGAGCCTCCACGGACCTCAGGAATGGGAGCCAATGGGAGGGCGGTGGTGGTGGTGGTGGTGGGGCCAGACAGACTAGCTGGGGTGTGGTGGCTGCTGACACCCACCTCCACAAGGGAGTCATCCTCCGAGCTGCTGTGGTCCTCAGCTGAAGTGGATGGTGCTGAGGACTCCTCGGTGTGGCTCTCCTCGCCCTCCGTGCCACTGGGTCCCTCTGACCACTCGTCGGACGCTGACCCAGACTGGCTCCTCTGCTCCTCCTGGTCCGTGGAGCTGTCCCCTCCTGTGGCCGTGGATGTATCTGCAAACAATAAGGGAAACAGACAAACATCAGTCACCTGCACTGACCGCACACACCACAGTAAGTACAGCACATCACAGAGCAAGCCCTGGCATCTTTAGTTGAACATTGCCAAAAGTTATCACACAGATTAGGAGAAGCCAATTGTCAGTCTGATGGTCAACCATGGAACAGACACCCCCCCTGCCCTTGCACTCATCTGTCTGGTGCCTGTCTGATGGCAATACCCCAGTGTGGACACACGCACCACCTACACAGTGGTTGGACATTGCTGAGAACACGGTGAAGTATGTGAACATGCCCAACTCACATCTCTTGCCACTGAGTCAGTGCAGGTGTCTGGATAAATGGACGGCCTGAGTCTAAAAAGAAATGCATTGGATGCATACCAGCACCAGACCCCATGAAGCACCCATGTCCGGATAGTCAATGCCACAATGGGGTGCCTGTTGCACATGTCACCCCCTGCAGGATCACCCTTAGGAAGTTTAATGCCATGACACAGGCATGCCTGCAAAGTCATACATCACTGTCTCCAGTCACATGGCCATGTTAGCCAGCAAACAACAGTCTGCACTGTGTCACTATCCTAGGACATGGGGAAGGCAAGTAATGTAACTGACAAGTGCACATGTCCATCCCCCACTAACCACATCATCTGAACCCGTATTTGTACACTGCACACCATTTGGACAAATGGGAGACATGAAACACTACTCCCTGAACCAGAGCACCTCACAGTGTGCTGTGAATGATGAACAGCTGCCTGAAAGTCACAGTCGCATACACCTGTCTGCACAGTCAAGTGATCAAACACCTATGAGTCACAGAAGTCTTGTCTCACATGGTCCAATAGCAGATGGCATGCTGACCCCTAACCGAAAGACATCACAGGAGTCACGACAACGTAGTCACAGCACAACGACACAGAGGCAGACACCTGAGGCAACATTTCACTGAGCACAGCATGTCAGCTGATACACGGGAGTGGGAGTACAGAGTGTATTGTATGCCCTGTAGTAGGCATGACTGTCCGGCTCCACCTGCAAGATGGATGAGCCCTGGTCAGTGGGCAGGTGGCTAAGCATGTGTGACACACTTGACATACATACTCCTGAGGCCCAAACAATGTACCCACCCGCAGAATGGGGGTGTGGCAAATACCCCAGGGACATGTGGTGAATTAGATGTGCAAGTGGATCACATATCAAAGTTACACCCAGACTACATTGCACGACTCAGGCATTGTGTGAGCAACTGACCCACCCATGAAGGCAAACACAATATCACGGGAACAAAAGCTGTCACCACCTTGAGCAAAGCTAAATGCTAGGACCCTGTACCCGAGTGACACAATTATCCTGAGCGTAAGGAGCACACCGGCGCATCAGATGGGTAGTGGCCATGTCACAATAGAGGGACATGGGTACTGGACAACAAGACTGATGTACTGGGGAAGTTTAACCAGGCCAGAGGAGGGTACATAGCATGTTAGACAGAGTTCACAGTGCAGTCTTTGACTCACCCCTCCTTGCTGCTGTCTGGCCTTCAGCTGCCCATCCAGCTCCGGGAACACCACCGGCAGGATCTGGAGCATGTGGGGGTCAGGGTCCGGTGTCCGCCCCTCCTGCGAGGAGGCGACAGCTTCAGCTGGACCCTTGCGATCCTCCGGGTCCAGCCACAAAGGTCCTGCCACCTCTTCTGGCAGTTGCGGATCCTGCGCTTGTAGACCCCCACGGATCGGACTGCCCGGATGATGTCCAGCCAGATGTCCTGCTTCCGATGGGCATCAACCTGTGAGGATGACAAAGTGAAAAGGCCATTACTACACATGCAACATATCCGTGCATCACACAGTTGGAAAGACATGTCTCAATCACAGGGGCATATGATGTACACAGGCAGTGCAACGAGGGCTATGGACAGTTTGCCAGCAGTTACTACATGGTATCATTGCATAGGAAGTGAACCTTGTTTGAATGCACTGTTACTCCACTGTACCTGTTCAGTGCAAGTGACTACACACTTTGGGGGGTGCAAACTACTCAGTGGGCATGATAGCCAGTGGTGTGCACACTGTAAATCCTGCTAGTCAGACAACATGCACAATTAGTAAGGCAGTGGACAGCACACTCACCTGTTCCCCTGGTGTCCCATACAGCTTGCTGTACTGTGGAAGGAGGTTGTCCAGCAGGGCCTGGTTCTCCTCATGGGTGAAGGCTGGGGCTCTCTCCACAGTACGTGCCATTGCAGTAGCCAGAGGATGCAGAGACAGCAGCAGTGTAGTGGCAGATGTCGTCCTGGAGCATGTAGTGCAGGCAAGTGAGCTCTCAGGGGAACAGCCAGCATTATATGTGTGCTGCAGAGGCAGATACTGTGCCATGTGTCCAAAGTGATAGGTCCAAGTCGTTAGCATCTTCTGAATCTGACCAATCCATGGAATAGCAGCTCCAATACACGCCCACAGCATCCTTCAAAAACTCAACTTCATGACACCCATGAATTTGCAACATTGTTGTGGCTGGCCAACTGAATTCAGTGCATCAGACTCGTTGAAAATTCAAAAACGCATCCGTTGCCATGCCAGGCCCCAGCCAATGCGTGCGCACCGATCGGACCATTGCTGTACAATGCGTACCCGCCCACATGCAATGCAATGGTCCGAGCGGCAACACCGATCGGACCATTGCTGTACAACGCATACCCGCGATACAACGCGTACCCGCCCACATGCAATGCAATGGTCCGAGCGGCCACACCGATCGGACCATTGCTGTACAACGCGTACCCGCCCACATGCAATGCAATGGTCCGAGCGGGCACACCGATCGGACCATTGCTGTACAACGCGTACCCGCGATACAACGCGTACCCGCCCACATGCAATGCAATGGTCCGAGCAGGGAAAACCGATCGGACCATTGCTGTACAACGCGTACCCGCCCACATGCAATGCAATGGTCCGAGCGGGCACACCGATCGGACCATTGCTGTACAACGCGTACCCACCCACATGCAATGCAATGGTCCGAGCGGGCCCACCGATCGGACCATTGCTGTACAACGCGTACCCGCCCACATGCAATGCAATGGTCCGAGCGGGCACACCGATCGGACCATTGCTGTACCACGCGTACCCGCCCACATGCAATGCAATGGTCCGAGCGGGCACACCGATCGGACCATTGCTGTACAACGCGTACCCGCGATACAACGCGTACCCGCGCACATGCAATGCAATGGTCCGAGCGGCCACACCGATCGGACCATTGCTGTACAACGCGTACCTGCGATACAACGCGTACCCGCCCACATGCAATGCAATGGTCCGAGCGGCCACACCGATCGGACCATTGCTGTACAACGCGTACCCGCGATACAACGCGTACCCGCCCACATGCAATGCAATGGTCCGAGCGGCCACACCGATCGGACCATTGCTGTACAACGCGTACCCGCGATACAACGTGTACCCGCCCACATGCAATGCAATGTTCCGAGCGGCCACACTGATCGGACCATTGCTGTACAACGCGTACCCGCGATACAACGTGTACCCGCCCACATGCAATGCAATGGTCCGAGCGGCCACACCGATCGGACCATTGCTGTACAACGCGTCCCTGTACAGGTCACACGCATATGTCACCATGCTGGTCACTGGTGAACCTATGCCAGCCACATATACTTTCCAGGAACTCTGGGGCACACCTACTACACCACACCCAGTCCACACTGTATCTAAGGCATGTGTGGCAGCATGACCTTATCTGTGTATGGGGGTGTACATGTTGTTTTTGGGGTGGCACTTGGGGGCAGACACACCCAGGCTGTGCACATGTTAATGGGGACAGGGTCCTTTGTGTGTTGTGCACATGCCACTGGGATGTGCAACTGTTCTTTTTGGAGCATGTTGCATGGTCACATTTCCAGGTTGTGTATGTGTATGACATGTCACATACCCCAAGGCTCATGTGGGAAAGCATGTACGTCACTGGGTGGCCCATTGCCACAATAGTCATGTCCCTCCGCAGTCTGTGTGCATGTTGTGTTTCACATGTCTGACTCCATGTGCACAATGGGAGACAGTATCCACATCCACGTTGTTTGTGCATGGACTTAGATGTTGTGTGTGTGTCACAGACATCCATGTCTGTCCTGCAGAGGCTACAGGGGGACTACCTGTGGGAGTCATGTTTGTTTTTCTGACGTGTACATGATACGCCATATCATGCCAGTGTCCATGTGGCAAGACAGTGTCACTGGGAATCTACCTGTCAATGAGTTGTGATGCCTGTGGCGCATCTGTCCACACGTCACTGTGGTATGTGTGTGGAATGTGAGAGCAGTAAATGGGTACTGTGACACAGCCAAATGGTTTCACATAGCACACCCTGGGACCTGTTGTCCACACTTGTTGAACAGAGATGTTACATGATGTCCATGTAGGTGCCATATATGTCCAAACAGAACGAGACACACATAAAGTACTAGTGTTTGCTAATGATGTATCATGTGAACTACAGTATGGTGAATGGCACATGTGTGGGATGACTGACAATCTTCCTTTCTTCACCTCTGCACTGCAGGGCTCCTGCTGTCCATAGACCATTCCCAGACCTGGCAACGATGGTGGAACGTGACAGCATCCGACTGTACCGCTTCACCAGCAGCTGATTGAGGATTTGGCAGTGCGGTTGGACCCACATTTGCAGCCTGGCCGGCCGTATCCTACAGCGCTGACCCCCAAGGTGAAGGTGATGGCAGCCCTACACTTCTTTGCCACCGGTACCTTTCAACACACTGTGGCATCTACTGGTGGTATGTCACAGACTATGTTCAGCCGTGTGCTACGCGATGTTTTGGTGGCAATGTTGAGATGCCTTAACCAGTACATCTATTTCCCACCACGTCACCGACTCACTGACGTCAAGAGTGACTTCTATGCCCTGGGGCTGATGCCACATGTCATTGGCTCCATTGATGGGACACATGTGGCTTTGGTACCACCACAGGCACATGAGCAGGCATACAGGAACAGGAAACATTACCATTCTGTCAATGCTCTGGTGGTATGTTTTGCAAACATGACCATCACACATGTGTGTGCCCGTTTCCCCGGTTCGGCACACGATGCCTACGTGATGAGGAGTAGTCGCATCCCGAGGATGATGTCACAGATGCCGAACCAGCGTGCCTGGCTTGTCGGTGTGTACTGACTTTGTACCATTGTGTGTGTTCTGCTATGTTGCTTTCCGCACACTTTTCAATATTGGCTAATGTGCAATTGTCTGTCTGTAGGTGACTCGGGATACCCCAACATGCCGTGGTTGCTGACACCCCTCAGGAACCCTGTGACACCAGCCCAGATGCGCTACAATGAGGCACATGGTCGGACGAGGAGGGTGATTGAGCGGACCTTTGGTCTCCTGAAGAGCCACTTCCGCTGCCTGGACAAAACAGGAGGCGCCCTCCCATATGCCCCAGCAAAGGTGTGCAAGATTGTCATCGTCTGCTGCATGCTCCACAACCTGGCAGTGCGGAAGGAGTTGCCTCTCATCCTGGATGACGATGACCAACGTCCGCCACCTGTGGAGGATCCAGGCCTGGGCCACGATGCCAGTGATGATGATGATGATGGTGATGGTGATGTCCGCACACAGCTCATAACCAACTTCTTCAGCTGAATGTGAGTATCCAGAGTGTTGTACTATCAATGAATTTGATTTGCATGATATGTGTGTGTGGTGCTCTGGTGCTGTTTGAGTGTGGCCATGTGCAACTTGACTGGATGCGTGCAGAGATGTGTCCTTGCAGGTGGTCTGTACTTGCCAACAGTGTAGACATGCTAACTTGCTTTTGTGTATTTAACTTGTGACAGGTATTAGACATGAGTATTGCCGTTCTGTGCTGTTCTTCAGTGCTTTTGACTGTGTGTCATGTCTGTCCTTCACAGGGTGCTGCCGGAGTTGTTAGAACAACTTGGATCCCCCGAATCCATGATTCAACTTCCAAGGTGGCAGCAGTTGTTTCCCTACAGGTGATGTGCCACACAACCCCTGGACTTTCTATCTTCTGCATTGTTTGACTTTGTGGCCACAGCCAGGTGGGATTAGCTTGCATTTGTAGTGGAAACAACATGTAGCAAATGTGTAATAAACCTGTTCTTCAGTTTGGGGTGTGCGTTGTCTGTAGTCACACATCTGAGTGACATTTGCTTACTGCACCTGTAGTGTAGTTGACACAGACTGTGAATATGTGTGGTGTCTCTGCATTGCACTGTATTTCCAGGCAACATCAGTGTAGGGGATGAGTCATATGGCCCTGGTGTGTATGTGTTGTGTGGCCCTAGTGGTGTGTCTCCCTCATATGTGTCACGTCGCCATGACTGCCATGATGGTGTTGGACTTGCTGTAGCAGTTAGCATGCACAGTGTCATTTTTCTGATCACCATCTCCATGACAGAGACCACGTTGGAATCACAACAGAGGCAGATATGGTGTTTCGGTGAGTTTATTTACAAAAGGTGTGGGGATGGTGCACAGGATGGTGGGTGCTGTACATAGAATTAGGAATCCAAAGTTCCCATGTGAATCGGAAGTCCTGGTAGATGAAATGTCCAGGGTATAGTCCACAGTCATCTGATGAATTTGTACAACTAGAGCTCCCCATGTCATGTGGGCGAGTTGGGTTGCCATCGACAGGGCGTGCAGTTTGCACACAGAGGAAAAGTTCCAGAACAGGTGTTGGCTTCCTGGGGGATGTAGCTGGCCATCGGCCTCTCAGTTTGGCCTCCTTGGACGGCCCCTCTTCTTGGGGGGGGGACCCTCAGGTGCAGGCTGCCGCGGTGCAGGGTACTCTCCGCCAGAGTCCTCCTCCCTCCCTGTGGCAGTTGCGGATGTAGTGGCAACAGATGTTGTGGGTGCACAGGGAGGTGAGGCCATGTTGGTGCTGATCTGGCGGAGGCATGTCAGTATGTCCCTATGCACCGCTGTGAGTTCTTGCAATGTGTCCCACTTGGACTCCATGCGAGACATGTGTGTCTCGACACGGGACATGTGGGAGTCCAAGCGGGCATGATGGGCAGCCTGCTGCTGTTGTATATCCTTGAGGATCCCCACTACCTGGGTGACCTCTCCGGTGCTGGTCTGGTACGCATCTGCAATGCGTGCCAGTTGTGGGTCATCACGCAGTCCAGACCCCTCTGCAAATAGCGACCTGTGTCTACCACCCCTCCCACCACCCCTAGGCAACACGTGCAGGGCCTGCGGTGCCACACACAGGTGACCGTGTGCCCACTTGGGTGTTGTTAGTGGGCTCGTTGGCAGCAGCTCCAGTTTGGTCCTGGGTCCCTGCGCTGTTGTCACCTGTGGTCCTTGGTGTGTCCGTGTTGGCAGGGGTGGCCTGTGTGTTGGCAGTTGTTGGAGGGGTGGGTGCAGGGGGTGCAGATGTTGGTCCTGCTGGTGCTGCATGATGACTGACACCGGAGGGTCCAGCTTGTTGTTCGCCATCCGAGGAGTGCAGAGGCTGATCCACACCAGTGAGCTCTGTGTCCCCCAGAGCCTGGGACAGGGACTCCTCCTCATCTGCTGCTGAGTCCCCATCATCACCTGTTTTGGGGAGAGACACAGATTGTATGGTATGTTTCTACAGGCATCAATTGTTCTAACACCTGACAGTTGTGACTGTACCTCTGGATGCGGGCCTGGACATTGCATTCTCCTCAATTGTGACAGTCAGAGAGTGATATTGGTGTAGCACATTGTCCTGCCAACCAGTGGCATGTCAATGTGAATGTTGAGGTGTGTGCCTGACCAGCATTGGTGGTATTTGGTTGCCATCCAGGCCTCCTTCTCCCCCCAGCCCAGATATCCCACCATGGAACATGCTTCCATTGCAGGGAGTGCAAGTTGTCTTTCAGGATGTCAGTCAGTGGTGTCCTGCTGTTGGTTGTTGCACAGTTGCCTGCAGGGCCTTGTGCTCCCCACAGCAGTACCCAGTGTCAGCCATCTTGTGAGTCCTTTTCCACTCCCTGTGATGTGAGCATGGTTCAGGGTGGTGTTGATGGGCCAATTGTGAGGCTGAGCAATTTCTGTGACTACCACTCCCATCATGCTATTGCCTCCACCCCCCTTCCCAGCATGCCCATCCTTCCTTCCTTTTGACTCTGCTTCCCTGTGGTGTGGGGTGCCTGTGCTGACAGGTTGGCTGAGAGTGTTCTCCTTGCGGTTGTTTGGCTACCAGTCCCAAGAGTGTCCCTGTGCTTCACACAGTATGAGCCCGGCTGGTTGGTCTTTGTGGGATCTTGAGTTAGAATGTGAGGCATTGCATTCTCCCAGGTGGGTTCTGTGGAGTTAGTGTTGAGGGTGTGTGTGAGGGGAGGTGCTTGTAACTATGGTCAGTGCTGTGAGTCCTCCTTCCCACCCAGCCAGATATCCCACCATGGAACATGCTTCTATTGCAGGGAGTGCAAGTTGTCTTTCAGGATGTCAGTCAGTGGTGTCCTGCTGTTGGTTGTTGCACAGTTGCCTGCAGGGCCTTGTGCTCCCCACAGCAGTACCCAGTGTCAGCCATCTTGTGAGTCCTTTTCCACTCCCTGTGATGTGAGCATGGTTCAGGGTGGTGTTGATGGGCCAATTGTGAGGCTGAGCAATATCTGTGACTACCACTCCCATCATGCTATTGCCTCCACCCCCTTCCCAGCATGCCCATCCTTCCTTCCTTTTGACTCTGCTTCCCTGTGGGGTGGGGTGCCTGTGCTGACAGGTTGGCTGAGAGTGTTCTCCTTGCGGTTGTTTGGCTACGAGTCCCAAGAGTGTCCCTGTGCTTCACACAGTATGAGCCCGGCTGGTTGGTCTTTGTGGGATCTTGAGTTAGAATGTGAGGCATTGCATTGTCCCAGGTGGGTTCTGTGGAGTTAGTGTTGAGGGTGTGTGTGAGGGGAGGTGCTTGTAACTATGGTCAGTGCTGTGAGTCCTCCTTCCCACCCAGCCAGATATCCCACCATGGAACATGCTTCTATTGCAGGGAGTGCAAGTTGTCTTTCAGGATGTCAGTTAGTGGTGTCCTGCTGTTGGTTGTTGCACAGTTCCCTGCAGGGCCTTGTGCTCCCCACAGCAGTACCCAGTGTCAGCCATCTTGTGAGTCCTTTTCCACTCCCTATGATGTGAGCATGGTTCAGGGTGGTGTTGATGGGCCAATTGTGAGGCTGAGCAATATCTGTGACTACCACTCCCATCATGCTATTGCCTCCACCCCCCTTCCCAGCATGCCCATCCTTCCTTCCTTTTGACTCTGCTTCCCTGTGGAGTGGGGTGCCTGTGCTGACAGGTTGGCTGAGAGTGTTCTCCTTGCGGTTGTTTGGCTACCAGTCCCAAGAGTGTCTCTGTGCTTCACACAGTATGAGCCCGGCTGGTTGGTCTTTGTGGGATCTTGAGTTAGAATGTGAGGCATTGCATTCTCCCAGGTGGGTTCTGTGGAGTTAGTGTTGAGGGTGTGTGTGAGGGGAGGTGCTTGTAACTATGGTCAGTGCTGTGAGTCCTCCTTCCCACCCAGCCAGATATCCCACCATGGAACATGCTTCCATTGCAGGGAGTGCAAGTTGTCTTTCAGGATGTCAGTCAGTGGTGTCCTGCTGTTGGTTGTTGCACAGGTCCCTGCAGGGCCTTGTGCTCCCCACAGCAGTACCCAGTGTCAGCCATCTTGTGAGTCCTTTTCCACTCCCTGTGATGTGAGCATGGTTCAGGGTGGTGTTGATGGGCCAATTGTGAGGCTGAGCAATATCTGTGACTACCACTCCCATCATGCTATTGCCTCCACCCCCCTTCCCAGCATGCCCATCCTTCCTTCCTTTTGAGTGGACTTCAGTGTGTGTGAGTGTGACAGCAATGGCAAGGTGGTTGACAATGTGGTCCTGTTGTTTGTTGGTGCCCAGTTGCCTGCAGGGCCTTGTGCTCCCCCCAGTAGTACCCAGTGTCAGCCATCTTGTGAGTCCTTTTCCACTCCCTGTGATGTAAGCATGGTTCAGGGTGGTGTTGATGGGGCAATTGTGAGGCTGAGCAATATCTACGACTCCAACTCCCATGATGCTATTGGCTACACTGACTTGACCAGCATACACATAATTCCTTCCTTTCAGTGATCTTCACTGTGAGGTGGTGTTCTAGTGGTGTCAAAATATCTGAGAATGTTTGTTGGTTCTATTTGTGCCACTGCCTTGCTGTATTAGTTGTTAGGTTTGTACATGTCATGACACAGTTAGATGTCACTATGAGATGGCAGGTATTGTGTTTGTCTGACTGGCATTCACATCTTGGGATGAGTATGTTTTGTTTGCTGTGTATTTGGTAAGGGTGCATGGTTGCTAACCCTTTGAGGGTGCTGTGTGTGTATTGTCACACCATATTGTGTATATAAGTTGTGTACTCACCAGGCTCTGGGATGTCTGTTAGTCCGTATACGCTCACTGGTGGTAGGATGGCCCGCACCTTCTCCTCCCAGGGCCTGAGGTATACTGGTTTTGCAGGAGGGCCACTGCCGGTGCGGTGGCTGAGGAGGTAGTCCTTTTTCAGTAGCTCCCGGACCCTCCTGCGCACATCATACCACCTGTTCTGGATGTCTTCCTTTGTGCGCAAACATGGTGATTGTGCATTCACCCTGTCGACAATCCTCGCCCACATCTTGGTTTTCTGCGACATGGGGGTCTGTTGTACCAATGTACCAAACAACTGTGGCTCTACCCTGAGTATCTCGTCTACCAGGACTTCCAATTCACAATCTAGGAACTTGTGGTTCTTCTTTGGGGGCATGGTGATGGGTGGTGGTGGGGATTGATGTGTGTGTGTGTGTGTGCAAGTGGGGGGTGTGAGTGTAGGTTTAGCTGGGTGTGTGTGAGGGTGCTATTTGTAAGTGTGGTAATGGTGTGTGGCTTGTGTGATGTATGAGCTGTGAGTGTGTCTGTGGTTGCTGTGTGATGGTGTTGTTTGCTGGCAGGTCTGTGGAATTTGCAAAGGATCATGGTAGGGATTTGTGGCCTTTATGTAGGTGGGGTTGGGGGGGTGTCCTTGTTCCATTTTTTCCCCACCCCCAGTATTTATTGGCTTTGTGGTAGCTTGTTTGGCCCTTTTTTCTTTTTTTTGACTTTTTTCCCTTGGTGCATGTAGGAGTCGTTCTTGTGTCCGAGTCGGATGCTGCTGTTGTCTGGTGCGATGTTGTCCGACTCGTTCCCGCTGTGTTTCAGGTAGGTTTCATATGCGGCGTACGAGTCGGTCGCGGAGTATTGGGTTGCTTCAGCTGGATTTTGTATGCGTGTCAGTCGTACGGCTTGTGCTCCGTGCGAGTCGGTCGTGTTTCGCACGCACAGCATCGTACTACGCGGGTCGGAGTTCGCGGGTACGTTTCGTTCGGTTTCTATCCGGGTGCGTGTCGGTCGGTTCGTTTCGACTGGTTTTCCGGCCGGATGGCTTGTTTCCGTCCGGCTCGGTCGTTCGTTTTGTATTCCGTCCGAGTCGGTCGAGTTTCACATGCATTTCATCGTACTACCCGGGTCGGACGGCGCCGGTTCGAGTCGGTCGGACTAAAATCCCGTACCGAGTCGGTCGGTACGTTTTCCGGCCCGAATCGGATTCGGCCCCTTAGTATTATGCAAAAGTATTGCTTGAAGTCCAATTGGTTATTTAAAATTGTATACCCTAGTGTTCGTTCAGAACATATTGTAACCCACTAATTGATAGCGTAGTAAAGTGCAATTATAGTGTCAGTAAATATATTACTAAAGTGGCCTGTGCTTCATCAGTTCTACTATCATGGTACATTCCCATTTCATCAAAATACTCTTTTAGATATTGCACAAGTTGGACTACCCCTATACTCAAACTATAATCATACAGTCTACAACCTATTTACAAGTTATAAAATGAATAAAATGAATTTAGATTCCGTTTGCCGCAGCAGCTTTTCCCTGTTACCTCCCCTCCTTAACAAAGGCACTGCCCCAATGACGAAATATTTAAGATCATTTAAATGTTTGCGATGAACCAACTTAAAATGCCTCGCTACTGGGTGCGTAGGATCACAGTTTACAATTGCCCTGATATGTTGTAGGATTCTGCTGTGTACTTGCAACTTTGTGTTCCCCACATGTTTTAGACCACATGGACATTCAAGTATATATACAGCAAATTCCGTCCTACACGTATAATGCCCTTTGATACGGACTTGTTTTTCACAAAATGCAGTTGTGTAACTTTTCATGTTGACGTCAAACTTGCAGGCCCGACATGAACTGCATCTGAAAAGCCCATTCTTAGGGGACAGCCAGTTCTGGCTAGAACTGACTTCAGGTCTGCTGCTGACCAAAGAATCTCTCATAGATGGTGCTCATCTAAAAGTCAGGGAGGGTTTGTCAGGGAGGACTTGGCTTAATGTGATGTCTGTCAATACAATTGGCCATTGCTGGTTAATGATGGATCTTATTTGCCTCTCCTGTTTACAAAATGTTGTGACTAATCTGACATCATCAGGTTTGTCCGTTGTTGTGGGGGCCCCTACATTAGTAGATTCAATACTATTTGGGACATTAAAAGAATAGCCTCTCTTGGTTGAGCATTAGCTTTTGACTTCGCTTGGTTCACATTTTAATATCGTAGCCCCGTTCTATGAATCTATCAGTGGCTTCTTTCTGACAGCTAACAAGATCAGTATCGGAGCTACATATTCTCCGTATTTTAAGGTATTCCCCAAATGGTATACATTGAATTAGGTGCCTGGGATGTGAGCTTGTAGCATGGAGAATCAAATTTCCAGCCGTGATTTTCCTATGTAGTTTTGATTCTAATCTACTCTTATTTGTATATAATTGTACATCCAAAAACTCAATGGACTGATTACTGATCTGTGCCGTGAACTCAAGATTCAAGTCATTCGTGTTAATCTGATTTACAAAGGAAATGGCACTATCTTCCATTCCTCTCCAGACAATAAAAACATCATCAATAAACCGCCACCACCTTATTACATGATTGTTCCAAACCGACTGAATTGTACCTTGAGGACCTGCTCCTCCCACCAGCCCACATGTAAACATGCGTAACTGGGGGAAAAGCAGGCCCCCATAGCCACTCCCCTCATTTGTTGAAATACATCCTTGTCAAAAAGAAAATAGTTATTTGTTAGACACAACTCAATCATTTCAATTAGCATTCGATTATGATCATAAAGACCAGTCGGCATTTTACTCAGGAAATACTCTACCGCCTTTAAACCATCATTGTGTTTTATACATGTTTACAATGATGTAATGTCCATAGCAATGAATAGATAATCATCCTTCCAAACCAAATTGTATATTTTTCTGAGAAAATCCCCGTATCTTTGATGTAGGATGGTAAATCTGTCACAAATCCCTGCAAATAGTAGTCCACGTATTTCGAGATTTTCACAAACAGTCCATTCCTTGCGGAGATTTTAAGCCGCCCTGGTACAGGAGTCGTCCCTTTGTGCACTTTTGGGATGAAGTATAACACCGGTACCACCGGGAATTCATTGTTGAGGAAATTGAATTCATCTTTTGTGATCAATCCTTTTCGTTTCCATTGAGACAATTTGGGGGAGATTTACTAAGATTTTACGCCGTGTTTGCATCACAAAAGTGACGCAAAATTGTGCAATTTTTTTTTCCAGCGCTAACCTTGTTTAGCGTTGGAAATAACGTAAAAGTAATGCGAAGCAGTGCATTGCGCAGCTTCGCATTGCTTTGCGCCTTGGGGGCGTACCAAGGGTGGTGCATGGGCGTTCCCATGCAACCACCCAAGGTTTCTCACTGTGCCCTTTCCAACTAGGCGCAAGGAAGGAGAAATGCTTTCATTTCTCCTTCCTTTTCCGACTTTGCATACGTGCTGCACTATGCAGCACGCATACAAAGTGGGAAAAGCTTTCCCTCGTGTGTAGCATAGTATTTTGTACAGGAAGGGTACCCTTCCTGTACAAAACCTAAGCTACACACATGCACACACCCTAGCGCTACAGCGCTAAGGTGTGGGGTGGCGCACAGCAGCTGAAATCAGCGCCAGCGCAAGGGAAAGGGGAGGAGAGAGCCATATCTCTGAAGATATGGCGCTCTTCTGCTCCCTCTCTGTCGCGCAAAGCAGCGCAGCCTGGCGGGACTTTTTAGTAAATCTCCCCCTTTGTCCTTAACTACGTTTTTTAACATTTTGTAAATCCTGATAAGTGGCCTTTTTAGAACAAGATTTATTGTCCAAATGTCTCTGTGCCTCTTTAAGGTATTATTTCCTCGGCCACAAAACCACATTCCCTCCTTTGTCCGCTTTATTTATAATGATCTCATTGTTGTCGCTGAGTTTTCTTATTAAACTGAAATACTGCCTCCTCAATATTTCCATTTGCGGTTATTGAGGTTGACTTTGCGGTTCATTTTTTAGCTCATCTATCACCCGGTCATTGAACACGTCCACAGCATCCCTTGGCATATTTGGGACGAATGTTGATACCGGCTTGAATGGGCTTTCCAGTATCTTGGTTGTAGTAATGCCCGCTCTGCTCATTGCTTCTTGAGTTGATATTGGTGCATTGTGAGTTCCTTCCTCATTTTCAAGCGCCTGAAGTGTCTTCAGTGTAACCAGACCTGAAGCTTGCAGAATGGTTTGTTCAGGAGTATTAATCATAATATGTTCTTTGGGCGTCTGATTTGTCACATTCTTTAGTTTAAAAAATTTCATTAATTTAAATTTTCTTATGAACTTGTATACATCAATTCTAGACTGGTTATAGTTAAAATTGCTCTCTGGGCAGAAGGTCAAACCTAGGGATAATAACTGAGTCTCCGCTTGCATTAGCTGAATTTCTATAAAATTTATGACCGTATTATCATTGGTTTTTACTTCCGCCTCCACTTTTTGGCTTGTGCCCCTTTGTTGGCGTTTATTCCTTGATATCCTCCTCTCCCGTCTTCTTTGATTTCTGCGCCGCCTTGTTTGTGCTGGGGATTCCGAGGGCGTAAAGTTTGTCTGTGGTCCTGTTTTTAAAAATTGAGTTCTTCTGCTAGCGTAAAATTTACTGTCTCCATATCATTATTGCCTCTTGAAATCTCATTGCCATCTTCTGAATCCGTTCGACTCTGTCCTGAGCTAAGCTCAGAGGCTGATATACCCTCATTAAGGTGAACACCACCCACCATATTACAATTTGCTGCTAAAGTACTCATTAAATGTTGTCTCTTAGCAGTATCAAACCTTCTAGAAAATGTAAACACTCGCCCTGTTTCATAGTCTTTCTTATCCCTTGCGAATTTGAAGGCTTTTCTAGTTTTTATATCCTCCTCATGTTAATTTAAACGATCGGCTACGGCTTTGCGGCTTTTTGCAATCAAATCCTTCTAATCCAATCCATCAAGTACACCGTTGATCCGTTCGATCTCCTTTACTGTTGTTTCACGGAGGTCGTTCACTGTTTGGCCTACATATTGTTTTTACAGCTTTGCCGTTGGCACTGAATCACATAAATAATGCATGTTGAGCGTCATGTAAGATGCTGTCTTATTCCATAGGTCCTTCTCGTAACAGAACTAGTTACTGATGATGTTTGTAAAGGTATTCACACGTGATGCACCTTTTAGAGTCACAGCAATGAACCCCTGCATTTGTTACAACTTGCTTGAGTTCAGCTCTCACAATAAGAGATCGTAAATTTGGAGCTCTGCGGTAAGCAATGACTGGCGGTTTTGGAAAACCTTTTGCATTTTTTCACAAGTGGACAGTAAGGGAAATGTTTTTTGCATTATATTTCTGTAGTTGGGAGCTGATGGATGATAGTCAACTACAAATGGAGTTCTGTCACTTTTGTTTCTGCCGTTGGTATTCCAAATAAGTGCTTCTCTGAATAACTGCAAAGACTTGTCAATTTGTTGCTGTATGATATGCAGAGGATAACCTCACCTTTTAAATAATGTAGCAAGCTCCTGTAGATGGTCTTTACAGGTTTCCTCATTGCTGCAGATGCGTCTTATTCTGAGTGCTTGGCTGTAGATGATGCTCAGTTTAGTGTGGTGTGGGTGACATGAAGTCATGTCATGAATATACATATATTTCACGGTACATGGATATAAAGTTAAGAATAGTAAATCTGTACATGTCTACTTCCTTATGTGGGTTTACCTCCTAGATGCTTTGATCCTTGAAATTTTGGCTGTTATATTGTGGTAATCTTGCACTCCTGCTTCATATTCCGGAGTACAATCAATACCAAGCCTGGGTGATTTTTCTTTTATACCTGTGAATCTCTCTGCATTGTGTTAACTTCATGAAATTTCCTAATTATAGCAGGTGCCAATTTTGGCCTTAATTTGTCCCGTAGGAGACTGGTTCACTCAGGAACTTCTCGCAGGAGACATTTTCTTCTTGAACTAGTGTCCTACTGTTATTCGTTTGACTTTTGAACATTCGATAAGCCCTCGCTGATTATTTTCACATGAGTGAATATCACAAAGTTTTACATAATTTTGCATAATTTCCACAGAATTTCATTAACAAAAATTGTGAGTTTGCACATAGCCATACTAAATGAGTAGATCAAGAAACAGTAGAATCTCCACCACATGAAACCAGCCCTAAAAATGTCCTTTTACTTTAGCATTCTCTGCCCAGTGCATAAAGCGAGCGTGGGGGAAAACACACACACACACACACACACCACGCTATGAGAACCGAACCGGTCCCCACAGTGTGGGTTATACATGCCCACACACACTCATACACACACACGCAAACACACACACGCAAACACACACACACAAACACACTCATATTAACTGGAAAAAAATAGGTTAAAGTTGCGTTTAAGTTAGGTGTTGAAATAAGGTAAAAGCTAATGTTTAAAAACCTGAAAACCTCTGAAATTCACCAGCTATAGGCTACTGAGCTAACTTGCACCCCATCATGAACTGCTTATGACCTCAAATATGACATCTCTCATAATATCTTAAAATCAGCCGGGGCCCGTGCAGGTAAGAGCAGTGGGGCAGTGGGACCAGGAAGGGGAAGATTTCGACAGACGACGGCAAGGGAAAAATAATTATTTATTTAATTTTCCCTTATCGTCGTATGTCGAAATCGCCCCCCCCACCCAGCCCCACCACCCCACTTCTCTTACCTGCATGGGCCGCGGCTGGTTAAAATACATCATTGATGACATCACTGATGATATCATTCAGTCACTGTGACACTGTCCTACAGGGTTTGAGGACTTTACAGTAATTCAACATGCTACGCCTGTGCACAATTTTCTGTTCACCTGAATAGGATTACCCTCTTGAAGACTACACATGACCCACAGGTTGAATTCTAGAGGTTGACAGTTGCACATTTGCTACTGTAAATACACTTTATATCAGGCCCTATGGACGACGCTCCGTAGTTTAGTAAAATGCATTACACACATTCCTGAGATAGGCATAATGACATACAACCTTAGAGCAATGCTTCAAACACCAGTATGAGATAAACCACCTCAAAATGGGACACACCTACAATCTACCTTATTCAATAATCTACAATGCCTCAAAATATTTATTGAAGTTCTTGAAATATATATGCACAGTTTATCGAATTTGTCTATGCCATTGTATAACAATTATTTACCATGGGCATGTGCCTAGATATCCACTGGTAGGTAAAATATTGTAAACAGCAGCATTGGCCTGTCTCACAGATTTATATAATAGTCTTTGGCTTTAAGTCACGGCCTACTTTCAAACATACCTCTGCAACCCACATAAGGTGAGCTCAGCATTTACTTTGTTTAGCATGGAGTACTTCTTCCACCCGATAATTAGGGATTTGTAAATGGGGCACCATATAACTTTTAAAATGCACAATTACACTTGTGTCGAGGGCTTATGCTACTTCTATGCTAACGACCCACACATGTATACTCAGAAACTCTATGCTGTATATGACTATGGTGTTTTCACTGAAGCCATCAGTGATCTCATCAATTATGTAATTTAATGTCATGAGCTATGTAATATGTGAGGTCATAACAATGCACGGTGGGGGCAAGTTATAGTTCTCTTAGAAAACTATAACTGGTGAACTTTAGAGTTATTTTGAGATACGAACATTCATTTATACCATATTTCAACCCTTAAGTATAGTCATTTTAGCCTTTGTTTTTTTGTGCTATATATATGTGTGTGTGCGTGTGTACATATATATAAACACACATATATATACACATATAAATGTACACATATACACACACACAGAAATTAAAAATAAAAAGAATATATATATATATATATATATATATATATATATATATATATATATATATATATATATATATATAATACAAAAAGAGTTGCCTCTAGGTGGGATGCACTCCCAGGTGGAAATTACGCCAAAGCAAGGGCACACGCCATGAACAAAGTCCTTTTCTGGTTTACCTGCCAGACGCGTTTCGGGCCAACGCC
Organism: Calotriton arnoldi; assembly: GCA_963921515.1. Classification (NCBI taxonomy): domain Eukaryota; kingdom Metazoa; phylum Chordata; class Amphibia; order Caudata; family Salamandridae; genus Calotriton; species Calotriton arnoldi. Next base: position 1,237,465 of record CAWUFW010002961.1, on the reverse strand, counting down.
CTCTTCAGTGGCAGACCATGTGACGTGCCGGCATGCGGCAACCACCAGTAAATCCCCATAATAATAACGCTCAGGTGAACCACCTGAAGCAATGCTTCCTGGGACTGGTGGTTCAGTAAAACCCAAGTGGGTCGCCGCCGGCACTCACATTCAAAAATGTCTTTTAAAGGATTGCCGATGTTCGCGCCGGCACCCCTGCATATAACAGGCACCTCCTGTTCCACAGTTAGCTGCCCCAATAAAGCAGCCGCGGACCCGCAAGTGTTTCGCGGTGGTGCAATCCCGCGACCAGGCAGGCCGCTGTACAAAATACAAAATATATATATCCAAAGAAGTATGCCGATAATAGCCAGTCCCTTCCTTTCGACACCGGTGCCAGCAGCGGCAACGACAAGCCGCTAAATATATACCAAAATCGTTCGTTTCGGGCAATCCCAAATGAAGAACAGCGGCACACTGGTGTGCCGCTGTTCTTCATTTGGGATTGCCCGAAACGAACGATTTTGATATATATATATATATATATATATATATATATATATATATATATATATATATATATATATATATATATATATATATATATGTACCCTTTTCCTATCTTCCCCACACACAGTTAGCTGAATGACTGTTGATTTTTAATTTTTCTTAGGGCACTATTGGTAGAGTTTGGTATTTCGAATTGTCATGGGCAGTAGACAAATATAGTTTATTATTCTTTTAGTTTTTGCTTTATAGGATACCCTTGTCTCTTTTGATCCTGAGATATGTTGTCTCTGTACCAATATATCTTCTCTCCATTCTTTCTCCCGTCTCAACCTTGGACTAACGGATTTTAAATCTATGGGTTATTTAGAGCACTATTAATATACAGAATGATAATTATAAAATGTACTAGATATTGGATGGTTACCGGATATTAACGATTTATTTAACTTTTTTGATTTTAGATTGGCACAGGACACCTTTGCATTGACGAGCACTACGGAGTGAGGGATAATCTGCATGAAGAAGTAACACCATTGTGGGACCTCTTCTTTGAAGTACTCGGCTACTAGAGCCAAAAAGACTATGGTTTGCCTTACAATTCATTTTCAGCTTGATTATATCATGCAGATCCATCTGATGGACCCGCATTTATTTCTCACCCCCACTTGAGGGAAAAATCGATTTCTCCCCCTGGGTATTTTTAATACGGTGACCATCTACAACTCTATTTAACGATTTAAAAAGACTTTGAAACCTGTGTGCCTTTGTCACTATATATTTGTTGTCCATCGAACATTATAGGGCATTATGGGATATGGACTTTTCTATTGCATAGGTATTATAAGGCATTGTATCATATCACCTGTTTTTTGTTTAATTTGAATTGATTTGTTCAAAATAATGCATTCTATCAATAACAAATTATTCTGTACACTGTGGATATTTTTGTGCCAAGCTAAAATAAGAGAAACAATTTGTCTACATGGCAAATGCCCATGAAACCTAAACGAGCATCTGTTTTCTATTTTGTTTATTTGTCGTCGCATTGACGTAGTATTTAGCTGCCGAACAAACTGTTGCGGTCATGTGACCAAGACTCTTGTGAGTCAAAAGACGTTATCGTATCTTTCATCAAATGCCAAAAGAATTACATTTTTGCTATTTTACAACAGTTCCGGAGTGGCTGGTTCTTTTCCTGCAAACGTTTTGTGAAACGTCTTCTTCTGCATATGTATATATATATATATATATATATATATATATCAAAACATCCCCAGTTGAAACGCACTCGAAAAGCAGATGAATTCCACTGATTCTTTTAATAAAAGGAAACTGGTATTTTCCCTCAGATGCATTTCATTGCCTACCTGTGTGGCCCACTGAGGGCTAATTAAATGGACATGCAGAGGGGAGTGCCTTTTCACCATTTCTCTGCAGTATCATGGAGCCTGTGACCAAGGAGATGTCATCAGTGATGTCACTGACAATGTCATGAATGATGTAATATGTGACGTCATCAGCAGTGCATTGCGGGGGCGCGAGTTATAGTTAGCTCAACTAACTATAACGGCCGAATTTCTCTGGTTTTGTACGAGTGAAATGTCCAACTAACTATAACGTCCCTGAAACCTGTGGTTTTTTCAGTGAATTTCTAAGGTTTTTTAAATGCTAATTTCTAACTATAACATAGCAGTCGCGTTTGCAGAGTGGTGGAGAAAGGTGAGCGTGGCCTCCGAACACCTCTTAGCAATCCCACTGTGTGAGATTTACTGGAGGTAACAGGAGATGTAGTTAGCCCCCAATGTCAACCTTGGGGGCCAACTACCCATCCTATTACCTCCAGTAAATCCCACACAGCAGGATTGCTAACTTCTCATACTAGGCCACGCCCCTTTCTCAATCACTCTGCAAACGCGCCCCCTGGCGCGTTCTAAGTTGGGGAATTAATTCCCCTTGAATACTGAGGGTCCCTGGGGGCCAACTTGCCCGCCAGGTACCTCCAGTAAGCGCCACAGAGCTGGATTACAGAGAGGTGGACACAGGCCACGCCCCCTTTCTCCACCACTCTGCAAACGCGCCCCCTGGCGCGTTCTTAGTTGGGGGATTAATTCCCCTTGAATACTGAGGGTCCCTGGGGGCCAACTTGCCCACCAGGTACCTCCAGTAAGCGCCACAGAGCTTGATTGCAGAGAGGTGGACACAGGCCATGCCCCCTTTCTCCACCACTCTGCAAACGCGCCCTGGCTCGTTTCTAAGTTGGGGATTAAGTCCCTTGAATACTGAGGGTTCCTGGGGCCAACTAGCCCACCAGGTACCTCCAGTAAGCGCACACAGCTGGATTGCAGAGAGGTGGTCCGAGGCCACGCCCCCTTTTAAACCACTGTGCAAACGCGCCTCTTGGCGCACTGCTGCTCGGGGGATGAAATCCACTTGTGTCCTGAGGTCCTCAGGACACAAGAGGACCTCATCGCCCCACCACCAGTGCGCCATGAGGCGCGTTTGCAGAGTGGTGTAAAAAGGGGGCGTGGCCTCGGACCACCTCTCTGCAATCCAGCTTTGTGGCGCTTATTGGAGGTACCTGGTGGGCTAGTTGACCCCAGGGACCCTCAGTATTCAAGGGGACTAAATTCCCCAACTTAGGGGCCTATTAGGATGGCGGGCAGATCGCCCCCGCAGAGCCGGCGGTAGCCACCGCCGGCCCGGCGGGGGCAATCTGCCTGCCATCCATGCCTGAATGATCTTCCGCCACATTAGGATGGCTGGGGGGTCCGCGGCGGACAGGAAGACCGTCCGCCGCTTTTCCGCCCGTCGACGAGTCGACCGGGCGGAAAAGGGGCTCAATATGGTGGTGGTGTCTGCAAGACACCGCCCTCCATATTAACATGCAGGCGGAGAGCAGCCTTTCCATGGTGGAAAGGCATGCGGTTTTCACTGTTGGGGGCCCGTTGCGGGCCCCCAGGATGGTAGGGGGTTGGGGGGTGCACTGCATTTGCATGCACAAGGTGGCAGGCACCGCGCGGTGCCTGCCACGTTGTGCATGCAAATGCACAACATCCATTTTTTACATTGCGGCGGGTGCTGCTTACAGCACCGCCCGCCGCAATGTAAACAATGCGGGATGCGCCCGCCACTGTGGCGGGCGCATCCTAATTTGAATGGCGGGACCACTGCACCTATGGTGGGCGGTCCCTTTTGCCGTTGCAGTGGCGGGCGGACTTTGTCCGCCCGCCATCGTAATAGACCCCTTAGAACGCGCTTGCAGAGTGCTGCAGGGAGGGGGCAGGGCCTCCGGCGAGTTGCCGGTTTCATTTTTTATTTTTTTTTATTTTATGGGAGGGGGGCTGCGGGCCCCCTTTCCCTGGGCCACTTTTGGCCCCGGGGACCCCATTCCCTGGGGCCTGGCAGCCTTGTTTTTTTTTTCAAAAAATGTATTTTGGGAGGGGGGCCGCGTGGCCCCCCTCCAGAGGCCAATTATGGCCCCGGGGACCCCATCCCCCGGGGCCTGGCAGCCTTTTTATTTATTTTTCTGGAGGTGGGCCGCGTGGCCCCCCTCCTCAGGCCAATTATGGCCCCGGGGACCCCATCCCCCGGGGCCGGCCTTTCCGTGGGTTTAAAAAAAAAAAATTATTATTGGGGAGGGGGGCCGCGTGACCCCCTCCCAGGCCACATCTGGCCTCGGGGACCCCATCCCCGGGGCCTGGCCTTACCGTTGGGGACCGTGGGGGGAGCCCCAATGCCCCCACGGTCCCGCTGTTTCCCCACCTCCTGCGGGAGCCGGCATTGCTTTTGAGCAAGGGGAGCTGCTGACATGCAGTTCCCCTTGCTCAAAAGCAATCCTGCTTTGCTTCATTGAAGTGAGAGCAGGTTTTCCTGCTCTCGCTTCAATGAAGCAAACCAGAGTTTGCTATGACAGGACGGGAGCCGTGCTCCCGCCCTGCCATAGCAAACAGCAATGTCCTGGGGGTGGGCACCCCGGGACATTGCAGGAGCCGGCCCTGGGGGGAGGCGGTCCCCAGGGCCATCAAGGGCTCCTGGAGGGGGGCCGCGAGGCCCCCCTCCCTTAATTTACATAGCCCCGGGGAGGTGGTGCTCCCCGGGTCGTGTGGGGGGGCTCTTGCCCCCATACATCTTTTTAGAAAATAAGAAACAGAGCCCCGGAGAGGTGGCAGTCCCCGGGGCTGCGGGGGGGCCATGTGCCCCCCGCATACAATTTAATAAGCCCCGGGGAGGTGGCGGTCCCCGGGGCTGTGGGGGCCCCCGCAGGCCCCCACCCCATTATATTATATTGCCCCCAATTGCCCCTGGGACCTGGCCCACCCAGGGGCTTTTTTACTAACGGAAGCACGGGAGCTCGCGCTTCATTTTTTTAAAATTTTCGGCAGGATTCGCGTACCCAGCGCGAATCCTGTCAATTTTTTTTTTAAATGCTTTTTTTGGCCCTGGGTGTCCCTGTGGGACCCCCTGAGCAGGCCTACAGGGTCAGGGTGTTTCTACCCTGCCCCCTTTTCTTGTTTTTAACCTTTTTTTTCTGTTTTCTTGTGACTCGGTTACAGAGTCACAAGATGGCTGCCAACACATTCTGGTTTAGAGTGTTGGCAGCCAATCAGAGTGAAGCTCGTGCCCGGTAGGAGTCGCGACTCCTCCTCGGTGCTCAGATATCGATATTTTTCTTTTTTAATTTCTCAGAAACTACTGAACGGATTTACACCATTTAAAAAAAGGGATCTTTCTGAACCAAGACCTACCTTTTTGCCAAATTTGGTGTAATTCCGTTCAGCAGTTCGGGCTGTAGCCTTGTCTAAAATTTCCTATGGAAATTAACATGGGAAAACGCGTTTTGGGACCCCCTTTTTTCTCGGCCCCCGCTTGACGAATCACCCTGAAACTTTCAAGACAGGAGCTGACCGGATCGCCCCATTAGTTTTGAAAATTTTGCGAAGTTTCGTCAACCGGCGCCAAAGTTATTGGCAAAACAAAAAACGCTTTTTGAATAGAAACGAGGTCCTAACTATAACTACCTACCTACTGGCGACCGCCAGTAGGTAATATATATATATATGAGAAGAAAAGGTTGCCCTACAATTGAGAGGCACTTGCAGGATGCCCATTACAGACCTGGGAAGAGCTCACGGTTGCCGCACCGCCTGACGCGTTTCGGGCTGCGCCCTTTATCAAAGGTCTACTGTGCACAAATCACCACCAGATAAAATCCACTATTTTCCACTTTCTTTTATTTCTTTCAGCATGATTACACTCAGGTGAGTAAAATCCGCAGGCATTCTGGGACTGGAAGTCCAACGTAAAACCCATGTGGGCTGCTGATGTCTCGCAAGCACAGTTCCTTAAAAGCACGGTTCCCAAACAAGCAGCCTTCCCAATCCTCCTGCTCCGTTGGCCGCTGTTGACTCCAACAGCGGCGGATCCGCATCACGCGGTGGTGCCTCCCACGACCAAGGCATGGCCGTATAAATGAGAAGAAAAGGTTGCCCTACAATTGAGAGGCACTCGCAGGAGGCCCATTACAGACCTGGGAAGAGCTCACGGTTGCCGCGCCGCCTGACGCGTTTCGGGCTGCGCCCTTTATCAAAGGTCTACTGTGCACAAATCACCACCAGATGAAATCCAGTATTTTCCACTTTCTTTTATTTCTTTCAGCATGATTACACTCAGGTGAGTAAAATCCGCAGGCATTCTGGGACTGGAAGTCCAACGTAAAACCCATGTGGGCTGCTGATGTCTCGCAAGCACAGTTCTTTAAAAGCACGGTTCCCAAACAAGCAGCCTTCCCAATCCTCCTGCTCCGTTGGCCGCTGTTGACTCCAACAGCGGCGGATCCCCATCACGCGGTGGTGCCTCCCACGACCAAGGCATGGCCGTATAAATGAGAAGAAAAGGTTGCCCTACAATTGAGAGGCACTCGCAGGAGGCCTGGGAAGAGCTCACGGTTGCCGCGCCGCCTGACGCGTTGCGTTTTGGGAACCGTGCTTTTAAAGAACTGTGCTTGCGAGACATCAGCAGCCCACATGGGTTTTACGTTGGACTTCCAGTCCCAGAATGCCTGCGGATTTTACTCACCTGAGTGCAATCATGCTGAAAGAAATAAAAGAAAGTGGAAAATACAGGATTTCATCTGGTGGTGATTTGTGCACAGTAGACCTTTGATAAAGGGCGCAGCCCGAAACGCGTCAGGCGGCGCGGCAACCGTGAGCTCTTCCCAGGTCTGTAATGGGCCTCCTGCGAGTGCCTCTCAATTGTAGGTCAACCTTTTCTTCTCATTTATACGGCCATGCCTTGGTCGTGGGAGGCACCACCGCGTGATGCGGATCCGCCGCTGTTGGAGTCAACAGCGGCCAACAGAGCAGGAGGATTGGGAAGGCTGCTTGTTTGGGAACCGTGCTTTTAAAGAACTGTGCTTGCGAGACATCAGCAGCCCACATGGGTTTAACGTTGGACTTCCAGTCCCAGAATGCCTGCGAATTTTACTCACCTGAGTGTAATCATGCTGAAAGAAATAAAAGAAAGTGGAAAATACTGGATTTCATCTGGTGGTGATGTGTGCACAGTAGACCTTTGATAAAGGGCGCAGCCCGAAACGCGTCAGGCGGCGCGGCAACCGTGAGCTCTTCCCAGGTCTGTAATGGGCCTCCTGCGAGTGCCTCTCAATTGTAGGGCAACCTTTTCTTCTCATATATATATATATATATATATATACTCGTATCCAAGGAACGAAGACGCACGCATTCACTTTGTAGTCCTTGTCACAGGTGATCACCAATAATTGGCTGGCAATATCGCAAAGCTGCAGCACTCACTAATCAACTTGCACAATGTTTATTTTGCCCTCTAGCGGGTCTCCTAAATAGGTTAATCACTCAAGTTGCATTATGGGATTAAAACTGCCTTAACAGTCCTGTGTTTACCCTCCAGTGGGTTTTACTATGCCATCATCTAGTAAAGCAGTTGGAAGGGGGGCCATTTTGTTTTGGTACTTTAGGCAACAACGGAAAGTTCAGGTTGGCAAATATGTGTATATTTTCAAATCCGGACAGAATATTGGCAAGCCCAGTTTAGGGCAATCCACTGGAGGATGTATTAATACATGTGTGTTAAGTGGCTGAGAAGATGAACAGGCTGAGGAAACAGATGAGGCACATATGCAAACATCTCTCTCTTTATCTATTATTAGCCCCTTTAAAAAAATATTATACCTCAAATTACTAAAGTTCATTCTACTTCAGTCAGTCTGTTCATTCCACGGTGGCGAGTTCAGCACTGAGTTCACTCTGAGTAGTAACTGTATTGTTGCAATCAGTGAGTTCATCCATCGCAAGAAAGTCTTGAGGTCATATTATAGCACTTAGAGAGCTCGTTCTGCAACGATCGGTGAGTTCTTCCTTCTTCAGTCAGTGAGTTCACTATAGTATTCAATGACTCTTCTGCAGCAGTAAGTTCATTCTGAGTAGTGAGTTAATTCTAGCAGTAAGGGCCAGATGTATTAAGAAACCATTTTGCGATTCCCTAATTGTGAATCCTTGCGATTCACAATTAGGAAATCGCAAAATGGCATGTATGAAAGTGTGTTGCCTGCTTTTAAAAAACGTTTTTGCATACATTCACACAGTGGCGTAACAAAAGCCCCCGCAGCCCCTGCGGTGCAGGGGGGCCACCTAGCTCCAGGTCCCTCTCTGGCACTGGCAGCTCCCTGCCCTTAGAGCTCTGGACTGGGTCCGGAGCGTGGACGGGCCCCCTGCATGTACTTTGCAGGGGGGCCCTCAAGTTTTTTTACGCCACTGCATTCACAGAGGGGAAGGTGTCCCTTGGGGACCCCTTCCTGTTTGCGAATGGGTTACCACCAACTTGAAGTTGGTAGTAAAATGCAAATGTTTTGCGACCGCATTCACTGTCACAAAACATTTATACATATCGTCACGATTCAGTATTTGGGAGGGACACCCTGAACACGCCCCTTCCATATAGCGAATCACAAACCCATTTTGTGATTCGGTAACAGGTTACCGAATTGCAAAATAGGGTTTGATTCATGGAAAAGCCTTTTTTGCGTTCGCATACAGGCCGATTCTGCCAATCGGCCTGTTTACGAACACAAAATTGCTTGATACAAGTGGTTCTAAGTTCATTCTGCAACGGTCTGTGAGTTTACTCTCCAGCAGTGAGTTTATTATGAATAGTGAGTGCATTCTGCTTCAGACAGTGAGTATATATCCAGTGCTTTAAATGGGCCGGTACTCACCGGTACTGAGTACCGGCACTTCTTTGATTTATCACTCCGAGTACCGGCACTTCTCTACTGCCCTGGAGAGTACCGGTACTCCTGAAAAGGTAGGCTCATTAGCTGTGCTGGTGAGCAGGAGTGGAACGTGTCTCTGGCAGCCAAGGCGCCGCTTCTGTAGCCCCGATATGAGCCCCAGCTGAGCTATTCAGCAGGGCTCATTTGAATAATGTCCGGGTGCTCACCATCACGCTGTGCTCGACAGAGCAGGGTCCATTCAGGCCCTGTGCTGTCAATCACATTCACACTATCCTGTGCGTTCCTGCAAGCACAGGAATCATGTCAGTCCCCTGGCAGGTCAATCAGGCTACAGCCAGTCTGGCCCTGATGGCAATTAAAAAAGCAATGGTAGGTGAAGAGAAAAGATGGCTTTTATCATACCTGTGTCTTTTGTGTGTCTGCTATGTTTGTGTGAATGCCTGTTTTTGTAAGAATAAAGTGAAAGAGAGAGCGAATCAAGACACTCAGGAGGTATTTTCAAGAAAATGTGTGGCACTTTGTTTGTACATGTCTGCTCTGCGACAAAGATTCATAAATAACGTAACGGAGGGTTGGTGGGTGGGTGGGTGAGTGGATGAATGAGTGGATGGATGAGTGAGCAAGGGTGGATGTATAGATGGATGGATGAATAGATGGATGGATGAGTGAAAGCATGCATGGGTGAAAGAGTGGATGATTGGATAAAAGGGGGGATGATGAGTGGATAAGTGAAAGATTGGATGGATAAAAGAAAGTTAGGGAGGATGGATGAAATGGTGGATGATGGATGAGTGAAAGGAGGGATTGAGTGAAAGGGTGGATGGAATAAAGGAGTGAAAGGGTTGATGGATGGATGAGCGATAGGATTGATGGATGAGGGAAAGGATGAATGGATAGGTTTGAAGATGGATTGATGGATGGATAGGTTTAGATATGAAGGGTGGATAGACGGAATGGTGAAAAACTGAATGATTGATGAAAGACTGAATAGACGATAGAATGTAAAGGTTAAATGGCGGACATCAGCAGGTAAATGGTAGGATCAAAGGATGAATGGATAGATTGATGGAAGAGACAAGAGATATCTTCTGGGGAGAGTCATGATGAGTTGCTTCATTTGCTTGGTGCCATAAGAGCTTTGGTGCAACGTGGGGGTATTTTCAGTTTCTTCCTACTCGCGTGCTCAAAAATATATAGTATTGTGCCAAACAGCAATTAACAGTATGACATTACGAAGGTGCAACTATTGCAAAGAAAGGAAATGTTAACATACTATCGCATTTCTCTTTCATTTTGTGTAATGAGTTAACCTGCATTGTTTATATAAACACATTTCTGATGTGTTTTGGTATGTGCTGCAACTAATATAGAAGTTGTTAAGTATCATCATATCTTGCCCTTAGCCCCGCCCCCTCACTACACCTCTAGCTCATTTTAATGAGTACCTGCACTTATTTTTTTCCATTTAAAGCACTGTATATATCGTAGCTGTAAGTTTGGCAGTAAGTTTATTCGTTACAGCGGGTTCCTTCTGTGGGAAGTAGTTATATTTTCAGATAACAGTAAATTTAGCACTGTTTCTTTTTTTGCAGTTTTATATAGTGCGAACTCGACCTGAAGGTATCAGAGCGCTTTACATGAGCACCAGTTGCATTACAGACGGACACGTTCGTTTTAGGCATGGGGAGATTAAGTGATTTGCTCAGAATCACAGGGTGTTTGAGCCTCCCGCTAGACTCGAACCTGGATCCCCAGCTTCAAAGTCTGCCGCTCTAGCCGTTAAGCCAATCCACATTGTGCTCGCTGTTAGTGAATTTGTCCACTGAGTTCTTCTCGGTCACAGACGCCTCCTGCAAGCGCTCCCACTTCCTTCCAATGCCACCACCCCTTTACCCCTGGCTTCGTGGGGTAAAAACCGGCCGGCAACGCTATCACTCGGTTTTCCGGCCGAGTTCGTCACCTTTGCCCACTGACAGAAAATGGAAACATGCCCGGGGCGGTGCAGGCGCCAGGAGTCCCGTGGGGCATCCGAGGAGCCCACCCAAAGCATGTTTTCATTTGAGAGCCAGCACCGCCGAGGGCATGCGTGAACGAGTGCCAGCCCCAGCCGCCAAGGCATGCGTGCACTAGTGCCAGCCCCTGTTTATCTCACTCGCTTCAAGTTTGAGTGAGTTTTGCACCCTGAAGTCTGAGCTGCAAATCTCACTGCCCAGGCGGGTTCCTTCCTTCCTTCCTCCAGAGTCTGGCAAAGCAAATCACAACTCTGTAGACGCAACGCAGGGAGGGAGGGCTCTGCACGAGTGACCGCTCTACGCTGCTTCCCTTCTCAGAAGGGCCTCGCTCACTGCGACTTAGTCCCAGTGGTCACCACACGGCCATCATCATGAAGACACCGCGGCTGCCTCGAGCGCTTCTCCTGCTGGCTGTCATTGGAACGGGAGTCTTTGGTGAGTGAGTGAAAGAAGCCAGATCAACTGCATGAATGAGTGGCTGGATGCGTTGGTGATTTCCGTGTGCTAGTAGTGCTGAGAATCTTACTTAGTGGGTGGACGAGTGATTGAGTAGTGGCTGAATGGGTGGATGGTTGCTTCAGTAAGTGGATGGGTGAGTGGGCGATTGCTCAGATGAAGTGGTGACTGAGTTAATGTGTGCTTGGTTGTGTTTATGAGTTGCTGGATGAGTGACTAAGTGGGTGTGTGAATGGATGGGGGAGTTTGTGAATAATTGGCTGGGTGAGTCGTTGTGTGGGTGACTGTTGAGTGTCTAAGTTAGTGGTTGGATAAATATCTGTGTGCATGAGTGTTGTACAGGTGAATGATGTAGTAGTGTGTGAGTGGAGGGGTAGGAGTGGACATTGGTGTTTGGCTGGTTGAGTGCATGAGTTACTGCGTGATGTGTATCAATGGGGGTGCTTCTGGTTGACGAGGTTGAGAGTCTACATGAGTGAATGGATCAATATACTGATGAATGGTTTACTGAGTGAATTTGTGAGAACGTTGGATCTGTAGGGAGGTTTTTAGAACGGCTACAAATAGAATAAAAGCAGATGGGCCGCCACTAAGTTTTCCATGTAATAATGGATGTAGAGCACTTGTCCCAGACACCACCTTCTGCTTTTTCATTTACAGATTTCAACAAAAAAAGGTTTCTGGGTCAAAAGTTACAATAACATGAGGTACTTGTGTTAGTGCATTTGGAGACATTTTCCAAACGTGAACATGGTCGCCTTTCTCTTGTTGATTTCTGTTTTCTTTATACTTTAACTGGTACTAATGTGGTGACACCTTTCTCCAGATAGAATTAACTTCTGCTAATGATGAACTGGGGACTAGCTTTTAGCAGCATGAAACCCCCTAATCTATTTAATCATTCAAACAAGGTGGAATCAAATGAGTTGCATTTTCTTTTAATGAAAATGTTTATGGTATAACATATTACAAATATTGATTATAATAAAATAGCCATTACATAAAAACATAAAGTACATAAGTATTAAATCCCTCTCCTTAATACATTTCATAACAATATCGCTAAATCATGCTTAAATAAAACGACAATAAGATCTAAATATGTTATCAATTTTCCAATAAAGTGGGAGTCTGCAGCAGAGAAACAGTAAACCATAGCATCCTGGATAATTTCGCAATTGGAAATAATAAATACAGTCTTCAAATATTTGCTCCTTAAATCAAGTAGAACCGGATATATTAAAATAATGTGTTCTATTGTTTCTTCCTTATAACCGCATAAACAGCAGTTCTTTAATGACAGGCACTTTGGATTCCAAGAGCCTTCAAACTGACACAGTGGTATAAGCATAAGGTGGTATAAGCATAAGGTGGTATAAGCATAAGGTGGTATAAGCATAAGGTGGTATAAGCATAAGATGGAATCTTAGATACTTTAGTTCACAGCTGAGATCCAAATTCTAAGTAAGATATTTTTGTTTTATACTAAAATACGAGTCGATTGGAATATGTGCATGTTTATATTTTGTTGCTGTTCACAGACCGAAAGCTCTCACATTTGTCTTCGTGATATTCGTTATTAGTGTCTTCCATTCAAGACGAGGCATATTTTGGAGATGTGTTAGCAAAGATAAATTTTTTTCTGTAATTACCGTGTTGATCTTAGTAAGATTAAGAGACGAGGAGGAAACCCCCATTGTTGTCACTTCTTTGAATATCATCGATCTCATGGGAGCTCCCATATATTTACATAGGTAGTTTATCACCATGAAAAGGTGTTGAGAAATTAACTAAATCAATGAAAGTTCCAGTCTTATTTTACACTGTGGAAATGAGGAGTGTAAGTTTAGCAGAAATCCAATCTCTTTTGTATATGTACTATTTAAAATATTAATATTATTGTCCAGAAAAACGGTGGATCCATACAATAAAGAGGGTACTACTTTCACATCTGTTATCTTTAATGCTTGACCGATAGCGTACCCCCCCCCATATACATTTGAGAATCTTTTGATTGCCTGCGTTGTTACTTGGGCCTTGGATTTCAGATTGGTGATGTGAGTCATTCAATTTAACTCATTGTCTACCATTACACCCAGATACGTGTATGTGATAACTTCCTAAAATACTTAACCATCAATGTTTACTCTTATTTCATATCTGGATTTGCCGAATACCATTCAATTAATCAATCAATCAGCACTTTTATAGCACGCTTATCACCCCGGGGGGGATTCCAGGTGCTGTGTGAGCTGGGGCTATTCGAACAGCCAGGACTTGAGGCCTCTCCTGATAACTGCGAAGGAGGTGGAGGTTCGGAGGTGGATGCGGAGGTCGTTCAAGGTCTTGGCAGTGAGGTGTGAGAAGGCACGTCCTCCGGCTCAGATGCGATGTGTGCGGGGGACGGGGGCGAGGGCCAGGGAGGCAGACCGCAAGTGTCTGGTGGGCTGGTGGAAGGTCAGGCGGTTGTTCAGGTATTCTGGTTCCGTGTTGTAGAGGGCACTGTAGGTGTGGGTGAGTAGGTTGATTGGCATCTCTTCTTGACGAGTAGCCAGTGCAGGCTGCGGAGGTGGGGGGTTATGTGTGATTGTCTAGGCAGGTCCAGGATGACTCTTGCTGCTGCGTTCGAGATAGTTTGGAGGCACTTGAGGAGGGTGGTGGTTCCAGTGTAGAGGGCGTCTCCTTAGTCAAGATGATTGGTGATGAGGGCTTGTGTCATGGTTCCTCTCATATCAGTTGGGAGCCATCTGAAGACCTTGCGGAGCATTCTGAGAGTGTTGAAGCAGGTGCAGGTGACAGAGTCGACCTGTTGTCTCATGGAGAGCTAGCTGTCTAGGATGATACCAAGGTTGCGGGTGTGGGTGGTGGGGGTGAGTGTTGATCAAAGGGCTGGGTCCACCAAGAGTTATCCCACGGAGAGGGGTGGTCATTCGAAGAGGAGAACTTCGTTTTATTCGGAGTTGAGTTTGAGGCAGTTGGTTCTCATCCAGTCACCGCCGTCAGTCATGGCGTTCTGGAAGTTCGCCCTAGTGGTGTTCATGTCTTTTGTGAGGGAGAGTATGAGCTGGGTGTCATCGGCGTAAGAGATGATGTTAAGTCCGTGGCTGCCAGTAATGGGTGCCAGCGGCTTCATGTAGACACTGAGAAGTGTGGGGCTGAGCGAGGAGCCCTGGGGTACGCCACAGACGATGCGCTTGGGGGCGGAGCTGAATGGCGGGAGGCGGATCCTCTGAGTGTGCCCGGTGAGGAAAGATGATAGTAGCTTGGGGGCTTTGCTGTACCTGCTAATGTGGTGAAGTCTTTGGATGACGAGATGGTGGGAGACTGTGTCGAAGGCCGCTGACAGGTCGAGGAGGATCACGGCTGCTGACTCGCCGCAGTCAAGGATGGCTCTGGTGTTGTCCATGGCGACTATGAGGGCGGTCTCAGCACTGTGGTTTGAGCGAAAGCCAGATTGGGAGGGGTCGAGCAGGTGGTTGGACTCCATGTAGTCTGTGAGTTGGCGGTTGACCACTTTCTCCAGAACCTTGGCCAGGAAGGGGAGGAGGAAGATGGAGTGGTAGTTCTTGAGGTCGGATGACTCAGCTGTGGGGTTTTTCAGAAGCGGTTTGACTTTGGCATGTTTCCAGGATTCTGGGAAGGTGGCGGATCTGAGCACTAGGTTGATGATGCTGTTTTTTCTGGGTTCCGATTTCCTTGTGTCGGAGGTTGAAGGCGTGGTGTGGGCAGGGGTCGGTTGGGGATCTGTAATGGATGGAGGAAATAGTGGAGGCCGCGGTTTTGGTGCAGAGAGGTGTCCAGTCGGTCAGGAGGTAGGGCGGGAGGATGGAGGGAGGAGCGGGGAGGTCTGGCTGGGGCAGTTGGGGTTCGAAGTTCTCAGAGATGTTGGCAATCTTGGTGTGGAAGAAGTTGGTGATAGAGTTGCAGAGGGACTGGAAGGGCTGGATGGTGTTTTCGACGGCATCTGTGGATGTGAATTCTCTGACAATGTGGAAAAGTTCTTTGGTGCAGTTGGTGGATTGGAGGTGGGTGGCGAGTGCGGTTTTCTTTGCTTCTCTGATGGCGTGGTGGTAGGATTTGAGGGCCATCTTGAATGCTGTGCGGTCGCCTGGATATTTGCTGGTTCGTCAGTGTCTATAGGGAGGTTTGCATTCATGTTTTTCTGCTTTGAGCTCGGGGTTGAACCAGTTGGCGTGCTTGTTTGTTCTTTTGTTGTTGAGGGTTCTGATGGGAGCAATGGCATCGGCACTAGTGGTGAGCCATTCCGATAGGTGGGCGGCGGCTTGATTGACGTCGTCAGATATGTGGAGAGTGGTGGAGTTCAGGGAGGTCGCCCATTGGGATTCGGTAATGGTGTTCCAGCTGCGGCGGGTGGTGGTGAGTGAGGTGACGGTGGCTTGTTGGCTGACAGCGATGGTGAAATGGACGATGCTGTGGTCGGACCAGGTGAGCTTGGTTATGTAGCTGAACCGGATTTTGTCGCTGGACGTGAAGATGGGGTCGAGTGTGTGGCCGGTGGTGTGCGTGGGGTTGGTGACGATCTGTTTGAGACCGAGGTTGTCCATGGAGTTTAACAGTGTGGTCGAGTTGGTGTCTGAGGGGTCTTGGAGGTGGAAGTTGAGGTCGCAGAGTAAGAGGTAGTATCTGGATTGCAAGACGAGGCGGGCAGAGATTTCTGTGATGGAGTTGCAGAAGGGGGGTCGGGGTTCTGGTGGTCTGTAGGCGAGGGTACCTCTGACGGTTGAGTAGGCGTTGGCTTGGAGGTAGAAGTTCAGGTGTTCCATGTCGGGCGAGGGGGGGTCGTCGAAGGTGGTGAGCTTGATGGTGTCCTTGGGATGATGGCGTTCCCTTCTCCGGGTCTGACTGGCCGGTCCATGTGGGGCAGTTTGTAGCCAGTTGGAGTGGCAGTGGCTATGTCGGGGTTGAGGAGTCCTTGAGTCAAGTCTCTGTAAGAAACACCACGTCGGGTCTGGTGGCGGTGATGGTGTCCCAGAGTTCGATGGAGTGTTTGGTCAGGGAGAGGACGCTGAGTAGCATGCATCGTAGTTTGGGCTGGTGGTCAGTGATCTTTGTGGGGGCTTGAGGTTCTGTGGAGTCACAGGTGAAATGGCAGAGGCGGCAGTCGAAGGTTCCTTCGGTGTCAGTGGGTGAGAAGGTGCAGCAGAGGGTGGTGTAGCATCCTGGGTCCAGTTCTTGGACAGTGTCGCTGGAGTAGCGGTGGGTGGTTGGTGGGCCAGGGGTTCTGTAGCTTGGTGCGGTAGAGGCACGGACGGGCTCAGACGGGATTGTCTTTGGTGCTCCTGCACAGCGGGCGGCATTAAGTAGCCTGGAGGGGTGGGTGGGATTGGGGGCGAGGCCTGCGACACTTTAGCGTCATAGGCCTGGAAAGATGGCATCTGGCTGGTTGCCTAGCAACCCATCACATGGGTGGCTAGGATCGGAGAGCCGATTTGGATGATTGCGGCCTCTGGCGAGGCTGGGAGAAAAGCAGAAGTTCAGGGCTCAGGTGTCACGCGGGAAAGTGGGTAGTGGCAGGCACAGGCTCGCTAATGCAGCGCAGCGACTGGCATTAAGTAGCCTGGGAGGGGTGGGAGGGGCGGGAGGGGCTGTGGGTGGGACTATGGGACGAGGTCTGCGACACACTAGCATCTTAGGCCATCAAAAAGATGGCATCTGGCCAGTTGCCTAGCAACCAGTCGCGTTGGTGGCTCGGATCGGAGAGCTGATCTGGATGGGTTGCGGCCTCTGACGAGGCTGGGAGGAAAGTGGAAGTTCAGGGCTCAGATGTTACGCGGGAGAGCGGGTAGTGGCAGGCACAGGCTCCCTAATGCAGCGCAACGGCTGGCATTAAGTAGCCTGAGGGGGTGGGCGGGACTGGGGGGGCGAGGCCTGCGACGTGATAGCATCGTAGGCCAGGAAAGATGGCATTGGGCTGGTTGACTAGCAACCAGTCACATGGGTGGGTAGGATCGGAGAGCCGATCCGGATGGGTTGCGGCCTCCTACGAGGCTGGGAGAAAAGTGGAAGTTCAGGGCTCAGGTGTCACGTGGGAGAGAAGGTAGTGGCAGGCACCATTAGTTTTGTTTTTCCTAAATTCACTTTTAGATCATTTGCTGATTGACATTTCTATAATTTTGTTGACTGTGTTTGTAAACCGGCTGACACCAAGGCGAATATGATTATGCCATGTGTGTAGGCCAAGTAGCTGATGGCTCTTTCTTCTAATCTAGGGGACAAAGCCTCACCATAGTTTAAATATGAAGACAGACCAGCTAAGTATAATGAAAAGAGCAGCAGAGCTAGTATGCTACCCTATTTAAGCTCGTTAGCAGTAAGAATTGTTGCTGTAGATCTGTTTGTTAACTTGACCCGTAGCCAGCTGTTATCATGAAGTGTTATTAACAAATTTAATAAAGTCCAGTAAATTCCCCACGTTCTTAACTTCTCCCATAGTTTGCTCCAATTTACTTTATCAAATGCAGAAGAATAATCTGCATTTCAAACGTACAATCAAAGATTCTTTCTTCAAGTGTTATTTATTAATAATTTAAGAGCAATGATATTACCTACTGTTGAGCATCCTGATCTAAAGCCGGATTGATTGAAAGGAATTCAATTTATATTTGTCGCATACGTGTACAATTCTACTGCTATGAATATTGTAAAGAGTTTACCCTCGGTGTCAATAAGAGCAATGAGTCGGTAATTGTTCGGATCCATCTTTGAGCCTTTCTTGTGTAGAGGGTAAATAACAGCTCCTTTCCAAGAAGGTGGAATGATGTCAGATTCCAAGACCTGTGTAACTAGGGCATCCAGCATCCCACGCCTCAAAGGAATGTCTGCTTTAATCACATCTATTGGTATCCCATTTGGACCTGGGGCTATAGAAGAGCGCAACTTTCTCATTAAAGCCACTATTTTTTTCCCTGGTGATCCACAGCTCAGCTCAGAGTTAGGGACCTGGGGGAGTCAGTAGACCCAGTACTGCTGCCAGTGTAAATACTGTCAATATGTGCTTTGCATACCTCAAATGAAATAAAATGGCTATTGGCAACTCTGTGTAATCCAATGCCACTCCCTACTAAGGTCCTAAATAATTTAACATTGCCTATTTTGATGGACTACAATAATTTGGACCACGTGGCATCTTGGGGTCTTCTGCAAATTTGCTGAATTTTATTTCTATAACACTTTCTTTCATCCTTTATCTTTATATCTCTCCAAGGGGACCTGAGTTGTAGAATTTACTTAACCCTTCGCTCTCTTGACCAGGGTGTGAAGCAATGCTATTGCCTCTTTGCCTAAAAATATTTTGCTGCCTTAGTGGTTCACATGCCTTTTACACCAAATGCACTGTTCTTAAAGCAGCAGTAATGTCAAGAGGCTACAAAGAGTACAGAAAAGTCCCGGACATTTCACTTTTCTTAAGGTATCACTTCTTGACTCCTACAATGCCTCACAGTAAGACCCTTGCATTATATACATGTAGTATAAAACTCTTTTTTTTTTTGCAAGGTTGTTTCCTAAGAGAATGAGGGGTCTATAGAGGCCCATATTGTGGACAACACCAAAACTGAACACCACTTCTAAAACATCGCTGTGATATGCAGAATACAGGAGGCACACCTTTAAACTTATACAGTGTTTACATTGGGGCTTGTTTTCTGCTGAGTGCAATAATGTATGTTTTTTACAAACTATTTTACTCTGGGAGTTAGAAGGGGCAGTGCTAGTAAAATGTTGTTTCTGTGCTTTTATTCCAGGCAAAATCCTTATTTGTCTGTGAATAACCTTTTCAATGGGACATGGTGATAGTGTGCCCTGTTCCTTCTTAAGAAGTTTGGGGCATATTATCCAGGGCATTATCGCCGCTTTCGCGGCACTTTTTGCCGCTAAAGCGGCGAAAATCCCATCGCCCTATTAACAATGCGGCGCTAACATGCATTAGCGCATGTTAGCAGCCATTTCAGTGACGCTACGCATCTTAGCGATATACATCGCTAATGAGATGCAAAGTAGGCGTTCCGTCTGGAAACATCACGGAAAAGGTCGCTAACTGAACATCGCGATATTAACAATGCGGCCCCGCAACCTCTTAACGATGTAAAAAGTCACGCTAAGCACGCTTTTCGCCGGATTCTAACACCTCCTAAAATCCTGACTTAGCCATCCCCTTAATGGGAGGTGGATCGTCAGGCTAGGTCCACCATGGCGTATCTACAAGGATTTACCTATCTCTGTAGTTATATCGCTGGATTTCCAGCGATATCCCCCCAAAACGCCGCTATCGCTGGATTTTTTATCGCCCTGGTGATAAGCGTTGTTAATAACGCGCTAACCGGGCGATGAAATCCAGCGATAGCCGGCGATAAATAAAACCGCGCTAAGCGCGGTTAGCGATATTTATCGCAAGTTGTTGTAGATATGCCCCTTGGTGTTTTGCAGTTTTGGAATCCCTTTTTGTATCAATGTGTGTTAAAATGACAAAATAGCGAGCTGACAGTGTCAGAGAACGTGAAGCATAATGTCACCTCGTTTGCTTTCTTTGCTGCATGCTTTAGTCAGGCCTGCCGCATAATTTGGGCCGGAAACATTGATGGGGCAGATAAAGGGGGTTTCTGAGGCTGTTGGGATTGCAGGGTTATTGGGACCCACTGTTGCAGATATTTTCACGCAGACACTTTACTTGTGGAATAGGAAACACTGTTTCATCCATGTTATTTCACCAGAATGTCAGGGATGAGCACTCTGGAGACTGAAGTGCTGGCAGTTTTCTTTTCTACTGAGGGTCTCCAGTGAATGCAGAGCCTGGGAACATTCAATCCGAGGCCTGTTTGCAGAGATTGCAAGCTGTAAAACCTGATTCCTTGTACAGGGCTTAATATATCCCCGTTCAGGCTATTTGTAGGCACTTGCGAATTGACATATAAGGAGAGCAAGACACACGGACATTACAGAGTTTGCCCAGGATCACACCATTTGTTTACGTGAGGAAGCCAGGACTGAATCTCTGGCTTAATGCTTCAGCCCTGAGAGTTCAGACGCCGAGTCACAGAGGTGCCCATGTTCTGCCACTTATTCTGGGATGTTGCTGGAAGTAGAATGAGCTTGGCAGTGAAGACAGGGTAGCAGTGACCCAGGCAGGGTCATACAAATATTTACTTTTTCCTGATGTTCAGTTTTAGTGCAGCGCTCTCTGGGACATGCCATGACGTTAGATGTCTTTATTTCTCTTCTGATCCCATTTCCCCCTGCCCCCCCTCCCCACCCACTCCTCTTCACTTCTGCCTCACACTTTGATCCCAGATTTAGGAAGGTTAGAATAACATCAAGTTGATCTTTTGAGGTTTTCGCTTTCAATAAAGTTTGCTTACTTTACCTTGTCCCTCCTGCTTGTCATTTAAACAGTGTTAAACTATGGGCCATGTTATTTCATGCAGCGCAGCACAGCAAATCACCTTGCGGCACTGCGCTGCGTGATAGGGAAAGGGCAGAAATGCGACTTACTTAACATTGTACGAGAATTCCTGCCTTTTCTCAGCGCTGGTGCATAATGTGCCTCCAAGTGCCAAACGCAGGCACTCTTGCGCCATGGTGCAACGGTGACTGCGTTGTTAGCAGGATTGTTTTTGTGCAGGAAGGTACCCCTTCCTGCACAGAAACAATCCCTTGCAGAATACAGCACACATAGAAAGAGAAGAAAATGAGGAGAAATAAACATATTTCTCCTCGTTACGCCTCACCTGGGGGGCGTGGCAGTTTTGGCGCATTCCCAGGTCTACAACTTATTGAAATTTGGGAATGTGTCAAAATACATGGAATTTGCGCTGGAACACCCATACACCAGCCATGGAACGCCTCCCTGGGGCAGGGTAAGGCAACGCAGCGATTTGCGCAGCATTGCATTACTCTGGATTTATCAAACCACTCAGGGCTATGAAACTAGCCTTGCCTGGTTTGATAAATCAAATCTCAAGGGTTGCCTCGCTTTTACACTCTGTTGCGTGGTGCAAAAGTGACGCAACCCTTGATAAATATGTCCCTAACACTTTATTCTCTGATTCACACTCTACATACATACATTGAAGAGTATTCATTGGCTTCCCTATACTGGGGACTACTAATACCCCATGGGGGGAGGGTACGGGGGAAAGAAAGGCAACATCCTGTAGTCACACAATCGTAAAGAAGATCTGCCCATGATTCAACCTGCAGCTCCTTCCGGCCCTGAATGGTGCGACTACAGGATGTTGTCCTTCCTCCCCGCCCCTATGGGGTATTATTAGTCCGCGATATTTGTGACGGAGTGCACATCTGCCAAACTCTAACTCAGACCCAGAATCTTAAGCAGCCCTCGAGAGGTTAATAATGGCTGAGAATCAAGTTTACAACGAGAGGGCTTATAGACATTTTATTGACCGCTATAGTAAGAATTAAAGACACTAATTTACAGCTTAATAGAGTGACAGAGACAGTTTTAAATACAGCTTTACAGAAACATTTATAGGTAGCCATAGAGAGTGTTGTAATCATGGCCACTAGAAATATGCGATTCTGTGGCCCCAGCATTTTCCCTGTCATTCTGGTGTTAGCGTATTCTCTGAATAATATGTAGATATTTTACAAAAAATGGTTTCTAGCTCAAATGGTTTCAAAGTAACTAAACGAAAGCAGCAAGTTTGATGCTGCACAATTGCAGGCCCTCTGTAAATTTTAACTGGTCACCTTTCAGTTGCCAATTACTATATTCAGGTATTGAAGAAGTACCAAAGGGGTGAAATTTAGCATGGACAGATTTAATGTGTTTTAAAATTAGAAAATCGCAAAATAATACTGCCACGGTATGTGCCACATAATGCTGCACAGTTTGGCTTCTGTTGCACACATAATGGCCCATAATTATAATTTTTTCACGTAGAGCAACACAGCAAGCCACTTTGCTGTGCTGCGCTGCGTAAAAGGGAAAGGGCAGGAAAGTGCCTTATTTAACATTATACAGCGCATTCATGTCCTTTCCTAGCGCTGACGCGCTTTTGACTGCTTAGCGCCAACACAGGCACCCTTGCATCATAGTGCAAAGATGTCTTCATTGTAGGCAGGATTGTTTTGTGCAGGAAGGGACACCTTCCTGCACAAAAACAATCCTGAGAAGCATTTTCCTCTTTGTACGTGTGCTGCAGAATGCAGCACACGTAGAAAGAGGAAAAACCGGGGAGGACTAAAGATAGCATTTTGAAGCATTCCCAGGTCTACCACCAATGGTAAATCTGGGAATGTGCCAAAACCCATGGGCGGATGCGTCGGAACACCCACGCTCCTCCCATGGCACGCCTCCCTGGGGCAGAGTAACGCAAGGGAGCGATTTGCATTGCCTTGCGTTACTCCAGATTTATCAAACCAAGCAGGGCCACGCAAGATGGACCTGCGCTGCTTGATACATCTCAATTAGGCTTTGCTTCACCCTTGCACCTTCTTGCATGGCGCAAGGGCGACGCAAAACCTTGGAAACTCTGGCCCATCATGTTTATAGCTAAGGTTATGGATTGAATGGTTAGGAGCCATGGAGCGAGTTATGGACACAGTCACAGACTTGGTGATAGACAGAGGGCCTCATTTAGGGTTTGGTGAGAGTACCTGCAGCCCTGAAGCCTCAATAAACCATTGTTCCCCTACCCGGTTTAGGGTAACAGCTGCATTATCAATGGAAGAGCCCCCGTCAGTTCCATCGGTGGGAGTGGTCAACAGCCACAGAACCGCTGGCTCACAAGGATGGTTTTCCTATGCTACTGAGGGCAGGGGCTACCATCGCACAACCTCCCTACCTGTGTATGTCATGCAAAGCATGATGGACACGGAGTGACTCTTCTATAGACCCGAGATAAACCTTAGGGGAAGAGTCACTGCACTATATTAAATGCCAATTAACATAACTTAAAGACATAACGTAATGTAACGTAATGTAACATAACATTGAAAACGTTCAAGGCGTGGACAATGTATGAACCTCAACCCACGCACCAGAGTTACAACTCGAGCGTCTGTGTGAAGTGCAGCCCCAACCCCTTCTGCCAGTAAAACTGGAGCTGTATAAACCCCAGGCCTGCCTCTCTCGCCTCCTGGGGTTCTGACAGCAAGGCTCAGGAATGTGCTATGTGTGAGCAGTGCGCGCTGAAATAACAAGCGCTAGATGGCAAGAATGGTGTGTTGATGAAGGAACACACAGAAAAGTGGATTACAAGAAGGTGGTTTACCGGGATGTCTCGTGCCAAAAGAGGTGCACGGGCCCATTTAAACTTGCCTATAGTATAGCCACGTTTGTGCAAGCACGAGTTAACCACTGCGGCCTGCCTACCTAGTGTTCCTGCAGCACAGTAGTGAAAGGTGATGGTGGCTGGGAGGAAGGCTTGCGGAGCGATGGAAGGTTTAGTAATCCCACCCTTTAGCATCTCGTCATAGGGTGGGGTCTGTGCATGTGATGCTGACTGATCCATCATCCCACCCCACCCTCCGACGACTTGGGACAGGGAGGAGTGAGGAGCCATTAATACCTAGGATACAGCCACTCCCGAGCTGGTGCTGCACGTCAACTAGGGGTGGAAACCAAAGGCCCCAGATAATGGCAAGCCAGGGCTGAAGTGATTTAAGCCCTTGGGCATCCACAATGTCTGACACATGCGCGCTACGCATGTGTCAGTGAAAGTGCTTGCCTGACCTTGCCATAAAGAGAGCGTCACAGTATGACTCCAACACAGGACAGCAGGGCTGTCTGAAAGGTGAGTTTTGTTTTTCTGCTCTATGTGCCTTCCAAACAATTAATTAATAGGCAGCTTTTAATGTAATTATGTCTTTATTGATGGCACATAAAGCAGGTAAATTGGGGTGGGGCGCAGCCCCTCAGCCCATTGAAAGCAGCCACCCCAGATAGCAGCAGGCAAAAACACCCAGCATGCCGGGACCATTTACTTTTGTTCAAAGACATCAAACTCCCACTTATAGAGTTTGTTTCCTATGGGGCCCTGCATACTTTGCTGCGGTCAAGGGAGCTGCCATGGCAGCAGCGACACAGCAGAGAGTCCCCCACTAGGCAGTCAGCAATCTCCAAATTCAGCAGGCGGCCCCTTCACTGGTGGAAAGATGCCCCCCCCCCCCCAATAGCTTGATAAGGCCAAGACTTATAAAGAGATTTCAAGACACTTACAGATACTGTTAAGTGCTGTGTTGGGACAGATTTAATGAAAGCTGCAGAGAGAGTTAGAAGTAAATTATAGAAAAAATGATTGATTGGCAAAGTTATTGACAGGCTCGTTTCCTGTTTGTGCAACTCAGCAGTGATTGTTCCACTGCATCTATTAGGTACCCTATGGATCCTGCAAACTGTAGGCCTAGTTCAGTACTCAAAGCAACCTTTAAACTGTATGATAAGATCCTACTGGACACAATTAAGTTTTGGCTGCCCAACCAAATAGCATCTTACACCAAGTCTGGCTTCAGAGAGGATCAGAGTATTGGAGACCAGTATTTTCATTCATCAATGCAAAAATATGTAAAGCTGAGAACAGGTGTACCTGCTGTTTTTAATCTAGTAAACAGTCTATGGGAGATATTAGCAGATCAAAAACTAGGTATAGTGACCAGTGAGTAAAATACTCATTGCTGGCATCTCCCTGTGCAATCAACTCAACCTTCCATCTTTTTGACATTTTTTTTATTGATTATCATTGAATTGGGTAATAGTCAGAGTATTTAGAGATGGCAAAAACTGAGGTACAAAGTGCTATATAAAACATTGGGCCTGATTCTCGAAATTAGTCACTGTGCATTTTTTTTGTGTTTTGCTGAGACCAGACTTTCCTGTTGTGGTGCTAGAGATGCTCAACGCCCTCCCATTGCAAAATACATTTTGCAAACAGTCAAAACCCTCAGGCTTCATGAGTACTGTCGAGGCATGAATTAGTTTGCAATTTGCAAGTGAAAAGTTTAGGATGCTGAGGTGCAGGCCTCCATGGGACAGCAGGCCTCCATTGCAGGATTTGAAATTGCAATGTCCTGGGGATGTAAGCCTTTGAATCAAGGGTCACACTCCCACAACAAGTGGGATTCAGGCACCAGGGAGAGCACCCAGCCATCTGTGGGGCCCTGTCTGCTCAAGATTTGCCCAGTCTGCACACTCTAGGAGTAAGATCTCAAATACTGCGTCTTATACTTTGCCAGTGGTTACAAACTACACTCTGAGGGTAAGATCTCAAATACTGCGGCTTATACTTCGCCAGTGGTTACAAACTGCCTTCAGCAGGCTAGGATCATTCCATGTCTTTTAACGGAAAAATAGGTCACAAAGAATTGGTGCACACCTTTGTGAATCGTAAAGGAAAGGGATTACCCCTTTTCTCCTCCTTTTTACAGAATAATATCCATTATGATTTGTAATTATGAATAGCACACACTTTTGTGCAATTTGTGCATTACAATTTCTGATTTTGCAGACGCAAATTTCCGTTATAAATCAGACATTATTATTATGATTATTATTATTATTATTATCAATAAAGTCTTGTTATGGCTAGAAGCACACTGATTTTTTGTATATGTTCCTAAATGGTTTAACTATTTAGGTTCCCTGTTGACCTATGCTTACATCTTAAAGAGTCTCCCTAGCCTATTCTTGTCACATGCATATTTATCACGGCCAGAAGCTAGGAATGAGACGTGACGTCCCCTCCCTGTGTTTGCCGAAGGCCGCTGCTGACATCTGCTGTGATCTGTTGGGCATAAGTTCGAATTCCAGTAATATCAGATCAGCCATTCTTCCTTCTGAGGTTGCTAAGTTGAGTAACAACAGAGTGGGCAATATTAACTTGTGTTATTTACAGCCCTTAGAAAAGGCTGACGTGCAGTATGAACTGCTGTATAAAAAAAGACACCTTCCTGCACAAAAACAATCCTGAGAGGCATTTTCCTCTTTCAATGTGTGCTGCAGAATGCAAAAAACACAAAGCTTGGCCTCTGGCATTGACATTATAGTAAGCTCTTTGCTAAGGATAAAAGCATAAGTTATAGAGACTGTGACATAGTTTGGCTATTTGGGTGCTTTTCTCATACACATTTTCAGTATAACAGCTGGAAAGAGTGTAAAACCCACTGTTCCTAACAATGTAAATTCAGCAGCATTGAAAGTGAATCCACTAATGTGGTTTGTGACCTTAAATCTGCCCCCAACTGCAGCATAAGGTGGAGAAATATGGGCTCCACTAAGTGAACCCAGAAGCTACGATTTCATGAATCTATCACAACTTCTTCTAACGACGCTCCCAATTCTCATTAGTGAGGATTTCAACATTAATAGTTCATTTGAATACAACAGACCGTCTCAGACGCATGTTCTACCAAATCACCAAGCCACTTCCCTGCCCAGACTAAATTATGTAAAAAGAATAAGTTTCACACCAAGGCAAGGAGGCAAGAGACTCTGGTGCCAAATTTACAAATTTTTCACGTAAGGCAGTGATCAAATGTGGTGCCCTTCCTTATGCAAAGGAGGGAAACGCAGCACAGAGACAAAACTACTATGATTGGCCTGCCGTTGCTGTCATCCCGTGCACTGGTGCACAAACAGGTTGCCTTGCGTGAGTCACAGCCTTGCACCAGGTGAATGTGTGCTGTCCAGCACATCATTTGTACTGGAGGCATACCATTCCAGGATAAAATCATATGTCTAGACAAACTCAGAAGAATCTCACACATTGGATATGTGTTGTCCACTGCAGCAGGCATGCAATAATGCTTTTTGTTTTTTTAAGAAATACAGCACATTTCCCCTTGTTAATGCTTGTTTCAAGGAAGTATTAGTTTTTAGTCAAAGCCTGGTCTGGCTTTCTTAGTAGATTGGGCTTTTTCCTGATACACCCCAGTAATGTCCCAGTGTCAACCTCTTGACGCAAAGGGTTTTTTGCACTGAGAAAATGACATTTTTCCAGTGCAAACCACCTTTTGTGCTAGACAGTAAATATACCTACCAGACTTTACTTTGTTTTGCGCCAGGTAAAAGCTTTAGTAAATATGGACCTTGGCATTTCCAAATCAACACAATAATTACTTCTCTCAAAGTGAGGACCTTAATCAAGGAGAATTATTTTTCTATAGCCCGATAAATACAGACAGAAAAACATTTATTACTCTGTCTACATTTATTTTCAAATATAAAAAAAGCGAACTAGGCCTTCTTTGAGTAACTTTCAGTGCTGTCAATCATGATTTTCAGACCAATAGCTGTGCTGACTGATGGGCAAGGAAGCTAAAAATCAGGACAATGTTCTCCTAATGAAGCTCTAATGAGTTACAGATGTGCGTATATTTGCACTACAATCCAAATGTTTTCATGTGAGTGTATCGCATACGAATGATGAAACATATTTGGCTTCTCTATAAACCACTGAGGCAAGTAACCTTTACCACCTAAATAAATGTGGAAATATAGTAGTTGTGGCACTGATCATTTTCACACAACACAAAATAAATACAGAGTAATATAGATAAAATGAACAAAAATAAATATTGATAAATACAGGTGCAAATGTCTAAAAAATAAAATCCATAGAACTACAAGCCCTAATTATAACTCAAAGAACTTTAAGGGCTTTAGAATTTACAAAGCTATTGTTACCCGTATGTTTTTTCTAACTTTAGATCTGAAATTTAAATTAGTAACGCTCCCCCTGGCTTTGTTAAATGCCAAATGGTTTAACACAATTGGTCCCCTGCACAGGTGGCAGGAACATAGACACTGCTAACAGACTTTGGAACATTAGCTGCTGGTATATTGTTCCTTCAAGCACTTTAGGCAGAGTTGGAGAATTCCCCTTCTTCTTCAAAGGGCATGCAGGATGCTGACATCAGCCCTGTTACTTTTTTGTTACACCTCTGTTCGCACAGTTGTTTTGCCTAATACATTCATGATGCCCTTCTGTAGATTTCGAGTGAGTGGTCAAATGGCCAGTTTTTAGGTGTAGTATACCAGACAGCTAGAGCTGTCTGGTTGCAAAAGACATATTATGCACTTACCAAGAGCCTACAGGGGCTTGAAGCCCACCCATTGCTTACCATTGGTTGGACTCTCTTTTGCTTGTTTCTTATTTAATGGCTTTTCTGTCCCAGATTGTCAATCTTATGTTTGTCTCTCCCCTGGAACATTGCCTCTTTACCATCTCTGTGGATGGCTGCATTTCTGCTTTCACAGTTCACTTTTAGAACACTACTTTTTTAGGTCTCGCCTGAGCCAGCGCTTAGCGCTGCTCTGGTCGAGACATTTAGTAAGTGGGTTTTTGAAGTGCTACCAGAGAGGCATTTGCTGGCCTCCAGCTTGCGTTCACGATGGCGTGCACGCGCGCAGCTGCCATCTGGGTGTTCTCTAATGGCTCCTCTGCACACACTACCCCCTCCCTTCTCAGAGGCGCCATCTGGCTTTCCTCTCGCTCGGACAAGCGCTTTAATGCCCCCTCCCCACCACAGATCACGTCACCATTGCATCTGCATTTGCCTGTGTTTTGTCAGCAGACGAGGAGTTTTTACATTGCTCATTTTCTTTCTTTGCATCAGAGAAGCGCAATGGTGCAAAAGGCAATGTATCTTTTGAATTAAAGGAACAGATCACGTCACCACTGCTTCTGCATTTGCCTGTGTTTTGTCAGCAGACGAGGAGTTTTTACATTGCTCATTTTCTTTCTTTGCATCAGAGAAGCGCAATGGTGCAAAAGGCAATGTATCTTTTGAATTAAAGGAACAGATCACGTCACCACTGCATCTGCATTTGCCTTTGTCAGCAGACGAGGAGTTTTTACATTGCTCATTTTCTTTCTTTGCATTAGAGAAGCGCAATGGTGCAAAAGGCAATGTATCTTTTGAATTAAAGGAAGCCGAAGCAGAGTCTACACATGTTTCTGTTTTACAGACACTGCGCGCACTACCCCCTCCCTTCTCAGAGGCGCCATCTGGCTTTCCTCTTGCTCGGACAAGCGCTTTAATGCCCCCTCCCCCACCACACATCACGTCACCACTGCATCTGCATTTGCCTGTGTTTTGTCAGCAGACGAGGAGTCTTTACATTGCTCATTTTTTTTCTTTGCATCAGAGAAGCGCAATGGTACAAAAGGCAATGTATCTTGCCGAGGTCACCACGGACGCTTACAGCAAAGAGTTAAACAGTCAACAAGCCAATACAATGGGCTAGGTTTGTCTCTGCTTAAATGCATTCATTTTAAAGTCTCGCTAAGTACATAGTCTGTCAAACATCTTCCCCTTCTCGCTCAGCCTTGCACATGCTTGTCGCTGTGCAGAAGGCAGCATAATGCATATCTATCTGTGCCTAGAGTGTAATTATCTACACAGCGGGATGTACAGATTAAATTCAAAACTCGTCTAAGCATCACTCAGCACCACCACAGCATCACTCTGCACCACCACAGCATCACTCAGCACCACCACAAAATCACTAACCACCACCTCAACACCACTAAACACCACCTCAGCATCACCAAGCACCACCACAACACAACTCAACACCACCTCACCATCAATAAGCACCACCACCACAGCATCACTAAGTACCACAACAGCATCACTAAGCACCACCACAACACCACTCAGCACCACCACAGCATCACTAAGCACAACCTCAACACCACTAAACACCACCTCAGCATCACTAAGCACCACAACATCACTAAAGCACCACCACAGCATCACTCAGCACCACCTCAACACAACTCAACACAGCCTCAGCATCACTAAGCACCACAACACAACTCAGCACCACCACAGCATCACTCAGCACCACCACAGAATCACTCAGCACCACCACAGAATCACTCAGCACCACCACAGCACCACTAAACACCACCTCAGCATCACCAAGCACCACCACAACACAACTCAACACCACCTCAACATCAATAAGCACCACCACCACAGCATCACTAAGTACCACAACAGCATCACTAAGCACCACCACAGCACCACTCAGCACCACCACACCACCACCACAGCATCACTCAGCACCACTAAACACGACCTCAGCATCACTAAGCACCACCACCACAGCACCACTAAGTACCACAACAGCATCACTAAGCACCACCACAACACCACTCAGCACCACCACAGCATCACTAAGCACCACCTCAATACCACTCAACACCACCTCAAGCATTAGCATAGCCAATAGGTCTCGCCTTTGGGGCCTTATAAGTGTTTAACCATGCAACAGTTAATGTTGTTGCACCAAGGATATTATGCTGCATAACTAAATACTTATAAGGTCCCAAAGCGAGACCTATTGGCTATGCCAATGCTTGTTTTCTTTTCTTAAGCACTCCATGAGCTCTCTCTCTTGCGTGCTTCTTCCCCCACCAAATACCACCCCCGCCAGGTTCCATGTTGCTGTTCTTTCCTCGCCCCCATCCCCACATTGGCCATTGCTTCATCAACCCATCTTTTTCTTTTTTTCCAGTATTTGTTATTTATCTCCCCCAAACTGCCTGGTGTTTTACATTTGCTGACTGCTTGGGGCTCTCAAGCTCTCTTATCTAGCAGCATATGGTATCTAGATTCATGTGTTTGCTTGACCTGCTCACACACCGTGAGGAAATACTTAGCTAACCCTCATGCTGTGCAGTTATTTCCTGTCTTAGTGGCTGTACCACTTAGATTTGAACCAGGAGATCCGTATTGCATTGCAGTTGCTTTTATATGGAGCCTACTACCAGAGCAGGATTCGTGTTTTGAAAGAATGTGTTCTATTTTAGCTTTTAGTGAAAACTGTATTTTTAGCTTTAAAAAACATGATTAAATGTTGTCTTTTATGTTTTATTTAAATGTAACTTTCATTAAAAAAAGTACAACAACATGGCTAATCTTCAATCTGTTATCAGCCCAGTTGATGAGAATTAATTGAATGGCCCTCAAAAAGCCAGGGAATGTAAAGTTCATTTAAAATTCAAATTACCCGGTTACATTTGCCTTTGTGTTGTGGCAGGCATCACCTTGATCTGGTTTTCGTACTTTTAGTTGATGCAGAGGGGGGGGCGCTCAGAGCGTAGCCTGCCCCCCAATTTCCTTTTAAGTGCCAGCTCCCACTATAATCATTATTGTACCAGAATCTAGTCCTGAGGTCAGAGAGGCCTGAGTGTGATTGGAGGGAGTTGGAGCTGGTCTGTCAGCCTGCCACGCTTAGGGGAGGGCTGTCAACAAAACTGTCAAACTTTTTCTTTCTCGCACAAAAGTAGAATCATTTATTGTCCCAATGGATGTATTTGATGAAAAAGGGAGATTGCTGTTGTTCAAATTCTTCCTTCCCTATGTTGGCACATGTAATATACAATAGTCTTTGTTCAGACCCAGCTCAATTCCCAACCGTCAACAAACACAAACTTTGTAGAATGTGTAAATATGGTTAAAAATGACATATTCTGCTGTGGCCCTTGAAATTACTCACCCACAACACTGTTTTTCCCACTCGATTTAACCAAGAGACCAACACAAGACAGAAGTTTTCAGAGAATGCCACTCTGCATACAAACTTTCCAACTTTTCATTTTATGCTTGTCGGAATTAAAAAGACTGCATTGTTTGCATAGTTGCACAGGCAGACGTTATTTGCAACTGGCTATGCCCTTAAGCTGTTCACCTAATTACTGTCCTTAAATTGTTCACCTAATTATTGTAACCTCTTGGGTGTGGGAGAGTACAACAACATGTGGGGAGTTGTCCACATGTTTTCAATTTTCAAGTATACAAAGAAAAACCCGAATTATATATAAAATAATACAACATTATTTTGCACAAAAGTGCTGATTCACTTTACCAACATGTGAAACAACTAACTTTGCTGTGGACTGTCTCTGCTCCTAATGCTTTATACGTATTTGAGGGATTTTGCCTTAGTGCCTGCCTTTCACCGCACACAGCTGTGTTCATGCTTGCTGACTTATGGTATGTTCGTTTGCTGTCGCACTGCAGGGCCTGTCTTTGAATGTGATGTCAGTATGTTTGAGGGGCACACAAGTAAGCCCAGTTATTTGTGTCGCACTTTGTAACACTTTAGAGTGACCAAACAACACGAAAAATAACATTAGGGTGTTGAGTAGATTAACTTTTTAAAAGTCCCATTTCTAGAGCCACAGGAAGAGGAAGGCTTAATCACATGATGGGAAGGCCAAGTACTTCACACAGAACAATGTCGGCACAAGAGAGCTGTTGCTAAAGAGAAGACGCCTGCATTTGTTTACAATAAGTACTATTCGCTGTGTTAGTCGATATTGCATACTAATCAGTGGTGACATGGTAATTGAGAACCCCCCCCCCTTCCAACAGAACATGTGCTCCAAAAGTAATGTCTTCTTCAGATTTAGTTAGAAGAACAAAGGGGCATATGTACAAGCCCCTATCGCCACAGAAACGTCACTTTTTGTTATGTTTCCGTGGCGATAGGGGCTTTGCCTTATTTACAAGGCAGCGTTAAGCCACTTAACGTGGCTTAACGCTGCCTTGTAAATAAGGCACCCTTTCACGCTATGGTTAGTGTGAAAGGGGTGGGTAGTAGGTGTTGCGGTGGGCGTTCCGCCGCAACACCCATTGATTTTGACGCTGTCCCCTATTTACAAGGGCAGCGTAAATAGGGGATGTATGATGTAACAACGCGATCATTTAGTTCGCGGTACATTACATCGCTGTTTTTACAACGCAAGTCGTTACCATGACTTGCGCTGTAGGGCGCTGGACTTAGGAATAGTATGATTTACTATTCCAACTCCAGCCTACGTACAGTAGGGAAGGTGTTGGAATAGTAAATCACACTATTCCTTAGTCTAGAGCGCCCTCCAGTGCAAGTCGTGGTAACGACTTGCGCTCTAAAAGCAGCAATCTAAATGTACTGCGGTGTTTTGACCGCGTTGTTAAGGTCGTTTCCCGTAAATAGGAGGCTGCGCCAAAATTAAGACCATGGAAAACCTGTATTAACTTGGCGAAACGAGGAGAAATGCTTTCGTTCTCCTCGTTTTTGCTTTCTCCATGTGTGCGGTCTTGTGCAGCACACATGGAAAAAGTAAAATGCCTTGGATTGTTTATGTGTAGGAAGGTGCTCCTTCCTGGACATAAACAATAATTTAAAAAAATTACATTTTGTAACTTCCATGTGTGCTGCATTAAGCAGCACACATAGAAGTGACAAAACGGCATTTAAAGATTGTTTATGTGCAGAAAGGGAGACCTTCCTGCACATAAACAATCTTCCCCTGCACGCAGACACCCTTGCACTATGGTGCAAGGGTGCCTGCATTGGCGCTACACTGCTAAGTGTAGCGCCAGCGCAGGGGGAAATGCAAGGCTGCACTGTATCCTTGTAAATATGGTGCAGCCTTGCGTTTCTGAAGTGGCGGAGTGAGTCGTTAAGCCATGACTGCTACCGCCTCAATCTGCCACTTCTTTGTAAATATCCCCCAAAGTGCCTTGTTTCTTATATTATCAAGGGCCAAACCTTGCCTCACTTTCCACATCTGCAGTAGCATGATACCACCAGTTACTGCGTTTGAAGTGTGGGTTTCATGATCGCTCCTCTGTAATGACGACAAATACTGTCACACTCTCTGAAATCTCCCTCTTTTTTAGGACTTGTTGACAGTCTGACAATCACCTCCAATGGATTTAAATGCTATCTCTTGCTTCAATGCGATAACACATGCAAGCAGACTAGCTGGCTACGGCTGTCTTTCATTTGCTCTGTTCTGGGGTCAAGATAGCGCCGGGACACTCCTTGGAGTAGCCGTGCGCTTAACAAATACCCTATAACATAACAGTTCTGCATCCCTCTCTTTGAATGCAGCAGCACATGAAACCCAGGTCTATTGGTTTTGCCAATGCTTGCTTTTTTAAAGTTACCACTCCAGGGGGCCTCTCCCATATTGGCACAGTAAATAATAATTTAAAAAATGACAGCTGCTTCATGCTATAAGCATACACATGCTTGGTGAGACATAGGTTGCCATAGTGCCATGACGTGTGCACACATGCGTGCCTACGTCATTGCATTATTTTTCTTTCCTGCTTTTTTTCTGATGCTGCACAACATCATCAAAAGGCATTTCTGTTTGCCAATGCTGCACAACATTGTCGAAAAACATTGGCAGAGCCAGTAGCTCGCAAAGGCAAGACCTATTGACTTTGCCAAAACTTGTTACTCTCCCTTACTGCCACGAAGAACATAGGGGTATATTCACAAGAACGTGTGATAATTACAGCAAGAGTAGCACAACGCAACTTTCAGCAGCGCAGCCTATCGCAGGAAAATAACCCAGTGACAACGTGGAATTCACAACACGGCGGTAGCATGCGATAGTTGGCCGACACCGCGGCCAATGCTCGCG
Organism: Calotriton arnoldi; assembly: GCA_963921515.1. NCBI lineage: Eukaryota > Metazoa > Chordata > Amphibia > Caudata > Salamandridae > Calotriton > Calotriton arnoldi. The sequence goes on along the minus strand of CAWUFW010002961.1, from coordinate 1,202,828 downwards.
ATACAACCACCTCGACGGAGATAAAAATACAACCCACAACGCAAAAAAAGCTGCGATGGGTCAAAGCGCGATAAGAAATCAGTGACAACCAGCGCGAGGGCAGCAATACTCACGCGCAATGCGGGGAAAAGCACAAGAACATAATACGGAAAATGCCACAGAACAAAATACATCAACAGCCGAGTACCACGGATGCACCCTGGCCAACTGCAGAGGACAACATGCACACCACAACATCCACCCACCGTGGAAGAACAGAACCTACAGGCACACCTCATGAAAGAGACCAGTGGCAGACAAATCAGAGCCGCAGGAGCGACACACCCACCGTGCAGCATACGCACATAAGCAGAAGTGCACCCGGACAGTGACAACATCCCGGTACAAACAGCAACACCTCCACAACTGAACACAGGACACAACTAGTTCGGAAAATGTGCACAACATGGCAAATCACATCTGAAACCCCAGGGACATGTAACATGACAATGTACAATTCCAACCTGTAACCTGCAAATATGTTTTTATTCACACATGCAGTGCAATTGGACATCTACTACTGTCCCATGAATGCCACGGACGGTCACAATGTGATGTGCTCATGAGAAGTAGGTGGCAATGATGGAGTCCCTACAGGCCATTCCTGCCGCAGCTGCAGTGGGATGTGGGCCACCTGCCCCATCACCACCATCATCGTCCAGTACCTCTGGAACTGGGATCCATGGGGCCCTGGTGCGAACACAGATGTTGTGCAACACACAACATGCAACGATCATCTTGCACACGACGTCCGGGCTGTACAGGAGCTTCCCACCAGTGCCGTCCAGGCACCTGAAACGTGACTTCAACACGCCAAATGTGCGTTCAACGATGCCCCTGGTGCGTATGTGGGCCGCATTGTACTGCCTCTGGACGGGTGTGTTCGGGTCTCGGAGGGGTGTCATCATCCAAGGGCAGAGTGCATATCCTTGATCACCTGTGACAGTGCAGGGAAAAAAGAGTCAATACTTGGTTCGGCAGGATGTGATGGCAGGCCCACCAATTCAGTGACGCCTGTGCTGGCTGTGTGTGGGGTGAGTGTAAGCCAGCCCTCAGGGAGCAGCTTGTGCTGGCAACTACACCAACAGTCATCAGGCACACAGAGAAGCAATGTCAGAACTACAAGGGGGGATGACTCGAGTCGCACAGGGCTAGTCGCCCCGGATGCACAGCGGCCGATACGGGCCCACCACCACGGGACGCTGACCTGCGGGAGACTGGGGTAGGGTCATGAGGGCAGAGCAGTGCCTCACATGTGTCATGGCTGCATTCCGCATCTCCACACATTCAGCTGTTGTGTGGCTGTGGTGCCATGTGAAGTCTGTATTGGGTGCTGGGGTAGCCCAGGATGACCATGGAGTGGTGTAGTCGTGTCTGGTAGGTGGTCGTGTAGTTTGACATGTCGGATGTGGTTAGGTCACGTGTGCATCCCCATAGTTGTGCTTTGTGCGTTGGTGGCTGTGGGATGTGTGGTGTGTTGATTTGGTACTTACCAACGAGCAGTCCCGTTCCATATGTGCCATCCTGGAAGCGCTGGTTGATGATGGACTGTCGGAGGATGTAGGAATCATGCACACTGCCTGGGTAGTTGGCGACGACATTGGTGAACATTCCCCGGTGGTCCACTATTGCCTGCACATTGATGGAATGCGTGTGCTTCCTGTTGCGGTAGTGGTGTGCAGTATCCGCAGGGGGCACAAGTGGGACATGTGTGCAGTCGATTGCCCCCAACACGGCCGGGAATCCGGCTATGGCGTAGAAGCCTTGCTTAGTCTCCAGCTGTTCCTGCGCAGTGTTGGGGAAGTGAAGGTACTGGGGTATGAAGCTGATGATGGCATCCAGGACAGGTGTGATGAACTTTGATAGGGCTGGCTGTGAGACCCCTCCGAATCAGGCAGCTGTTGGTTGGAAGGTCCCAGAGGCCAACAGGTGCAGCACTGCCAGCAGCTTTGTCTGCGTAGGGATGTTTGTTCTCCGCTGTTTTGGGACCGACAGCCTGTGGGCGATATGGGTCAGGATGCGGAGGATGGGTGTCCTTTTGAGCCTATAGTGGGCAATGACTTCCGCGGGCGTTAGGTCTGTGAGAGTGGTGCGTTTTCGGTAGGTCCGCTGTCTTACTCTACGCTGCCTCTGTGGTGGTCCGGGGGGGGGGCGGGTCCAGGTCCTGGGGGTGGTGGCGGTCTCGGGGTGGTGGCGGTGGGTGTTGTGGCCCTGTTGGGGCTCCGAGCTGCATGTAGAGTAGCTCCATGGCCTCGTTTGTTCTTCGGGTATGGCTGCGTGCGGGACTCCGTTGCCTACTACAGGTAGACGTCCGTCTTTACACCTGCTTGAGGCAGGTGTTAAATACGTGCGGCTACCGCGCCTTATCGCCTGTTTTGTGTTCTTATCGCCGATGTGGCTGGTCGTTGTGAATGTTGAGGTGTGATATTGTCTCGACTTTTGGCACGGGTACGCCCACTCTGCATCTCATTAGCGATATTTGCGGGGGTCCTCTGTGGCGATGTTTTTTGCGGCTGCTATCGCGGGTAAACTGGTGCTGTGGGCTGTTCACACCGGCTTGTGAATGGGGAGGTAAATTTATCACGACTTTGGCTGCGATAAAGTGCCGTTAATTAGGCGATAGCTCCTTGTGAATATGCCCCATAGTGTTAAGGGACAGTAAAAACGTTGAGATGATCCCCATACATTGGGAGAAATCTCTCATGGTGAGGGGTCATCATTAGTTTCTGTTTTCTCAAAAACAAAATCATGTTAAAGGTGTGACAGATGGTACCATCATTTTGACCGTCAGTCAATATTTTAATACATTAACAGGAACCGATATGGCATCAGATCCTGTCGATGTTTAGAGTTATTTGCAGGGCTGACTGATAACTCTAAATTTGGCAAGCGGAGGACCCTCAGTATGGCGGGAGTGAAGAGCCCTGCCATACCAAGGGACACACCTCCGCCCGCCAAACTAAAACAACACAACACTAAAAAGTACTTAAACAACAAAACAACAAACTGTTACTCCATAGACCTAAACAGAGAAAGGAAGAAAAGTATCTACACTGAGAGAAGATGGAGTTAAAATCCTACCACCCCTCAAACACCTCTCCTAAAAGATGCAACTTTAAGAGAAAGGTGCTCCAAACCAAATCAGAATTGTTCAAAACACAGATCAGCACAGCACAGCAAAAACAGATCGGAAAAGCTCTTGGAGCTATTAAAAGGAAGGAACATACTAGCCTCTGCCCTCGATCAGCCTGCTACAAGCTACTTAAAATGAAGGCCACCGTCCTTCCTTCCCCCTAGCAAAAAAGACATGTTTTATGGCATCTGACATAATGCATCAGAGGAAGGTTTTTCAAATCAAAAGTAGTGGATCCAGGCAAATTCCTAGGCTTTGCAATAGAATGAAGTCTAAAACTAGAATCACTTGTCAAAAATGTGTTAAAAAGCGATTACTGGCAACTGAGCCTCTTAACCATTCATCATAAAACTATACTTCGGAAGTGTAGCCCAATGCTTAGTATTGCTGCTGATCAATCACAGAATGAGACTCTTAGGAGGTCTCATATAAAAAGAAACTGACAACACCTCTAAGGGCAGTGCTTCCTGCAGTGACAAGCCTAACTACAAACAAGTCCAAATGTGGCCTCTTCACACCCCTGATTTTCTTAGAAGGTGAAATTGGTAAGAAGCTCATTCAATGCTTGAGGCCTGTCAAACAAGACTGTTCACCTTAACTATCTCAAGTTTCCAGTCAAAAGGGTGAGTCTGTCAGGAAGTTCCAGAATCATAGGATAGGCTCTGGTAGTAGGGGTGCTGGGGTGCTGCAGCACCTCCAAAATAATCATGCAGGAGTTCAGAAGGTGAATGAGCAATAAAGATTCCTCTATATTTTATATTTATCCTGTCACACTTGCTGTGTGTTCAGAGGTCAAATGTCAGGCTATGTCTTCTGACAAATTGCTGCTTGTTCTTTTAACATGGAGATTGGTGTTTACTTTTCTTTTTCAGACTGCAAAGCGAGAGGATTCTATAAACTGACCTATCTAACAATCTTGCTGGGGTACGAAGAGTTTGAAAGCAATGAATGCAGGATATCAGTTTATTCTAGCACGCAAAATGTAAATAGCTGTCAATTAACTGTAAAAATATTTTAAAATACATCAACCGCTAGAAAAGCACAAAGGAAGACATTTTTTTGTAATTCTGAAGTGTGAAGCAAACAAAGATTTTAATAGGATCAGAACAAATCAAGACACTTTACTTGGGGATGCACAAATGATAAATATTTGTTGAAATCCAATTTCCACACATTATCATTTATGCACTATATTTTTTTACCAGTAAAACTGCATGTCAGTGCAAATTTTGAGGCCATTTTAATGGAAAATGTGCTTTAGTAATATATTTACAACAGTGAGCTCCAAAATGCACCATCTCTACAATCCATACCCCTACGACTCGCCTGCTGAATGGGTGTGGCTCGTGTGCTACACTTGTTCTTTTGTGCGACTCTTGGATTTTATTTTACACAAGTATGGCTTCAGTGATGTAGCATTGATGGCAGCACCCCCACTCTGAAACTTGTTCCAGCAACACTGTCCAGAATCATCAATTCTAACAAGCAGTTCTAGCAATCTCAGAGGCAAAGTAAACCTCAGGCTAGCAGTCTTCTGTCTCCATAAGAAAAATCAACACATGCCAAATCTCTGGCAGCCCTTGCTCCCACAGTGTTGAATGAAATAGCAACATGTGTTTAGATTTAGAATTAGGACATATAGAGCGGACAAGGGGGAGTCGGGGGGAGGTCACAGAACAAATATGCAGTCATCCACTTTGACAATAGTTGAATGTTTCACATCTGGAAGTCATATTTTAAAACAGTACAATCTATCAAAGTATTTAGCTTCGTCGCTCATGTTTTTGGATTATTCTGAACTTAGAAAAGCCAGCAGAATGGCTCAGTGAATTAAACGGTAGCCTTTGAGATTTGGGACCAGTTGATCAGTAGTTCCTATCTTGACAGGACCAACTCCGTGTTTCATGCTTTCAGGGTCGGTAAATTGAGAACATAGGATTGTTTATTATAACACTTGTTTTGCAGTGCTTAGAAGCCGGTTGTGCAACAAAAGACCATTCCTTTATATGTTGGGTTTAGGCAAATGTAGCATCGCCGTTGTAGAATTCTCCTTTAGGGACCATAAAGAACCGTGAGCAGAGTGGGAGCCTGTGTTATGCCCATATGGCCTGGTACTGCCTAGGTCCCCTTTTCTTTAATACCCAAGACCGCCCTTGGATGAGGACTCCCTCCCTCCTCCAAGGCAAGCATTTCAGACCACACTCTTTTGGATTAGGGGAGTAACCCCCGGCCGTATTTATTACATAATTAAAAAACATTGATATTATTTACATTATGTACAATTACGCAGAAAGTCCGGATACCTTGATCGATACACGAGGTTACTTGTCTAACCTTAACATGTTACTAATACATAAAATTCCTATCGTAATCTAAACATGTATATACATTACTTTCTGCGTGTCCCCGCTAGAGCCTACGGCAAGGTCAATGACTGGCGGCCCCAAATCCCGTTAAGACGACAAAGACTCCACTGGAGTAGGCCTGCGTAGGGGGTACAGCTTATCGGATGGATATTTTCCCCCGGGCCCCCCCTACGCCCTGAGCCTTAACTCCATAACGGGGGCTGCAATTCTGCATACTTGCGCCCTGATGCGCATGCGCGTGCGAGGGTGGCCACAGGCCTACTGGAAAGAGTGACTCCCCTGGCCCCCGCACCCTGACAGCCAACCGACCGGCTGTCACCGCCCCTGGAGTTGTAAACGTTGCGTAGGGGGTCCAGCTTACCGGACGGATGTCTCCCACGGGCCCCCCCTACGCCCAGAGCCTTAACGCCATAAAGGGGCGCGGCAATTCTGCATCCTTGCGCCCTTGTGCGCATGCGCGTGCGGCAGCCTACTGGAAGAGTGCCTCCCTGGCCCCCGCACCCTTTCAGCCTATCGACCGGCTGTAACTGCCTCTGGAATTCCATGTGAGACCCTCTGTCTCCCCCTCGGGCGTCCCCATTTGATAAATGATGATGCCCGCTACGACCGAAACTATGCTCACCAAACATGACCTTACCGCCACAGGCCAGTATAGTTGACCGACTATCTGGCCTCCCCCCATAGCCTACTAGAAAGGTCATGCCTAGCCAGTGAATTTACTTTAAGAGACATCCTTACCCACTCATGAGAGGTGTACCCTATGCTGCAGCGGAAAATATTTTCCATGAAGGCACCAATGCCCTACTGCCCGCAGCTTTGAAGTCTTGTATAATGTATCAAACCGCTTGTCAAGAACTTTTACTGAATGATTCGTGAGCCCAGACAGACTGTGATATGGGAGTCGTGTGACCACCTATAAGTGACTTGGAGCGTTTTCCCCCCCCAATCACCCAGCACAATTTCTCTCTGCCACTGCAACCTTTGAATGCTGGGATCCCATCCTCTTGTGGGAAATATTCGCGTTGGAAGACCCAGATCGCCTGGCTAAAATGGCTGAATTTATAAAATGCTGCTCTGTAAGCATTGCCGAGTTTGGGCACGCTGGCAAGACCTTATTCCCTGGTTTGCAGAGGACTGCTGGATGGCACCTGCGTGCATGACTGCAGTAAACTACTGCCTCACGTGCGGGGTTGGCCGCCCGGCCCACTGGAAGAGTAACTCCCTGGCCCCTGCACCCGTTCAGCCTACCGACCTAACTGAACCCATATTCAACAGGATCGAACCTGCGCGGGGAGACTCCCTTGGATTTCTAGCCCATTGCCTTAACCATTCGGCCACAACTACTTCCCGTTCAGCAAGCTGCCAATGTGCTGCCTTTGTACGCGGCCGCCCGAGTTTAGGCATGCTGGCCAGCCCAATTACCTGAATCATGGAAAACTGCTACTCGCACTTGCGTGCACACATGCAGTAAAATATTGCCCTGTGAGCAGTTCAACTGGACGCCGAGATGCATAGATGTACGCAGCCCCCCCAGATTGGCCCCGAAGGCAAGACATTTACCCTGACTTGCAGATGACTGTTAAATACCTTCTGCTGAATTAAAACAGTGGTCGAACAATTGCCCCTAAATCATGTTTAAAAAGCAATATGTGAACCTTTGCCACTACAGGACAATCTGACAGCATAGTAGGAGTAAAAGCAGTGCTTAAACATTTGCCACTCAATTCTGTTACATGCAGTGTTTAAAGCTTTTTGCCACCTTAGGACAACCTGACAGCATAGCAGGAGCCGAAGTCTTGTCCTGTGAGATCCTTTGCCCCCAGACCATGCCTGCATCTTGCCGTCCTCGTGATGTGATTCCGCCCTGTTAGTATTCGGAATCCGTGCCATAAATAAATAAACAAAACACAGGTGATCAGTGCTGTTAGCATCTGGTAAACGGATAGAATCCACATGCCAAACCAGTTGTTTCCATCATATGACTGTCCTCCCCTTATATTCCCTACTCATCCCCCCTCAGGCCCTATTCTTATAAAACAGGGGTCAATCACAGGAAAGCAGGTCACCATGTTGTCTGACCTTGCATGAGGTGTTTTAGGTCGAATCCCAGGAAAAAAGGAACTGACTAATAATACCATATGCAATGCATTCCAAGGTAATACAGACCCAGATGATCAGTGCTCTTATATTTGGAAAACAGATAGGGTCACATGCCGGCTCCATTCTTCGCATCCTGCGACTGCCTCAAATGGCATGCTTAGGCCTTGCACTACTGTGATGCGTTACCCAGAACACATATGATCAGTACTGTATGTTGACATCCCAGTTAGCCCTTCACATGGCAGCCCCATTATTCTTTTCCCACACACTGCCCTTGAGGGTACCTGTAGCCTACCCTAGGGTGCCTTATATGTAAGGAAAAGGAAGGTTTGGGCCCGGCCCCTTTGCAACAACATGCTTACCACTGCGTGCGCTGACCTTACGGTGATAGTTCTGTGCTACACTTACAGGGCTATTTCTGTGGGTGGCACAATCCCACTAGTAGCATTTGCTTTCCCGGCCCTGGCACACACCCTGCCTTTTTCTAGGGTTTTACCAGTCAATCACATATGCCACTCATGGTAAGACAATCACTGTCACAATTCATACAGGGGGCCTATGCACTATTAGCGCTGATCGGTAGTGGTAAAGTGGCCAAAACCCATAGCCAACAGCAACAGGGTCAGAGAATATATGGGGCAAAGCAGACGGTTCAAAAGCACCATCTCCCAGGTTCTAAAGGAATCGCCTCCCTGTCGGGGAATTGAACCCCGGTCTCCCGCGTGACAGGCAGGGATACTGACCACTATACTAACGAGGACATTGTTTTGGCTAGTCAGTATCACTTCAAACAGTTACCATGAAATGAAGCACACATATCGATGAAACCCTGTGCTATAAGATTCCATGGAGTGGACACTATGCCCTCACTACCAGCATCACTCTCGGTGATTTCCAGCTCCGTCTACCTGGAGCCATACACACAGCGGCAAATTGCTTAAATTCGAGATCCTATCTTGCTTGAATGGCTTCCATTAGGCAGCTACCCTGGAGCCATAATACAGCGGCAAATCGCTTCATTTCGAGATCATATCAGGCTCTGTATACGTTATATGGACAGAGTCCACCATGGGGCTCTTTACGGCACGCTGAAATACCCTGATGTAGTCAGAGGAACCGATACTTAATGTATTATTTAGCGGCCTAACGGCAAGTTTGCATATGGACTGCATAAAACAGACAATGAGGTTGAAATAAGGCCGCCTGAGTTCCTGTCGCTGGTGCGTATTTTCCCCCCAATACACATGCAAGTATGCATGGCCATTAGAATATATAAATACAAGAACCCCCTAAATGCTCCTTGGTTCTCAAGCCAACCTGTTCACATATACATGCGTGTACAACATAGCACAATCAATCACGGACCCCAAAGGAGATGTATGTCGATATTTGCCCCCTTGTATGTGGGATGGTCTCCTGAGGATAAAGTCGTCTCGCCCAAAAAACTGTATATGGTGGGAGAAAGCAGACCAATCATCAGTCTGCACTGGAAACACATCTGCCTGACTTATATGATGTGTGGTCTGAATAGATTCACAATATCTAACGAGGTGGGGTATGTGGGGGCCAACAATATCACTGTACGTCCACTGCACAACCACTGTAAGCTTAATTGCATACCAACATTTTGCAAGGATAATTGCCTTCCTATTTCGAATGCACCATGAATGCCCCCCACAATTGGCAATGAATTCAAAATCGAGCTTAAAGCTGTTCTGTGATTTGGAGTTGGACGCAGCCCTATCCCAATCGAAAGAGAGAAAGGAAGCTCCGGAAATGTTTCCACTCTATGCGAGCTGACAACAATGACATGAGTTCACATGTTCGCTTTAAACATCTAGGAAGCGTGAACCACAGTAAACGGGGAAACAACGCTAGGCAAATATCGCTGTGACTAGCCACGCACCGTCAAATCAAACACTGTCCCATGACCTGAAGAATGGCATGCGGATCGCCATTTTGGCAGACCCCACATTTTGATGCATATTCCCTATTACTACCAGCCAATGGCGCTCAGTTATTCTTACTCCCTCCAGAAAAGGATGCCCTGCGCGGCAGAATGACCGATGACTCCGGACCGGTCAAAGCCGACTTGCTAAAACCATTCTTCAATCATGCGGCGGCGTCAGCTCCAACATGAGACTAGCCAAACAAACAGCAAAGATGGAACCGACTTGCTACAAAGTCACTCCGCAATCAAGTGGCGGCCTCAGTTCCAACACTTCCACACTTCAACACAGCAGAACAGATGCGTTCATCTTTGCATCATGCCTTCACGCGTTTGTCCACAGCTCACGGTATACTCTATTAACACTACAGCTATTAACAGGAGCCCTCACTCGACTCTAGCATTCCCTGAATGATCGCGATAACACCCCCACCCCCACAAGAGGCCACAAGGGACCAAGAAAGTTTAGGGACCGCACAAATTCTTTGCCGAGTGCGCAGACTAATCTGTGGAAAACAACGGCCCCACTGCGGGGAATGTGTGCGCATGTGCGCTTTTGTGTGTTCTGCAAAGTGACATTCTCCTGCGGTTGCGTGTGGTGGAAACGACAGTATTCAAATGAGAAATTACCAAATCATGAATGTACCAGCATACCTAGTCTGCCAGCAAACTCTGTATTATAAAGGGAGCAGTGTCACCCCCCCCCCGACAAAATTGAAGCCAGTAAGTATGTGGGATAGCATGTGGCGGCCTCAGATCCACTCCTGACTACGAAACCGCTGATCGGTTGCAACACCCGCTGATTGATCACGCCACCGCTGAGCGGCCGCCAACAAAAATAGCAGTGGCAGCGACACCCGTCCGAAAAACTTCGCGTTGCTACAAAAAACAGCTGATCGGTTATGATAACAGCTGCTCGGCAGCCAGCAGAGCCACAGTGGCAGCAATACCGCCCCCAAACGCGTGTTCGCGCCCACCCGATTCCTCCGTTCAACAACACACCTGACCCGGTGCAACAGTAGCGCACCAATGCTAAAGCGCAACACCCGATTCCCCCAGCAACAACTTAACGTGATGTGGGGCTGATCCTTGCTGTTCGGGACCGCGCTGCTTCGATCTGCCCGTCGCCGATGCTCTTTCCTGCCGAAAACACCTTTTTGCGCCTCCCGATGCCGCAGAAAGAAAACCCCAGCCGCTCCGACCTTGCAGACCGACGATCTTCCTCCCGCGCCAAAACCTGGAAGGAAAACAGAAAAACAAGTTACGGGCCTTTTGAGGGCCCGGACCCGTATGCTGGCTGGAGGGGAGCGAGAGAACAAGAGACTGTTCCCGCTCCCCTCACCCCCTTTTTAAAGGGGGCAGAGGGCAGACCGGTCTAAACCGGCATGCCCCAACGTCTCCAGATCGCGCTGAACCGGAAGCACTGAAGTGCTTCCGGTTCGCGCCCCCATGGGGCATCGCCATTGGTTGCTCAGGGGAGGTCGGCCACTGCGTCATCACGGGCGCGGCGACCCCCCCACCTCCTCCGAGCCCCCGGGGACCGGTGCGACCGCCATAATGGCGGCCCGCGCTATGCAGCGCTTGGCCTTGCCCAGTGCCATGGTTTCTCTTACTTCTTTGTGGTTTAGTTTTGTGCACTCGCCGTGTTTTGTACATTTCCTGGTCCTGGAATTGAGCAGTGATGCAGAGTCAAGGTCCAATCTGTGGAGGAGAAGGGAGAGTATGTGTGTAGGTTTGCATGTCTGTCTAGGATTGGAAGAAAAGGAGTGTTGCAGACGAGGAAGGAGGTGCACTGGCAGAACCGTTTGTGGTTCTTTGCAGTGAAATAGAAGGAGGACATGGCAGGTTTGAGTTGACTTGAAAGTGCGGTTTTGGTGTCAGTGCAATGTATGCAAAACATCAGGTCTGATCAGGGTTGAACTAACCTATACGGCAATATGGCTGTGCCAGAAAGGCTGGTCTGACAAATCAGTGTGTGGCCCGTTTTTGGATTTTTGTGGGCCTGTTATGTGGTCTACTAGGCCGGGTTTTACTGTTAATTTCCCTGATATTGCGACAAACATTGCCTGTAGCATGCACAAATGCATACAGTCTCCCACACCTTGCAAAACGTCTATACAGAGGGTCTTTCCAAAATTCAAAGCTGTCCTGATTTCCAATGTGGGCCACTTTTTTAAGCTATCGGATTCGCTAATGAGGATCACTTTTATTATGGTGACCAAGCCTATTTTCTGTCTTGGTCCGGGCCTGGGTCTGGCAGGTACAGGCAGGTGGGAAGTGTGTGTGTGTGAGGGCACACACATGGGAGGATGTTCTCAATAGTGAAACAGCCAAGACTCCCTCAGGGAGTAAAGCAGGGTTGGCTTTAGGAACAGTGGCAAATTTGTGCGAGCGCAGAATCATGTAGGAGTGGAGGACATTGCAGGCCATGATTCAGGCTACATGCAGAACTTTGTTCCCTGGTAGAGCCATGTCTTCCTCCAACCTATGGCTGCTCAGGATCATAAACTTTAAACAAAATAACTCAGAATGGACAATCCAGTACAGTAGCCAGCTGAGTGGGTTATGATCATAGGAACTACCATAAAGGCACCTGCAGAGCTGATCAAAACTTTCAGTTTACAGAAAACCATGAACTGTGTGCCTCTATTGTCTTCATCCATCCTACTGCTAAGTGGAGCATCCCATATAACCAACCACACCTCTGTGGTAATTGTGCACAATATCAAAACACTTCCCACATAGGCTAAAAAAAAAGACAACACACTTCCAATCGCACACCCTACATAGTGTAGCATGTTACCCAGGCATGCAAGTGCTTCAGTGCCCCACATTGAGTTAGTAAGCACTATGTAAATGCTACAATACAATACAATGAATAAGACAGACCCTCTCTGTCTCTCTCCCCAGTCTCTCTATCTCTCTTCGGGTGCCTGTTGAAACCCATCTCCAGTGCAAACTTCAGGGTATCTGAAGAATGTATAATCTGCCTTCACCCTCTTTTTTCCTTCCTAGGCCTGCATTATGCAGAGACTTTTCATTCTAATTTGCATGGTAAATCTTGTTACTGGCCCCATGGGAATTATGAGTTTTACAGTAACTCCGCGGAGCTGATGTCTTTTACCTGGAGATTCCATCTGCTAAAAGCAGGTGGAATCCCAAGTTGAAATACAGGGGAGAAATGAGGAATAGGAAGATGAACCAGGTGTGGAATTACCAATTTCCCCCATGAACTTTCATTTTAAGTGGACCCTCAGGATCCCACTGATAATACCCATTAACTCTGTGCTTTCTCCCACCCTCCAGAGTTATTGACACCCCTTGTATCAGTAGTTATTTGGGGTGGAATTACTGGGCAGACATCCGGGGCATTAAGAATGAGGGGCTGAGTCTATACCAAGGAGCAAACCCACTTCCCTTGATTAGATGAAAAGCTCTACATTTATTTATCAAATCCTATCATTAGATGAAAAGCTCTATATTAGTTTATCAAATGCTATCCTCTTAGTTTGCTGTAAAGGTCTCATTAGATTATTACCCTTCTCATGAATTGTAAGAATTTCACAAGATATCAAAATATCTTCTCTTTCGAAAACTTAATATGATGTTCATTTGGGGAGACATCCATTACCACGCGGGCATTGCATCGCAATGCCTTTACATCGCGGGTATTACAAAGCAAGTCGTTACAACGACTTGCGCTGGATGGCTCTCTAACCTAAGGAATATTATGATTTACTATTCCAACACCTTCCCTACTGTACGTAGACTGGTGTTGGAATAGTAAATCATACTATTCCTAAGTCCAGCGCCCTCCAGCGCAAGTCGTTGTAACGACTTGCGTTGTAAAAACTGCGATGTAACGTACCGCGATCATTTTGATCGCGTTGTAAAGTCACATATTCGTTCATTTGTCAAGCACTTTGACTCCCTTTGAGGAGAATGTAAGATCTCTCAATATAGTTTTGTCTCTTCCGCTCCGCATCTACTGCCTCCTGTTTTATGCCTCTATTCGGTTGCTTTCAAGTCTGCTTCTTATTTTCTAAGCATCAGAGTCCTATCCCTTTTGTCAATTATGAACAAATAACACTATAATTTTACCTCTATTTATAGGTTTTAGGGTATCCCACGATGTTTCTCTTGAGATATAGGGGGTGTTGTTAACCTGCAGAAAGTCCTTTATCGCTCGGGGTATTTCCTGTCTACTTGTTGTATCTCACCTAATCCCTATTCCCTATTTCCTATCTTTCAGGGCAGCGTCAATTATTGTAAGTGTGAAGGTGAGGGGTGCATGATCAGACACCGAGATAACTCCTGTTTCTATGTTAGTTATTCACCCCATACGTTCAGCCAAGACCATTATTTTGGAATATGTTTGGTGAACATTGGAATAATATGTGTAGTTTTTCTCTTCTGTGTGAGTCTTCCTTCAGCCAGTCCCAAAATCTCTAATGCATTCCTTTGTCTCACAAGAACTCTGACTAGTTAGGTCAGAGCATTCTTGGGAGCAGTCCAAATTGCCATGAAATACCTGGTTAAAGTCCCCACCTTATAAAAAAAATCACCTTCCGCATATCCTTGCAGCACCTCCCTCCCTCCTCCTCCCAGGTGGTCAGCTACCATCACTGCTAGTGCTGGAGGTCGGATCGGGATCATAGCAGCAGGGTACTGCTCCTGGCAGCAGAGAGTTTTCATATATCTGTTATGGCCTTGTCTCATCACTTTGTATTTGCTCCTTTGAGTCTCTTTTATTCAGGACATTATGGTGATGGGCCCGGGACCCCAGGGATGTATGTCCGCCATCTTGGATGGCTCAGCCATGCCCCTACTTCTCATTCTTATTGTTTAAACAACTGCTATGATTCTGCTCTGTGACCTGCCTTTGACAGTGTCTGCTGGCTCTGTTATCTTGCATTTTAATGTCACAACTCAACTGTAATAGTTTATTACAGGTGAACAGCTATGTCACTTTCATAATACAGCTAACAGATGATGTCACATGCAAACTCTAGTAAGAAAACTAGAGCCAGATTTATGTATTATATTGCATATTACACTCTATACATCTTTGTTATGGTATGTGTATTTGTAAAGTGCACTATCACCCGGGAGGGTATCCTGGTACAGAGCAGGTGAATGTGCCCAGCCCTGGCTATGGTAGGTTGGTGAATTAAAAAATCAGGCCTTCAGCTTCTTGTGGAAATCAAGAAGGCAGGAGGAGGCTCTGATGAGGAGTGGGAGGCCTTTCCACGCTTTAGGATCAATGTAAGAGAACGCCCGTCCTCTTGATCGGGTTCTGTGTATGCCAGGGATGTGCAGGGGTGGCTCCTCCATTTGAGCGGAGGAGCGTCGCCCCACAAGTCCCAGAGCTGAAAAATTAAATGGTAATAACGTTCATTTGTCACCATTTTTATTTTTCAGCAACCCGTCCCAAACTAAGTGTGAGGACGGGATGGGCCAGTGCGGCTGAGTGGCAGCAGCAGGGAGCTGTGCGCTTTAAAATGTGCATGTCTCTTTGGCCGTCCGTCTTGTGACAAATAGCCAGACATGCGCATTTTTAAGTTCTCTATCTTTGCTGTCTTTTACAGCTGGGTTAGAGAAAGAGCAGGCCTCCAGTGCTCTTTGGAGCGCTGAGAGAGCCTGCTCTATCCATTCCTGGTGCTGTTCTCATGCTGTGAGAGCAGTGCCATGATTGGGTAGGTTCCTGGTTCCGGAGAAGGCACCAGAGGGAGGAGGAAGTCGCGCTGCAAGCAAGAAGGGTAAGTCAATTTTTTTTACTTTCTTTTTTTTGTGCCCCCCCCCCCCCCACCACCCTCGGTACATGCCAGCCACCTGTTGAGCGGAGTTTTCTTTGTGGTTGATGGAAGGAGATGCAACTATTCAGGTAGGTGGGGCATAAGTTGTGTAGTGCCTTGAATATGTGTGTAAGGAGTTTGAAATGCACACTTTTGTGTATCAGGAGCCAGCGGAGCTCCCGGAGGTATGGTGTGATGTGAGTTCTGTGTGAGAGGTTGAGAATGAGTATGGCTGAGCCTGGCTACCGAGCTCTATCTATGTGGTTTATGCCATGCTGTTTTTACATGTGCATTAATTATAATCCAAGGGTTTAACCATTTCCAAAACACAAGCGTTTAAAAGTGTGTACCAGATAGATTAGATAGATTGTGTGTAAGGCCTGTTGTTTTCTTCTATCAGCTGATTCTAACATGTAATCTATGAGACATTAAGGAGCATATTTATGAGAGGCTTGCGTCACGTTTCCACCACGCAAAGTGGTACATGAGTGATGCAAGCCTCTAAGTCAGATTTATGATGCCATCCAAAGCCACTTTGTGTGGCTTTAAAAATCTGGAGTAAGCTAACATAGTGCAAATTGCTGCGTTGACTTATTCTGCGCAAGGGAGGCATTCCATGAGCGTTGCGGTGGGTGTTCCCACGCAACTCCTCTGGTTTTTGACGCATTCTCAGATTTACAAGGACTTGTAAATCTGAGAATGCGCCAAAATCTTACACCTCCACGGGTGAGGCGTAAAGAAGAGAAATATCTTTATTTCTCCTCGTTTTTTCCTTTCTATGTGGGCCTCTCAGGATTGTTTTTGTGCAGGAAGGTGCCCCTTCTTGCACAAAAACAGTCCTGCATGCAACGGAGGCACACTTGCACTGAAGTGCAAGGATGCCTAGGTTGGGGCAAGGCTGCCAAAATGGCGCCAGTGCAAGGGAAAGAGACAGGAATGCACCGTATTGGATAAATACGATGCATTCCTGCCATTTCCCAGTGACGCTGGGCAGCTCAGCAAGGTGATTTGCTGTGCTGCACTGCGCCACTATTTCAAACATAAGCCCCAAAGTATTGTGAAGCTTATTTACAAGCCCATTGCACCGTACGTGCGTAATATTTACTGACACACCGGTAGAGCAATGGGCTTCCCCATATTTAGAAGGCCATGTTAAGTCACCCTGCGTGACTTTTCATGGCCTTGTAAATGTGTTTCCTTTACATGCATAACTGCGTGAAAGGGGCGTTCCATGGGTGTTGCTGTGGGTGTTCCCAAAATGATGCAAAGGTATCTGCGCTGGCGCACGGCTGCTAGTTGTGAGCCGCCACAGGGGAGAAGGACATGAATGCGTCATATCTTGTAGATGCGGCACTTACCTGCCCTTTTACTTTGACACACGGCAGCACAGCACGGAAGCTTGCTGCGCTGGCGTGCGTCAAAATATTGTAAATGAGGCCGTTTCGCAGGTCATTTATACTGTACTGTGGTATTAACACAGGACTTGACCTTTACAGTAGTAAAAAAGTGAATTTGTGCCTAATACTATATTAGTTCCAGATAACCTTTTATTGGACACATTTATTTTCACTTACAATGAAGTTATTGGCAGAGTCATAGATGGAATTATATAAAACATTGTTAACAGGGCTATAACGATATGGTACATACAATTTCTGACAGAGAGAGTTATAGACAGTGTTTTAGATAAAGTCTGTGAAGAGTTATAGACGGTATTATCCTTAAAGTTGCTGACAGATTTAGACACTGTAATGTACATAAAGCTATTGACAACATTATGGAGGATCTACACATAGAGGTGATGACAGAGTTATAGACATAATTTTGTGTTTCTCTAGATATATATCACCCCCACACACCAGTCGCCCGGTCATTGCTTTGCCTGATTCCAAGAACCTGGTCCAATTGTTTGATGGCCTGGAGAGGAAATGCATACAAAGAAAACATAAGCAACCTCTTCTCGACCCTTTTGTAACAGTGCCCGTAAGAAAGGAAGTTCATTTCCTGACTTTTATTTTTACTGTGACAATAAAGACGCGTTGGGGTCAGCTGCTTCTGCAGTAAAAATTGTATCCAGGCTGTGGTACCTGGCAGCGATCCAGAGCACAATAAATTCCTGCATCCGCTCTCAGGGCTCCGGACCCCTTCTCCTGACACTGGCTTCCAGGGTAAGGCAGATGCGGCCTGTGCAGGTAAGAGCGGTGGGCCGGGTGGTGGGGGATTTTTTACAGATGACGAGGGAAAAATAATGATTTATTTAATTTTCCCTCGTCATCGTCCGTCGAAACCCCGCCCCACCGCTCTTACCTGCATGGGCCGCGGCTGGTGTGAGGTGAAATCCTGGTGAATTGTGGACGCAGTCTAAGTAAAAGCAGCAATAAAGAGCATCTAAAGAACCCTGGGATGATCCAAGGTTGGAGTGAGCCAGGAAAAAGCCAGGGAATAAGAATGTTCTAGCAGTGCTAGGGTCATGGGGAGCAGCTGCGGCCCGTGCAGGTAAGAGCGGTGGGGAGGTGGGGCCGAGTGGGGGGGATTTCGACGGACAATAATGAGGGAAAATTAAATAAATAATTAATTTTCCCTCGTCGTCTGTCGAAATCCCCCCACCCGGCCACACCGCCCCACCGCTCTTACTTGTACGGGCCGCGGGTGGTGGGGAGTAGACATAATCAATCGGTTTGAGTGGTCTTTTCCTCCGCTTTCATATGGCCTCCATCAGCAAAGTATGTCACACAATTTATATGTAGCACAACCCTTAGCGTTTCGTTTTGGCCATTTCTCTTTAAGTATCAGAGGGCCGATTCTAGTCTTTGATTGTTGTGTGTTCCCAAAGAATGTCCTCCATGTTGTGTTGGCCCATACAGTAGTCCACGTGCACCGCCCCATCAGCAGTCTTGCATGGCCCTGGGGTGTTTGTTCCAGTCTCACTTTGGCGTAAATACACCAGTGGAAACATGTAAATCGACTATTTCTGCATCCAATAGCAGCACAGAAACTGCCAGTTAAGGCGCGAGCGCTGAGGACCTTGGACTCATGCCTTATAGAACTGCTGAAGCAATCAAAACTTGAGCTCTATAGGACTGAAAACACCCTTAAATAGTTTACTTGATTCGCAAAACGAATGCCTCATTTTTTAGAAAGATTTTATGGACACCTACACAAACAGGAGGACGTCACGAACATCATTAAAGAGCAGACATAGGAAATAAAGAGGACTACAGGTCAGCTTCGTTTTTATTAAGGAGTTTCAACGATGTGGGTCTCCTTTTTGGAAGGCACTTTACTGGCAACCAGGGCTGCACCAGCACTAACACTAAATACTAAAGGATCAGGCTTTCATATGCTTTCTGTTCTCTGAATTTCAAGGCTTCACCATCTAACTGTAAACCACCAGGGACCATAGTTTAATCTTTAGGTTTTGCCTGAACAGCGCTTGTGATGTGCTTGCTAAATATCTTGTATTTAAAAAAAAATCTTTAAATGGGCTTAGAGCCTGCCCATTACTTACCTTTACTTACCATTACCTGGCTCCCACGTCACTCTTGTTTCCTATTGCTCATCACCTCTTCCTCGCCTCCGTCAGCACTTGCACTGTACATGCAAAAGCTCTTGTATTTTAAAACAAATCTTAAAAGTGGCTTAGAACCCGCCCATTACTTACCTTTACTTACAATTGGCTCGCTCCCATGCCACTCTCATTTCCTTAGTCATCGCCTCCTCCTCACCTCAGTCTTCCTCCTGGCTTCGAGTCGTTGGTCTTGCCGTGGAGCCTGGACCAAGTACTGCTTCCAGTGCCCAGTGTCCTTCTACTGCAGACACCTGCAGGTATCCTTTCACCTTTCAGGATGCACTCCTATAGATTGCTTGCTTCTGCAGTCCCTCTCCATCCCTGCCCTCCTGCTGCTCTCTGTGGTAATAACCTTCCACCCACCATTCCCCCGTCAGTCCCCCCTCACGCTGTCCGCACTGAGGTATTACGTTTTTTGTTTCTCTCATGGTCTTCCTTGTGGTGGTTGATTACTTTGCTGCATCGCCTTGAGGTTTTCACCCGACACTCTTCCTCCATCGCTTGCCCGGTGACTGCTTTCACCCACCCCCTCCCTCCATCACTTGCCCCATTGCTTTCACCTGCCCCCTCCCTTGCCATTTGCTGCTTTCACCCATCCCCACCCTCTGTTGCTTGCCCCTTGCTGATTTACCCCTCCCTCCCTTCCCTCCCTTGCTTGCCTTCACCCACCCCTCTCCCTCCGTTGCATGACCCTTGCTGCATTCACCAGCTCTGCCACCCACCCAGAGTCCTTACACTATGTCCCACAACCAAAAAGCTTGACATCATAATGACAGACAGTAAGCACTTCCACACCTCGCCTAGGGTAGGAAGCTCTGTATCAGTGCATCTGAATTATCACATCTGGAACAAAACATAATGAAATCAAACTTGACCCCCTCCAGCCTCAAACTGAAACAAAATTGCAGGATGTGCAGGCAGATTAGTACTTCCACTGCCAAAGAAAGCATGCTGTTAACTATACACCACGTTAAGGAAAACAATCAGGTTCTCCTGTAAATTGTAGGCTCAGCGTTGCAGTGACCGCAAGCGCATCCACATTTCGCCCAGAGTAGTAAGCGCTATATAAATGCAATCCTAATTTCAGTACGATGTAGAAAATACCAAATCGCAGGCCTCCCATTATTAACCCCTTAACTGCTGGGCCTCCTCACTCCCCCCACCGTGCGGAGCCCCTTTTGGGCTATCTAGGGTAGTTTGCGCTTAGGCCTCAAAAGCTTTGCAGTGCTAAAATCACCATCTTCCCAGCTTTCAGGAACAGGCAGACGTCAACACAGTTTTGGCATTTTACTGGAAGATAGACCATTTTTCCATTTTTTTGTGCTTTCAACCTCCTTTCAGTTAGTAGTGGAAACGGGTGTGAAATCCATGGTAGATCCTGGAAAGCTATACATTTCTGACAACTAGACAAAAGTTTAAATTCAACAAGGGGTCATTAGTGTAGATCCTTTAAGGTCTTCTTCTAAAAAGTAACAGTTGAAATAAATGTTTAAATTGAGTTGAAAAAACAGCCATTTGCGTCTACATTTCCATCTGTAACTTCTTCTAACATGGCAGATTTTCAAAAGGAATATACCGTTACGTCTACTGGACCCTTCTGGTATCCAGAGCCAATAACTGAGCTCCACCTTGCCATGATCTTTCATTGTGTACCAGGTATACAGCAATTTATTTGGTAAAACATAAAGAGTGAAAAATAGGTATCAAGGAAACCTTTGTATTTCCAAAATGTGCACAAGATATGGAGTTTAGAAGCAGTGGTTATTTGCACATCTCTGAATTTGTGGGTACCCATACTCGCATGTGAATTAGAGGACATTTCTCAAAATGACTTCTTTCTTACACACTAGCTTACGTTTGGAAGGGGGTAATGCAGAGAAAAACATTTGATAATAAAACTTGTTCTACTATTCTGTGTTCCCCTAAGTCTCCAGATTAAATGGTACTCAATTGTGTGGGTAGGCCTAGTGCCCGTGACAGGAAACGACCCAAAACGCAATGTGGAAACATCAAATTTTTCCACTGAAAAGGGCTCTTTTTCCCCCAATGTGGGTAGCTTTAGATTTCGGACCCTAGCTCAGCTGGCACCTAGGGAAACCTAGCAAACCTGTAAATTTTTTAAAACTAGACACCTAGGGGTATCCAGGGTGGGCTGGCTTGCGTGGCTCTCACCATGCTTTTTTGCCCAGAAAACCCTTGCAAACCTCAAACTTTGACTAAAAAACACATTTTCCTCACATTTCTGTGCTGGAAAGTTCTGTAATCTATGGGGAGCCACAAACCCCCTTCTACCTGGCACTCCCCCAAGTCTCCCAATAAACTTGTTACCTCACTTGTGTGGGTAGGTCTAGTGCCCACAACAGGAAACAGCCCAAAATGCAACATGGACGCATCACATTTTTCCACCGAAAATGGACCCTTCTTTACCAATGTGGGTAGCTCTAGATTTTGGACACTAGCTCAGCCAGCACCTAGGGAATCCTAACCAACCTGTACATTTTTAATACTAGACACCTGGGGGAGTCCAGGAAGGCGTGGCTTGTGTGGATCCCTCAAAGTTTTCTTACCAAAACAATCAAACGGCCCAATCCTCACACTACTTCTATTTATTAGAACAGCAGCCCTAATGTCAGCGCTGTTCCATATACACCAACCCCTATGCTCAACCAGGGCCGGCTTTAGCGCTGGTGACGCCCGGTGCGACAATGTTTGTTGGCGCCCCCCAATGCCCACCTCCACCACGGATTCCTTCAACACCACCCTTTAACAGTGCCCAAGTCTCCATAACCACTCTCTCTCAGATGTATATATAGCATTCTCGCTCAGATGCATATATAGCGCCACTCACCAGTGTAGGGTGTCAGAGCACTTTGCATCAGACACACATTACACAGACACAATAAATCATAGGTGTGTAACTCAGCGTATAGCAAATGTTACATAAGACAGAGGACTTCAAGGTGTAGGATTCACATGTCATCAACACTGGTAGGCAGGATAGTTAAATAGTGCTTGGTCTAGAGAAGCACATACTCAGAATTTAAAAAGAAACACCATAATTAGGGGTTCACTTTAATAATGAGAATAGATTTCTGCCCAAACTAATCCTTTTTGCAACATTAATCTTTTCTCAAATCTATACTTTGCAGCCTGCATGCAGTTCTTTGATAAAAGTTAATAGTTCAGTACAATTACAAAGTGCATAGAATGTAAATAGGTCCGTGGTTTACTGCTTTTAAGAAAGAAATCATTTTGTTACTTGCAATTTATAAATTAAAATCCTAATATAGGATTCGAACTTATAAATTGCAAGTAACAAAATGATGTCTCTTTTAAAAGCAGTAACCCATCAACCTATTTACGTTCTATGCACTTTGTAATCTGCTCAGTACTGGTTTTCTGCAACAGGCGTATTAACCCTCTGTGCTACTTTATAGTGAGTCAAAACCCCAATTAAACAAAACTCCAAATCTTCGTCAGGAAGAACATTAATCACAGGAGTTATTCTGACATTTGTTTGTTGGTTCGAAATTACTGGAGGAAACAAACGCGGTAGCAGGTGCTTTAAAATAATAATAAACTTGCAAACACGGTGCCCCCCGGAAGTCAGCACCCGGTGCGGTGGCACCAGTCGCACTGCCCTAGTGCTCAACATCACAATGCCTATTAAAAATTTAAAAAATAGCCTCCGTAAATTAGAAGCACTCCTTTTTTTTAACAATTAATATTTACAAAACTTTACCAACAAAAAGTAATACAAATTCAACACAATCTAATAAACTTTCAACCTTAATAAACTGTAAACTGTCATAACACAACCTAACACAAATCTTAAAGGTACTTATCTGTGTCAGAGCAGCATTTAAAACAGGAAGAGTGTTCTAAGCAAGGATTATTTATGGACTGTGGAGTTCTAAGTCTAGATTGTTTATGTTGAATGTTCTTTAAAATTCTGCAGAAGAGTGGCATTAAATTAAGAGTTGTATGCATAATGGTAGCCTCCGGTCTTGAAATGAGATCCCCTGCAAACCTCAAATTTAGCTAAAACATCAAATTTTCCTCACATTTCTTTCAGGAAAGTTGAGGGATCACTGGTCCGGCACAAATTTTCTACCACCCTGCATTCCCTCAGGTCTCCCGATAAAAATGCTACCTCACTTGTGTGGGTGGGCCAAGTGCCCGCAACAGAAAACGGCCCAAAACGCAACATGGACATATCACATTTTTCCACCGAAAACTGACCTTTTTTTCCAATTTGGGTAGCTCTAGATTTTGGACACTAGCTGAGCTGGAACCTAGTGAGACCTAGCCAACCTGTACATTTTTGACAACTATACATCTGGGGGAGTCCAGGGAGGTGTGGCTTGTGTGGATTCGTGTTCTTGTCCAGAATCCACTGCGAACCTCAAATTTAGCTAAACAAATCACATTTCTCTGTGGGAAAGTTGTAGAATCACTGGAACCACTCAAATTTCCTACTGCCCAGTGTTCCCCCAGGTCTCCCAATAAAAATCCTTCCTCACTTGTGTGGGTTGGTCAAGTGCCCGCAACAGGAAAGGGCCCAAAACATATTGTGGAGGCATCAAAATGATCTATCACAAAACGACCTGGTTTTGCAAGGGGGGCCATCTAGGGAAGCCTACCAAACCCAGACATTACTAAAAACTAGACACCCGGGGGAGTCCAGGGAGGTGTGGCTTGCGTGGATTCCCCAATGTTTTCTTACCCCCTGCAAACCTCAAATGTAGCTAAAAAATCACATTTTCTTCACATTTCTGTGTGGGATCACTGCACCGGCACAACTTTCCTACCACCCAGCGTTCCTCTCGGTCTCCCGATAAAAATGATACCGCACTAGTGACAGAGAAGCAATTCTGCATCTCCCCGCGCGCTTCAAGGAAAACATATATATCTCTCTCCCTATATATAGAGATAAATAGAGAGAGAGAGACTCTCTCTCTCTCTCTCTCTCTCTCTCTATATATATATATATATATATATATATATATATATATATGACGTAGACTTCGCCACAGCAATCCCAGCAATCCCAAATCACAGGCCTCTGGAACAGACGGATACAGACCCAGTCGTAGGTGCAAGGTGAATTTATTAGAAGCTTTGCATGCCCGCCATGATGCGTTTCAGCCTTCAAGAGGCCTTGATCACATGTCGCCTTAGGAGGAGTATAACAGTATTTAAAGAGCAAAGTGCAAACAACGTGAACAGCGATTGGCTAATCACACTCAGGTATAGACATAGAAGAAATTCATCCATTGCAAAACTTGCTGTGTAATCCTTAAAGATCATTGCAGATGACAGCACTTAAAAACATATCACTAGTACTTGAAATAAACATGGTTGCATGAATATTAAAAGTAATAAAAAATGAAACAGTGATATAGTCCGAATTTTCTTAAAAAATCAGGTAAAAAAAACAGATATTAAAAAAATGGCAAGCACTTGTGCGACATCTGCAAAGAGATTATAGAACCCAAGTGGGTTATACCTTGTCTTAAACTGTATGAAGACACAGGTTACTGCTATCCAATATGCACAACTCAAAATATGGAATCTAATGAATGCCATAAGTAAATATTAAGAGTTGTTTAAAAAGTATACACAACAATTAACCTGTAGTCAATAAAAAACTTCAATAAAAAGTTTCCATTAAGCCAATGGAATTCCATAAGAAAATTATATATACTGCTAATCAGTCTCCCTGAAAACAGAGAGATTTACAGATATATTGAAAAAGTGCTGATGTGTAGGATGGGAAAATACACGCCCATATGGGCACCATGTAATGCAGCAATATGTCCAACCTTAAAAAGTGCTAATGCAATAAAGTGCTAAAAGTGCATAAAAAACAGAATATTCTTAAAAGATGATTTCAAAAGTATCAGAAGCAAGGCCAAGAGAAATGTCATTAACAAGATGTGCAAAAATACAAAGGCTAAATCCTTATTACAAGCATGTATAGAAGTCTTCACTGGAATTTAAGCCTAGCGGTGTCTTGGTATCAAGTTCTAAGATGTACTTAGTTTCCAAAGAATGCAAGAGAGCTTCACGATTGCCTCCTCGTCTGAGGGGCAACACTGAATCAATTACAAAGTACTTTAGAAGCTCTACCTTGTTGTCATGGTGCTCCTTAAAATGTCTTGCCACCGGATAGGAAGAATCACTGCCACTGATGGCTCTAATGTGCTGGAGTACCCTCTTGTGGACCTGCAACTTGGTACTACCAACATATTGCAGGCCACACGGACACTCCAGCACATAGACTGCAAACTCAGTCCTGCAAGTGAGCATCTTGTGGATGGGCATCGGGGCATCGCGAAAGGGGATTCTATACTCGGTTTTGTTGACACCATGTCTGCAAGCTTTGCAGCTGGTGCACCTTCTGAATCCCTTTCTGGTATTGAGCCACGTTTTAGTCATGACTAGTTCTGGACTACTCCTAACTAGAGTGTCGCACATAGATCGTGCTTTTCTGAAAGTAATCTCAGGAGTAGCTGTCATCAGGTCCCCAATGACAGGATCATTGCGCACCAGGCTCCAGTTTTTCTTGAAGATCTTACGAAGAGCCTGATGCTGGCGATTATAAGTTAGAATTAGTCTAGGTGGCTCATTACCCTGTGCAGGAGAAGTGCTGTTCTTTTTGTTGACCAAGGCAACCTGTCTAGGAATGTGGTTGGCTTTAATGATGGCTTTGTCAATTATGGTGGCGGCATACCCTCTAGCCAAGAATCTAACTTTACTAGCATTTTGTGCTACTTTACATTCTGTCTCAGTACTGCAAATCCGTCTGATGCGCAGCATCTCCCCGAAGGGGATACTGCGAATCAGGTGACCTGGGTGATGGCTAGCAGCGTGTAACACCGTCTTGCCCGCCGTGGGCTTCCTGAACAGCCTAGTCTCCAATCTAGCATCACTGACAAATACCTCAACATCTAAAAAACAGACTTGTTCTTGACTCAAATTGCCTGTAAACTGTAAATTGAGAGTATTGACATTGATCAGTTTGATAAAATCAAGGGCCTGCTGTTCAGTGCCCCTCCAAATCAGAAATATATCATCGATATATCTATACCAATGAATCACGTGATTGGTGAAGACATCACGGTGTTGGACATGGAGGACCTGCTCCTCCCACAGGCCTATATGCAGACAGGCATAGCTGGGGGAAAAGCAGGCCCCCATGGCAACACCTCTAACCTGTTGAAACACTTGGTTAAGGAACATGAAAAAGTTGTTGTTTAAACAGGTTGAAGTCATAGATGTTAACATCTTATTGTGATTACACATTTGGATGGGCCTCTTGCATAAATAATGATTGATAGCTTTTAAACCGTCTTGATGGTGTATGCTCGTATAGAGGGATGTAACATCCAGAGTAATCAACCAATAAGCCGGATTCCATGTAACCTCTTCCAGCTTCCTCAGGAAATCACCCGTATCTTGGATAAAAGAGGGCAAAGACCTCACATGTTGCTGAAGAAAAGAGTCAATGTACCGAGACGTATTTTCCATCAGGCTTTTGCGCGCTGATATAATGGGCCTACCAGGTGGTTTTTCAGCACACTTATGAATCTTAGGTATGAAGTAGATGGCAGGGATCACAGGATGATCATGTTTCAAGAACTTGAATTCGTCAAGACTAAGTAGCCCTGCACTCTTCCAGGCTACTAGCTGCGCATAGAATTCGTACCGAGTCTGCTTGACAGTACCAATGTCGCTCCTCTTGTAACAGTGACGATCATTAAGCTGTACAAAAGCTTCCTCCAGGTACAATTCCCTGGGCCATAACACCACATTTCCACCTTTATCAGACTGGCGGACTATGATGTTGTCATTGGTTTGTAGTTTTTTCATTAGCTGAATGTAGCAATTATTATGTGGTTTATGTTTGTAATGAGTACGCATTGTGGCGGTATACAGTCTTTTTAGTTCCACAATTGAGAGTTCATGGAAAACATCTATGTTGTCATGCAACATCACTGGTGTAAATGTTGATTTCGGTTTGAAATTGGTGTTTCCAGGAGTATTCAAGTTGATCTGTTCATCACAAGTGTCTCTACCTAAGTTCTCATTTTCCAATTGTTGCAAATCCTGTAACAATGCCAAATCTTTTACAGCTAAAACTATAGTACTGCTAGTTGATTGAGCAGCCCCCAGTTTAGAGATCTTGCACTCCGCTTTGCTTGACATGAAGAATTTGCGAAGTTTCAACATCCTTGTGTACTTGTACAGATCTATGCGCGTCTGCGCGTAGTTGAAGTTGCTGGCTGGGCTGTATGTTAAACCTAAAGACAGGACTTGTAATTCAGCTTGACTCAAATTAACACTGGTAAGGTTCATGACAGTTAGTGATGACCCCTCTGGGTCCATTTCTCCTGTTGGTATGTTCATTTCTTGTTCCATCTTCTGTTGGCCTTGGGTTTTTTGTTTGGTTTGCCACTTGATGTTGCATTGCCGTCGTTCCCTGCGTCTTTTGTTGTTTCTTTGGCGTTGTTTGTATTTGCCCTCATGGGTCGCAGAGTATCTCGTCGATCCTGGCGCAAGCAGTCCACCTCTTGCGCCAGGGAGAATTTGGTAAACCCCAACTTTGAGGACTGGCGAGTTAATTCATTGTCTGACTCGCTGTCAGGCAGCGAACTGAGATTCGATAATGAGGAAGCCATTTGAGGGATTGCGCTGGTGCTGGCTTCTGAGGTTGGCATTAAGATCTGTTTTTTGGAGGCCTTCATAGCATCGAATTTCCTGGCAAAAGTAAACACTTTCCCTTGTTGATAGTCAATCTTATCCCTCTGAAATTTGTATGCTTTTCGTTTTTTGATTACTTCCTCCTCCTTGTGTAGCCTGATAAGCATCTCTTCTCGGTATTTCGTACAGTTAGCTGGGGTTTCTAATGTGCTGATTTGATTATTCAGTTCATTAATTTTTGTTTGCAAAGCCACGCGGTCGCTCTCCGCGTATTTTACCAAAATAATAACCAGCTTACGTGAGGATTCTAAATTGCACTCGCTGGGGGTCGCGTAACTAGTTAGCATGGAGGAGTCTCGTTCGTTATCGGAATTGACCAGACAAATCGCTCCACCAACTAAGAACGGCCATGCACCACCACCCACAGAATCGCGAAAGAGCTATCAATCTGTCATATATATAGAGAGAGAGAGAGCGAGGGAGAGAGAAAGCGAGAGAGATTATGTTATATATATATATATACATATATATATATATATATGTGTGTGTGTGTGGTTTCCCTGAGGGCCGATCGCAGCCCTCAGGGAAACCACGCATGTATAAAAATAAATTAGGCCCCCACAGGGGGTGGACCCGTGACCAGGAGGGCCGACCCCCTGTCAGTTTTATCCTGTTTCTTTTTCATTTCACCTCCTAAGGGGGTGATCGCTTTGTACCGGAGGATTTTGGGAAGGCCTTCCTGGTGTCGGCCAATGGCTGTTGCACGCACCAGGGAGGTAGTGCGTGTGCCGGTCATTGGCCGACACATGCACTT
The DNA here is from genome assembly GCA_963921515.1 of Calotriton arnoldi. NCBI lineage: Eukaryota > Metazoa > Chordata > Amphibia > Caudata > Salamandridae > Calotriton > Calotriton arnoldi. Next base: position 1,174,359 of record CAWUFW010002961.1, on the reverse strand, counting down.
AATGGGTTAATGACATTGGCCACTGGAGCATAGAGACAAAGGTCAGCTGGCACAAACACAGTGGTCCCGATTCACAAAGATAAACTTAGACCAACAGTCTAACTTTACTACTTTTCAGTATTCATAAAGGTTACTACTAGTAAAGTTAGACTTTTGATCTAAGTTTACCTTTGTGATTACCAAAAAGTAGTAAAGTTAGACTTTTGGTCTAAGTTTATCTTTGTGAATTCCAAAAAGTAGAAAGTTAGACTTTTGGTCTAAGTTTCCCTTTGTGAATACCGAAAAGTAGTAAAGTTAGACTTTTGATCTAAGTTTGCCTTTGTGAATACCAAAAAGTAGTAAAGTTAGACTTTTGGTCTAAGTTTATCTTTGTGAATTCCAGAAAGTAGTAAAGTTAGACTTTTAGTCTAAGTTTCCCTATGTGAATACCGAAAAGTTGTAAACTTACACAAAAGTGTAAGTTTACCTTTGTGAATCGGGCCCAAAGTTTGCGGTTCTCAAAGACTGCTCCCCTGTCACCCCTCGGTGATGGTCTTTAAATCTATGTGCTCAGTGTAGCACTTAGGGTGCCTAAGATCTGCTGCCTGTAACATATGTTACTACTAGCAAACGCAGTGACGTATTTTTGATAGGCTTGGGAGGATTAACGATTGAGTCAATTGTATTAATCCAAAAAGCTGCCTGACGGGTTACAACGTGTAACATGCATTTCACACAGACACGTGTGCATATAACATGACCCAGAGTGCATCAACTCGCTCAGCTGTCTTGCTACTACCATTCGAACACATGTCCTGAAATGTTGCACGCATGCGCACAAAACACATGGAGGCGAACTCTGCATTAGGCGTATTAACTCCCAAGTGATGGGCTGTTGTCGAGTTTCTAGACGTTTCCTCACTTAGGGGCCTATTAGGATGGCGGGCGGACTTACGTCCGCCCGCCATCCCTGCGGAGCTGGGACCGTCCGCCATAGGTGCGCCGGTCCCACTCGCCGTATTAGGATGCGCCCGCTACACTGGCGGGCACATCCTGGTAGTTTAACATTGCGGACGGTGCTGCTGGCTGCAGCACTGTACGCAATGTTAAACAACCATGTTTTGCATTGCGATGCACAACGTGGCAGGCACCGCGCGGTGCCTGCCACCTTGAGCATGGCAATGTAGGGGGGTACCATAGGTATCCCCCAAGTGCAGCCCCCCACCCCCCCGGGGCCCCGCAACGGGCCCCGTAGCAGAACTCTGTATGCCTTTCCATGGCGGCATTGCCGCCATGGAAAGGCCGGTGTTTGCCTGCATCCTAATCTGGTGGACGGTGCCTGCTAGGCACCGCCACCATTTTGGTCTCCCTGGACCGTCCGCCAGACAATCGGTACGATTGCTGGCGGCAGACGGTTTTTGCGTCCGCTGCGGACGCAGTCATGTTCCCACCGCCATCCTAATCTGGCGGTGGGAAATATCCGTTCGATGGCGGAAGGACCGCCACCGCAGGGCCGGTGGTTGCCACCGCCGGCCCTGCGGTGGCGGTCCTTCCGCAATCATAATCAGGCCCATAATCTTTGAGAACCGCATTTAAGGTTTTTTTAAAAATCATTTTGTAAAGTTCCCAAAAAGTCTAAGCTACTTGCTTATAAAGTGATAATTGTAATTGTAATTGCATTTATATAGTGCTTACTACCCCTGACGAGGCGTCAAAGCGCTTTTTCGGTGAGTAGCACACTACTGCGGAACCCAAAAAGGATTAGTGGTGAACTAGTATAGGGAAATATGAAATTAGTTTGAGGGGTGGGCATGTTAGTCTGTTATTTGGATTGGAAAGGATAATGGAGGGATAGAAGAGGGAAGGGTTTGCATTTATGTAGTGTTTGCTACCCCTGATGATGTGTTGAAGAGTTTTTTCGGTGAGTAGCACGCTACTCCGGAACTCAAAAAGGATTAGTGGTGAATTAGTATAGGGAAATATGAAATTAATTTGAGCAGTGGAAGCGTCTGTAAAAGAAATTAGTACTACCAGTGAGCAGTCAGCATATGCATGCGTTCTTGTAGCAAACTATCACATTCTTTCCAGATTCAAAGCACATGGCAATTGTTGGCAGGATTATGATGTACTGCTCATGTTCGATGACAATATGTCAGCACCTACTTCCTTAATGAGTGATATTGTCCATATATAAAGACGAGAACGATGAAGAACAGTTTATTGTTCAACGTCGGGGAACGTCCGGCATTTTTAAAGTGAAATGTGGCAGACTTTGAAGCTGGGAAACCAGGTTCGAGTCTGGCGCGAGGCTCAAGCATCCTGTGATTCTGGGCAAATCACTTAATCTCCCCGTGCCTAAAAAATAAAATGAATGTGTCCATCTGTAATGCAACTGGTGCTCATATAAAGCGCTCTGATACCTTCGGGTCAAGTTCGCGCTATATAAAACTGCAACAAAAAAAATGCTGAAGAAAGGGCTTACAAATAACACTCCTTTAAAGTGCTGCAGTTTCTTAGGTGACATTTTGTGAAACTACATTTTCATTATGTGCGTTCGTGTCTTAAATGAGCTAGTGATATAAAGTAAAAGGTGCATAGTTCAGAGTAGCATGATTAAATGCTAAGCAAATTCTCAAACAAAGCAATTGCATAGCTCTCCCATGAGCATACTTTATGAAGTGAAGAGATTTTAAAATGTTGGTTTCCTGTGTCGGTTTTCATAGAACAGATGTCTTCTGCATGTAAATGGCTCCAATTTGTGGGTGGACATTGTAGCGTTGTGGGCCCTAGGCCCACATGCTACTAAAATCAAACCACAGACACTAGATTTATACTTAGCTAACTGGCCACAAGCACGTGCTCCTGGGCCCTTTTATTTGCATGGCCACGTCACTCGTGACGCCTATGGTGGATGGGTGTGGGGTGAAAGTGTTTCCAGCCCTCGAGGGAGTGGCTGGCAATACACATGCCTGCTGAGACACTAGAACGTGTCCAGCACGACACTACATTCCTCCCAAACTTTATTAAACCAAAACAAAGACCCACCTATGGAAATGAACTATACACATAAGACACCATTCAGTCTCTCAGTCTTGAGAGGCAGTCCACAACGGTGGACAGGTACAGATGGGAGCACCCGGGCATCTCAGCACATGTCCATAATTTAATCAGCTACCACTGGGCACAAACAATGCGTTGATGGATTCCGGATTCTTTGGCACCCTGTCTGTCGGATCAATGTCCCTTTACACACTGTTGGATGGACCTGTGTGCTCTAGCGGTGATGCTGTTGGCATCAGACAACTTAAACATGGTGCATCAGGAGCATCGGTGGAGTCCCGCTATGGAGTCTTCTTTTGAGGCATCTGGGCACTGCGACGACCAGACTTGCCAGGGGCACCTCAGCTTCTTGGTGCTTTGCTGGTGCAAAGCTCCACCCTGGTGATGACTTGCTCCCTCGCTGGATCGGGTGATGCACATGGCAATAATGTTGTGGTTGCTATTAGACCTTGACAACAGGAGTTGGTGAATTGTCTGGAGAAAGAATGGCTGGAGGGACTTCGCAGCCACGCGTCTTTGCTGGTGCAGTTCTTCTCCCATGGCATCTGCAGTTGTGAGCAGGTGCCATGCTTGGGAACTGACGGTCGCACTGGGAAGCGTAGGGGAGAGACGTGGTTCGCGCTTGCTGTGGTTTAGGTTTGGTTCTCCCATTGAGCTGTCTCCAGGGACGTCGCTCCGCCTTGGTGGCTGTCTTGTGTCTGTGGATGCACTCTCATGGTGGTACGATTCTTCGTTCTTCTCCCCTTGTTGATCTCTCCAGCACACTTGTGTTCGTCCGGTTCTTCAGGGTGACAGGATTTTCACTCTTCTCTTCCTTCTTTATGTGGCTATGTGCCACCTTCTCTTCTCCTTTCTGTGGTGGTGGCTTGCCACTTGGAGTGTGCGACTCTCCTCTTGCCTGTATTGGGCTACTGGTGACTCCATCTTGAAGCAGTGTGGGGGAGGACACTCTTCTCTTCTTTCATGATGTAGCATTGTACCACATTCTCTTTTATATGTTGCGGTGGTGGCAGCTTGCCACCGGGAGACGTGCAACTCTCCTCCTGCCTGTAATGGGCCGATGTACGATGCAGTCTTACGGCAGTGTTGGGGCATTCCCTTGATTGTCTCTGTCCCACTGCGGGCGGTGCTGGTGCAGTGGAGCTGTAAAGGCTCTCCCTCCTGCATTCGGGCCATGCTAGGCCTTTCCTCCCTTCTTGACTATGGGGATCACTGGTGATGCTGGGCATGTGTGGTGAGGCAGATGGCAGGCAGATCCTTGCTTGTCTTGTGGTGGGGAGCAGTGCCTCCTTGAGGCACCAGCGGCAGCATCTTTCTTGCAGCCACCTGGTAGGCAACGAAGCTCTTTCTGTAGCTGGCGTTGACTCTTTAGGCAAATCCTCAGCTTGCTCCTTGTACGCCTGCGTCTTCTTTCCTTGTGGACCTCTTGCAGGCCCTGTCCTTTCCTGAGAGACCTTCTTGGTGCTTCACTTCGTTGATGGTGGGTATCCTCCGTTCCGCCTCCTCTTCGCTCAAGGGCGCAGTGCTTGCGCCTCAATGCTGTGCCATCATGGTGCTGGATCCTGACTAGGGTTCGTGCATGCTTAGCAGAGTTGGTCCTTCTCCTTGATGGGCCAACGAGGGCCATGCAGTGCTGGTTGGCCAGCTGGTGCTGCTCTCTCCACGTAGCGGTGCATTATCTATATGCCCTCTTGGCATTGTCACTGCTCTGACAGTGATGGGGCTAGTAGTTAGTCCTCGTGGGTGCTGTCTGTTGACTCCTGGCGTACTTACTTGTTTATCTTGCAGTGATGGCAACTTGCCACCAGGGGCGTGCAATGCTCTTTTTCACCTTCAGGGAGAGAGTGCTGGGCAGTTTTTCTCTTCTGCAAAACAAGGGAAGGAGAACGTTCCTCTGAATAACCGGTGCACTGAAAGTTGCTACCCGGCAGGGAGTCAAGTCGCTGGGAGATCTGAATTTCAGATCATAATGCCCTCATACACCTGTTAGGGTGTCATGCTTCATCATCGGGCGCTCCTTGTCAGACCGGCGCTGCAATGTCTGACGGGCCTGGTGGCTTCTTTGGTGGAGATCTTCATATCTGAGGATGCCGTATGTGGTGAGTGCATGTGGGCTAAAAAAGTGTGTTATGGTGTGTGTAAGGTGACTTAAAATAGGCACCGGACCCCAGAACCTATTTAATTCAATAAGGGTCCAGGACTAGGTAAAAGCAGTGGTGCTATCAAGAGGCCGTAATGTACCAGGATAGCTCTTTATATATGCATGGTCAACATGTTTCGTGCCAATGGAGCCCCAGCATCGGGCGGCACTTCATCAGGACCTTAATAAATGATAGATAACGGTCCCCTAGTGGGGCCGTGGGCCTCCCGTGACTCGGGGATGTCCAGATGATATGTGTCTGATCCTGAATAGGAGTCAGTGAGTAGTCTCCACCTAGGTAAAGGAAGGGAGACAAAAAATAAAGAAAGAAGCTCAACATGAGAAACTCAACAAATTATATTAACTGTGTTCACAGGGTATATTAACACATTGAGTAGCATAAGTAGTTGGAGGAGCATAGGAGTTGGACCTCGTTAAATATCTAGCTCTTCTGTCCCCCTTGTGATTAAACAGTTTTTCTCTTCACCAGCGACTTCTGCTTGCACCATGCGTGTGAGCTGTTCTGGCTTGCTGTACTGGCCGTTCACCACTAAGGGCATATGAAGCTGTCCACGCTTGGTCTCTGCTTTCCAGCCAATGCACCTTGCGCCATTTCTGGGGAAACCAGTCTCTGGCTGCACTTGTGGGGATTGCCACCCTCCTTTGCTGCTGTGCTTTCTTTGTTCTTCTTGGGCACTGCCTTCGTAGGCTTTGCTCCTTTGTGCTGGGTTTCTTGGTGGGGAGTAACAGTCTTTTCCCTTCCCAAAGGGTGACACTGTCATCTCGCTTCCCAAGGGAGTGCGACACTGTCTTCTCGCTCGCGGTGGTGGTAGACGGCTGCTAGGGGATGCGTGTGCTATGCACATTCTCCTTTCACTGGACTTTTGGCTAAGCTAACTCTCCTTGCCCCTTTGTGTGCAAATGACCACACAGTATTTTCTTCTGGCATGCAGCCACTAAGGGGCATGCTTTACGCATATGCTTCCTCTGGTGCTGAGGGACGGGGCACTGTCACTGTCTGCTGGAGTCACCAGGGATTTTCTACTTGCTGTAGTGGCCTCTTGTCATGAGGAGGTGTGCGGTGCACTCAGCACCCATCAGGCTAGTTCCTCACACTCTTGGTCCCCCTTTCCTGTGGGAGGAGGAGAACTGGCAATTTCTCACCTGGGCTCAGGTACGTTGTGAGGGTAGGCGCAGTATAGCCTGTATTGATGCCTCTTAATGCGCTGCTCCAGGCAAGGTCACGGGAGATGGCTGGGTCTCCTTCCAGAGCTAGTGTGCAGTGCAGCAGAGCGGGCGGTAGGTGGTGCTGTTGCATGAGGCCTTAGCAGTGTTCCTTGAAGCTTCAGGCCATGCGGAGCTGTAGTTGCGGGGGCATGCTATGCCGGTGTGGGCTGTGGTTTGTGGTTCATGCTCCTTGTGATGGGTTTCGGCTGTCTTGAAGTATGAGGGAGGCAGTCTGTGGTGAAATTCTCTAGCCCAACCAGGTAGCAGCTTCTCAGTGGCACTGCGGGCATTTGCAGAGAGGCCACAGCAGCTTTCCTCGTGCTGCAGGTCCGCTCGTCTCTCTTGGGTGCTGCAGGTGCAGATGTGATAGGCCACCACTAGGTGGCGCTGCAGCTGCTTCCAGCAGCCGAGGCAGCCTCGCTGGTTCAGTGGGCCGCACCGGTGCTGGAGACTCAGGTGCGAGTGAATAGCACTTGGCCCTGGCCGTGAGCGCCGGTGGCTGCCTGGCCGACAGCATGAGGTGACGAGTGCCTACTCCCCGGCAGGTAAGGAGACAGACTGATGGCCGGGATCACCAACATGGCAGGCATGTAAATGCGAAGCTCCATCCCGGACCGGCAAATATCCTGTTTTTCTCCTTTTCCGGGCAAAGAGGCAGCCCCCTAAAGGGGGATAAATCAAACAAGAGTGGCGTCCTGGCTGGGAGAGTGAAATTTGAGGTCTCCCGAGACCACGTAGCCATGGAAAGGCGGACAGAGAACCAGCCGCGGACTGTGGGCCTGAGACGACGGAGGCGCGGCAAGCGAGAGGAGCCCTAAGTGAGTTTCCGCTTGGCCTACTGCTGGAACGGGGCTCCGGCAGCGAGGCGCTGGACAGACGCCCAAACGATTGGGGAGTGAGTGGCCCCGGAGCGGACGGAGGCGCCGTGAAAGGAGAGCACCCAGAGGGGTGTTCACACCAGGCCGGAAGGACTGCCTCGCACCTCAGAATTTGGCCCCGGAGCTTCCGGAGGAGTGGAGCTAGGACCGGCAGCACCAGAGAGGCTCAAAAATTGTGGCAAAGGCATCAAAAACGTGGATGTTGAGGCTGGGAGCCCCGTGTACTCTGGGGTCTCCACCGGGGTGAGTCTGGCGGCTGCAGGCTGAGTGCGCATAGCAGAGGGTGAACGGGCCTCATCCTGGTAACTGAGCTAGCAGTGAGTGAGCTGCGAAGTAATTGAGTTCACCAAAGCACTAAAGACACCGGGGTGGTGACGGCGGGGGAGACGCTCACAGATGAACGTGAGGCCTGGTAGCTGAACGCTCCAACCTTTGAGGCCCACCATACCGCCGGTTATACTCGTGATTTAAATGTTCAGAGACCCTTTGACCAGGATAGATACGGAGAGTGCGGAGGGTCTGGCAGGACCTTGGAGTTCCCTTTGCATAACCTCACACATGTTAATGAGTGGAAAGATGCCGAAACCGAAGGGCAAGATCGGGAACGCCCAGCCCAACACTTGAGAACCTTCCCCACAGCCCGCAGAAAAAGATGGCAGTGAACCCACGGACACAGAACACTCACTGCACACACATTTAGATAAAGTACTCGTGGCGATAGCAGATACTAAGGTGGCGTTACAACAAGATATAGGGGCAGTATCAGTAGGATTGGGGCTGTTGCAGGCCGAACACCGAAAGCTGTCCGATAGGGTCAAAGAAGTGGAAACCTCAGTGGCTGAACTCATTCCGGAACCCAAACAAGGGACTTTGCACCTGAACGGCCTCACGTCAAGAGTGACTGAGCTGGAGCGACGAGCAGAAGATGCCGAAGGACGGTATAGAAGGAACAACATCAGGATAGTGGGCATTCCGGGGGGCACGGAGGGCACGGACATGCTGACATTCCTAGAGAAATGGCTGAGAGACGTAATACCCTCTGACTCCCTTTCTAAGTTCTTTGCTCTTGAAAGAGCACATCGAGTCCCTGGGAGAGTGCCTGTTCCGGGGAGACCTCCAAGACCAGTAGTCGCTAATCTCTTACATTATAGGGACAGGGATTTGATCCTACAGCAAGCACGCACACACGGGCCATACCTCCTGGACAATAGCAAAGTACTGATGTTCCCGGACTTCACAGCCCATGTGCAAGCACAGCGTGCATCCTTTATAGAGGCCTAGAAAGCCCTCCGAGAGGCTGGCTTGCAGTACTCTCTGATCTTTCCGGCGAAGCTCAGGATCATCCTGGATGGTACCACACATTTCTAAAACTCACCTGAGGAGACTTGGTCTTGGTTGGAGGCTTACAAAAAAGGCACTCCCCTGCCCAAACCGCAGCGGGGCCCACGAGGGACGAAACATGTAGCCAGGAATAGACAATGGCGCCCCAGGAAGGTGGGTGCACTACAGAAGCCCACAACCTCTCGGACACAACAAGACAGAAAAGTTGCGTTGCAGGCCGTGGCCTTGCTGATGTCGCCTCAAAAACCAGACGGACGAATAGACTCATCCTCGGAGCATTTAGCACAATCCACAAACTCAGAGGATAAGACAGGCAATGAACTAGACTTGCCGAAATTTACACCTCGCTCGGAGGATGACATTGTCTAAGGATGCTGATACTGGGCGGAACTTGCTTCTTCGAGTGCATGAGATACTGAGGCTCCACACCCTGCTGTGTTCCGGGGAGAATGCAGGTTAGCCCCTCCACAAGCTGTGGTACCGGGACGAGACCAACGCCCTTCCGAGGCTCTTTGACTTTCCCACCCCCCTCCAGAGTGTACCGCCTGAGAAACTGAAGGCGGCATTCTAACCGAATTGATGTTGGTTTACAGGTTTGGGCAGCTGGCCATTGCCAGACCGCTCTTGGGACTGGGAGTTGTTATGTTGGGATTGTTCTTTGCTACTCTGGGGCAGTCGGGCCGGCATGACTTGCAAGTGGGGGGCAGGGAGGGGGGGTCCCGTGGGGATTCGCACGGGCGGGGAAATTAAAATAATTTTTAAAAACTTACCTTACCGGGTGCCGCGCCGCCTCCGCTCCTGGCCGGGTCCCGCGTTTGGTGTTTTCCTGCTGCTTTCCTGCTCTCCTGCCTCCGGCAGGAACAGGAAGCAGGCAGCCTCCCTCCCCTTCCCTAAGCCAATCACAACGCTGCAATGGCAGCGTTGTGATTTGTGGGGACATCACCCAGCCAGGCGCCTATGGTGAGGTCATTTTCTCTATGTAGGCTGCATGCAGCCTACATAGAGAAAATGAAGAGTGCGCATGACTGGTTTTGTCGGCCCCAGAGGGCCGACCAAACAGTCAGGACCCACAGCAATGGGCAAGCCAGTCCTCCCCGACCCGCCCACCCGCCTGCCCCCAACCAGGCATACCGTTCTGCTTTCTCGCAGCGCGAGAAGCAGAAACATAAAATGGTATTTAAAATACCATTTTATGTTTCTGCTTCTCGCACTGCGAGATAGCAGTGGGGCGACGCTCCTCCGCCCTAACGGAGGAGCCGCCCCTGCTCTGAGATCTGCCGCACATGACTCCGTTCGAAGCCTGTTGTTGGGGGTGGGGGAGGGGAGGGGGAGCAGCCGGTGGTGGTCATGATTGGTCCCCAAGGCGTAGTAGAGGATTCCAAACTGATATCCTGGAACATTTGGGGCATGGGCTCGCCCTTTAAGCGCTATAGTATACTAAATTATATAAGACGTAGACGCGCGCAGATAGTGATGCTTCAGGAAACCCACTTGATGACAGAAGAAGTAGCCAGACTTAAGCGTAGATGGCGAGGCCGGCTGTTTGCGACCAGCTACTCAGCTTATGCCAGAGGGGCCCTTATATGGATCAAACCCGGCACACCCTTCCTCGCAACTCTCAAAATCATTGACACAGAAGGGCGCCAAGTCTTAGTGAAGAGGAGACTGAAGGGGAGAGAAGTAACACTGGGGAGCATATATGCCCCGAACCAGGACCAAACTCAGTTTCTACTTCAGCTTTCTAAACCAATGTCGGAAATGGCTTCTGGTGATCTGATTCTGGGGGGAGATTATAATGGCGTGAGTCACCTGGACATGGATAGATCCACGCCACCCCTACGGGGTACAGCAGCAGCCCTGACGGCTAGGGACCTACGGCAGTGGATGGCTGGGTGGGAACTCTTAGATATATGGAGGATACAAAACACATTAATACCAGACTGGGCATGTTTCTCTATTCTAGACAATTAGTATCTACTTTGACAGGGGCAGAATACTTAGGGCGCTCCATATCGGACCACAGCCCTCTCCTTTTGAAATTTGCCCCAACCCCTGAGAAGGCACCTATCCCACTTTGGAGATTAGACCCCAACTTACTTGAAGATGACTGCTTTAGGCAGCAGCTAGCTGCAGCTATAGTGACTTACTTTGCACATAACCAGGGCACAGCAAGCACCCCTTGATAGAGTGGGACGCCTTTAAGGTGGTGGTGAGGGGGCAATGTATAGGCCAAACGGTGGATGCTAGACAAGAGATCAATCAGGAGCTCCAGTTATTGGAAACCCAAATTCAGTTACTGGATAGGGTCATCCAGAGAGACGAAGATGATAAGAAGCGATTATCAGAAATAAAAAGCACATACAATGAAACCTGGGAATGGATGAGACTCCTAGATTCCCTTACATGTTTTGAGAGACAACATGTGGAAGGTGGGAAGGCTGGGAAAATGCTAGCATGGTTGATTCGGCCTGAGATCCGGGGCTCTCCGATCCCCAGCATATTATCACCAGAGGGGGTGACGATCTCCTCCCCCAAAATTATTAATGATATTTTCAGAGAATACTACGTCAAATTATATAGCAGCCCAGGGGAAATTCAAGAAGACAACGTAGTGGCTTACCTGGAGGACTTTAGACTCCGGGAGGTAGAGCCAGAAGTACGGAAATGTCTAGGGATGGCCCCTTCTACACAGGAAATAGGTTCAGCAATTAAAGAAATGGCCAGAGGGAAGGCACCAGGGCCGGATGGTCTCCCAGCAGACTTCTATTATACTTTTATAACGCTTTTAGCCTCTCATCTTGAGAAAATGTATGCTGCGGCACTTCAGGTGGGCCGCCTACCTGACTCCACCAGGGAGGCGTTGGTGGTTCCTCTACCCAAGAATAAATCGGACTCGGTGGGCACGGCGGACGTTCGCCCACTATCAATGCTGAACCTCGATTTCAAATTGTTAAGTAAGGTGTTGGCCACTAGACTTGTGCCGCACATGCAGGGTCTAGTACATGCAGACCAAAATGGTTTCATTCCGACAAGATCGACCTCTAACAACCTGAGGAGATTGTATCATGTCTTATTTCATGAGGACTTTACAAGGTTCCCGGATGCCATGGTAGTAGCGGTCGACCTGGAGAAGGCCTTTGACTCACTACGATGGGACTTTCTCCTACAGGTGATGAGGACAATGGGCCTGGGCGAGGAATGGCTGCGATGGGTTTGCTTGTTGTACTCGGACCCAATGGCAAGGGTATGCACGGGCGGAGTGGTGTCCTCACCTTACCCCATATATAGGGGGACCCGACAGGGTTGTCCTCTGTCGCCGCTGCTTTTCGCTCTGGCGATGGAATACCTAGCGGAACGATTCAGACATGAGGGAGGGAATCATGGAATAATACTGGATGGATCAATACATATGATCTCATTATATGCTGACGACATTTTATTATACATCTGGGACGGAACGCAGGGTATTAGGAGAGCGTTTCACATCTTAGAGGAGTTTGCGAAGGTATTGGGGCTCCGAGTCATTAGTCGGAAGACTCAGATTTTTCCGGCGAGGCCTACACTGGCACGGCCCATTGACCTGCCGGTGGGACCCACCTGGTCACCTAGCTCCATCAAATATCTGGGTATACAGGTGTTTCATAACCAGACAGATCTACTGGAGGGGAACCTGGGCAGGGCAATCCATGCATTAAAGGCAAATGTGACCTTCTGGCATTCTCTCAAACTTTCGGTTAATGCCAGAATAGTGCTCTCCAAAATGGTCGTATTGCCGAGGCTGTTATACTTTTTTGCAAATCCTCCTGTGCTGAACCCCAAGAGATGGTTCAGGGACATGGATGCCTTACTGAGGGAATTAATCTGGGATGGGGATCGGAATAGAGGATCTCTTATGGTCCTGAAACAACCCTTGACAACGGGGGGGTTTGGGTGCTCCGGATTTCGAGGTCTATTATCTGGCTGCGCAACTTCAGTGGTTAGCACAGTGGCTAGATGGGAGGGGGCTGGAGACGCTGGCATTACCAGGGCATTCCCCACACGGGGTATTACTACCTAGGATGCTGAACCCCAGATATAAGATCAAATAAATGGGGGTGCTGTTGAAAGTAGCCCTACAATGCTGGGATAGATGTACGAAGTGCGGGGAGGGAATGCCCCTCTATGCACCTGACTTACTGATCATAGGATTGCCTCGGATAGGTGACGGCTCCCCATTCACGCTAGCCCAGATGCGGGAGTGGGTGGAGGCGGGAGCGACCACAGTCCGGGACTGTTATCAGGATGGAGAATTACTCCCCCTCCCAGAATTTCTGGAATATCACGAACTGGCTCCAGTCCAGTTCCTTACATATCATGCTGTCCGGGGAACTTTGGCCTCTCTCTGGGGCAGAAATACACAGGAGCCCAACACACACCCGGCCCTGCAGGCAATGGTGACCCTGGGATCTGCCAGACGCCTCGTAAAATGGCTGTATGCAGCAATAATGGAAATGACTAAATTAACCCTAACACAATTGCGTGAGAAATGGGAATATTTGGTTGGTAGACCCTTGACCAGGTCGGAATGGAGTAAAGCCTTGGGGAGTCCTAAGAAGGTCTCCCGAAATGCCAATTTTAAACTCATACAGTTCAACATACTACATATAACCTACCTCACAGGATTAATATTATGTATGGGGTAGAGGACCAGATATGTCCTCGATGTGAGGAACCAGACGCCAATTTTGCACACGAGCTGGAGTTCAGACATACTGGCAGAGATCTCAGCAATGCTGAATGGGGTACTAGCACGCACTTTGAAGTGCAACCCTGAGGTTTATCTGTTAGGACGCTTCCCAAGGCCCAAAGCCATAAAAATTGGGCACAGGTTTGTTGATCTAGCCCTGCTTTCAGCCAAAAGGCGAATAGCCCTTAGATGGCGTATGGCTGTAGGCCCCAGAGTATCTGACTGGGAGAATGATGTATCGATTTGGGCCAGAGCTGAGGAAAGAGCCCTGATCAGAGAGGACAGAATAACCAAAAGGTGCAAACCCTTGGCTGAACCATGGGCTGAAGTGATGAAGGCCTGGGAGCTCCGAGGAGCTGGGGAGGAAGAGAACTCTGCAGGGGATACCCTGCCAGCAGTAGACGGCGGATTTGTCTCCAACCATGCCTCACCCACATAGAATACGAGGGGCATGCTAAGATAAGGAAATAGGATACACAGACAGAGGGGTTGTCTACAGGGGACCCCTCTCTCTCTCTCTCTCTCTCCCCCGCCCCCTGTCCCTCCCCCACGGGTGGATTCGAGATGGGACATATCTATAAAATAGGCACGTAAGGAAGTAAGTGAGTGTTGACCCCAGGATGAAGTAGCTGTTATGTGTTTCATAAGTTGGTTATAATTAGAAAAAAGCTAGATATTAGAAGATATGAGCAAGATCTATGTACTCCCCTCATAAACCAGTTCTACACCAGGAATATGTTTAGAGTCTATAAGACATAACTTACTCCGGACTGAAGGATTAAATACTGTATATGGAAGCATAGAAATAATTATGATGTATCCGTATTTTGTTCTCTTGTTAGGTCGAGCCTAGCGCAGCGCGCATGCGTTGCTCTAGAAAATGACCTCTTGGAATCACTTCAGCTTTTCAGCAAACTTGTGCGTGTGGCTAAAAAAAGCCACACGCACGAGTTTGCTGAAAAGCTGAAGTGATTGGCCATTGCGTGTGGCTTTCAAAAATTGAAAGCCCGCAATTGGCCAAAGGCGGGTGCATGTCCCGCCTTCTCTCTAAACGTTAACTCCCCTGGCCTAGGGAGCTCGCGAGCGAGCCGCAGCGCGGCCGGATGCCAGCTGCATTCCTTGTCTAATTAGCGCGGTCGCTTTAACTTTCGCGGCCGCGCTTGTTGTTTTATGTCAAGGTCTGTTCCTTTCTCCCGACGCACAAATTCGAGGTCTTTCTTATCCCTTATGCAGAGAACTTCCCTTCGGGATCTCTCCTACCTCTAATTATTACGCTGCCCTCTTACTGAATTGCAAAATATTGGTCGATGATTTGAAACGCCACCACCTCCATACAAATTAAGTTTTTAAAACATGTCTTATTTTACTAACATTTTTTACTGCTTCTATTCCTCTGGTGTAATGGGTAACTTTTCAGAGTTGCTACTTGTGTCCTTTATAATTTATGGTTAGTATGCGCGTGGGTGTCCTTTCCACTGGCATGTACTTTATATTGTAATTGCATTTATGTAGCGCTTACTACCCCTGACGAGGTGTCGAAGCGCTTTTTTGTATTTTTTTGCAACAGAAAATGGCAAATCACAGTACACTTTGGTCAGAACTTACTTTTAAAGAGGTACTATTTTTTACGTACAGTATGTCCCGTCTTCTCCCGGACAGTACGATGAGGATTTTTGTAATAGCAGTGATCTGAGAAGGACAGTGGCACATTTGTGTATGTTTTACTTCAAGGTGGTCGGTTCAGGAGGCACAGTAGCCCTGTAGCAGCATGACGATGAGGAATTACACTCATTCTTGTCGACATGAATCATAATCCATCTTTCAGAATCCTCGCAGTGACCCGCTTCTGAACCAGGTCCTAATAGGTAAATAGTTTTTAATGAGAACCTTATTAGGGCTGCCGAGATGGGAATCACGTGGCCATACTTCTCATGTGCATGGGAGCCATCATTAATCCAGGCCCGGATGAAACGCCTGGTGGAGCGTTCAATGTTTGTCTTCTGGGCGCCCCGTCTTTCTTGTTAGACTTCTTAAGCCGAGATGAGTGAAACGCATTAACCTCATTACTTATGCAGGTTTTCACCATTTGTCAGTGTAATAGTAATGTAGAATGTACAATATAAGTCCACCTTTTGGCCCTCTTTTAAGCATAATTGTGTGTAGTAGGCAGCAATTGCTGATGTGACTGGATTTAATATCATAATAGGCTCTCTGTGGGATTGATCTAACTCTCGGGGTGCATACCTGGTCATTTCATGCCTGACCCGGAGCTGATTGTTGTTATTACTACCGAGGTCAAGGGGCAAGCTGTAGGCGTGGTTTTTTTTTTGCTCTGCCCTGTTTTCGTTTGACTCTTTTAATAAACCACTCGCGCTGCTTCACCCGTCTTTGACTTGGTTAAAGCCGAGTTCGAATTGAATCCCAGAGAAACGCAATATGCCAATTAGTACACGAGCAGGACACAATTGCAATATTTGAAAAATATTATTCGTCATGAATTTAAAAAAGCTATTAAAATGTGTTTAAATACTGTTGGAGAAATATGTAGACATACATGCAGACCTATTTAAAACTATTAACGTGAATGCATTCTATATAATATGTAATATAAATTTTACGAGTCATGAACTATTATGACAAACTCCTTATATATTTTCTTGAGTTTTCCCCCACTTTTAATTTAATGTATGGAAAATAAAATACCCACCCCTCCCCCCATTAAAACATATAAGGCACGACAGTGTCATGGAAGGGCAGGTGACAACAGAGCAGTTCAGTGGCACCCATGAATCAGTAAGGAATAGCCAATAGGTCTTGCCTTTGGGACCTTAAAAGTATTTAGTTATGCAGCACAATATCCTTGGTGCAACAACATCAACTGTTGCATGGTTAAACACTTATAAGGTCCCCAAAGGCGAGACCTATTGGCTATGCCAATGCTTGTTTTTCTTGTGGTATGCCGAAAAATTATAATGAACAAATAATTAATGTTCATGTACAGGAAACTGTTTGATACTATGTGGATAATCGAAAAATGCTAATAAAAACGATATTTTTTAAAAAAAGGTAAGGAGACAGACGCTGATAGGGGCGGGGCAGCCTCTCCTGTGCCTCGTCAGGGCCTGCCTTGTTAGAGGTCCCTTCCAGGCCACCTGCCCTGGCCTCGACCTTCTTCCCTGCTGGCTGGGTCTCAGCAGGTTCGCAGGGCAGCTGCAGCAGCATGCGGATGCCTCTTATTCGGCGAGTGCGCACCAAGCGGGGTAGCTGTTCTTGCTTAAGCCTCGCTGGGGGTCTGACTGCACATTGTTGGGAGGGCACTACTCCCTTCTTTCACTTGCGGGTGCTTCAGTCAGGTGCAGGGAGCTGGGGCTGCCTCGGTTTCTCTCCCCCTTGCTAGCGGGGTAATGCATAGGTGGCAGGAGCCCTGTCTGCCAGAGCACCACTTGCCTGGCCACTGTCCCTCCTCCGGTGCTCTGCAGGCATGGGTGGCAGGGTCGATACTCTCCTCTTTACCCGCCGGGAGAGATGGTGGCAGGCGGGGGCTGCTGATTGACGCCCAGTCGCGGCTCCTGGAGGGAGTGCTGCGGGGCGGTGGGGTGGGGCGGGGGGGAGGGGCAGGGTGGGGGGTAGTAATTTCCGGCATACGGCCGAAAGGAGTTAGGTACATAAATAAATATATAAAACGAATTACATTGCGCGCGCTGCAACGCCAAATGGCGATGCGGCGCACGCAATGTAATTCGTTTAAATTATTTATTTATGTACCTAACTCCTTTCGGCCGTATGCCGGAGTTTACTACCCCCACCCTGCCCCTCCCCCGCCCCACCGCCCCGCAGCACTCCCTCCAGGAGCCGTGACTGTTGACGCCTCATCAGGTAAGTGCTTTGCATGGTTCTGGACCCTACCCAGGGGTCAGAGTGCAGTCTTCATCTGCGTCTTGCTTGCAGAGCTACGTGGGCTTCATCGCGCTGCCGGCCAGCTCACCTAGCCTTGTAGTAGGTGGACGGTGGCAGTAGTGGCGAGGCCAGAGTTTACCTTCTTCCGGGAGACGCACCCACTTCACAGGCATGCTGCAGCAGGGACATTTGTCTCCCCCTCAATCACAGGGTACCCTCACAAGCGGCACAGCATGGGGTCAGAACCCCTCATCACCATTGTAGTGTTGTGGGCCCTAGGCCCACATGCTACTAAAATCACGACACAGACACTAGATGTATACTTCGTTAACTGGCCCCGAGCATGTGCACCCTGGCCCTTTTATTTGCAGAGTTACGTCACTCATGACACCTATGGTGGATGGGTGTGGGGTGCAAGCGTGTCCAGCCCTCGAGGGAGTGGCTGGCAATACAAGTGCCTGCTGAGACACTAGAACGTGTCCAGCACGACACTACAAGCATGACATGCTCAGTACTTTTGATCTTGATAGCATTCCTGGGTCTTCAAACAGCATTACTAAGCATGTTGAGGCATTTAGTTTCACTTTCAAGGTTTGGACCTACAATTCCCAGCATGCTTAGTAGTGTTGGTTGGAAAAGCCGAAATTGATGGAGTCACATTTATGGCATGGTGCCAGTTGACATCAAACCGAAGATCTTTTCACTTTGTTTTCGTGGAGATAAAACAAAAAAGACGTTTTGTCCCTGCAGAGCCGGTGGTTGGCCTGTGGTGCATACTTATTTGGGTTTAAATTTCGATGATTCGGTTAAGGTAAGTGACCCCGTGTCTCCCATGAGTGGTTCGCTCAGTCTTGTGTTTATTTGTCTTTGTATTTAGCATGCATTTTATCGATTAGCCAGCTTTTTTTTTTTACTTTAAGCCATGTTGCACAGCAGTTTCTGCTGCTGTGCAACATGTGAAAAAAACATTGACAAAGCCAAAGGCGAAACCTATTGGCTTTGCTAATGCTTGTTGAGATAGAGCCCACCTTTGTTTCGAGTTTGGACCAGCAAAACTCAGCTTTAGCCTTACAGATTTATTGTTAATATACAGTTTGATTATCTTTTAGAGTGTGCATTCTGTCCTCCCTGATATAAAGTTTGGCACATTGCTTCCGGAAAGGTGTCTGTTTCAAATCAGTCTTCCCATTCACCCAGTATGCTCCTGTATTGGTTGGCTCGGCTAATTAGTAGAAATGGCCATACCACTCTACACACTACACTATACATGTCCCTGCAGCAATTGGTGATGTGTAGTGTAAAGCAGTGGACCACTCAGTGCTTAATTTGCAAAAGAATAAGTGCAAGGGCTCTCGTCAGGAGGCCACTGCACCTTGTACCACACATTGCCGCTGCCAGCACCACCTATGATAGTAACATCACAAGTACTAACATTCACACTCCTACAAGTGTGACAGTTCAGACTATTTCAGGCCCCCAAAGCTATAGGAATGATTTGGATGGCAGGTAATATTCAATTTTAATATATATTGAGTTGATAATTAGCTGTCGTTGTGGTCATCTCTAAATTAGCCAGACAGCACCACCTTGTGGCAGACTGTCACAAGCCCCAGTGCTGACAATTAGGTGCTGGTGCCGAGCAGCCGAAACCACCGGCTCAAATTAAGCACAGGGGCCACTGTTCTGAATAAAGACATAAACCCCAGATGGGGCTTTTTTAACAGCCAAAACATGTTGACCGTGAATGGATATCTGGGATAATGTTTATCCCTCCTGTCCGATACTGTTTTTAACTTTACCATAGATAAACTACAATAAGTAGTCTACCATTAGGTAACATTACAACTATAGTTAGAGGATGCACAAAAGGTGCTAAACACGAAAGGCTGCTATTTGGGTGTCTAATTGGTGTACGTTTGGAAAATGGCATGAAAATACTTGGGGATATGGTGAAATTAAATTCTAAACATGGAACATTTGATATCTGAGTACAAAGAAAGGCATTATAAGAAAATCACAACCTGAGCTTGGAAACAAAATTGCCATATTTACTAGAGATTAAAGTCTACTATTTGTCAGGAAGATTAGTGTATTTTCAGTTTTTTGACTAACCAGCTATTTTGAGTTTATTTACCTAAAATGAAACACTGGTATTTGAGGACAAAATTAATATATTTAAAGAAAAGAAAATCTGATACTTGAGGAAGAAATATGTTTACTAAATATGAAAAGCTATTGTTTGGGTACAAAATGGATGTATTTACTTAAAACGATTAAGTTGATAGTTTTGGGGGAAGCGTGTTCCTTAGTATTTCAGTCTAATATTTGAGCAATAACTCATGCTGATTTGGAGAAAAATATAGCTGATATTATGACATTGATTCCTTGGCGCAAGGGTGCACTTTCTTGCCGCTGAGGTGGGTGGTTTGTGACTCATGATCTCTTTAAATAGTTTAAATGGCTTTATTATTATTAAGTATTACTCTGCTGGCTGAGCTTGAGTTTGTAAGATTGCTAAGAAACCAGGTGATATGGCTGTAGTCTGCACCTAAAAGGTCTCTGCAATCTGAGCAGTAGCTCTGCTGTCCCAACATGTAAAATATGTCTAACCTGAGAGACACTTTGCTGTCTACGGCCTAAGATTACGTAATCTGCAGAATTTTTCATTTTCCCCTCCTGCAGGTTAAAGTGGATTCTCAGTCATATTATAAAACTGATTATTTACTGGCAAGGTGAGAAAAATAAATCAAGTGAGAGGTAGAACTGAAAGGCGATGCCTTGAGGTTTTTTTTTTTAAATGATTAGAGGCCACGTCAAATTTCAAACTCAAATTACTTGAACTGCTAACAAAACTATAGTTTTTTGCCAACTTCTTGTGGAAAATGTGCCATAACATATGCTGTTTGCTTCCATTTATGGTAAACATTGTCTCCTAATGTAGTTCGCAGAACCCCCTCACTCTCCAATCCCAGCTGGAAGTCTTGAGCTCTCTCACAAGACCCTCCAGTAATCTATTACTTTATGGGTGTCGCTTCAGGTAATTTTGTTGTTATTTATAGAGCCCACTTATGCCTGAGGGTATCATGGGGCTAATTCACCAAACAGGGTTAGATACTGAGGGGCAGATTTACAAGGACTGGTGCATCCCTGCATATTAGCAGGGATGCGCCAGTAAAGATGCGACACGTAGGAATACCCTTGCGCCACCACGGATGCGTCGCATTTACAATGTGATGCACCGTGGCGCAAGGATAGTCAGATGCGTGTCGCATCTTATGTCGTAAGGGCAGCGCATTGCTGGTGTGGTGTCGCAAGCGCGACGCAACTCCAGCAATGCTCAGGGGCGCCCTATACCTAACATGCTGCGTCACTCCTTACGCCTGCTTCAAGCAGGTGTAAGGATTTGACACAGCGGGGACGTAAAAGCGACTCAGTGAAATCTTGTAGATTTCACTGCGTCACTTTTACGGGCTTCCTTGCGACGGAACGCCCACCCTGCATACATTATACCTGACGCAGGTATAATGTAGCGCAGGGCTTTACAACGTGACGCATCTCACTAGATGCGTCACGTTGTAAATCTGTCGCATAGTGGCGCATTGTTTACGACGCCGCTGCGTCACAGAAGTGACGCAACGGTGTCGTAAACATGTCGCAAGGGGCTTGTAAATCTGCCCCCACGACTGGAGGAGGCTAGTGGGAAGGCTCTACCGCCTGAGGTGGTATGACGAAATTTGAGGACAGCCAATAGCTGGGCTGTTTTTGATATCAGATCAGATTTTGGTTCATAATGAGTGACTGTCAGTGATAGAGGTTATATGTGATGGCAATGAAGTGCTTTGTGAACTAGGCAGAGAGACTTAAAAAACAATTCCCTGTTTCACTGGCACCCAATGCAATGCTCATAAGGCAGAGGATTTGGGGAGAGGATGTGGCTTAACGACTAGGGCGGTAGACCTCAAATCTGAGGAACCGGGTTCGTGTCTCGGCAACGACGCTCAACATCCTGTGATTCTGCACAAATCACTTAATCTCTCCATGCCTGACAAAAAAATAAATGTGTCCTTATGTAAGGCAACAAGTGCTCATGTAAAACCCTCTGATACCTGATAACTTTGGGTCAAGTTTGCGCTATATAAAACTCCACCCCCAAAAAAAGGCAGGAGTGACCGAGTGAAACTGCCTCAGATTGCAAATCACCCTTGCTGCAGCATTCTTCACCAGTCAAAGCTTTTTTTTAACTTTTATTTATTTCCATATGCAACGTTTTAGCACACTTTTACTATTACATAGATCTGCCATCTATACAATCTAGTTCAAAATAAGTATTTACATTGCATGTCAATATCTTATTTTGTCCATTCAACACTGGTGGAAGATAAACCACCATAGTATACAATAACAACTTCATGAATGTTGACATGTCGTCAGGCAACCCCTTTGTCAGGGCCAAGAAGGTAGTTATAATCTTCAGGCAACGATCACTCTGGCGTCGAGGACATCCCATCTTCACCAGAACACTGAGGACAGATGTCTACCAGTTGGGCTTCCTCTGTAATGTCGGTCCTCAAGGTTCACCAGATTGTTTCAAACTTGTTTATAGAGTCAAGCAAGTATGTAGTTAATTTTTCATTTACACAAACAGACCAAGCCTTTGCCCACCAGACATGGAGGGGAGAAGCCAGCTCTGGTTTCAAAAACTCCGCCAGGACGACCGTGCTGCTAATGACAAGTGTGGGATTAATTTGCCAACCGAGGTGGTAAGTGGGTATTTTGAGTTTTCACCAGGGGCCCCAAGTATCAAGATGGAGGGGGCCCAGTGGGGGTTGTATTCCCTTGATTTCTTCCATGTGCAGGATCACCTTCTCCCAGTAGCTTTGGATCTTGGGGCAGCCCCACCACATGTGCATCATATCTCCTCTCTCTCCACAGCCTTTCCAACGTAATTCTGAGCCTCCCCCCCATCACCTTTGAAGGGGCTGGGGTGAAGTACCATCGGGTAAGGGTTTTGTATGCATTGTCCTTCTGTTGTACGCATATGGATGTTTTTGCAGCCCTTGCCCATATTTTTCCCATGTCTCATCTGACACCTCCAGTCCTAGGTCTCTATTCCAGGCCCCAATGTATGATGGGGGGTTTCGGTGTTTATTTGATGTATTGTTGTGTATAGAAATGATGTCCCCCTTCTCATTGTTTTATTATGAAATTTTGATTTTAGTGGGGTGCGGTCGCTATTTGATGTAGGTTACACTTGCCTATCCCTCACCCAATGGAGCAATTGGGTGAATCTATATTGGTTGTTGGGTTTGAGAAGAAATTGGTCCATGCAGGTATCTTTATCCAAAGCTATCTCCTCTTTGTTTAAGTCTCCAAGCAAATTGGTACCCATTCATTCTAGTGTAAGAAGCCTGGATCCATAACCCTGGGTGGGAAGTCTGAGTTGGTGTTAATGGAGGTCATGGGAGAGGGAAATGTAGCTACCTTTTACTTGTGAGGAAGTGTCTCCCAGTGGTCTAGAAGAATGCTGGTGGAACAAAGCAGAGTAGTTTGCTTCCGACTATGAGTAAGTGGCAACCCTACCACATGGATCAATGAAGGCTGGGAATAATATTGTTCCACTTCAGAGCTTAGTTGTGTAAAGGAACTTTGGTGCCAGTCCAATGCTGGGCACAGTTGGGCAGCTAATGCTTGACCTTCAATGTTCGGGATCCGCACCCCTCCATCTGCTGGTTTGCTAAAGAGAGCAAGCCCAGCCATTCTAGGGGATTTGATGTCTCAAACGAAGGCTAGAAGTTTCCTCTGGATTTGTTTATGCGCATCCTTGGTACAGCTAAGCGGGAGTGCCTGGAGGACATACAATAGTCTAGGACGGAAGTTCATGTTAATGCTGGCCACACAACCCAGCCATGATATTTCCAATTTCCCCATCAGCATAAGTCTTTATATAGGACTTCCAGTAAAGGTGAGCTATTGATTTTATACGGGTGCGCTTGTGTCTTTTATCAAAAAGATACCTAGGTAGTGTATCGAATGGCCATCCCAACGGAACCCAAAATTCTATATTACTGTTTTAGATTGCCCCTGGGGGCCAGAGATGCCCATTGCCGAGGATTTAGAATAATTTGCTTTAAATCCAGAGGCTGATGCAAATTATTCTAGTTGTTGGACTAAGGCTGGTATAAACGACCAGCTGAAGTTTTGATATCTTTTGTGGGAGGATCATGGGACACCGACTTACAATAGTCCAATCTAGATGCAATAAAAGCGTTAAGAATTTGGACTTTCTGAGAATATAAAAATAGCTAAATGAGTCTCTTTAAAGTGTGAGGTTGAAAAAAACTTGCACTCACCACTGCCTGTAAGACTTATGAGTTTTACCAAATGTCTCTTTCAAACTGTGCCGTAAAATAAATCATTTTGCTCCATTTATTTGAAACTTTTTTTGAGGTGGGGTGATTGGAGCACCCCACCCCTCCCCACCTCCCTGTGAGTGGTCTGACTCTCTCGCATTGCTCCTTTACTCACAACAATACTGGGTGGCTACCTGTTGGAAAGGTCAAGAGTCATATTGGACAGTCTAATTGGACACACCAGGAGTCTCTTATGACCCTTCGGCGCTCTCATACACCCCCTTAAGCAGTCTGATGTGGAAAAATAAGCAGTTTCTTAGGGCCCCAATAGAATTCTAATATCCCTCCAGCGGCGGTCCCATCAAAGTCACATAGCTTCATCAGCAGTCTCATTCGCCCCATTAGCAGTCTGATATGGCCCCCACCAGCAGTCTCACACCGCCCTATCAGCAGTCTTATTCGGACCCATCAGCAGGCCGAAATGTGTCCCTCATCTGCTGTCTCTTACAACCCCATCGACAGTCTCGCACGGTCTCATCAGCAGTCTCATATATCCCAGCGGAGAACAGTTGGAACATTACTTTCTTGAAGGTCACATCCGTCCCATTCAAGCCTGTAGTCTCTCTAGCTCCTGCTCTCTTCCACGTTTATCTCTGTTTCTCCCATAGTAGTGGAGCGGGGGCCGCCTATTTCCCGTGGAATAGTACATGCTCAGAAGCACACTGTGTCAGGGGTGAGCCGGGACTGCACATTCGGAGTCTTATCTCTTCTCTGGGCTGCCCAGGTTGTGAGAAAAATATGACTCAGAAGGTTGTATGTCTGGGTGATAATCCCTCTTCCATACTTGTCCTTGAGGCACAAAAGACTGACTGTCCAATCGTAGGGCCTGGTTCCAAAGATTTTTTTTATCCTGGTCAGCTGCAGGACGGTTTGGCGGAAGAGCACATTTACACGTACACTTATTCACGAAACGAGTTTACGCAAAACTGTTGTTCTGCAGGGACACCCGTCCCGTGTACAAATGCGCGCACGAGGACAAGTCAGAGGTCGTGCCGTTGCATTTCTGTGTACAATACAGGGACAAAAAATCTTCAATTGGAAAGGAAATTTGTCGTCTTGCTCCTGTTTGACCATTTGCGCGTCTTTCCTGTATTTGCTACCCCCGCACTCCCGGACTTGACAAATTGCCAGTCCACTGGGGACAGATGATCCTTGTTTATGACGTTGCTCAGCAGAGCGTCAGATTCTGCTGGGTCGGGTGCATCTTACGTGTGCTCCCCCCTTGCAAAATGTGGAGGAGCCCCTGAGTTTCCTATATGTCGCAGATATTTAATATCCGTCTTTAGCTGAATGAGGCCTTCCTGATGAGTTAGGGGCCTCCTGAAGAAGCCTCCCCTCCCTCCCCCCCGCACCCCTTTCGCCGCAGGGGGTGCAGAAGGCCCCTCAGTCCAGAGTCGATGGTGGCTACTACCCAGTGGTCGAAGTGGGGGGGAAAAAGTAGGGGAACTGTGGGCGGAGAATCAGAGGGCGGGATTAACCCGTGTTTTGGGTCAGTGGGCGGAGTCAGAGGTGTGGCAGAAAGAGCAAAATATCCTAATTTTTAGTATTTGTTTCCCATTTCACTATCCGGTTACAGCTTATTATGTTATTTAATTTAACCAATGGATACACATGTTTATTTAAGGTTTATTATGAGTTATTGACATTAAAATACATTCACAAAGTGGGATACGTTTCCAATCACAGAATGTCCCAAATATCCTTAAAAGTGGAATCGCAAGCCATTTGTCTCCCAGCCATGGAGTTTCTGTCATCAGCACTTCTCCTCCCTTTTTCCACAAGAGCAGTTCAAACAAGAATGGCAAAATATCCTAGTTTGCAAATGTTTTCCACATAATTATGGCTCTGCCATATTTGCCACATAATACATCATCTGCTGCATAATCTGACGATTTTAACTAATAAATTGTTTATAGCTCAAAAGGATCAAAAGTTACTAAAAAATGTGACTTGTGCTGCTGTGAAGTGGAGGGCCCTTTACAAAGGTTGACTGGTCACCTTCTTTCTCACTGCTGCAGTTGTATGTTCCACTGGTACTAATAAGGAAAAATCTTTGCAGAGACTGTTAGCATGTGTAAAAATGTCAAAATAATAAAGTATCAGAAAATGTATAGCACCACTAATACCAGTGTAGGGTGTCAGAGCACTTTACATCACACATATTACACTGAGACAATCAATCATACGTGTGTAAATCACTGTATAGGAAATGTTACATAAGACAAAGGACTACAAGGTGTAGGAGTCGCATGGCACCCATACTAGTAGGCAGCATAGTTTAATAGTGATTGGTCTGGAGAAACACAAACTCAGAATTTAAAACGTAATACCATGGTTTTTTTTTCTGGTTTTTTTTTCAACCCCATTTTATTGGTTTTCAAAAACATCTTCTACAATCATAGACATTGTGCAAGTCATATCTAGGACATAATACACATTGTTAACATTCTCTGGTGCATTTACCTTTAACATTCCCTAAGTAGAACTATCCCCCCTCCCCCCTTGAGTTGCACTTAGGTGGACCTGATCTAGTTTCCAGGTTCTATTGGGTTCTTGTGTGTCGAGCATTGCTTCTAGCAGATTGCGGCATCTATCGTCCCTGGCTCATGTGCCCCTGCCTGTCATTCTCTTGTTCTGGTGCCACGGGCGGGGGGGAACGTAATACCATGGTTGGGGGTTCTCTTTAATAATCAGAATTGATTTCTACCCAAATGAACCCTTTTTTGCAACATTAGGATAATCAAAGACTGGGGAAAAAAACATAACGCTCTAATTTATACCTTGCAGTTTGCATGCAGCTCTTACATGACAGTTAATAGCTCACTGTTCTATGTTAGGATTTTAACTTATTAACTGCAAGTAACAATAGGGTCTCTCTGACAAAAGCAGTAACCCACTGACCTATTTACATTATGCGCACTTTGTGATCTGCATGGTACATGTTCTTAGCAGCAGGCACATTAACCCTCTGCGCTTCCTTTCCATGAGTCAAAACGTCCACTAGACAAAACACCATCTCTATCTACTAAGAACATTAATCACTGGAGTTATCATGACATTTTTATTGTTGCCGAAAAATATTGGAAGCCAGGAAGGAGGCAGCAAGTGCTTTTAAAACCATATTATACTTGCAAACACGACGCCCCCACCTGAAGTCAGCGCCAGCCGCGGTCCATGCAGGTAACAGCGGTGGGGCGGTGGGGCCGGGTAAGGGGGTATTTTGAGGGACGATGCAGAGGGAAAATTAATTATTTATTTAATTTTCCCTCTGCATCGTCCCTCGAAATCCCCCCCTTACCCGGCCCCTCTGCCCCACCGCTGTTACCTGCACGGACTGCGGCTGGTCAGCGCCTGGTGCGGTCACACTGCCCTAGAGCCACCCTGCTCAATGGTCCTGTGACCTCAGTGACAGAGTCACTGTCACTCTATGGTGTGCTGCTTCATAGGCCTCCCTGCAAGACTGGAGGTGAACTTCAGAATGAATTGTGGCGAACAGGCCTTCAAGGTTAACCCACACTTGCCACTGCTACGGTCCACCTGCTGGTGCTAAGACACCAGGGCTTTTAAGATCTTTCGGGGCCTTCTAAGGTCTAGCATGGAAATGTGCTCCCTCAGGGGAGGGAAAAACGGAGATTCTGCTTTTCGGAGATGCACCTTTATTATGGACCCCCGAATGGTGGCCTGCTGAGCTAGGTGCTCCTCCTGCCCCTAAATCCCTTGTTAAGAATTTAGGTGTCTGTCTGGATCAAGCCCTGACTTTGAAGGAGCACGCTGCTCAGACAGCTGGCTCTTGTTTTCATACGTTGGGCTTATTCCGCTGAGTCTTTCCGTTGCTCCCCGACTCAACCCGTAAGACTCTGACTCAGGCTCTTATACTGAGCCGTCTGGACTACTGCAATGATCTGCTGATCTCCGCTAATGAGGCTACGCTCAGCAGACTGCAGGTAGTCCAGAATACGGCGGCGCGATTGGTCCTTAATGCCCCTTCTAGGACTCCTTCCCGTCCTCTTCTCTCAGCTCCATTGGCTGCCAATACGCCAGCGGGTTAAATTTAAAGTTTGCTGCACTATTCATAAGGCGCTATTAAATCTTGATCCCACCTATCTCTCGGAGAAATGTACATCTTACCTACCTCTTAGGTCTCTCCGTTCAAGCTCCAAACATCTTCTTGTGGTTCCCTGAGTCAGAAAGGCCAGATTAGGGGGGAAGGCCCTCTCCTATCTTGGCCCCGATACTGGAATGAGCTCCCTCCGCACTTGAGACAATGTTCAGACCACCTACAGTTTAGGAAGTGGCTCAAGACCACGCTTTTCTGTCTCTGATTCAGTTGCAGTAGCAGTTCTATGCTTATGCCACCCGTCCGAAGCGCAGAGATACCCCTTCGGGGGTCGATTCAGTCGCTATATAAACAAATAAATAAATAAGGGGGAGTGGTCTGGTGGACTGGTCATGAAGGCTGAACCTGGTTCCCAGTTCCAAATTCAGCAGCTCTGACCATAGTGCCACATCCTCTCCCCCACTGAACACCATACTGCCCCACTGAGAGAAACTTGCACTGCACTGACCCGCTATAAACACCTGGATGCGACTCAATTCAAATTACGCACTAGACAAGAGCAAAATGCTGCCAAAAAAAAAAATAACAACATCCTAGAAAAAAGTAAACACTCATAGGGAATGCAAGATTAAGTAAAGCATGTGAAATGTAAGCAGAAACAACATGGTTACCTTTTTCTTTTTACACTCAATATTCAGAAATTAGTGAGTGCTTTTGCCTGAAAAGTTAAGGCCATGACCACAGGGCCCAGAAGGGACCCGTTTCAATGCCCATTGCTTATATCCTTACAAAACGTAAGCAGTGTGGTTTAAAAAGACCACATTCGTGAACACACAGCCGCTGTACACATTTTGTTTTCCAATTCACCCATCAAGCAGGTATTTCAGTACCTCCAGGAATAGTGCACTTTCCTACCCAGGGAAAACAATGTTGTTCAAAGAGAGACGAGAAAAAAAAAGTAGCGCTTCACTGGCAAACACTGTAAAGTGGCGCTAATGTGTTTAGGTGTGAATAAATCGATCTGGCCACCTTGCAACCACTCTGTCTTGCTTTAGTTAGTTATTTTTCATATTTTGAATATTTTATTTCTCTCCACCCCGAGGCTGCACTTAGAAATTGAAAAATGTCAGAAAAAGACGACGTTTCCAGCAAAAGTGTTTTTCTTTTTGGATCCATTTCACAGGGGAGCAAATACACGAAAGGAGGAAAGAGAAGGTAATACCTGTTTCTTGAAGACTCGGTTTTCACTAAATGAGGAGGAGCGAGACAGAAAGAGAGGGAAGAGGGGGAACAAAGAGAGCGGCAGGAGAACTGGACACTGTCCTTGTCTTCTCTGGGGACGAAGGAAAAGACAGAGTCCTTTTCCTTCTCTGCCCGTTCCGCCCGTCCCTAAAAGCCGAGCCTTAACTATCGACTGTGGCTATTTCTGCCGTCCGGGAGGCATGTTTAAAATAAGAAAGTAGGGGAACGGACTCTATGAAATTAAAGAAGTAGGGGCACGCCTTGCCTTGCCAATCCCGCCCACTTCGACCACTGTTACTACCAGGCTACGGGTAGAATGACGCGTGGCGAGTGGCTGCTGTTTCTAGAACCAGGGACCCAGGTTTATTACCGCTATACCATTATTGTTTAAGGTCGACCACCCCACCCCTGGCGAAAATATATGAAATCTGCGCATACAGGGGGTCACCCCACCACACCAGTGTGCTGCTGGGTATGAGCCACGACGCACATTTGGTCAATAAGTGCTGAACAAAGTTAATGTTTCCAATAGAGATATTTTTGTCCTTTCGGTGGACATAACAACCAAAATCGCTGCTGCTCCTTGCGACCTTAATTCATTGCCCTGGTGAAGGCTGTACGCGGACTGTGGGACATGTATGCGTTTTATGCCAGGCTAAAAAAAATTATCTTTGAGAGGCGTTGGAGTCCAACTTATAGTGTTGTGGGTCCTAGGGCCATATGCTACTAAAATAATGCACACAGAGGCATTGGAGATGTGCTGGTTAACTGGCCATGAGTATGTGCACCCGGGCCCTTTTATTAACAGGGTCACGTCATTCGTGACACCTGTGAAGGATGGGTGTCAGGTACATGTGTGTTCAGCCCTCTAGGGAGTGGCTGGTAAACTCAGTGCCTGCTGAGAAACTAGAACGTGTCCAGTAGAACACTACATTCCTCCAAACTTTATTGAAAAACAAAGCAAACACCAGTCCAACTTGTGGGGGTAAACAACAATCAA
Source organism: Calotriton arnoldi (assembly GCA_963921515.1). Lineage (NCBI taxonomy): Eukaryota > Metazoa > Chordata > Amphibia > Caudata > Salamandridae > Calotriton > Calotriton arnoldi. Next base: position 1,144,402 of record CAWUFW010002961.1, on the reverse strand, counting down.
ATAAACACCACAGGGTCCATCAGCCTCTAGAATCGTGCAGCGGGAAGACAGCAGACATGGGGCTAGCAACTCACACTGCAGCAGGACATCTTCGCTTGCACTTATAATTTAACCTGAGTGGCTCAGGACACAAATGCTGGCTTGGAGACGTCAACCGCACTCTGACAGCCTACCAGTGGAAACCTCTCTGTTGGTTTGAAGTCGCTCCATACCGCTGACATTGAGTATGATTTGTGGTAGGTTATAGCAGTTCATAAACAGGGTGCGTCATGAGCGAGGTTGGAGTCCATGGTAAAAGTTCACGAATGTGTTGCCTGATCAACTGAAACCTCCGTTAGACGACCTTGCTGCATCCTGGAGTTTGTCAGTGGGGCAATGTCAAGTCCAACTCTCCCGCCATGGGGAGGCAGCTTGTCTGGGTAGCCACAGGACTGCATGTTGGCTGCGCTGGGGCTGCGTGTGTGCCTACATGGGGGCAGTTTCAAGACTCCTGAGGAGCCAGTGCCTCGTCGCTCGCTCAACCTCAGGTGTGGCTGGATCTTGGTTAAAGACATGCTATCTCTGCCGTAATTCGGATGCAAGTCAGAGTAGCGGGTATTCTCTGGTTCTTCTTGTCAGTTGGCACGGCAATGTGTGGGAGTCCGGTCCACATGTTCAGTACTCTAGGGATGGTAGTGTTTTACACACTTGACACCGAATGGCGTGTTGGCATGGCGAGCCGTGTGGTGAATCTGGACGACATTTGGGAATGACTTGCCATGGTGGGTACAGGCCTTCGTTTCTTGAGTCGGTCACCTGGAGTGGGGGTGGCCAGGCGCTTCCATTTTTTTAGGGGAGGCATGTGCATCCATGCGCTTGGATGTCGTGGGCTGCTGAGCCATCGGTGACAAAGGTGTGATGGGCACGCTGAGAAACGTGAGGCATGAGACTCTGTTCGCGCATGCTTGCGGCTTACTCTGGGTCTCCTGCTGGGCGGTCGCCAGGCCATTCTCGGGTTGTCACCTACTTCACTTGCTGTTGGTGTGTCGGGATGCGCTCCTTCAGCAGCTCGAGATTTCTTCAACGTCAGGCCTCCCCTCCTGAACTTGGTCGTTCGTCAAATTCTTAGTGTAGGTCATCCAGTCACACTTCCATATTTCCTGCTGGGTGCGGTGGCATGCACATGGCAATGATGATGTGGTTACCATTGAATCTGGACGACATGTAGAGGCGACTTGCTGGGAGAGAGGATGTCTGGAGGGTCTTTGCAGCCAGGTATCTTCGTCTAGCTGAGGCTGTTCTTCACCCGTGGCATCTGCGGTCAGGAGCAGGGATGCCGTCCGTCTTAGACTGCCGATGCTCGGGACTGGACGGTCGCACTGGGAATCGTTGGAAAGAGACACGGTTCGCTCTAGCTGGGGCTTACATTTGGTTCTCCCATTGAGCTGTCTCCAGGGACGTCGGTCCGCCTTGGTGGCTGTCTGGTGTGTCTGGGTGCGCTCTTGTCTTGTCGCTGTGCGAGTCCTCATTCTTCTCCCTTTGGTCTTTCCAGCGCACCTGTGGTCGCCCGGTTCTCCATGGTGACTGGATTGTCATACTTCTTGGCGGTTCTTCCTCCGGATGCAGTAGCATGCACCTTCTTCCAAACAGGCCAACAGGGCCTATCAACTTCAATGGTCTCTGGACCATGCAGCAAGACTTCCAGTCGCTCGTCTCTCTTCTTCGCGAAGTGGCGTCCTGCCACGCTCTTCTCCCCCTTCGCGATGTGGTGTCCTGTCACCCTCTTCCTTGCTTCTGACCAGGTTCCTCACTCGAATGTGGTGTCCTACCACATGTCTCATGTTTGCGCCACATGGACATCTCGCTGGTCGTGTCGGTTCTTAGGACTGTGTCCTTTCTGTGTTGCGGACCTGTTGCAGGTCTGTCCTGTCAGTAGAACTTTCTTCTGCTCTTCGTGGACCTCTCGTAGGCATCATTCCCTACTTAGGGATTTTCATGGTGCTCCTCTGCCAGGGTGGCAGGTCATCTTCTTCGCTTGATGGCGTCGTGCTTGCGCCTCGAGCTTGCGCCGTCGTGGCACCTATTCCTGCCTCTGTGGAGGCATGCTTGGTGGGGTCGGTCACTTCATGTGACGTGCTCCTTCTTGCTTGCAGAGCAAAATGGCGTCCGGCCATGCATCACAGGTCTTCAGGGCACATGCTGTGGTGGTAGTTTGGCAATTGGAGTGTGCGACTATCCTCTTGCCTGTCTGGGGCCACTGGCAACTCTGTCTTTAGGCAGTGTGAGGGAGGACACTCGGCTGTCGTTGGCCCACGGCGGGGCTTCACTGGTGCAGTGGAGATAAAGAGGCTCTCCCTGCCGCCTTCAGCATTGCTACTCTTGGTGGAGAGGTCTCTCTCTCTCTCTCCTGAGCACCTGCCTTGTTGTAAGTCTCTGCGTTTTAGCCTTCTGTGCACCTCGGACCTTGTGCGCTACGTCCTCTTCGTGGGTGCCCTCTTCTGGTGTTGTGCGTATGTGTCTTCTAGCTCGTGGTGGTGTCCGTTCACCACGGGGGACATGCGGTGCACTCTTCTCGCTTGCAGTGGCATCAGAAATCCACTGGGGGGGGTCATGCACAGTGCACGTTCTTCTTGCAACTTTTGTGCGGCTTCCTTTGTTCCTTTCGGTTCCATTACCTTCGCTGGATCTTGCTTGGCCACTTGACGCTTCTCTTAGCTCGGGTAGCTTTGCACTTCCTGGGGCTCTCTCCAGGCTGGTGTTCACAGTCTCCCCCTTCAAAATGATAGGCAGCCCACAGGGGCAGGGCAGTCTCTACTTTCCTTAGTGATTTGTCTCTAGTGCGTACTGCACTTTGTGCAATTGTCTATTCCCTAATGTTTGAAGTGGCCGCGGGGCTCGTGCAGCTAACATCTTTTGGGGGCCGAGTTGGAGTGCCCTGGCAGTGCTGTCTTTACTTTCACTTTAGGCCACTGTAGCCTTGGCAGTGCTGTTGGCCGTTTCTGCTGGCCCTTTCTTTGCAAACTAGTTCAGTCTTTTTTTTTGTGTGTGTGTGCGGTACCTCTGAATGGCCACTAGGTGGCGCTGTGGTTGTCTCATTGCAGGCTGCAGGATTAGAAAATAACCAGGAGGCTGCCTGGAGGCACATGGGCCTCGTCGGGAGTGGCAGCGTGAAGAGGACTGCCCATTCATTAATGTAGAGACACGGGTGCCGGCTGACTGCCGGGGGAACCGCGGCTCCATTGCTGTTCCTTTCCTTCCTCATGTGGCAGCATTTGGAGAGAGGCCATGACAGCTTTCCTCATGCTGCAGGCTGCAGGAATAGAAAATACCCAGGAGGCTGCCTGGAGGCACATGGGCCTCGTCGGGAGTGGCAGCGTGAAGAGGACTGCCCATTCACTAATGTAGAGACACGGGTGCCGGCTGACTGCCGGGGGAACTGCGGCTCCATTGCTGTTCCTTTCCTTCCTCATGTGGCAGCATTTGGAGAGAGGCCACGACAGCTTTCCGCATGCTGCAGGCCTGCTTGGCTCTCTCTCGGGCACTGCAGGCATTGCAGGAGGCCGTGGCAACTTTCCTCATGCTACAGGGCCATACCCCTCCTGCTGCCGGATCTCCGCATGCACCATGGGGTGCACAACTTGCAAGGTGAGGCAGAGGGTGCAGGATATGTGCTGGCTGGTGAGCCCCTCATGCCCGGGACAAAGTTTATGGTGCGGCTTCACAGGGGCTGGGGGTGTGGTGGGGGGTCCTGGACTGCCAGTGCCGGTATTTCAACTATGGGCCACGCAGCGCCGCTGAGGCTGCTGCCCTATGCGGGGACTGGAGATCCCGGTGCGCTGCTTTTGCCAAGTACGGTCTCAGTCCTCTCCTCATCTCCTGGGGGCAGTGCTTCCTCCGGTGCTGGTACGGGCAATTGTTTCATGTTGACCCAGGTCGGGACCTCGGCCGCGAGTCAATGCGGACCGGTCTCCCCACTGTCAGCGGTGTCAACTGGGAGGCCAGAGGGGGCTCACTCTACTACCGCTGCGGCAGGGTCAGGCAGCCTCTCACAGCACTGGCTGTCAGGGCTGACCCGCGCTCCACTCCCTTGCGGGCTCTTGGGCACAGTCTTCAACCACACGGGCGCTGCAGAGACAAACGCGGCCTCGCGGGGAGCAGGGTCACACGGTGGGACCTTCCTCACCGGGCTGCCGTACCTTTCCAAGCCGGTTGACGTCTCTCTTTGGTAAGGTGAGAGGGAATGGGGCGGGGACATTTGCAGTGGCTCTGCTTTGACCCTTACCCTGAAAATTGCTGGCAGCGTTCTCTCACTGATTTTGGCAGCCGGCCTTTAGGGGTGTGCGAGCCGGAAGGGCTGCAGTGTGCACAGTCAGTTGCCTATCTTCTCCAGGCCTGACTCTGGTGCACGTGTCTCTCCATGGACTGTTGTGCTAGCAGCAGGTATGGGGGTGCCGCATACTCTGGCAACTCTTCTCCCTACGTGGAACGGCAGAGTTGCTTTCAGCAAGCACACAGGTTCAGACCTGCCTCGTCACCATTGTGGTGTGTGGGCTCTAGGCCCACATGCTACTAAAATAATGCACACAGAGGCATTGGAGATGTGCTGGTTAACTGGCCGCAAGTACGTGCACCCGGGCCCTTTTATTAACAGGGTCACATCACTTGTGACGCCTGTGATGGATGGGTGTCGGGTGCATGTGTGTACAGCCCTCTAGGGAGTGGCTGGTAAACTCGGTGCCTGCTGAGACTCTAGAACGTGTCCAGCAGGACACTACACAACTCAAATACTATTGCCAACCCCCTTACTTTGCCAGTATTTAATGTTCCAGTGAATTTGCCCAGGTTTTTGAGTTCCCAGTCAGCAGGGGTGGACTGGGAACCTAAAGCAGCATTGGCAAATGTTGTAATACCACTCCACCCCCCCCCCACAACTCCCCCACACACATTGCCCTGATCATGAAAGTCCAGGCAGTAAGCCAGCCTCTTAAAGTGAATTGGGAGGGGATTCTTCTCCCCAAAAATGATTGAAAAATGATGCATGTTTCATCATGCAATACCTTTTCTCCATCTTCTTTTCCACTATTGTTTTCTTCACAGCTCACGTCCTTCTAGATCCCTTTTCTAGTGTGTAGCACACACTTCGGTAGCTGACAGACACGCTCTGCCTTTGCTTTTAAAACTGTGTTCTTATCTGTTTCTTAATTGTGTTTTAATCGTTTGTGCACAGTGAAAGTTGTGTTGGGGAAATTGAGTGTAATTTCGCCAACTCTCCGGTCCACCGCGGTCGCGTTTTGAATGGCCGATTGAGTGGAGAGAGGCTGCCTTGTGTAGAATTGGGCAATTTGACTTTGGGGGCCATATTGAGTGGTTAGCGCTCTAGTTCTCAGCTCTGGGGGGAATAAATTCACCGCGTGCGCAGACGCGCAGAGGTGTAGCACACACTTCGGTAGCTGACAGACACGCTCTGCCTTTGCTTTTAAAACTGTGTTCTTATCTGTTTCCTAATTGTTTTTTAATCGTTTGTGCACAGTGAAAGTTGTGTTGGGGAAATTTAGTGTAATTTCGCCAACTCTCCGGTCCACCACGGTCGCGTTTTGAACGGCCAATTGAGTGGAGAGAGGCTGCCTTGTGTAGAATTGGGCAATTTGACTTTGGGGGCCATATTGAGCGGTTAGCGCTCTAGTTCTCAGCTCTGGGGGCATAAATTCACCGCGTGCGCGGATGCGCAGCGGTGTAGCACACACTTCGGTAGCTGACAGACACGCTCTGCCTTTGCTTTTAAAACTGTGTTCTTATCTGTTTCTTAATTGTTTTTTAATCGTTTGTGCACAGTGAAAGTTGTGTTGGGGAAATTTAGTGTAATTTCGCCAACTCTCCGGTCCACCGCGGTCGCGTTTTGAACGGCCGATTGAGTGGAGAGAGGCTGCCTTGTGTAGAATTGGGCAATTTGACTTTGGGGCCCATATTGAGCGGTTAGCGCTCTAGTTCTCAGCTCTAGGGGCATAAATTCACTGTGTGCGCGGACGCGCAGCGGACGCGCGCAGCGGGTGCACCGCTGGCCTAGGGCAAGCCCGTCTGCGCCCGTCCGCGCCTGGATGCTGCCGGCTTGCCAGGGAATCCTGCCCAATTTAACAGGTATAAGATGACTCTTCTAATGTATTCAAAAGACGCGCTGCTGAATCTTAGGTTGAATACTCCAGGCATGGGCTGTGTGGGGGATATTTCAGCAGAAAGGGTTGCTCAAGGCTGCAACTGTGCTCAATGTGGGTGGTCTGCGACACATACTCAGCAAACTGTAGTCCCCCTTTACTCTCCTCTGGAGGATCATGTGAAATCGGTCTTTGGTATAATGCGGATGTTGAGGAAGATTTTTCCGTGGATCCCCCTGGAGGCCAGAAAGACCTTAATACAGGCACTACTAGTTAGTAGACTTGATTACAGTAATTTACTACTAGTAGGAATTAGGGAGGATCTTGCATCGAGGCTACAAGTTGTTCAAAACACAGCAGCGCGGCTGGCTCTGAACAAACCAGTCCGCACCCCGTCACTACCTCTCTTGCAACAACTGCACTGGCTGCCCATTAGGAAGAGAGCAGTGTTCAAGCTCTTGACTATAGTGTTTAAAGCACAGCAGGGGACTGGCCCGGCGTACCTAAGGAAGAAGTTAATCCCTTATGTCCCTGTACGCCAACTTAGATCGAGCAATCGGAAACTGCTCTGTCCCTGTAAAATTAGTAAAATCAAAATGGGTGGGCGTGCATTCTCTCATCTTGCCCCCTTCCATTGGAACAGACTACCAGATGAGATACGAGCCTGCACAACTCTGGTGCAGTTTAAGAAGCAGCTTAAAACTTGGTTGTTCTAATCGCCATATTGTCATAAGCTACCGGTAGTGTGCAGCCAAGGGCGCCGAGAGATCCCTTTGGGGATGATTCGTTGCGCATAACAAATCCTAATAATAATAATAATTTTCTTTCTTTCTTTCTTTCTTTCTTACTTTTTCTGCAACTTCTCACCCCTCCTTTTGTCTATTCCTTCCTCACAAATGTTCTCTCCTTCTACCCCATTGTTTATACTTCTATCTTCTTCCTCCCTATTCTGTAGCCTCATCTCTCTTTTGTTACTCCTATTAGTTAAATTTCCCACTCTATGTAATCCTCCCTCCAACTTCTGTCATCCTTTCGCCTCTTCCTCTCCCTTTCGTCCTCTTTTTCCAGCAGGCTTCCCTTCTCTCTCTGCTTCCTCCCTTTCTTAACTCATCCTTTGTCCTCCTTTCTATTGTTGCTTATTTTCTCCTCATACTTCTTTCTCTCCCTCTAATGTCATATGGTTGAGACCTGCACTTGAGCGAAGAGTGAAACTGGAGACCATATAGCATCTCACAGTAATGATCAGACAGGAAGGCAATCATGGAGGGTTATTGAGCATTTCACCCCATCTGACTGGCTGTTGCCCTACTAATCAGATTGGATCAAACATTAGGGCATTATATATAATACATGGAATTTTGCAATCCCTGTGTACTCAGGTGCCAAACATAAAGAAAAGACATCAGAACTCGACTATTATAAGTTATTACAGTCGAGTTCCGACATCACAATATCTGCTGCCAGAGCCAACAGACGAGGTGAAAGGCAGGTCAGGTCAACGAAAATAAAAGTTACTTTTCTTTCTTCTGCTCTGTTTGCCTAGCTTACATTGACAAGCAGAAAGAATAGATTATTTTTTGCATTCCTCAGATAGTTATAGAAAAGCTAGAATCTTTCTGCATGTTTCTGCACATTCTGAGTAGCTGCATTTTTTTTTAAACTGACTTGTATTGAACTGTTTCTAATATCTTTTTGCAACAAATATCTAACAGGTTTTTGATGTGTTTAATTTTGCACTTGAGGTTCTATTTTTATTCTTCAGGTTTGCAAACATGCTCTTTCTGAAAGAACTATGCACCAAGGTTTTGAGTGGTTTGTTGTAAAGGTGATGGCGTGACGATGTGTTACATGGGATAAATTACCCCCTGCCGTACATGATAAGGATATTGCAAAACACCTCTGAGTTTCATAAGTTCATAACTCCTCGGTGACTTGCAATATCCTTATAATGTACAGCAGGGGGTACTTTATCCATTATATAACTTTTCAATCTGGGCAAAAATGCAAAACGACCCTTGATTAGGCACCTTCATTTCCTAACATACAGTCTCACACCAGCAGTGGTAAAGTTGCTCAGCGACTGATGCCTGTAACCAAGTCATCAATTTTTCACAATAATGAAGTAGGAATCAGACTTTGCATGTACCAGGCACGTTAGACACTACCCCTCATGCTTTCCATGCTGTTGATATATGTAGTAAGTATGTGTTGGGGGGGGGGGTGCATACGATCTCCTCCCAGATTTTGCTCCTATGGCATCCTATAGTCTCAGTGGAAAAAGACCTGTCAGGGAGCAGAAATGGGAGGTACAGACAGTGCATGCAGACAATGAAGCAAACGCCTACTTCTGTTTGCCATCAAGTAGTATAGCAAGGATGTGAGAGATGACACGTAAAGAGAGGTATCCAGTGAGGGATCAGGGTATGTCTGGAATGACATGAAGGAAAGCAGGAAGAGGGGGGTGGTAGGTGGGGAAAGAGGGAGATTTCAAGATAGGCCACAACAGAGAAAAGGAAGAGAGAAAAGCTAGGGATAGATAAAAAAGGAGGAGAAAGAGAACAGTGAAGAAGCTACACAGGTGTGGATTTGTGTAGAAGGCAGCAAAGGAGGGACAGTAACACACAAAGAGAAAGAACGACAAGCCTGACGAAAAACCATTGAGTGTAAGAATTTTAACTGGTATTATGTAAGTACCACATGGCAGTCGGTGGTGTCTGCTACAAGCATAGTGCAGCCATATTAAAAGCCTAATAAACTTTGGGAAATGGGTTTAATCAGTGCTTAATTTGTGCCAGTGTTTGCTGGTGCTTGGCACTGGCACCTTTTTATTAGCATCGGCACGCACGTAGTTATCCACCACATGGTGACGCTGTGTGCCTTTTTCTTTTTACAGAATTCCTCAGTGGCTATTTAATATACTTTTTTACAACTAGCATGTTGGTATTGCTGTCACTGGCATGTAAGATAGTGGCAGGAACTGGGGGTGCGCTAGTAGCAGTGGACGCCCAAGAAATACTGTAGGCCATGCACCTATATATATTTTTTTTAACAAATTAAGCAATAGTTTAGACGTGGTTCTGGGCTCCACCTCATAGGTATGACCAAGATGGAGAACCCACTTACATTTACAGTGTTCTATGTGAAGGCTGACGTCACACGTGCTACTGGGCCCTGCACTGTCAATCACACTGTGCGTGAGCATTTAGCCCTGACATAGAGCCTGAAAGAAAGGAAAGCACCAGCAAGTGAGGGGTGGGGGGTTGGAGAGACCGATGAAAATGGCCCTGATGCGCAGAAACCAACCCCTCAGAGCCCCAGTGCACCGGGCAATTGCCTGCCTGGCCTTGCCAGTCATTCGCCTGGAGCCAATAACTTGCCAGTGTCTCAGTGGCCAGAAATCTAGCAGTAGTCTAGGCGTGGTCATTTTCAAAGATTCTTGTGCCTGCTTGTTTGCCAGTATACTAGTGCCCACGAATACTTTGGAGCTCAACAATTTGCTACTATTGGAATGTGCACTAGTTTGCCAGTATACTAATGCATAATAATTTCGAAATAAACTGTTGCCCAACAAGAAGCCATCATTGTGGTATCCACAAATATTGCCAGTGTTGTGTGTTTTCCAGTATTTGGCAGTTTATGAATTTGTTAGCCTTCCAAAACTCCATTTGTTAGGAAGTATTTTGAGTTGTCAATCATTTGCTTGTCAATATTCTTGTGCATATGGACTTGCCAGTATTTCATCGGTCATATATTTGCCAATATTCTTCTTTCCATTAATCTGCCAGTATTTTATGTGTCAAATGATTTACCAGTACTAGTAGGCGCCAACGTTTTGGTGCCTATAAATTTGCCAATATTCTGGAGCCTATGAATTTGCTTGTATTCTGATGCCCATAAATTTGCCAATTTTCTAGCTTCAAATTTATTTGTCAGTGTTACAGATGCCCATATATTTTTCAATATTTGGATGCCTGTGAGTTTGCCAGTATCTCTGATTCCGTTTATATTCCAGGATGGCCACTGATTTGCCTGCGTCCAGCAATTTGCCAGTAGTTTGGTGCCAATAAATTTGCTAGTATTCGTGAGTCCAAGAACTTCTTGCAGCATAAGACAGTCCTAAATACTATCTGGTCTCCTGATCTCACTCGCCCAACACCTTCCTACTTCTCCTTCCTCCCTCATGATCCAGGCTTGAGCTGGACTCTACCATTTCACCTACTTATTGCCAGCAGCTGAATGCTTTGCCGTTTTCCAGGAGTAATCAGACTAGGAAAGATATCTGCAGATTTATTTTCCTTACATTAATGAGTGAGCGATTCGATGAAGGAGTGAATGAATGTGATCAGAGAGAAGATACAGAGCTTATAACTTATGCACAGATTAATTAGTTCACAAGAGTATTGTGCAAGAGTTGGAGAATATTCGGTCGTTTTGCATAATTTCCTTTTCTAGGAATTTAGCTAGGACATAGAATGTGTTGAATACTAAGGGGGTCATTACGATGGCGGACAGACTTCAGTCCGTCCGCCATCGTATCGGTTTTTGGACCGGCCGACTATGAGGCGGCGGTCCCGCAAGTGCAATTACAATGCAACGCCACTGTGGCGGTCGCATTGTGCATGTTTACCATTGCGGCGGGTGCTGCTGGCTGCAGCACCCGCCGCAATGGTAAAAATGCATGTTGTGCATTTCCCTGCACTACGTGGCAGGCACCACGCGGTGCCTGCCACCTGGTGCAGGGAACTGTAGGGGGGCACCATAGGTGCCCCCCAAGTGCACAACCAATCAGCCCCTGCACAATGGGGGCCTACAACGGGCCCCCAAAGTCAATACCCGCCAACCTTTCCATGGCGGGGGAACCACCATGGAAAGGCTGGCGGGATGCAGCATCCTAATGTGGCGGACGGTGCCTGCTAGGCACCGCCGCCATTCTAGAAATGCGGGCGGGTCCGACAGGCAATCGTAACGATTGCTTCTGTCGGACCAGTGGCGGACAGGCTTTCCGCCCGCCAGCACACCACCCGCCATCCTTATCTGGCGGGCGGTGAATGGCCTTAGGATGGGGGTCCACCCACCACCGGCAGCCTGCCAGTGGCGGGTTCACCGCCATCGTAATGACCCCCTAAGTCATCAGATGTGTTGGGCTGGCACCTCTGGAAACTAGACATGAGGCCTATTCCGAGAACTGATGAATGCCTGGTTTACGAGCTGGCCTTCAGGGACTGTGAAAGACCATGCATCTGTTTCACCTCTATAGGACAGCTGGGAACTAAAATGGGAGAGGAAAAGGCTGGATCATAAAATGACCCATAACAGATTTCCATAATAGGTGCTTGTTTTCACAAAGCAAAGTCCAGCACTTCACTGACTTCCTGATAGGAAGGAGAAATGCGCTGCAGGGAAGTAAAGTCAATAAAGAACCGACATTTCCTGGTTAGGGGTATTATGACCATTTCCTAATGCAAATATTGAGCTCCTCAGCAGATGTATTGTTCAGGAAGTCCCTAGAATGTTAGAGAATGCAAGCTCTACCAGACAACCCAGCCTTATAGGACTCTCGGATTACAGCACATTGGCATGTTGTTTTCATGCATGCATGCAGGTGTTTGGTGGTTCTGCCATGTATGTGGGGGTGCCTGAAAACATAAATGTGGCATGTGAGAGGTGTGCTGCAAAAATGAGGAAAATAATTCTTCTTGATGACTTTGAAAATGACAATAAAGTAATCCAAATGGCATGTCAGTGACGTGAGGCATCACTCAAAGTCAAAGCCTTAACCATTGTTACAGAAATGGTAAAACAAGTAAGTTAAGAACATAAGACTAGACCTGGGTACTCACAAACATTTTCTGAGGCGACATAAAGGATGTTTTAGGGTATGACAAAGGGCCACCGTGATGTTGCAACAAAACAAGATCAACAAGATAAATTATCTAGGTTAAACACTAACTGAACCAAAATAAATAAAAAAGACACTGAACTAAGCATGATACAAACAATAAGAAAATGTAACAAGATATATTTAAGAAGTTTGCAAGTCACGTGATGTTTTCTTTAGCACTAGTGACGCCACACATTGTTCTGGGGTAGAAAGTGTTCGAAGGCAATTTTAAAGGGCATTCTCGTGGTCATTACCAAGACGGGATTTTAATGATTTAGGGCCTGACTTGGAGTTTGGTGTTCAGCTTACTTGGTCACAAACGTGACGGGTATCCTGCCCGCTGTATTACAAGTGCATTATATGGGGAGAAGATGTGGTCTCACGGCTAGAGCTGCCGACCTTGGAGCTGGGGAACCGGGTTCGGGCCTCGGCGTCACCTCAGCATCCTGTGAATCTCCCCGCGCCTACCAAAAATGAATGTGTCCGTCTGTAACGTAACTGGTGCTCATGTAAAGCGCTCCTATACCTTCCGGTCGTGTTCGCGCTATATAAATCTGCAAAAATAAAAATTATAACCAGGGTATCCGTCTCGTTTATAGCACAATAACCCCTCCGCCAAACTATAAATTAGGCCTGTAGCGTAGTAGCAAATGATGCATTTGTTAAATAGATGCTGCCTTCCACATTGCTCCAAGCTGCCTAGGCTTCAAAGACAGATACTAAAGCAAGCTTCAGGGGGCGCTCCTGAAATAAAGGTTTTAAAACAAATAAAGCAAAATGTTCAGTTTTAAAGTAAATAATAGCCCATAAATTGCTGAAAAGCTGAGAAGTTTCAAATACTGCTTCAAATATAGATGTGCTCTTCACACCAAAAGACCAGACCTGGTCGAAAGTGTCATAACCGAGATGGGGCCACTTGGTATTTGTGCCTTTACAAGATGAGGATGTCTCCTCCATCTGATTCTCCCTGTTTATAATGTGCATGTGCAGCAGTGATCTTAACAGCAGTGGTTGGTTTGGTCTCCCATTAGGATCACATTTAAGCAAACCCCCCCCCCCTCCCATACTGTGAGTACATCTGACCGTAGTAGAGAAACCCCAGGGAAGTAGGAGAATTAAAGACACGCAGCTTCTGTTCATGCAGTGTACATGTGCAGCACAGCATATGTTCACTGCAGCATTGTGTGCCTACAGATTCCATGAAGCCATACATCATGTGTGACGCCTTCAGCCAGCCAGGGCTCTTAGGCTAACACCACTGCACGTGGTGGCATCTTTGAGGCTATATTTAGGTGCTTATAGGCGAAAGTACAAGACCCAGAATGCAATTTGTTGTAAGCTAGAAAGCTTGCTTGTGTTGACTGTGTCACACAAGACAAGGGTCCACCTGGTAAACATTTATGGACCAATAATAATAATGAAACAATCCAAGAAGGCAATGGAAGGATAAAAGTACAAATGTGGCTCATGTCGCAGTGCACGAGAGTGGTGCAATGCAAATTTACGTGTCCAAATTCAGTTCAATTACGAAATCTTATTCTAGAGCCAACCCATGAATGTGTCCAACTGTAAGGCTTGGCACCTTGCTGCTGGTCAGCTTTGATGTCCTGAAGATTTGGCTACAATCTATATTTATTTTATTGGTCCTTCCACCCCTGCTCTCCTTCTTTCATTATTCTCATAACAAAGAAGCTTATGACAGCATTACCAGAACTCTCAAGTTTCACTTGACCATTTGATGTCCTGATTTTGTAATAGGATGTGGAAGATTACAAGTCCCAGACTGGATAAGCTACTCACGCATGCACCTGGGAAACCTAAGAGCTCAGCATTTCACATTAAAACGTACAGTAATCCTAAAAAATAAACGATTTGCATTTCTAATTAGGAAGATGGCAAAGAAAACAAAAACATTGGGGCATATTAGCAAGAAGAGGCGATAATCATCGCTAACCCTGCTTAGCGTGATTTTTTTTATCGCCGGCTATCGCTGGAATATATCGCCACGCTAACGCTGTATTAGCAACGATTAGCGCTATGGCGATGAATATTCCAGCGATAGCGGGGAAATAGGCCAACATCGCTGAAAAACCAGCGATGTTGCATGGAGAAGGGAGAACACCTTGCTGATACGACCCTGTGGTCGTATCAGCATAATCCACCCCCCCATGTTAGGTATGGCTAACACCTGCTAATTGCAGGTGTTAAATAAATGGCGATGACCCCGGTTAGCGCGACTTTTCACGTCGCTAACTGGGGCCATGGCCACCTTGCTAATAGGCGATAGGCCTGTTAGCGGGTGTTTCCCAGGTTTGTTCGTTGGAACGCCCACTTTGCATGTCATTAGCGATAAATATTGCTGACATGCAAAGCGGTAAAAACGGGCGCTAATGCCCGCAAACTGTCGCTAACTGCTGTTAGAGACAGTTTGCTGATAGGGCGATATGAATATCGCCGCTTTAGCGGCAAAAGTGCCGCTAAAGCGGCGATAGTGCCCTTGCTAATATGCCCCATTGTTTTTAAACCATGTGGTGGGTTGAGTTAAACGTCCTGCGGTGAACTCTGGAATTAAAGTGATGCTTTCGCTCATTTGGGCTGACGTAGCAGGGCGTGCTTCTAAGGAGAGTGCACAGAAAGGTCTGTGGGGCAGCACCTGGTCCAGGGGCCCTATACTGAGTATTGGTGGGCTAGACAAAGCGTCTTAAATTGCTCGACTGAGATCAGAGGTGTAATTTAGGGGTGGAGTGGGGGATGAGGGGGTTAGGGGTGTGGTCGAAAGTATGAAGTAAAATTTAAAAGCTTGATTGAAGAAAGCGGAGTGACCCATTTCACAAGAGATAGTAAAACTGGAGATTTTTGTTTACTGGTAAATCAATCAATCAGTCAGGGGAATTGTAAGCGCGCTAGTCACCCGTGAGGGTCTCAAGGCGCTAGGGGGGAGGGGGAGGGGGGGGGTTGCAGCTCCGTTCAATCTAAGAGCCAGGTCTTGAGTGTCTTCCTGAAGATGTTCAGGGAGGGGGCGCGTCTGATGTTGATCGGGAGCTTGTTCCAGGTCTTGGCCACGATGTAGGAGAAGGCTCTTCCACCTGTTCTGGCTCTGCGGATGCGCGGGGTTTCGGCGAGGGCTAGGTCGGCGGATCGAAGGTTTCTCTTGGGTAGGTGGAGATTCTTTTGTTGAGGTTTTGGAGTCCGGTGTAGAGGAGGCATTTGTAGGCGTGGGTGAGTATCTTGAAAGTAACTCTCTTCTCAACGGGGACCCAGTGGAGGTCCCGCAGGTGTTGGGTGATGTGTTCGTGTTGAGGGGTGCCGCGGACGAGTCTGGCTGCGGTGTTCTGTATGGTCTGGAGCTTGCGGAGCAGAGATTTGTTGATCCCGGCGTAGAGGGCATTTCCGTAGTCCAGTCTGCTGGTTATGGGTGTGTGGGTGACTGCCTTTCTTGATTCGGGGGGGATCCATTTGAAGGTCTTTTGGACGATGCGGAGGGTGTTGAAGCAGCTGGAGGCGACAGCGTTGACCTGTTGGGTCATGGAGAGGGAGGAGTCGAGTACGATGCCGAGGTTCTGGGCGTGGTCCATGGGGGTGGGAGGGCTGCCGAGGGCGGTGGGCCACCAGGCGTTGTCCCATGCAGAGGGGGGGGGGTTCAGAGGACGAGGATCTCTGTCTTCTCCGAGTTGAGCTTCAGGCAGCTGCTACTCATCCAGGATGCGACGTCTTTCATTTCTTCCTGGAAGTTGAGTCTGGTGGTGATGGTGTCCTTGGTGAGGGAGAGGATGAGCTGGGTGTCGTCGGCGTAGGATACTATGCTGAGTCCGTGCTGTCTGACGATGGCGGTGAGGGGGGCCATGTAGATGTTGAAGAGTGTGGGGCTGAGCGATGATCCTTGGGGTACTCCGCAGTTGATTTCTGTGGGTTCGGAGAGGAAGGGTGGTAGTCTGATTCTTTGGGTTCTGCCGGTGAGGAACGAGCGGATCCAGTTGAGGGCAGTTCCTTGTATGCCGGCGTCGTGAAGTCTGGTGGTGAGTGTGCGGTGGGAGACGGTATCGAATGCTGCAGAGAGGTCGAGTAGGATCAGGGCCGCGGTGTGTCCTTGGTCGAGGAGGGTGCAGATGTCGTCTGTGGCGGCAAGTAGGGCAGTCTTGGTGCTGTGGTTGCTTCGGAATCCGGATTGGGAAGGGTCGAGGATGGAGTTTTCTTTTATGAATTTTGTTAGTTGTGCATTGACGGTCTTCTCAGTGACTTTGGCCAGGAAGGGGAGGAGGGAGATGGGACGGTAGTTCTTGAGGTCCGTGGGATCTGCTGAGGGCTTCTTGAGCAGGGGTTTGACTTCTGTGTGTTTCCAGCCATCTGGAAAGATGCCGGTCTTGACAGTGGCCTTGATGGTGCGTCGTAGTTCTGGAGCGATGGCGGTGGCGGCTCTGTGGAAGGTGTGCGGTGGGCAGCAGTCCGTAGGGGCCCCTGAGTGGATGCCTTTCATGGTCGAGGTGGTGTCTTCGGTGGTGACTGGGGTCCAGGAGGAGATGGTGGGTTGCCTGGCGTTGCTGGAGAGGGAGGTGGTTTCGGAGCCGGGTGTCTGGTTGTTGAAGTTGTCGTAGAGGCTCTTGATTTTCAGATGGAAGTAGGGTCCGAGCTTATTACAGAGGTCCTGGGAAGGGGTGATGTCCTTGGTTTCGCTGGCGGGCTTGTGGAATTCCTGGATGACGTTGAAGAGTTCCTTGGAGTTACTGGAGTTGGCGAGGATCTTGTTATGGATGAATGCCCATTTGGTGGATCTGATGCGTTGGTGGTATTCCGTCATGGCGTTCTTGTAGGTGGTGTGGTCTCCTGTTGTCTTGCTTTTCCTCCAGTTCTTCTCGAGACGCCTGCAGGTGCGTCTGGATTCTTGGAGGTCAGCAGGGAACCAGGTGGCCTTTCTGGGTCACTGTCTGTCGGGGTTACGTATGGGTGCGAGTTTGTCTGCACAGTTGGAGATCCGTCTGTGGAGTTCTTTGGCTGCGAGGTTGGTGTCGGTCGAGGTGGTGGGGGCATCGTGGCTGAGGGTGGAGTTGAGCTGCTCCTCTGTGACTTTGCTCCAGTTCCTTCGTGGAGGGAGTGGTGCATGTTTGGGCGGCGTGGGTTTGTCGACGTGGAAGTGTACGCAGTGGTGGCCCGTCCCTGGGGGTTGCGTGGTGTGGCTGAAATGGATGTTGTTGCCTCCTGCGAAAATGGGGTCGAGGGTGTGTCCTGCCTTGTGGGTAGGCGTGGTGACGAGCTGTTTCAGTCCGATGTTGGTGAGGTTGTCCAGGAGGGTGGTGGAGTTGGGGTCGCCGGGGTTGTCAAGGTGGAAGTTCAGGTCTCCGACAAATATGTAGTCCATGGAGGAGATGGCGTGGGGTGCGATGAGGTCGGCGCTGGTGGTGGCGAACGGGGCGCAGGGTCCGGGGGATCTGTAGGCGAGGGTGCCACGAAGTGTGGTTCTAGGGCTGGTCTGGACCTGGAAGTGAAGGTGTTCGGTGGTGGAGAAGGAGTCGCTCGTGGTGGAGGTGGAGAGTCGAAGGGAGCTCTTGTGTGCGATGGCGTGTCCTCCTCCTGGGTGGTTGGGGGCGGTCCTTCCTCTGGATCTTGTAGCCATCAGGGATGGCAGTGGCGATGTCGGGGGCGGAGGAGGCGTTGGTCCAGGTTTCTGTAAAGAAGGCGATGTCTGGTGAGAGGGTGTCGAGGAGGTCCCAGATCTCTACGGCATGTCTGTGCAGGGAGCGCACGTTGAGGAGGATGCATTTTAGGGCTCCGGAGGTGTTGGCGTTCGTCAAGGGGCTGGTGTGCGCGGGGGGATGATCAGAGGCGAAGGTCTGGCGGCAGGAAAACTGGCCGTGGGTGGTGTTCCGAGCGGACCACTGGCAGTTGTTGTTCCTCCCTGGGTTGTGTGCGAGGAGGGCAGCAGTGTCATAGCGGTGTGCGGTTGCAGAGCCAGGGTTCCTGGTGCTGGTCGAGGTCGGGTCGCGGATGGGAGCAGACGGGCTTGCCTTTGGATCGCCTTCGGCGCGCCCACTACACGTCCGCGCAGCGCCGCCATTAAATAGGGGAAGGGGGAGGGAGGAGCAGCTGGGTGGCGGGAGCGGGAAGCTAGCGGGGTAGGGGCCACAGGGGCAGCAGTGGCGAAGAATGGGTGGGAACCGGGCACGGGGTCAAAAAAGGCAAGGCAAGAATAGGGCAAGAAGAAAAGAAATCAGACATTAAGGCAATAAGGAAATAAGGCAATAAGGAAAATAAGGCAGAAAAACAAGGAATACGGGGAGTATCACAGGGATACAATACCCTCAGTGAGGACTCGAAACTCTGACATGCACAGAGGTGGAGGCACAGCAGCAGGGAGGCTCAGTCTGTGGAGCTGCACAGACGGAGAGCAGGGTCTATGACCAGGAGGTCAAAGGTCCTGCTCAGACGTCCGCACAGCGGCCGTCATCAAATAGGGGAAGGGGGAGGGAGGAGCAGCTGGGTGGCAGGAGCGGGAAGCTGGTGGGGGGAGGAGCCGAGGGGGCAGTAGCAGCAAAGAACTGGTGGGAACCGGGCCTGGGGTCAAAAAAGGCAAGGCAAGAATAGGGCAAGAAGAAAAGAAATCAGGCAGTAAGTCAATAAGGAAATAAGGCAATAAGGAAAATGAGGCAGAAAAACAAGGAATACGGCGAGTATCACAGGGATACAATACCCTCAGTGAGGACTCGAACCTCTGACAGATGCAGAGGTGGAGGCACAGCAGCAGGGAGGCTCAGTCTGTGGAGCTGCACAGTCGGAGAGCAGGGTCTATGACCAGGTGGCCAAAGGTCCTTCAGAAAGCATCATTGCCACCAGATCTGCCAGATCTAAATTGTTTCACCATGTATGTCACATAGCATCTAGCATTTGCCAGATGTACCGCTAGATAGCCGGGGCAGCAGAGTCATCGCCACCCAGCTGCTTAGCCATCAATAATGCAGCAGGTGCAGTTGCACCATGGCGCTAGTGTGTGGGTGATTGCCGGACCCCAATTTTTACTGCATTTTTCCTCCCAACTGGGGGAGAAGGGGAGACAATTTTTGGTGTTTACATTAGGGCTTATGGCACCCTTTTTACTTCATCACTTCTGCTGACCCAACTGAACCTCACCTACTAAATCTGGAGTTTGCCTTGGCAATGGTAGCTATTTTTTGCTGGAATTATTCTAGGTGGCCATAGGGGGAGCAGTTTTGTAGTAAAGTAGCTGATGGCCGATCCACCAGTGCATGGCAGTTTTTTTTCTGGAAAATTAACAAAATGAAAAATATAAGTCCCTGATGCATTGAGAGACTGGTAGGCAGTTTCAGTCTTTCTTGATTGGCAGTACAAGAGAAGAAAAACACAGAGACATGCTGTCAGAAGCCTTGCCCTAATTACAGCTGTCCTTCCACTTTCTCTTCATCGGTGGCCATCAAGGAGAGAAGGTGTTTCCAAAAGCAGAGCCTGCTGCCTCCAGTCGCGGTCAGCTTGACTTGCGGGTGGGGGGCAGGGGGTCGCGCTGGGGGGGGCAGAGGTTTAATTTAAAATAAAAATTAACTTACTTTTGCTTGCCCATCCCAGGTTGTCGGTCCCGCATCGTCTTCTCTGCAACAGGAAGCAGCCGCAGGCAGCCTCCCTCCTCTCCCCTAAGCCAATCACAACGCTGCAATGGCAGTGTTGTGATTGGTCGGGACGGCGCCCAGCCAGGCGCCTATGGGGAGGCCATTTTCTTCATGTAGGCTGCATGCAGCCTACATGGAGAAAATGACACAGCGCGCATGACTGGTTTGGTCGGCCCCAGAGGGCCGACCAAACAGTCAGCGCCCACAACAGTGGGCAAACCACTCCTCCCCTGCCTTCAAGCAGGAACGCCCACCCGCCCACCCCCAACCAAACCCTTCTGCTTTCTCGCAGTGCGAGAAGCAGTAACATAAAATGGTATTTATAATACCATTTTATGTTTCTGCTTCTCGCTCTGCGAGAAAGCAGTGGGACGACGCTCCTCTGCCCACATGGAGGAGCTGCCCCTGGCTGCCTCCCCCCATCTGAAATATGACGCTTCTGCTGCCCCTAAATGAGGTGGGTGAACCAAGAGGTTGGCCAACGGACATCTGCAAATTTTTGGCGGTTGCCCGTGACTTCATGCCTCTAAAGGAGTTGCATTGCCTAAAATTGTAACGTAGGCAGATTAGCACAAGCACCCATGGATTTTGACACCATGCCAATCTACAAGATAGCTAGACTCGGCTTTATATAAAAAAAATAACACCTCCCTGAAGCAGGCATTAACATGAAAAATGTTTTAATTTCTCCAAACATTCCACACATTGCATGCGTACATTTTACAGCACACATACAATGTGTGGAATGTTTAAGAATAGACTAGGGATAGGAGTTTGTACTGGAAGAGAATTCTGATAGTACGAATCCTATATTAGGCAGCACGCACAAACCTCTGCATCATGGCGCAAAGGTTTCACGTGGAGCAAGGCAGCCTGTTTGTGCGCAAGCACATGGGGTAGTGAGCAGCAGTGTCCATCTCTAATAAATATGGCTCTGCAATGCTTTCTCCCCCTGCCCAATACAGCACAGCAGCTTTTGTTGCTGAGCAGTGGTGTGCTAAAACAACAATAAATATTCTACTTAGTGTGCACAGCTGGCCTGCCCAGCCTTACCAACTAACTTCTAGGCACTTGGTAGCAACTAACTTGAAAAATAACCTTACTCTGTGTTGTATCTTGCTGTTGTGTTTATAGTGCTCCTGCTGTTGTATTTATAGTGTTCCCTGTTACCTGGTTCCTAGCTGCTCAGCCAGTGTGAGTGTTCTGTTTGGAATGTTGGTGTGATGGACATGAGTGGAATGCTTGGGTGCCTGGTGTGAGTGTTGACAGTTGAAGATGGGCTGAGCAGCAGGGAGGCCGCTCCTGGTGGGGCTGCTACCACTGATGTTATGGACTTAATAAATAACTTACAAAGATACTACTCGGCTACGTCTACTTCATCACCTCTACGCATGGAACTTCATTACTACCACTGTCATTTCTCTCTCCTTAAATCACCTCACTTCTGCTACCTAAATCCCCTCTCTTAACCTCTCTCCCTAACTTTCATTCTCTATGTATCTTCGTCCTCTCTTTCTATCCCAGGTCTCTCTACCTCACCTTTGTCTGCCTCACCTCTCTGTCAAGATGCTCAATAAACTTCACTCTACCTCTTTCTCATGACCTTGCACTCACTGCCACGCTCTGTGTTTACATTTGTATCTATCACTCTCAATCACTTCTTTCTATCTCATTCTCATTCCTCTCTCTGTACCTGCTTGTTCTTTTTCCATCTGATCTCCCTGCATCACTCTTCCAACTACTTCACTTCTCACACATGCCAAATTCCTGCATTTGACCCTAAGTAGGAGGGAGTGATGGTTGACTGTGTCAAAGGCAGCAGAGAGGTCCAGTAGTGGAACTGCAGTCACACCTAGGGGAGCTAGGACAAAGCTTCCCTTAAATGATGATGTGTGAGCATAATCAATTGATCAATACAATACTATAAAGTGAGGAAAAAGATAAACATTGATCTGTCAAGTAAAAAGAATGTAATAAACCTCAAAAATAAAGAAAATAATTATCAGAATAAAGTATCTGTAGTATTTCCCACTAGAAACTCAGTAAGGGAAATTTAGTTGATGTTGTGATGGACGCAATGCAGTAGTGAAAGGACAGCTAAGAAAAACATCTGAAATATAAGTACCAAAGATGTAAGGGTAGAAGACAGGACCACCACAAGGTCCATATCAGCTTGAGAGCTACCAGAGACTGATGGGTGGAGAGACCTCCCTAGGGCAAATTTTGATATTTCTACATAGCGCAGAAGCCCGGAGAGCCATGATGGAACCAGCATTCAACATTGTAGAACCTTCTCATGTTCACACAGAGGCTCTGAGTTAAATATTTTCAGAGATGGTGTCTAAGCGTCATGTTTCTGTAATCGGTTCTTATAAGGAAAAAGTAATTTACTGTAAAATGTGAAGAAACTGTCTCCAATACCGATGGAGCCCCTATTTGTACTCAATTATGTGAGAATGGGGAATAACATGGAAGTTGATCATGTATTATGTTGTTTGCTACTGCAATTTGAGCGAGATTTCCCCAGCTAGAAATGGCGGGCACAAACACAGATTGGTCCAGGATCATAATCCTAATATGGGTGCAAATGGGAGTTTGTGGCCATAATGGGATTTGTCCCCGACCAAGATCTGGGCATTAGAATCTTTGGTGTTACTGTGATGCACTTCCTCAGATCTGGCGAGCTTTCTCAAGTAACTTCACTTGGCGGACTGTTAAAGCAACTAGACCTGCCTTTTGCCAATAGATGGTTGGGAACAGCAGGCTTTATAAGGAGTATTGGTGCCACATAGACACAGCGGGCTGTGTTCCTTCGAAAGGCAGGCCCATACATCTGGAAGCACAAAAACATCTTTCTCACAACAAACTGACATGTAGAGTGACAGGAAGCCTGACCAGCAATGTTACAAAGTGTGGTCACAGAGTGCGAAGGGATGCCACACACCGTGAGATATGGCGAACCTGGTAGCCAGATTGCTCCATGTTGACAGGACACCAATATTCCGGTCCTGTGCTTTTCTGCTATAAATCATTGTCATCGCGTGCATCAATCCAGTCCATTTAATGGTGTCAAGCTAAAGCTATACTGCCAGAATGCATGAAGTTGTCAATTAAAATCCCAGGCTGGAAAGATTGTGTTCCACCAAACTTTTGTCAGATAGAAAGCATGAGAAAGCATTAGAGATGTCAGGGAGGATGAAGTGACATTGTTTAAACTGAGGTCAAGTCAAAGAGGGCGATGTCCCAAATGCCTACATGATCTCTCAAATGGAAAAAATATGTCACTGATCATTTGGATCAGAGAATAGATACAATATCAGAAATGAAACGAAACAAGAGCTGACCGACCCTCACAGCTATTATTGGAAACAGATCAGAAAAAATAATCCACTGATTTCTTGAGAGAGTTCAATACTGCCTTTGCAGCCCATGGTCAGTGTTGTAGCTGCCCCCTCCCGTAACATAGAGCCTAGCAGCCTCCAGAATGTACCAGCAGGCTCTCTCCGGGGACATTCCAGAAAATATTATTCCAATCTCACATATCAAGCCCGGGAATTTGGCGACTCTTTTGTTTTCTCTAACCCTTCTGAAAGTGGCCACTCCACCCCATCTGACTCACTCCCAGTAATTCGTTTTATATCCAAGATTGTTCAACAAAAATAACAATCTTGTGTTCACTTGTCAATCTATGCAAGTAAAGTGGAAGGGAGTGAGGCAGAGAGAGACATATACACAGCAGGAGGAAAGTATATGAATATTTCCAAGAGAGGTTGTTGGTTGGGAGAGATGGATGGTTAATTGGGAGAGAGAGGGTTAGTAAGTAGAAGTAGGGGGTTGCTGGAGAGAGAAGACACAGGTCCTTTGTGGAAGAGAGACGTGGTAGTGGGAAGAGTGGTGACTATGAAAGAGAGAGAGATGCTTGTTGAGAGACATATAGTGAGTGCGAGATAGTGGTTGCCAGAGTGAGAGAGACAAGTGCTTAGTGGAGAGTAAGGGGTGTGTTCAATGAAAAGAAAGGTGCTGTTGAGTAATGTAACAAGCACTGGCAAAGCCAATGCGTCTTTACAGTTACTCATGGCGAGAGTTACGTATTTACAAATTACATAATTAATTATAGGTTACATATTTAGAAAAGTTAATGCAATTCAGGTTACACAGATAAATATTGCATATTTACAGAGTTAAGTACAAGTTAACTTCAGTTAAGTTACAGAATTATAGCTCTCAACAGTCACGGTCATGCCATTAAATGCGAGTGCGTATGCCTCATGGGCAGCTTGGTGAGGAGTGTTATTGTGAAAAATGACTTTGGAAGATAAGAGTTTTGAGGTCCATTTTGTAGATCTGGAAAGAGGTGGTGGTGCGAAGGTTTAGTGGTAGCAAGTTCCAAATTCTAGTCACAAATTCCTGGGAACGATTGCACCATAAGTCTTTCCCGTTTGAAAGTTGGAAGTTCGAGTAGCAGATTCTCATCATTTCATGAAGGTCTAGAGCCACCTGATAAGATGAGTTTGTTTGCCAGGTAACGGGGGGTGGCGGTGTGAATGGCTTTATGGATGATGCAAGCAGTCTTATATATGGTCCTAGCTTCAATAGGAAGCCAGCGAAGAGTCATCAACAAAGGTGTGATATGGTCATTTCTTTTGGCCCCGGAGATGAAACACGTGGCCGATTGGAGGATGGATTTTAAGGGAAATAGGTGGGTCTTGCGGAATCCTGCAAGTAGAGAATTACAGAAGTCAAGTCTGGCGAGTACCAAAGATTGGACAAGCGTTTTCAGGTCTTGCTCAGGAATGTAATGTCGGGACCCCTAGAGAAGTCGCAGTTGAAAGCATGCATTCTTGTCCATGGTATTGATTTGGGATTGGAGGTTAAATCTTTTGTCCAGGATGGCACCTAGGGATTTGGCACTGTCTACAATGGTAGGTTTACTGCTAAGAATATTCAGTTATTCTTCCATGATTGATTAGGAGGTGGACAGTTTGAGGTAGAGATAAGAAGAAATTCAGTTTTAGAGGGATTAAGTTTGAGGTGATGAGAAGCCATCAATTTTTTGATGGAGTAAAGGGTGGTAGCGAGAAGTGAGATGTCGTGTGCGGAGGACACCTTGCGGTAGAGTTGGCTGTCATCAGTATAGTGGTGATAGAAGATCCCGGCTTCTTTTAATAGGGCTCCTACTGGTTGAATGTAAAGATTGAATTGGGTCGGTGCAAGGATAGAGCCTTGAGGGACACCTTTATCTGCAGCCCTTGGAGTTGAGAGACAGTTTTCAATATTAATCATCTGGGATCTCTCCATGAGGTAAGATTCAAACCATTTAAGTACTACTCTTTCAATTCCCATTCTTTGTTTTAGTGTGTTAAGAAGTGTATGATGGTTTACAGTACCAAAGGCTGAAGAAAGGACTCAAAGGGCATCATCGATAACCTGTAGCAGTGCTGTTTTGTTGCTGCAGCCGTGACTGAAGCCAGATTGAAATTCGTCAAGAAGATTGTTGGCCTTGATGTATTGGGTGAATTGCTCCGCTACACATCTTTCAGTTATTTTGGTGAGGAAAGCAAGGTTGGTGATAGGGTGGAAGTTGTTAAGGTCAACCACATCAGCGGACGGTTTCTTTAGTAATGGGGTCACCTGACCAGATTTGAGGGCATCAGGAAAGGATCCTTGGCTGAGAGAGAGATTAATCAGATCTGTCCAGTACGAGAGAGTGTGGATATAGGTCTTTTACAATATTGCTTCGGATAGGGTATAGAGAGTGATTCAAAGGTTTGGTTTTTAAGATGTCTTAAGGAGGGCAACTTCAGTGATGACAGCAAAACTGTACCAAGATCCCTTGGATTTGCATACCTCCTGTGGCGTTGAATGTGTATCATGATCAAGGAGCGATTTAACTTTTGCATCGAAGAATTGTAAAAATTCTTCTGCCTTCTTGGGTGGGTCGTCAAATTTTATGGCTGATTAAAAATAATACTTTTTTAAGTAAACAGTTAACACAATAATTCTTCATCAAAACAACACAATTATTTTATATTGCAAGATCAAGCAAAACAACCTTGTGAGACACTTCACCCCTCTGGGCCCCATTAAAAGTTGACTGTATTGAAACCATGGGAGGGGTGGGGAACTGAGGGGAATTAGCTATTCCGGTCAGCCAGAGTATTCTAGTGTTTCTAGATTTGACATTTCTAGGTCTGAAAAACAAGACCCTCTTTTTACTGGTTGCACTTCCATATCCGATAAAATCACAAGTGGAAAGGGGCAGGAGATGCATGCAAGGGCCCAGCCCAGACCATGCACCACAGGGGAGCAGACAATGCCTGCCCCACCAAGAGGCCACAGCCTCCTCACAGCCTCAGGTGCCCTAAGAACACCCTTAACCCACACCAGCTCCCACGCAGATATTTAGCACATGCTCAGAGTAAATAACAGCAATTTACTCCATGGAATCAGGGGAAATCTGAGTTAAAGGACCTGGCAATTACAGGCACTGAATGTTATTCCCCAATCCAGAGAGTGTAACTTGTGATCCTCATTAACTCATGGGGACATACCAGTCGTAACTGTTAATTACAGACAGGATATTTTCCCGAAGAGTTAATAGGAAACTTGCAACAGGTCCCTCTGTCTTTTCTTTCGACTGTGCCAAAGCTTGAGTAGCTTGGGGTTTACATGATATGTATATTGCCATAACATGTATGCATTTGATTGGAGCCTGCAGCCTGACATTTTACTGTTTAATATTTAGGTCTGGCACAGAGGTGTGCCAAATTTCCATGAGTTACTCGAAGCTAAGGTGCCTTCCTTTCAGCCTCAACGTGCCCCAACATTTGTCACTGGAGGAATATAAGTGTCAGATAGTGGTGCACTAGAAGACTTCACTTGTTCTTCTATTACCTCTGTAGGAGACCCAGGCAAGCCCTGGCCAACACATCTTCGGAAGGCTCCTAGAACTCGACCTATTACATCTTCGAAAGACCCCTCCAAACTCCAACCATTAAGTCTTTGTGAGACCACACCAATCTCTGACCACCTTATTTTTGAGAGATCCTGCTAAGTTCCAACCACTACATCTTTTAGAGCCCCCCTCCAAGCGTTACATCTTCTGGAGACCACACCAAGCTCTGACCATTACTTTTTCCAGAGATCCTGCTAAGCTCTAACCACTACATTTTCAGGAGACCCCCTCCAAACTCCGACCATTGCATCTTGGTGTGACCAAACCAAGCTCTGACCATTACATTTTTGAGAGATCCTGCTAAGCTCCAACCACTACATCTTTTGGAGAGCCCCTCCAAACATTACATCTTCTGGAGACCACACCAAGCTCAGACCATTGCATCTTCTGGAGACTACACCAAGCTCAGGCCATTACATCTTCTGGAGACCACACCAAGCTATGACCCTTACATTTTCCAGAGATTCTGCTAAGCTTCAACCACTAACTTTTCGGGAGACCCCATTCCAATCTCCAAGCATTACATCTTCAGAAGACCACACCAAGCTCAGTCCATTGCATCTTCTGGAGACCACATCAAGCGCCTATCATCACATCTTCGTGAGACCACACCAAGCTCATCCATTACAATTTCCAGACATCCTGCTAAGCTCCTACAACAACATCTTCAAGAGACCCCTCTCCAACCTCCAAGCATCACAAACTTCGTGAGACCACACCAAGCTCTGACCATTATAATATCGAGAGACCCTTCCAAGCTCCAACGTGGGAGGCCTTACCAAGTTCCGACCACTACATTTTTTTGAGAACCGTCCAAACTCCTGCCATTAATCTTTGGCCGACCCCACCTAGCACTAATCTTCATTGCCAATGATGAGGTTGCCAAAACATATAGCTTTCGATTCTTCTCAATGTACTGCCTCCAGAGAACAGTGATAAGTCATCTCTGGACAGATATTAAGATAACTTTCTTTCTGTATTTTCTAAAATAACCAATCCTCTTATAAACCTGAACCATCCGACACACTTCTACAACAGTGATACAGGATTTCAGTAGTTACTCACTTGTGCAGCTTTAAGCATCTTACTTAATAATTTAGTTTGCAAGTCCTGCTTTAATAGTGATGAATGGAGGATGAAACCGATGTGCACCGTGACCCCTTTCGCACCTTTGTTTTTTAGTCTGTATTTTTCTGTCTTTTAGCTTCAGCACTGTAGGCATACATTTCCTTTGACGAGCTACTTTGTTACACTGTTACTTTACATGCAAACTTAACTGTGGTGCACAATAAGGAGAGAGTAACAGGAATTGTTATAATGTTATTTAAACATGGATGACTGAGTGCCAGAGTAAACTTACCAAACATTTATGAAAGCCGTGACCTCAAGTAAAAGAAAGGGCCAGATCTCAAGCACTGACGTATGTTAGCCAAGCACTAATCTAAGTGGGCGGATATGTAAACAAAGAGAGAGAAATATTCAAACTGGAACACCAACTTGTTGATGGATCATGATGCAAACACAAATTGGACGTGACCGTATTGTATGAAAGACTTAGTGAATCATACAACATTTTTGTTTTGAATCAACATGTTAGAACTGCATGAGCCCCTTTGTTATTTGCAGCACGTAAGTCAAATCCTCTTGATCTGCTTATTCTCTTGAGATACTGAAAAGGAAAATACAAAGCCTTGGACAGATTATCCTTTATATTAAATCATATTTAACTTTATCATAGAATTATTAATGAAGTGTTTTTAAAATGTTTCTTAAATTTAAGTACTGTAGATTCAAATTTAGAGAACAAATGCATATTATTTTGTGCATATTTCCATCTAATTTGGAGGTGCTGTAAAAAGAGCAGGCAGGTAAAGTATCAGAAATTGTTTTCTTTATTTCTACTGTTGTCTCTAGTAATAAATCAATGTTTAACATATAAATAACGCTTGGTCACCCAGGCCCTCATAGCCAGCAGACTCGACTATGGCAATGCGTTCTACGTCGGCATCTCTAACCAGTTCACGCAAAGACTCCAGACCATCCAAAACATCGATGCCAGATTCATTCTAGACATCCCCAGAAGCACTCACATCACTACCTACCTCAATGAACTACATTAGCTACCCATCCTGAAACACTCCAAATTCAGGCTGCTCATCCACAACTTCAAAGCCCTCCACAACACTGGACCAGCATACCCAATGACTGACTTCAAGTCTACCAACCATCTGGACATCTACGCTTTACCTCTCTCACTCTTGCACGGGTGCCCCACATCCGCAGAAGCAAGTCAGGAGGGCGCTCCTTCTCAAGAGCTAGAATGAACTTCTCAACACATCAGGACAACTCCTTCACTTCTCAACTTCCAAAAGTAACTGAAGACCTGGCAGTTCAACTAGGAGCTCCGACCTGCCTACGTTCCTGCTCCAGCACCTGGATACCATCACGGGTGATAAGCTGCACCATACAAATAGACATAACGTAACGTAGTTGCTGAATGTACAAAAATGTTTAAGGAGCATATTTATAGGAATTCTTAAAGGGACAAAATTGGTGTTGGAGCCCTGTTCTAATTTTTTAGCAACATTTGGTGGGAAGACCAAAATTTGCCAACTGATAGGAGCTTTTTTTTAAAAGCTTTTGGGGTGTTGCTTTTCCAAGAATCCTGTTTTATGTTTTTTTCAATCAAAGTCACTTTTTTAGGTACAGCATAAAAGAGTGCATTAAGACTCTCTGTATCGATCTTTCTTTTTTTTTGTGAGTTTTATTAAGCTCGAACATGACCCAAAGGTAGTGGACCACCTTACATGAGCACCAGCTACATTACACAAGGATACATTCATTTTTTTTTTTTAGGCACATGGAGATTAAATAATTTGCAGAGAATCACAGTATGTTGAGCCAAGACTCAAACTTGGATCTCCAGCTCCAAAGCCGGCAGCTCCTTTCTCTAATTTCCTGGTTGCAGGGTTGAATCATCAGAGAGATTAAAGGCATTTACTCACCAACCAAGCTTATGCATTCTACATTCCAGATGTAAAGCCACTCACATGCAGACGGCCATTCACTGACCACAGATGTTCATCTATTAGCACATTTCCTGACACGTATCAACACACACCCATGAATTCATCCTTTTATCCTCACACATCAACGCATACACCTACCCCACATATACATCTGTCTACTTACGCACGCTCATGCATTCAACCCCACTTACCCTCCTGCATATATGCATACACCCTTCTGCTCACACATATGCACCCATCTATTGACAGAGTCATATTTCCATCCACCGTTGTAATCAAACGCACCCATACACTCATCTTTTGATTCTTACTTGTAAATACATTCATCCATACATATTTACCCACACCTATGCATCCACCCAACCATACTGTAATCAGCTTCTTTTACTGATGCATCCATCATACACCATCACCCAGGCATACATCTATCCACCCACACACAAGCATATCCATGCACCTACACATGCATCAAACTAGCTATGCTATCATATCCATCAATCTACCAACATATACACTGATGATGCACCTACAGTCATTAACCTATTCATCTACGTACTCCTAAAGCACCATGAAGCTATCAAGTCTTCCATACAACCATCAAACATCCATCTGTGTCTGCATTTGTCCGGAAGTGTGTTGTATGACTGCATCTGTGTTCAAGTGTATACGTACCTCATGATAATGATTGCATGTGTGTATGGGTGCCTGTGTATGTTGTTTCTGTTTGTGCATCTAAGAAAATCACTCACCAACACAAGGCAAATACAACAAAACCAAATAATCCTAAAATATACCAGACTTATTGACATTGCCAATGCTTGTTAGGTTTGGCTTAAAGAATGCATCTTACAGCATTCATTCATGCCATAGCATGTGGAATCTTTGGCCTAGTGATTGGCTGCGGTATTACGGCATCACGCAATAAGAATGGAGTTTTGCTGTTGCAGTGGCACAATTAGGCACCTGATATTTTCATTGGTGGCACTGAGAGAAAGAATATAAACCTGTAACTGCCTTACTTTGTCTTCATATGTGAATGATTGTGTGCCTGTGCCTCTGTATGTTAGGTGACTGTGCGCCTTCACTAATCTCAATGATTGTGTATGTTGTTGTGTAATTATGCAGGTAATGTCTCCTGCATGGTCAATAGGCTTGGTCCCCTCCCATAAGTGCCCAACTGTATGTGAGACCGGTATCTTAACTTTAATTTTTGGCCATGGCATCACACCAATCAAGTGTGTGAGTAGAGGCCTAGGCCTAGGTCTGACAATGCAAGGCACTTGTCGCGGCCATGGGCATGTACAGTGAGCATGTGACATAGATGGTCATTGGACCCATGGCACTCGACGGTGGGCAAGGATAGCCTCTCCAGATACTGGAAGTGTATTGCCTGCCTTCCTGTTGCTGAATGGTGGAGACCCAGACTCTGAAGTGAGGAGGATTGCTACACGGCTACCTTCAGAAATTTCATGAAGACTTCGTTAGCAAGGAGTTACTAATCAGTTCTTCCTGAGCACTGAAATTTGGTAGATGTTAAGGGTGGGACTGTAATTTCTACTGTTCAAGGTGAAAAGGTGTCTAGGCCATGCTTCACCTTTTGTCTGTACCCGATAACTGCTACAGGAAGGCTGATGATAGCCCGGGGCTGAAAACTCACACTTAATGCTCATGCTGAGGTCACTCCTGCTAAGAGCCAAGCCTAATACTATCTGTTGTGAGAATCATGACTTTTCACAAAAGCTGTGTCTGGAGAGCAGTCTGAGAAGAACATTTGAAAAGGAACATCCCAAACCGGTTCTGAAGTTTGACAGAGTGAATCCATGTCCCCTGTCTGGAAAATGTGCATAAAAGTGGGATCTAAACCATTCAACTTTGTTCAGTCCCAAGTTCTTCTCTAGTAAGGAAGGCAGTGCTCCACAGAGTACTTGAAGAGCTGCTGTGCAACCAGGGCTGGTGTATGCCTGACAGCCAGTCTCCGAGAGGCGAGAGAACATCACCTGAAGTTACCATTTTCTGTTGGAGGAACTGAGGGCCTACCTAAAGAGCATAGAAGCCTGCTTGACTGCTTAAAAGGGGAAGGTGTGTGCCTGGCCCTGTGGGAGGAGAGACTGTCCACGAGGACAGCTCTGGATGTTCACAGGGAGGGGAACCGCAGAGAAAACTGATGACCCAAGAAGTGTTGCCTGGAGACCTGGGATGTGAAAGAGTCCCCAGTCTCTCTGCTCAGCTGAGTTATTACTATTAATATTATTAATTCCACTTATTGAGTGCACTATTACCTGTAAAGGTGTCCTGGCGCTGATGATAACTACAGGAACCAAATTTACCGTATAAATGGGATGTAGGTGTAAATGGCCAAGTTAATAAATGTAGAGCCAAGTTCTAAGTGTTTTCCTAAACATAAGTACATTGGTAGTCTCGTGCAGCTCAAAAGGAAGAGAATTCCATAATACAACAGCCTGGACTGAGAAAGCACGGCCTCGCGTCTGAACCTTTTCAGAATCTAAGTATCATAAGAAGATTGGCCTTAGAAAAGCACAACAGGCGATTAGGAGTGTACCAGAAAAATCTTGTTTGAAGCAAACAGGGCCCTACCTGATGTATAGCTCTGTGTACAATACAATGATTTACATTTTATCCTTTTAGGCACCTGGAGCCAGGGAGCCAGTCAAGGTATTAAGATCATCAGAGGATGAGAAAAAGTGAGGATGAGAAAAAGTGGGGATGAGACAGTGCTAGATTGGCAGCTGCTGTTTCAATATAGGATAGAGCCATTTCACCAGATAGTCAGGCACACCAAGGAACAATGATTGGACCATCAGGGAATGGCAATGAAGTGGGAGGGGTGATAAGAGTTTGCGAAGGAGTCGCATCAAAGCAAAGAAGGTGAAAGACAGCTTTTCCACATTTGACGTAAGCAAAAGATATGTATCCAGAGATACTCCTAGGTTCCGAACTACTGAAGAGGCCTTAGGAACAGGATTGCTGGGTATTGGTCAGAAATCAGATGGTAATGAGGTAAGTGACCTACCTATGGAGCATTATAGTGAATTGTTGCACATTTGGGCTTTAGTCTATTTTTTCATATTTTGCTTAATACTATATTTTGCTTAAATTCTGAGATCCTTCATAGCAAATGATTTCTATGTCCTTTGACTGCTTATGCATTTTTCTTTTCTGTATTGTACTGTAATATTTTACTAAACCTTCTTGGTTTTCTAAAATTACTGATCTCAAACTCACTTTTTTGTTATTCTTCATTATTGACTGTATTTTGAAATGCTGTATTGAATCTTGAGTTTAGGGACATATTGGCCTTCATTACGATGGCGGTTGGACAAGCATCCTACCGCCATTGCCACGGGCAGGTGTCCGTCCGACAATGAGTTGACGTTCCCATCTTCCTTATTATGATTGGACCACCATGCAGGCAGTCGGAAAGTGCCTTTTCGTACTGCAGCCTGCGCTACGGCTCAGGAAAAGGGCCACAGCACAAGCCGCTGTAGGAAAAGGCACTTTGTGCACATCCATGCACCGTGTGCCAGGCACCATGTGGTGCCTGGCTCATAGTGCATAGATGTGTGGAGGGGCACTCCATGTGCCTCAGGGCCACTTAGCAGTGATCCACGGGGGACGGGGGGGCTCTGCTTGGGGCTCTTAAAGTCCCTTATCGGCTGCCTTTTACATGGCAGTAATCCTAATCCCTAACCCCAGTGGCGGTGCCTGCACAGGCACCACCTCTATTGTAGGGATAGGAGTCCGACCGCTACCCCGATGGGAACCTAGATCCTTTCGGATTCTGCAACCACATATGTTGTATCCATAGAATTGTGCAGCATTTAGTTTGCAGTGTGTTTAAGTAGTTTCTTTTTCCTATGGATAAGCACTGGGCTGGACATTAGCTTATTGTGTCACTTAGTTGATTTGTGAGTTCTGCACTTTTGCCCCCTACACTACCTCCCTGAGAAGCCGGTGACTGCTTGCCTTCATCGCTTTGAGAGTCAAGTGCAGAAAGGGTTGTACTTGGTCCAGATTGAAAAGCCATAGTGGGATGGATCCCAGGACATTTGAGAAAAACTGCTGCACCCACCATGGTTGAGGCCCAAGAGCCAATGTCTGCCCTCTGAATCCCAGAACAGCGTCTAACATAAGAAGCTCGAATTCTGGTGGTGACTTGTTTCTGCATGCTCCCAAATTTGGTTTAATAAGGGAAGCAATTTTTGCCCAATATCACACACGGTTCACTGACAAAATATTGAAACCACAAATATCAAGGTGTATAAATATCAAGTCAAAAATATTGAGCACAAAAATATCGTTTTCCCCTACTTATAATTTAAATGACAAAACTATTGAGAAAAAATTATCCTTGTACACTAATATAGATTACAAAATAACGGTTTTTAACACATATAGTTAAAAATAGTAAACATGTAGGGCCTCATTAGGATGTCGGTCAGAAAGCCTCTGAACGCAGGGCTTCCAACAGGCTCCAGGAGCCCGTCAGCCAGCTGGAAACCGCAACATAATCCCTACAGACTGCGTTTCCGCCGTCGGGATTATGATGTCGGTTTTGGACAGGCTTTCCATGTTGGGCTTTCCGACATGGAAAGCCTGTCAGAAAGCGACTTTGGGGGCCCCTAGCAGGTCCACCTTCTCCCTGCGGTCTCCGGTTGGGGGCCGAGCGGGCACCTATGGTGCCCTCCTGTAAATCCCTGCACCGTGTGGCAGGCACCATGAGGTGCCTGTCACAGGGTGTAGGGATTTACACAAACTCCCATTTCTCTATGGGAGCTTGTCCTGCGGGAGGAAACTGCCCGCAGCACAAGCTCCCATAGAGAAATGGGAATTTGTGACTGCACCATGTGCTGTCGCATTATAATACGGTGGTCGGAACCGCCGACCTACGGTCGGTCAGTTTCCACACCAAAATCGTGTCAGGCTGATTCAAGTTGTGAGCAAAAGAATGACGGATTTAACCCAGATCTCTTGACTGGGGGTGAATGTTTTGATTTGTTCTGCATTCCGTCCATCAATTGTGTGTCTTTTGCTTCCTCGCCCTAAGTGCGCCGGGTATGCCCAGACGTGGGTCCCGGGCTCACTGTGCCACTGGAATCAAGCTATCCTGGCTGAAGAGGGGTGAAACCCCGAAACCGGTCCTAGGATGCTTGTTTCCGGTCCAGGGAGGACCTGGCTTGGCAGTTCGGGCTGGACTGTTCCCATGAGGCACAGGGTCAAGACTGATTTGCATATGGCCAGGTCTAAACTGGGGTGTCATTGTGAGCAAAAGAATGATGGATTTAACCCAGATCTCTTGACTGGGGGTGAATGTTTTGATTTGTTCTGCATTCCGTCCATCAATTGTGTGTCTTTTGCTTCCTCGCCCTAAGTGCGCCGGGTATGCCCAGACGTGGGTCCCGGGCGCACTGTGCCACTGGAATCAAGCTATCCTGGCTGAAGAGGGGTGAAACCCCGAAACCGGTCCTAGGATGCTTGTTTCCGGTCCAGGGAGGACCTGGCTTGGCAGTTCGGGCTGGACTGTTCCCATGAGGCACAGAGTCAAGACTGATTTGCATATGGCCAGGTCTAAACTGGGGTGGCATTGTGAGCAAAAGAATGATGGATTTAACCCAGATCTCTTGACTGGGGGTGAATGTTTTGATTTGTTCTGCATTCCGTCCATCAATTGTGTGTCTTTTGCTTCCTCGCCCTAAGTGCGCCGGGTATGCCCAGACGTGGGTCCCGGGCTCACTGTGCCACTGGAATCAAGCTATCCTGGCTGAAGAGGGGTGAAACCCCGAAACCGGTCCTAGGATGCTTGTTTCCGGTCCAGGGAGGACCTGGCTTGGCAGTTCGGGCTGGACTGTTCCCATGAGGCACAGGGTCAAGACTGATTTGCATATGGCCAGGTCTAAACTGGGGTGTCATTGTGAGCAAAAGAATGATGGATTTAACCCAGATCTCTTGACTGGGGGTGAATGTTTTGATTTGTTCTGCATTCCGTCCATCAATTGTGTGTCTTTTGCTTCCTCGCCCTAAGTGCGCCGGGTATGCCCAGACGTGGGTCCCGGGCTCACTGTGCCACTGGAATCAAGCTATCCTGGCTGAAGAGGGGTGAAACCCCGAAACCGGTCCTAGGATGCTTGTTTCCGGTCCAGGGAGGACCTGGCTTGGCAGTTCGGGCTGGACTGTTCCCATGAGGCACAGGGTCAAGACTGATTTGCATATGGCCAGGTCTAAACTGGGGTGGCATTGTGAGCAAAAGAATGATGGATTTAACCCAGATCTCTTGACTGGGGGTGAATGTTTTGATTTGTTCTGCATTCCGTCCATCAATTGTGTGTCTTTTGCTTCCTCGCCCTAAGTGCGCCGGGTATGCCCAGACGTGGGTCCCGGGCTCACTGTGCCACTGGAATCAAGCTATCCTGGCTGAAGAGGGTGAAACCCCGAAACCGGTCCTAGGATGCTTGTTTCCGGTCCAGGGAGGACCTGGCTTGGCAGTTCGGGCTGGACTGTTCCCATGAGGCACAGGGTCAAGACTGATTTGCATATGGCCAGGTCTAAACTGGGGTGGCATTGTGAGCAAAAGAATGATGGATTTAACCCAGATCTCTTGACTGGGGGTGAATGTTTTGATTTGTTCTGCATTCCGTCCATCAATTGTGTGTCTTTTGCTTCCTCGCCCTAAGTGCGCCGGGTATGCCCAGACGTGGGTCCCGGGCTCACTGTGCCACTGGAATCAAGCTATCCTGGCTGAAGAGGGGTGAAACCCCGAAACCGGTCCTAGGATGCTTGTTTCCGGTCCAGGGAGGACCTGGCTTGGCAGTTCGGGCTGGACTGTTCCCATGAGGCACAGGGTCAAGACTGATTTGCATATGGCCAGGTCTAAACTGGGGTGGCATTGTGAGCAAAAGAATGATGGATTTAACCCAGATCTCTTGACTGGGGGTGAATGTTTTGATTTGTTCTGCATTCCGTCCATCAATTGTGTGTCTTTTGATTCAAGTTCGCCCAACATTCCAAATTTAGGGCCTAAATATATTAACATTTAACAGTAATATAATGTAATTTAAAAATATGTAAATAATTAATAATAATATATATTGTTAATATTATTATTTAAATAATTAAAAATCTATATAAATGTTATACTTATTTTAAAAAACACACATATAATTATTGTATTATTAGTTACTATTCATTGTTTAATTGATAATTAATTATGTAAAATGTGTAATTATTATACTTTTTTTTGTCAAAATGTGTTTATTGAAACGTTTATCACAAAGTACAAACAGTGCTTAATGATTACATCTCACAATGCGTTTCAAAAGATTCAACGGGTACAAATACCATGCTATAAGTAGCTAAAGTAAAGAGCACAGTTTCTAATTAACTTGGTAAGTTCGTCCCCCGCCATGGCATCTCAGGAATCGGCGCAGTATAACAAGAGGTAACAACCAAAGGCCCGGTAGCTCCGGGAGTCGCTGGGCCCAATTTTACATATAGCGCCAATACAGGTATACGCCCTTGAGAGATGAATAATGAGCATCCAATGCAAACATGCTGGATGCCTGCTGCAAGCAGCCTCCGGTTTGTAATAAAGCGTAGAACATAGTGTGAGAACCAAAGGAAAATAAAAGTAGAAAAAAAAAAAGGGAAATAAGAACAGTCAAACTACGGTGATACCCAGGGAAGTTAGTGCTGTGGCAGTATGGGCTGTGAAGGGGGGAAGAAGAGGGGGAGGGCCAAGCCCCGACGAGGGCCCCCCATCATCAGAACAGGCCGTTGTCGCGATCACATCATCAGTGCTGTTGTCTCGAGGAGGGGCAGGACCCAACTAAATCAAAAAGAGGTGAAGCGCTCTCAATCTAGAACTACACGCAAAAAGGGGAAGGCCCTCTGAAAGGTAGCTAACCAGGGGGGACCAGATATAGTCAAATCCCTTCCTGGAATCTTCTGCAATGTCAGTGAGTCGTTCCATTGCTATTGCCTTCCACAGTCGGGCATGCCATTGGGAGAGAGAGGGGGCCTCAGGTCTTTTCCAGGCTCCTGCTATGGCCATTTTCGCGGCCCCCAGGCATACCCACAAAATAGATCTATCAGCGTGTGTTTGGTATTTGAGCAGTGGGTCGCGGAGACCTAGTAGAACCTGTTCCAGGGAGTCACCAATTGGATAGCCTAATATGATTTTAATTTGGGATAGAATCTCCTTCCAGAAGATTTTAATGACCGGACAGTCCCACCAGATATGTTTAAAATCACCCAGTGACCCACATCCCCGCCAACAACGATCGGAGGTGCTTGGGAAGATAGAGTGTAGTCTGTGGGGGTGAAGGTACCAGTCATATAGCGTTTTGTAATGGGCTTCCCTGAGGTGCATGGATCGATTGAATTTGACTATGTCCCTATAGAGGGATTCCCATTGCTTATCCGAGGGTGGTGTCCGGAGCATATCTCCCCAAAAGACTCTATGGCGTTGGGTACGTTGTGGCGATAGAGTGAGAAGTAGGTTATATAGGAAGGAGATACATCCTTTGCCCGTGGTGCCCATCTGTACAAATTTCTCTATTGGGGAATAGTCTCTGGTGGCAGTTTGGCGTATCTGTGGCTGCTGGACCCAGTGTATTAGTTGTGTATGGTTGTAGCGTTCAGTAAGTGGAAGGCGAAACTTGTTCATACAGTCATGGAAGGACCGTATCTTGGTGCATTGAAAGAGGTCAGAGATCATGAGGCACCCCCCCTCCCTCCATAAGTCAAAGGGCCCCTCTAGGTGTGCAGGAGAGAAGTTCTTGGAGAAGTGTATGGGGATATAAGGGGATGGGAATGTAGTCAATGGTAGCGATTTGGTGACTGCATCCCACGCATGGAGGGTGGTGGAGGTAGGGACACTGAGGTAAGCATTGGGAGACCTGTCCTCTTTAGCCCGCCAGGGTAAGTCCCAAATCGTCCTCCCCGTCACCTGTCTGTCTATATGGAGCCATAATTTGTCAGATTCTCGTAGTGACCATTCGCTCAGCACCCTTAATTGGGCCGCCCTATAATAGGTCAGGAAGTCTGGCAGGGCCAGGCCACCTTTCAGCCGTGGCCTCGTTAGTAAATGGTGGGAAAGCCGTGAGCGTTTCCCTTGCCACACAAATTTAAGTAGCAAGGTTTTAAGTTCGGGGAAGAGTGTCCTGTCTGGTTGGATAGGGAGACCCTGAAAGAGATAAAGAAGGCGAGGTAGTACGTTCATTTTAATTGCATTGATCCTCCCGATCCATGAGATATAGGCTGTGCTCCATTGTTTGCAGTCTGCCCGTAGTCGACGAAAAAGGGGTGGGAAGTTGGCCATGTAGAGGTCCGTGAGTTTGGGAGTAATTTGAACTCCGAGATAGGTAATGTCCTTACGGGCCCATTGGAAGGGAGATGTCTCTTCCAGAGTCGTTTGAGTGTCTAAGGGTAGGGTAAGATTTAAAATGGATGATTTAGAGAGATTCACTTTAAAGCCGGAGACAGCCTCAAATTGCTCAAGTTCCCGACTAATGGCAGGCAGGGAGGTGGTCGGGTTGGTGACTGGTAGAAGGATGTCATCTGCGAATAGAGCGATCTTATGGTCATCCTGTCCAAAGCGGATTCCCGTAATCTGTTGGTTAGCGCGAATCCGGGCAGCAAAAGGCTCAATACTGAGAGCGAAAAGGAGCAGAGACAGGGGACATCCCTGTCTAGTCCCTCTCGCCAAGTTGAAAAGTTTTGAGGCCACCCCATTCACCAGTACCCGGGACTTAGGGGCACTAAAGTTGGCATGAACCATCCCGATAAAGGCGTCACAAAGACCGAATTGGCGCAGAGAAAGCTCCAAAAAATTCCAATCAACACGATCAAAAGCTTTCTCCGCGTCGAGCAATAAGAGTGCGGCCGGGATCTTCTTCTTTTGGGATTTGTCTATTAAATGAAAGATGCGTCTGAGATTGTCGTGAGTTTGTCGCCCTTTGATAAACCCTGACTGGTCGGGATGGATGAGATCGGGAAGAAATTTCTCAAGTCGTGTAGCCAGGATTTTGGAGTATAATTTGGCGTCAAGGTTAAGAAGGGCAATGGGGCGATATGATGAGCATTTCTGTGGGTCTTTCCCAGGGTTCGGAATGATAGAAATCAGGGCTTCGCCCATGGAGGGTGTCACCGCTTGTCGGGTTGCAATGTCATTGAATAGTGCGGTGAGGTGTGGACCTAAGTCAGCCTAGAAGGTGCGATAAAATTGAGCGGTAAAGCCATCAGCCCCTGGGGCCTTGTGACGTTTTAAGGAGTCAATTGCGGCCTGTACCTCCTCCAAAGTAATATTCCCCCCTAGGCTATCATTGGCGGAGGCCGGGGGTTGGGGTAAGTCGAGGGCAGCTAGATATTGTTCCTGGTCAGATTCCCTAAGAGCGTCAGCTCGGTATAAGTTTTGGTAAAAGTCATGGAAGACCTGTGCTTTCTCTTCTTCTTGGATGTGGGTCGTGCCCTGTTCATCTATGATTTGTTTTACAAAAACTTTTTCCTGCTTGCTCCTCAGCTGTTTAGCTAGTAAGGTGCCCACCTTATCTTTCCCTTCATAACCTCTAGCCTGAAGTCTCAGAAGTGTCTTCTCCGCTCTATTTGTATATATTGCGTTAAGTTTCCCTTTGAAGGCTGTAACTTTCCGCAGTGATGGGGCTGAGGGAGCAGCCTTATGCTGCCCCTCTGCCTCCACCAACTCTCGCTCCAAATCCAGACGTTCCTTGGTCTGAAGTCTTTTAAGGGAGGAGGCGAGGGAGATACAATGACCCCGGGTGTGTGCTTTAAACGCGTCCCAATTGTTCGCTAAAGAAGTGTCGGTAGGCTCATTAAGGAGAAAGAAATCTCGGATCGCTGTGCGAAGATCGTCTCGGTGTAGGCGATCCCTGCAGAGGAACTCTGGGAAATACCACCTTGTAAGTTTAGAGCGTGTGGCCGGCCAGTCCAAAAGGCAAGTCAGAGGGGCATGGTCGGAGAGAGCAATAGGGAGAATGAGTGAGGTCATGACTGCGGGAGTGAGCGATTGACTGAGAAAAATATGGTCAATACGGGAGTATGATTTGTGGACATGAGAAAAGAAGGTGAAATCCCTCATGGTCGGGTGAAGGTGGCGCCAAACATCTATGAGCCCCGATCGTTGTAATGCTTGTTTAAGTGATGTGGGAAATAACCCCCCCGTTCCGTGGGTGTGTGAGGAATCCAAGTGAGGGTCCCAGACGAGGTTGAAATCCCCCATGATAATTAGGTCCCCCGTTGAAAAGCCCATTAGGGAATCTAGGAAGGAAGAAAGAAAGTCAGCTTGCCCAGTATTGGGCGCGTAGATAGAGGCAATAGTGCAGGGTCTACCCAGCAGTGACCCCTTAACCATGACGAATCTACCCTCCTTATCCTTCTGTGTGGCCTCATGAATAAAGTGGGCGGAGGAGTGAAATATCAGAGCGACCCCATTTTGCTTTTTTGTACCGGTGGCTTGGTAAATCTGGGGATAGCGCCTGTGCTTGAGTCTGGTTTCTTCTGTACGTTTTATGTGGGTTTCCTGAATTGCCACAATCAGCGGACCCTGATCTCCGATGTATTTCCAGAATTTATGTCTTTTGTTAGGGGAGTTGAGGCCCCTAACATTCCAAGATAAGAGCTTAGCCCCCATCCCTTCCGTAAAAGTTGGACCGACTGTTATAAGAGCCTCCCTCCACCCCCATCGTGTCTCCCCCAACCCCTGTATAGTCGTCCCTGGGTAGAGCACCAAAAAAGGAAAAAACGTAAACAATAAACAATAAAACCTGAATAGAAGTCATCGCAAACCTCCGGGTGTGCATTGTCAAGAGTCCTTAGGGGCAGGACCATTTCCGCACCAAACAGTCCGCAGATTGCGGCGAGTGTCCCTTGCTAGAGAGTCTCATAGTTGGTTGTAAAGTTAAAGGGGTGTCGCTATACCATCACAGGGACTAGTGGGAGCCCCGTAGGGCCTCTTCTAGTGAGTAGATGTGAGTGTCCATTCTGCTCGCGAAGCCAAGGTGTCCCCGGCAATCTCTGGATCTCGCATGGCAAAGAGTGGTCAGGGGGTCCTCCTGCCGTTAGCCGGAACCTTGTGTCATCCTCCATCGGTGTCCGTGCCTCCTCCCTGCGCCCTGGGGCTTTCTGAGGGGGTAGGGTGTGCCTGTGTCGAAGCGCCGTTGAGGCCAAGTAGAGTCGCGGCCCCTTCAATCTCGGTAAAATGGTACTGTTTGTTGTTGAAAGTAAAGGCAAGGCCGAAGGGGTAGGTCCACCTGTATCTAATTTGCTTGTCTCGAAGGGTGGTGGGGACGAGGCGGACCTGTTGTCGCCTCATTAGTGTGGCCTGAGCAACATCTTGATACAACGTGCATGTCCCCCCTTGATATTTAATCGATTCTTGACCTCGTGCCTTCCTTAGCACCAGTTCTTTTGTCTTGAAGGAGGCAAACTTGGCTAGAATGTCTCGAGGCCGCTTATGTATCCCTTGCTGGGCCGGGCCCACTCTGTGAACACGTTCTAACTGAATAGGCGGGCTGGCATCTCCTATTATGCTAGTGAATGGACCAACTATGAACTGCTCCAGATCAGCCCCTTCTCGTCCTTCCTCCAGGCCGCGCACTCTGATGTTTTCCCGTCTAGAACGATTCTCTAAATCTTCGCACTTGAGCAGCGCGGAGTTCAGTTGTGCTGTGAGGGCTTCGGCACCTTCTTCTAGTGGTTGAACGCGGTTTTCCAGAGTCTGACATTTCGCCTCCAAGTCAAGAGTGCGGGTTCCCACCGAGTCCACATCGGTGCGCAGGTCGCAGATTTTAGAAGCCATATTGGATTTGAAGGCGTCGAGAGAGGCATTGATGTCTGCCTTAATGTCGTCGCGCAATTCACGTTTAAAGTCTCTGAGCGTGGCAAGGAGTTAATCTCGGGATAATGCCATAGTTCCCTCCGTCTGGTTGCGCGCAGGGCCGGACTGGCCGTTGCAGGCACCGGGCATTTCCCCGGTAGGCCGCCAGGGAGGGGGCCGGTTTTAGGCCCTGGGGGCCGTTTTGTTACCGGCAGCCGGCAATATCAGCCCCCTATAACAAAAACGGCCGAAATCGGCCGTATCAAACAGCTCGACTGCACCCCCTTCTCACCCCCATGGGGTCCGGCCGACCTGTTTGCCAGGGCCAGTTTCGTTTCCCAGTCCAGCCCTGGTTGCGCGCTGCTTCTGACCCTTTCCTCGTGTTGGGGGTACCAAAGAAATTGGAGACCTTATTAGATTGCGCTTTCTTGGAAGGCATATGGGCTTTGTCAAGGACAGGTCGCCCGTTCGGGCGCTCGTGTGGTTTCGCACACTTGGTCGCGTGGGCTGATCTTGTAAAATACCAGGTACGTTGTAGGATAGGGCGCTTCTGTTCCGCTATTGATCTCGTCTCTCAGGCCCACCAAGCAGTGTCTCGTGTAGGATCGCAGAGTACGGCATAGCCCTCATGAGGCCCGAATATCACTGCACGAGGGAGCGGGCGCCATCTTAGAGTCAGGCACTGGGGTCAGGCAGATTCGTTTTCAAGGCCTCTCTTCCCACATGCCAACCTCGGCCTCCAGCCCCGTCGCAGTTGGGCCCACTCAGCGCTACGCGGCAAGGAACAGAAGATGTGCAACTTGTAGAGTTCAGGGCCGAGTCTCGGGGCAGTAAGGAAGTAGCGCTGCTGCTCACCTCCGGGTAGCGGCGTAGCAGTCTCCGCGATCAGAGGTGCCGTGGTATCGGACGCACCACCGGTATCGGTAGACAGTCAGGGCACCGCTCGTGCTCGTCCCAGGTAGGCTCATGCAGCCACACCAACAGGTCGTGTCGTGCAGGTTCTCCCCTACTCGCCAGCCGCCATCTTATTACCGCCACCGGAGTCCGTTACCGATCCTCTCCAAAGTAAGTGCTGTACCTGCCACCGGCGAGCCGCTGGATCAGCGCCGCTTTAGCAGGGGGAAATTTCCGCAATGGCAGCTTCGCCGGCATCTGAGAGCGCAGCCCAGCTCCGAGGACACATCAGCAGAAGAGCCCGGCCGCCATGTTGAGTAAGCGGCCGCGCTCCGTCACGCTCGCGGATTCACGGCTAGGGCACCCCCCGGACTCAGCTAGAACTTCAAAGTATTCGCTGCATATTAACTAGTCATT
This sequence comes from Calotriton arnoldi, assembly GCA_963921515.1. Classification (NCBI taxonomy): domain Eukaryota; kingdom Metazoa; phylum Chordata; class Amphibia; order Caudata; family Salamandridae; genus Calotriton; species Calotriton arnoldi. The sequence continues at coordinate 1,100,641 of CAWUFW010002961.1, read as the reverse complement.
ATCTTCGACACGCGTTTCGGCGCACTTGCGCCTTCTTCAGGAAAGCCACACGATTTCTTAAAACTGATAGATCGCTGCTTTAAGATATTACATCGACTTGTAATGAGGTAGTCACTGATTTCTTCAATATCGTTTTTAAACGCCGATCATCACTGGCGTATATGATTTATCGAAATAAACACTGTATCAAGGAAGTGTGTGTGAGCAAGACGAGGACGCGAAGGCGCCATTGCGGTCTTTCTCCGTTTTTATCAGATTTTACGAAAGATTCGAAACATATATGAATCGCAATTCTATTCTCCTCATCCAGAGATAGAAGTATTGAATTTATCATCCCTGTCACTATAATTGACATTTCAGTCAGATGAAATTGGATTTCATTATCTCTACAGTGTTTATTTCGATAAATCATATACGCAAGTGCGCCGAAACGCGCGTCGAAGATAATTTTGTGCCACAATTGTAATTTTATTTTATGAAATGTGGATTGTTGTTATATAATTGTATATTTGGTCGCATTACACTACAGCTAAAGATTACATTGGTTTGTGAATTAAAGATTTGACCAGTGATAGCAGTTTTTAATATTTGTTGTTTGTAATGTATATATGTATGTCAAAGATTTTATGATTAATTGAAAAGAAGATTTATATATTTTTAAAAATAAAGAAAAAAAAATTCTAAACAGTTTTGAGTTGGTACATTGTGTTGCATTAACTGTGAGGATTTATTATTGGCTTATTTTTAAAGGCCTATATTGTGCCATTATCTTCATTTAATTGCCTAGGAGTTTACTATTCGTAATTGCTATTACCCTGTCCTAGGAATTGTTACATTTACCTTACAGGGGGTCCTTGTTATTTTCAAAGTATTAACTAGTCATTGTCTGCCTTCTTCCCACGGTTTTGGCAAGTGTAAAGTCCCAATGAGAGCTATGGATCGGACTTTGATGCGGGAGCCGAGCAGGATCACGTCCGCGCGGCCATAATGGTTGGCCACGCCCCCATTATTATACTTTTTAAGATATATTTTAGGTGTGTCTTGTTTAGTTTGTAGAGGTATAGAGTAGGAATTTATTTAAGTAATAATAAATGTAAAAATATTTATTCATTCATTAAAAATTGTGTTATTTATTATGTTATGTGTTAATTGTGTTATGATTTTTAATTGTAAATAATATTATATTTGTTGGTTGTTATGATTGTAAGAATATAGTGTGGTATTTTAATTATATTAATATCATTTGTTTTAATTTATAATATTTATTAAACATTGTAATACATTTGTATTTTTTTACTTTTTAAAATCATTATATATATATTTTTATATCTAAATATTTATTGATATTTAATATAGTTGTTAAAATATTGTATTTGTTTGAAGTGAACTACTCTCTCTCTGCTGTTGCACGGACTGGAGTGAGAATAGTAAATTTTACCCCTCCTGAGTCCAACCTTTTCCCTACTGTTGCACAGACTGGAGTGGGAATAGTAAATGTTACCCCTCCTGAGTCCAACCTTTTCCCTAATGTTGTATCGACTGGAGTGGGAATAGTCATTTTTACCCCTCCTGAGTCCAACGCTTTCCCTCCTGTTCACAGACTGCAGTGGGAATAGTAATTTTTACCCCTTTTGAGTCCAACCCTTTCCCTACTGTTGTACCGACTGGAGTAGGAATAGTAAAGTTTACCCCTCCTGAGTCCAGCGCTGTTCCTACTGTTGCAAAGATTGAAGTGGGAATAGTATATTTATTATTTTTACAATTTATAGTTTTGTTTATATTGTTTAAAAGTATATTATTATAATGTTTATGTATATTTAACATTATATTATTTTTGTTTAGTAATGTTTGTAATATGCAATATATTTTTTGTAAAATGCAATTTTTTATATTGATACATTTTTAAATTGGCATGGTTTTTAATTTTTTCCCAGTTCATGTACTATGCTTTTTAATTTATTGTGTGTGTGTGTGTGTGTATATATATATATATATATATATATATATATATATATATATATATACATACATATATATAGATGGCGTTTGTTTCTGGATACCGCCCTCCTTCAATTCAACACTTTTTCTCCAGCCTGAGCGACACCGAAAGACGGCAACCGTGAGAATTTCTAGGCGATTATTTATTGATTTTTTTCTTCTTTTTTCATCTTTAAAGCAAAGTGCAAAAGTGCATGTGCGACAACAGACATATATACATATATATTTATTTGTTACATTATTAAACTTTACAAAAATGTGTAAATTATTATATAAATTAAAATTCTTATTTTAGTAAAAGTATTACATTTTATGTGTTTAGATAAACAGTTTACATAATTATCAATTGAATAATTAATAATATTTGAAAATTAATTATAATTGATTTACTTTCCACCCTGTATCCCTATAAACCCTACAACTCCCCACGGAACTACAAATGACAAACTATTAAATTAAATTTAATAACAACTACAAATTTACAAACTTTATAAAAAACATTCATAATAATTATGCAAACTATTTATAGCATATACAATTAAAATATATACTAAGCTACATACAAATAATTAAAAATATTATGTTCAACAATATTTTTGTAAACAATATTAACATAGATATTTTTAACATCTATATTAACAACATATATATTTTTAACATCAATATTACTTACCTCAAAATCGATATTCTCGTCATGGATATTTTTGCACACGATATATGTGCATCACGATATTTCCAACTCGATATTTCTACATCTCGATATTTTATTTCGATATTTTCCCTGAATACCATCACACATTCTGGATCAAGTGAAGATATCTAGATTCAAACTCAAGTCTTCCCTGCTTTTGAAGTTGTGTTTGGTATTATTCACAGCTTTCATTACTTAAGTGTACAGTTCTTCTCTTTGTTATTTCTGTCTGTTATGGGCATCTGGAATTCCCTTTTCCCATCTTCTCACTATGCTTGTTTTTAAGTTAATCTTGTTTGAGATGTGATGTTTCCTCTATTGCCTGGTGCTTGAGCATGCTCAAAGAAATTGTTATAAACACATCTCTAGTGATTAAGAATTATGTAATGTTAGATATAGACCTTCATGCTTTAAAAGTAGAGAATATGCACAGTTTTTAGTTATTTTCTGAAATTGCCATATATGTTTTGGCATGTAGGGGCTCAATACAGCCCACTGGATGGGCCCTAAGCCTCAGGGGGGAACTATTCAGTAGCAACCCATTGACCACATTTATTTAACCCTGCTTAATGGTGGGCATTTTCTGGCGAAAGTGCAATGCAGCAGGAGTACTTTTATTGAAATTGCTCATTGCCATACAGCACGTCATGTGGTAACACGTGGCAGCATGACGACTTGACTGGCATTTTTTTTTTTCCAAACACAACCCCCCACAAGTGGACTCTACCCAGCGCCTACAGATAACAGAAAAAAGCTTTTCAGAGTGGGAAAGGATAGCTACAGGTGACCTAAAACTCAAGGCTTCAACTCTCAATGACCCAGAGGTTCTATGCACATCCTTAACGCTATTTAGCAAATGTAAAATAATGTATAAATATTTTTAGTCATTTTTAGGTCGAAGCCTACCAGACAGCACAGCTGCCTGGTTTGCAAAGACTTCTTGGGGACATTTGGAAGGCTTCCATGGGAATGCATTCTGCCCATTGCTTACCTTTGGCTTGGTGTTTGGTAACTCACATTTGCTTGCTTTCTATTTGCTGGCTTTATTTGTTTTACGCTGACCAGCAAGGGATAGTCCCTCCTGTGGAGTATAGCCTGTTTACCACCGCTCCTTGTATTCTTCCATGAGTGCTTGCTTTCTGTAAACAGGCCTTGAAATTTTGTTCTTATCTTATCAAGTTTGCTGTGCATTGAAAGACAGAGGTCAAATGTCGGGCTCTATCTTCCGAGAGATCTTGGTGTTTACTTTTCTTTCTCTGACTTCAAAGTGAGAGGATTTATGTGACAATCATGCTTGCTACTTGGGATTTGCTGGAGGAAGGCTGTACGATGTTATTTTTTTCTTGCTCACAACAAAATGTAAATGTCCGTAAATGAACTTTGCAGATATCTCTGAATATCAGAATTTGGAAAGTACAATGAAGCCCATTTTTTGTAATGCTAAAGTGTGGTGGAAACAAATATTTTAATGCAATCAAAACAAATCAATACCCTAGGTCAGTGATTCCCAAACTGTGCGCCGTGGCTCCCTGGGGAGCCGTCAAACCTAGCCAGGGGAGCCGCGCACCAAGCACTTTAATGCATTTAATGTTGAAGGGTCTGTTGGCTTCAGTTAAAACTAATTAGACTTAAACGCATGATGTCGATGATTTGTAAGTGCCATGCCTAAAGCTGTAAACGTAGTGCTTAGTTGATGGCATGTCGAGGGAGATGACCTCCATATTTCACTGGATCCCCACATTCCAACGCTCCCAAAGTAAGCGGAAGATGCCTGATTTATTTTGTTAGACTCGTTAATAGTTAAATTTTTTTCCAAATGCATTTTACACCAATGCAAGTTATCAGGAAAGTACAGTTGACCTGTCTATAAACACACTAAGGGCCTGATCCTGATGCGGTTAGGAAGGCATCCTAACGGCATTTGCTCCGTCCAAATCGGATCGGGAATGTGTCTTTCCAACCGAGGGCCCGAATACGATGCGGTTAGGAAAGCATTCCCACTTAGGGCCCGATTACGATGCGGTTAGGAACATAGGCTCCCATTGAAGTCAATGGGAGTCCAACCAAATCTTATCTGGAAGCATCCGGATGCATCGTACTCGGTTGGTTGGACTCTCCCGATCCAATTCGGTTGGAAACCATTCCCAAACCCATTCGGTCGGGAAGCTTTCCAAACCGCATCAGAATCGGTATTATTAAATATTGACATTTGTACTTGAACCATAGGTACTTCCAGTACACATTTCTTTCAGTATACACACATTTCCAGACAGGCCTGCTCTCTCCTTGAGCTTAGGGAAGTAAAACACCATATGCGGCATAATGCCAACATTTGAAAGCAAGAAAGAGGGACGTTTAAAAAAAAAAATTCTGAGGAATTTATTTTACTTGCATTGATTTGAAGGCACTTTTAGGGAGGAGACAGCTAAAATAAAGCTGTATGTGGTTTAAAAAATCATGAGTCATCCTGCTGAGACAGGTGTGTTGGCACGTTTGACATGGGTAGAAATGGAAGTGCATGCAAATATTCTTGAAGCGCAGAAACACTTTAGCAATGGGGCCTACATGCAGAGGGATGCTATCTAGCACTTTAAGTGGGATAAAAAAAGTTTGAGATGGTACTCAAAAAAAGGCATGGGCAAAGAAGTGTAACTAGGAATATTTTATTAGAGGCGCCGCCTTAGTAATATTAAAAAACACCCTGCGTATATGATTATAAAACCTTCATCAGCTTCATCCCAATTATTTTCAGGGAGAATAATGCAAGCACTTCGGAGGCCGGGCTTACATCCCCCCACCCTCCATAAAAAGTAATAGTGGGGAGCCATGGGCAATGGCCAATGGGTCAAGGGAGCCGCGGGTCAAAAAAGTTTGGGAACCACTGCCCTAGGTGATACCATTTCCCCACATTCTTTTTTGTGCACTGTATAGCTTTATCAGTAAAACTGTATGTCTGTGCAAATGTAATAGTCATTTCAGCTGAAAATGTGTTGTCTGTAATGGCAGTGCGCTACAACACCTTGCATACTCAACTCCACAACACTCTACTCCATGACACTCTAGGACATTCTACTCCTCTCTAAGCGATTCCACTCTGCTCTACACCAATCCAAGAAACTCTATGACACTCTACTCTACTCTATGATGTTCTACTCTATACCACTCAACTCCACTGTGCCCCACTCAACTCTACTACACTCCACTCCACTCCACTCTATGCCACTCTACTTTACAACACTCTATTCCACTCTTCGCCACTCCACTCCACTCTATGCCACTGTACGCTACTCTATGCCACTTCACTGTAGGCCACTCTACTCCACTCTATGTCACTCCACTCTGCGACTCTCCACTACACGATACTCCACTCTATGACATTCTACTCCACTCTGCACCACTCTACACCACTCCACTCTACACTACTCTATGAAACTCAATACCACTCCAATCTTCGCCACTCCACTGTATGACACTCCATTCTACAACACTCTATGCCATTTTACAAACTTATATGCCACTCTATGACACTCCAGCCACTTTACTCCACTCTACGCCACTCCATTCCACTTCACGCTATGCCACTCCACTCTACTATAATTTCCTCCAGTATACGCTATGCCAGCCCACTCTACTCCACTCTACAACACTTTACTCCACTCTATGACACTTCACAACACTCCACTCTATGCTATGCCACTCTACTCTACGTCTCTCCACTGTACGTCACTCCACTATATGACACTCTACTCCACTCTACGCCACTCCACTCTTCGACGCTCTACACCACTCTTTGAAACTATACTCTACAACACTCTACTACACTTTACTCCACTCAATGACACTCTACACCCCTCCATTCTACACCGCTACACTCTACTCTACTCTGCTCTACAGCACTCAGCTCTACAACACTCTATTCTACTCCACTCTACTCCACTCCACAACACTCTACGATTCTCAACTCTACAACACTCTATTCTAGACACTCCACTCTATGACACTTTACTCTATGACACTCCACTCTACGCCACACGACTCTACGCCATTCCACTAACCTCTATGGCACTCCACTCTGTGCCACTCTACTCCACTCTACACCACTCCATGATCTTCTACGGCCCTCCACTCTATGACCCTCCACTGTCAAACACTCTATGACACTACACTCCACTATACAAAACTTTACTTCTTGCCACACCATTCTATGTGATTCCACTCTACGCCACTCAACTTTACGCTACTCAACCAGGGGTGTTTTTTATATGAGGGCGTCGGGGCTCCGCCCACACCATATTTTCCATCTTCTATTTTGTTTTCGTTTTATTTACATCGTACAGTATGTCAGGCAGAGTCCGGCAAGTTTCATTGTCAGATGCGCTAGTGCGCATGTGCCGCTTGTTGCAGGTTTTACAGGGCTTACATTCTTCCAGCCCTGGTCCATTGTGGCCTCTGACAATGTAGGGCCACACCCCTCTGTGAAAGACATGCCTCGCTAATTGAACACAGCAAGGGCGCATTAGGTTTAAGCCCTGTGCTGCAGATGCTGTGTGTCAATCAACGAGGGTGTCAGAGCGGTTGTAACATTAAGCTGCTGCTTGCCTGAATATACCTCCATTGGGAAGGAGAAAGAGAGAAGCGTGAATCAGCGCGCATGTGACTGGTGTTGTATGTGATGCCATTCACATGCTGTGAACGAATGTACTGCGCATGCTTCAGTGTGTATCTGATCACATCGGCTTCTATTGTGAGCCCTCGCTCCGATACTGTGAGCTCAGTTCAACTCCCACCCAGTGCTGTTAATGGGGCAGATGCCGTCGGGGTAGCCAGTATCTGGTATGACTTGACTTGCCTCGCCCAGCCAGCAGTGTGAGACTCTGCGCCCTGTGAAAATGTAGCTCTGCACTCTTTATACTGTCTCACCTGTCAGCCTTCCCTGTGAGCAGCAGGCATATCTCTTTCCAAAACACGTTTGTTCTGAGCGCACTCTGTGCTATCGATGTACTAAACTGCATGCACCTGATTACGGAGTGATTAATGTGCCGAACTGCCCGCATGTAAGAAATCGGTGCATGTGATGCTTTTGATCTGTAGGTACACAGACAGTACAAATGATGTGCAGTTCTGCATGCATTCAGCAAACAGTAAACACAGGGCACTAGTGAATCTCTCTGAAGACATGTCCTGGCTCCCCTGCTATGCGACTACTGTATCGGTAATTAGTATGTTGTCGAAACCTGTTACCTGCCGAGAGAAGCAAAGAGAAGTTCTAGAAACCATGCAGAGGATGAAATAAAGGCTCCCAAATGGCACGCGACTGACTCTGGCTCAGTCCTACAGGCCTTCTAAGACGTGTACAACTAGGCCAGTTGAGGGCCACGGTGTGGGTCAGTTGTTCTCGAGGAAGAGCTGGCTACAAAATAGAAACTACAAACCTGGGATAGACTTTTAATTTCAAGTAAACTGGTGCAGGCAAAAACAGCTGTGCTGGTAATATTGTATCATCTACCATCTGGTTCTGTAATATTGTATCAACGCTAACAGTCACTGAAACGAGCTGAAGAAATTAACCAGTGCAATTCATGCAGCCCGGTATGTAGCTCTTGGCATGTATTGCAAAGGTTTATGAGGGAATGCTTAAAATGTATGGGGTTTGGAGCTCGTATATGGAACTGTAAGGCACATCGAAGGTTCACAATTAAAAGTCTCTTATAGTTTTGTGGGGATTGTAAAGTAGAATATTCTGTGAAGGCCCAGGGTTTTTTAAATGCATATTGCCTGCTCATGGGTTCTGCTACACTCAGGCCTTTCCTAAACTCTCCCCCAGGCACATATGCTCAGTGTACAACGCCTGTGCATTTCAGAAACAAATTACCGGGACTTCAGACATGAAAATTCAGGAGTCACAGCCTTACAGGTATTCCTCTTGTGCCATTTCCCATTGCTCTCCATCCTCAATCTCTGCCATGGCAAACCTCCTCCTCCCATCTGCCAAACCAGTCGCTGTGTTAAAAATTGTTCCTGGACTGAAATGATTTGGGAGGCAGTGCTCTGAAAAACATATCACACTAAAGCTGAAATATCCCTGCAATGGCACATTTTTTCTAGTTCAGATACTTGTGCTGTCAGAAGTGTTTTAGGTGGTGTCATGTAACACTTAGGGGCCGATTCCGATCTCGGCCGGTAGGGCTCCGAATCGGATTCGGCTTTACCGGATCCGATTCGGAGCCCTATTTCCCGACCGATTCGTACGCGTGTCCGGGCGAGCGAGTACGATGCGAATTTGCCGACCGACTCGTCCGGGCGTCCCGACCGCTCCGACCGACTCGTTCCCGGGTCGAACCGCACCGACCGACTCGCTCGGACTCGACTCGCACCGCGCAATGGAGACGTTCCCCGGCCGGGTAAGTACGATGCGCGCCGCGAGCAGTCCGACCGAGCCGCGCACTCCGGCTCGTAAGAGCTGTCGGAGCCGTACTTTGGGGGTCCGTGTCGGACCCCCCTGTACGCGTAGCCGCGCGAGTCGCACACAGGGGGGACCCATGGGTCCCCCCTACCTGTGCGTGTACGGCGCGAATCGCTTTGCCGCGTACACGCTGTAGGGGGCGCACTTGTCCGCATCGCACCCATTGAGTCAATGGGAGCCCATGTACGCTTTGTACGACCGGCTCCCATTGACTTCAATGGGAGTCCGACCGACTCGAGTCCGATAGCATACGGACGCATCGTACTCGTTCGGTCGGACTGCACGGGTCCGATTCGGTCGGAAATCTCTCCGGGTCCGGCTCGGTCGGAGAGATTTACGGCCCGAATCGGAATCGGCCCCTAAATGATTTCCTTCCAGGGGCATGCTTGTGTAATGCTACAGACACATTGGCTCCATTTTAAATTAGGTGTCACCAGAACACCAGGTGATCCTTGCTTTTCTTGGTGGGTAACTTAGTGGGCTGAAGTATCAGTAGAACACTACATTAAACCTACATGTCACCGTCCGAATACCTTCAGGACAGACTTAGACCTTCATCCTCCCAAGAGTGATAACATGAGTGTATTGTGTGTGTAAAGGTAACAAATGTTGCAGTCCAATAGCATCTGGCATAAAGAGCTACATATCACAAAATGGTCTATGCGAGTGGACTCCTCCTCCATGGTGCTCCATGTGCAGCAAATGTGAGGTTTGCATTCAAAGCTTCATGCTGTCTGCTTTCTTTACAGCTATGAAACCAACCACTACATGTGGCAAAGTCAGGACCAGGACTCTAGACAAGACCTGTGTACATGGCAGACAACAGCACTATACGGTTTCATATACCGTAGTTAAATAAATGGATGAGGTGAAGCTGACGCAATCCTCTGCTGTGCAGTGTCTCATCCAAACATAACCAAAACTGGAAAGGCACATTTTAAAGGCAAGGCACATTGTGGTAATTTTTATTATACTCCCTTTGTTAAGAATAATAAGTTAATAATCATGTCAGTCCTTGACCGTTGTTCATGCTTCTCCACGCCAACCACCCTACACTCTCTCATTCTTGATTTCTATCTACTTTCTTCTCCAGCCACCCTCAACTTTTCACTACATGCATGCCTTTTGTTCAATCTTAAACCCACGGGCATATGTACAAGCCCCTATCGCCACCACAACGTCACCTATAGTGACGTGGTGGCGAAAGGGGCTGCGCCTTAAGTGCAAGGCAGCGTTAAGCCACTTAACGTGGCTTAACGCTGCCTTGTACATAAGGCCCCCTTTCACGCTATGGTTAGCGTGAAAGGAGTGGGTGTTGCGGTGGGCGTTCCACCGCAACACCCATTAATTTTGACACTGCCCCCTATGTACAAGGGTGGCGTACATAGGAGGCAGCACCAAAATTAAGACCAGGTAAAAACTGGCTTAAGATGGAGAAACGAGGAGAAATGCATTCTTTCTCCTCGTTTTTGCTTTTTCCATATGTGCTACCTTGTGCAGCACACATGGAAAGAGCAAAATGCCATTGTTTGTTTATGTACAGGAAGGTGTCCCTTCCTGTACATAAACAAACTTAAAAAAAAAATGAATTCTGTCACTTTCATGTGTGCTGCATGAAGCAGCACGAATGAAAGTGACAGAATGGCATTTCTAGGATTGTTTATGTGCAGGAAGGGACACCTTCCTACACATAAACAATCCTCCCCTGCACGCAGACACCCTTGCACTCTGGTGCAAGTGTGCCTGCGTTGGCGCTAAGTTACTAAACTTAGCGCCATCGCAGGGGGAAACGCACAGCTGCACCACATTCTTGTAAATATGGTGCAGCTTGGCATTAAGCCAGGAAGGCTAACGCCTCTCTCCTCCACTTCCTTGTACATATCCCCCCCAGTCTTCCTTGAATATTCTCAAAAAGTTTTGTCTTCGATCCTGCATCCACACATCTGCTTTTTTGTCCACTCTGAACCGCAGTCCTTCTTCCCATCCAACATCCAATTTATTTGTTAAATCTCCCCTCCATTCTCTATTCAACTATTTTCCTTCCATGTTTTTGTCTTCTTATCTCTCATGACCTCCTCGACTTGTCACTAGGCCCCTTAAACTGTCAACCCTCACTGCTTTTTGCCCTCCACCTTTTTAAAACTCTCACCTACTCTGAAGTTGGTCCACTCTCCTCAGCCTCCTTTAACTTTCTCCAATTCATTGGGTTTTGCTCGCTCTCCTCTCCAGCCTTCCTTGACTCCATCACTAATTGCTTTTTGTCTACTCACCCCTTGAGCCCACCTCAACTCACCATTTCAAAGCTTTTATCGACTCTCCTTCATACCTGCTTACATTAAGGTTTGCAGAGAGGTACAGTGCAGCCAGTACCAGGAGTGCATGAGGTACAAAGTCATGCCATCTGAAGAAGATGATGCAGCACAAAGTGTCACAACTCACATTAAAACCCATGAGATGAAGGAAGATACCCCCCAAAAAGAATGTATCAGACGCACTGACTATGTTGTTGCTTCTTCAGCAGCAGAGAAGTCAAGAAAGTGTACTTTGGCCTGTTAAGTGACCCTGCAAGCTGCTGTTGTCGGACAGAGCACATGCACATTCCCTGCCTGTTTTTATATGCACCCATTGTCCTCAATGTTCCTAGCCTGTCAGCCATGCATGCATGAACTTTGAAAACTCTGTCACATTCAAAAGGATTGCTTGTTTCGTTTTATCAAAGTTTCACAGGGGGGATCTGGGCCTAACCTCTACCAGCCTGCAGGCATGGCCATGTCTGGCTTACTTGGCGAACTAGGAGTTTGCTCAAAGATTTTGAGTCTTTCCTTTGAAATGCCAATATAAACTATTGCATTTTGGTCAGCTTACATTAGTGCCTGATTTAAATCTCAGCGGACGGGTTACTCTGTTACAACCATGACGGATATCCCGTCCGTCAAACTATAAATCCCATAGGATATAATGGGATTAATATTTCGCCGGACGGGATATCCCTCCACGTTGTGATGGAATAACCCATCCGCCGAGATCTAAATCAGGCCCTAAGCCTTAACGCTCACCACTTTAAAAATTCACCAGCCGCCACTGTACTCAACAACACTTTACTCCATTCTCTGCCACCCCACTCTAAACCACTCAATTTTATGACACTCCACGTCAACCCACTTCACTCTATGCCACTCTTCAACACTCTATGCCACTCCACTCTACGCCACTCTGCTCCAATCTGTGTAACTGCACTCCATGCCACTATCCTCTACGCCACTAACTTACAGTCATGCTGAACAGCAGCCACGCTGGTGTACAACATAGCTAAAACACATTGGCAAAGCCAATAGCTCTTGCATGGTCGAGAACTATTGACTTTGCCAATGCATAATGGGATTAGTAGCATTCATATGGGTAATATTAATAGTGTCAATCAATCAATCAGCACTTACAGAGTGCGGCTACTCACCCCAGTGGGTATCCAGGCGCTGTGGGACAGCCTAGTTTCCCAAACTACTTTGATGTATCTTTATACCTCTAATTTGCACAGCTTTGAATAAATACTTATTTTTAACAAGTATCTAATGAAAAAAACCTTATGCAGGTGCCCATGTTTTATGTGCATTTAAGATCAACGACGTGAGGCATTTTTTTTACCCGTGAGAAAAAAACACTGGAATTGCATAGATTAGATTTTTGTTTAATTAAAAACTTACTTTTCTACCAAAAATACTTTTGTGCCCTGTACAGCTTTATGTGCTGTGTCTAGCAATTTTATTTGGTAAGAATCGGAGTACAAACGTAGTTAAAACTGTTGTTTTCCGATGCGAGGATACACACACTGGGCACTACATTTCTAATCCGGGGGTTGACTGGCCTGAAGGGAATGTGGACATTTCTAGTAGGGCTGAAGAAGAGCCAACCACATTTCAGGCACAGTCCTTGTTCCCATTCACGAACACTAGCCTCTCCCTGACAAATGCTTGACATAAGCAGCAGTCGGACTGAAATCGCACCCTCTTCCCATTTACCAACAAGCAGTCTAGTCTGGCTATGTAACATTCATTGTCAAAGCCAACAGGTCTGGGTTTAGCAAGCGTGCATTTTTTATTACAAACATATGCCATAGAAATTAAAAGATTAAACATACAGATAGTTAAAATGGCACATTCTAGAGGTGGCGGGCACATGCCTGTAAGGAAATGAAAGTAAAAAATTAACCATCACAGCCGGGCGCACCATCATTTGTCCACTCGCCCTGCACTGAAGTGCACTTTATTTGGGCAGATGTGCACCTGATCAGAAAAACTGTGACCACAATACAGCCAATGGATGAAGTGACCTGACAAATTGACTCATGATGCATACTGTTATGGGCAGAAACAAAATCTGAGTGACACTTACAGACCAATGGATGAAGAGGGCTGACCCAAGCCGCTGTATGAAAGTATTTATATATATTTATGATTTTTTTATTACATGAGGCCAGGAAAACGGTAAGGCCGCAGACCTTGAAATTGTTACTGTCAACCAACATAAAAGTTCCACAGGTAAATGATATCCCTATTCCATTTACTGCCAAGAGCACTTGTGCAATTGTGGCTTCAGAAGTACTTTCATCAAATGTAATAAGTGTATGTATCTTATTTCCTGCGAGTGTAAGCAACATAACACTATTCACGCTTCTCTGCTGCCTCAGAAGAAATCACACCTTTTAAAGTAGTGTTATCTGTTTATGGGTATTTTTTAATGTTTATTGCAGGTTTTCTCTCAGAGCCCAAGCTCTCTGTTCAGACATTCATCGAGTTGGGAAGAGGAGAGATGGCGGTGTGCGAAGTTTCCAATCAGTCCGAATCTGACAGCTTGCTGATCAACATGTACCTTCAGAATGAAAAACTGAGCACTACACAAACCAGGGAAGGTGACAAGCAGATTGCACAAACGACCCTGAGCTTTGATCGAGCTGGAACCTACAGTGTGAAGTGCACGGCCAGCAATGAACAAGGCTCTAAGACAGCAAGTTCCATCATTACAGTGTATAGTAAGTAGTCCTAGAGTATTCCCCTGTTCATTACCCTCTCAATTAGCCACACCGCTGATTTATTACTAAATAGCTGAATTACCAACTAGTATTTTTATATAGAGCTTTTTGTCCTGATAGCATTTTAGCTCTAATTTGGTATTATTTAACGTAACCACATCGCAGGTGGACAGCTCGAGAGGTTGAATGTCCGAATATCATTGTCAAAAATATCCTATGACATGAATATTGTGTCTTTAATATTGTTTTTAAAACTATTGCTCCGTTTGGTGGAGAATTTTTTTATTATTAAATCCAATGGGGTGATTTTTTGTAAACAATTTGTAGGAGTAATATTTATGTCGGACGATGTTCTGGCAATATTCTGATCCAACGCCCATGGAGAGGGCCAGTCAGAGCTTAAGGAAGGTAGTCTGAAATCCAACTCATGTCTCTTTAATCCACCACAAGACCCTCCCTGACCTTTATCTCAGGCGCGGCCAGCACAGGTAAGAGCAGCGGCGTGGGGGGGGGAACTCAACGGACGAAGGGATAGGTAAAATTAAATAAATAATAAATAAAACCACTTACTTTGTGCTCAAGCGCAAGGTAAGTGGTTTTTATTTATTTTTTAATTTAATTGTAACTATCCCGTCATCTGTCGACTTCCCTCCGCCCTGCCCCACCGCTGTTACCTGTGCCGGCTGCTTGTGCTTTATCTCACTCTTGCAGATTCCTACTTTATCTCTTTAAGATGTTTTTCCCATACTCCTTTTCCTCCGTCTTGCCGATTTGTGTGTTTTTCCCTCTCTCAGGAAAATGTTTGAGGCGGAAAAATAAGTGCTGATCCCCAACAATAAGTGTCGGTGGCCCTACTGGCAACCACCGGCGCGAATTAGGCACTGAGCTCAGTACACTTTGGGCATATAACCACATGTTCAATATTTCTCTAAATCGTAGATGCTTTTCATAGGCGAATTTCTGATGAAATATTGTTACATTTCTGCATGCTTATAAGAGTGATGGACCTACCTCGATCAATACCAATTTCAAATGTCACATCACTAGCTACCATTGCGCTTCTCATTTCAGAGTCATATTCTTTGGCCATAGTCACAAAGGCATTTGTGTGCGAAAGTTCCACTTTCATATGCAGTTTACTCCTGCTAAGTGCAGGAGAAAACTTGTTTCCAAAGTGAGAATGAGTAGTAATGCTCCCAAAATAGTTTGAGTGGGGGGGCATGCTTGTATGCTGCATACATTCACACTTGTGAGGGCTCCTGGAAAGTTGCAAGTGTCTAGGCTTCCCAGGAGAACTTCAGGAATATTTTGATAATTCCAAAACACAAACCTACAACCAAACATTGGTGCAAAGTAATATTTGTAGTTTACGCTTTTTTGTGACTTGAGCCCATGATTTTAGTTTCTCTTTAAGGAAGTGTGGCCTAGGTTGTGGTTAGCTTACTCCCTGTTGTGTGGCATAAACAGCTCAGGCAAAAACACGAAATTGGTTTGGTGTACATTGAGAGCTGTATCACCTCTTGGCACTAAGGTTGCAGTGCATGTCCAAGGTACTAGACACTGATGTCCTACACAGTTGTACATACTTCTCAAGCCCTTTCTTTGTGATCCATACTCTTCATACTGCCCATGTTCTTCCAACTAATTGTACTTCTCCTGTGTACGAAACTGTTTAATCTGTACATATGCATCTAGCTCCTAACATATTCTGACCATGTACCCAGGGCCCTTACACTGTATCCATGGGCTTCAAGCTCCTCTCACTGTCTGTCCATCTGCAACAATCTCTTGTCATTGTCTGTCCATGTGCACAAAGTCCCACTAACTGTTGCTATTTTTTCTTATTTTTAGCATATGTGTGCTAAACGTGTTTCTACCGTGTGTGTGTGTGATCCCTCTTACTTTTGGATATAATAACTGCAGTGCATATCAGAATGGTTACTCAAGTGTTAAAATTCAGATTCAAACCAAACTTGCGTTGAGCGTTCATGGGCTGCTATGCATGCTCTCGTGTAGAGCAAACCAACCTCGGCTGTACACTGTCCAGGACCACTGACACTGTTTCTGACCTTAGGCTCTGGAAGTGAAAAATACTCATCTAAGTAGTTGTCTCGAGTGCCATCTAAGTGACTCACTCACTTCCATCATTAAAACATACCCGAAATTGTAACTATGTGTAATGAGAGTGTGTAAATCCTAACTGTCCTGCCTGTTAGTCATGGGAGTCGATTCAACAAAATGCTAGGGGTAGCGAAAGTGACATCACATGCCTGTTCACCCCTGATGACATCGCAAGAAGTGACATCACAAGTCTCATCCCCCCTCGTTACAACAGGAAATTATGTCAAATGACCTTGCGGACACTCAAGTGAAGTCAATTACAAGTGCAAGATCAATAAAATCACTAGAACTTTCTGAAAGCTTGTAAAAGTCTAATTTGTTTGGAACCACATATCAATTAATGGAATGCCAGACTATGCCCCGGGTTAGATATATACCAGTACAGCAATTGCATGCATAAGTACAGCTACATGTAACCACTTGCAGCCTGTAATGCCAAGGCCCAGTCATCATATATTAATGCATTGGTTCAAATGTCCAAACCTAGGGCCTCATTATGATGTCGGT
This sequence comes from Calotriton arnoldi, assembly GCA_963921515.1. Classification (NCBI taxonomy): domain Eukaryota; kingdom Metazoa; phylum Chordata; class Amphibia; order Caudata; family Salamandridae; genus Calotriton; species Calotriton arnoldi. The sequence goes on along the minus strand of CAWUFW010002961.1, from coordinate 1,083,835 downwards.
GGGACCGTCACCGATAGGCCGTCGTTGGCGGTCCCACCGACATCTAGGCCATCGGTCCAAACGCTGCATTATGATGCGGACGGTCGAACCGCAGTGGTCTGGGGGACAGACCGTCACCTCCGACAGGATCAAGGATCCCGTTGGGGCGGCAGTCAGCCTCCTATCCCTACCATGAGGGCGGTGCAAGCAGGCACCGCCTTAGGGATTTGGATGGCCTTTTATGACTGCCTTTTCATGGCAGCCCGACCGCCATTGAAAGGCAGCCTGAAAGGGACTTTGGGAGGCCCGGGAAGGGCCCCCGCCCCTCCTGTGGGCCACTGATAAGTGACCTGGGGAGCAAATGTACTGCCCCTCCACACATCCATGCACAGTGTGCCAGGCACCACATGGTGCCTGGCATATGGTGCATGGATATGCACAAAGTGCCTTTTCCTACTGCGGCTTGTGCTGGGGCCCTTTCCCTGGGCCATTGTCAGACGGTCACCTGCCCGCGGCAATGGCAGTCGGACGCTCGTCCGACCGCCATTGTAATCAGGCCCACAGTTTCAATGTTAAGGCCCAGGCCAACCCCACAGTGTTCTAGCAAGAGAACAGAGCTGTCCCTCATGGTACCCAGATCTCGCAGACTTTGGACAGCAGATATAGCCATAAATGTAAGCGGATTTTGGAGACTTCAGACAACATAGCTATTCCTAAGGTTAAACATATGTTACAGGCTGAGTTTTGGGCAGCAGACTTGGTCCTCTGGTTACCAAATTTTACTATTTCGGGGGTTAGGATAGTAGCTCTTTAACATTTTTTTTTTTTTTTAAATAAATTTGTGATTTAATCTAGGGTCACCTATATCTAATTGGTTTCATAACTATAGGATTATGCATGGTTTATTCACTTCAGGAGTGGAGAAATAATGTATTTTCCGTTTGAAAACATGGTGCTTGTTAAGCACTATTTTAATGAATGGTTAAATTGTTATGTACAGTGGTAGCCAAGTATTTGCGATTCTGCAATTTGGAGAAAAAAATATCAATACTGAAATGAGACTGTGAGCTTGTTTTCATTTCAAAATTAGCTCACATTTATTGTGTGACTGTCTGTACCCACTAATCATTTCACATTGCTTTCCAGCATATTTAAATAGAATATTACAATGATTCTTTACAAGAATACTGTGCTAATGAAAGTCCAGGAACTGATTTAGGCATTTTTCTCCCCATCTGGAAAGTGGATGTGCATACAGACACTGAAGCCATGCATGCTTTGGTCATTTCCAGAGGAAATACATGCCATTTGACTCACAAGTATGCATTATACAGTGACATGCTGTTGTTGAGATGTAGGCAGGGACACAGATAAAAGAAAATAAACACAAATCCTTAAGCCCTGTTTGTGTTCGGGTCTTGCTCCTGCTACCTTTGCCTCCAGGGGTGACAAGCACAGTAGCTCGTGCCGCAATGGGAAAGCCAGGGGTGGCAGCTGTTATCACGGAGACCCCCAGTTATGTCCATGGCAGTACCCACCCACTGGACTTTCATTACTAGGACATAAACATAGCTCTACCATACTCCTGATTATTGACATGCAACACCCACCCACTGTTCCACCAGAATTTGAGGGCACTAGCAGGTGCACAGTGCATCTCAGTCCTGGCCTGCATCACTCCACCCTATGTCATTACTTCTAGGTCCTACAAGCACATATTCATCAAACCTTCCCAATGCTATTGCAATACATCCCATTCTCAGTTTTGGAAAGGCCTTTCAGGCAGTCCGGCACTGTCAGCTAGGCCAGCTAGAAAGGGCCAGTGTGTGAGCCATTTTTATTTGTCCTGTGACAGGACAAGAAAAACAGCCCACACATTGCCCCTTTAAAGCTCACCCATCCAGCAGTGGCAGGTTGCCTGATAGGTCTTTCCAACAATGACCGGTATTGCTATTCCAATACTAGGAACCACATGCTGCCCTGTCACACACTTCAGTCTTGACCTTCAGCACTCACCACTGTATTTACAGGACTAGGGTCCACATGCAGCTCTACAATACACTACAGAACTGACTTACAGCACCCATGCACTGATGTTTGAGTGCCAGGACCACATGCGTCTCTGCCAAACATCTAAATCATTACCTGTAGCATCCCTCACTTACTGCTTTCCAGTACAGGTACACACATGCAGATATTCCATACACCTTAATCCTAACATGCACACCCATCCACTGGTATTCCAGTACTGGAAGAAACATGAGCCATCCCATACTCTTCATTACTAGCCTGCAACCAGAACTGGATGCCATCAGCGTTGCTAAAACACACCTCAGTCCTGACATGCAGCCTTCACTCACTGCTCCTCCTGTGTTGGGACCCACACACAGCTATGTCATACACCTTAATCCTGACATGCAGTTCCTACCAACCTCTCTTGCATATATGTAGCTATTTTATACTCCTCAATCCTAACATGCAGCAACTAACAGCAGCAGTGAGGCCTACAAGCAACTCTGCCATACCCCTCATCCAGGTGTATATCAGCATGTCCTATTCCGTACACACTCACTGACCTGGCCTACAGCCCCCCAACAATCTTGAGGGTCTCTAAAAATCCAATTTCTCCCTTCCACCCAAATCTGAATGAAAAGGCTAACTTTTTTTTCTTTGTGACTCATATGCAGAGAATGAGAACCACCTTGAAAGAAAGTGAAATGACAAAAAATATGTGAAATGTGGTATTTTAGGATCATAGGGGTATAGTTTCTGAAATGTCTTGCAACGGTGCAGCAGCCAGAGATGCTGTGCTGTGTTGTATGGGAGAGAGAGTGCATAAAAGTGCCATATCTACTAAGATATGGTGCTGTCCTGCTCTCCCCCCCCCACCGTGGTGCACACCTCACTCTGCCTAGCAATACACACACTGGTGGCTGTGTCATGTCTAGCATACCATGCCCAGACAAACATTCCTACTGTGCAGCACCCATGCAAAGTTGGTAAAGATTCTCAAAATAAAAATGTTTCTCCTTGATAATGCAAATATTAAAACAGCATTATTTTTTTATGCATAGCCCTGCCTACTTTTTTTTAGTAGATATGGTTATGTTTAAAAAAGACATGGATGGTTGCATGGGAAGGCCCACAGACCTCAAGTGGTACATCCTCATGATGCAAAGTACAGTGAAACCGCGCTAGGCACAGCTTTGCGTTACTTTCAGGCAACTTTCCAGCACAAAACAAGTTGTGTGCTGAAAGTACATTTCAAATAACCATTTTGCACTGATTTCCGCCACTTTTGAAATGCAAAGCTGGGGCAAAATGTTAGTAAATGTACCATAAATAATAACTCACTGTGACTGTGTGTAGGAATGTGTGTCATTGCAGAAGGTTGCCCACAACAAAAGCAAGTGTTTTGGCAGCAGAGGAACACTTCATGACACAACTCTTTCTCCTGTGCAGTCCAGAGTGGAATACCAATACCAGTACTGAAAGACTTCAGGTGAAGACACATTTATGCATGCTTGAGGCTGCCCAGGCCTGAGAGGCACTTATAGAGACTATGTTGCTAGGAGACACCTTGGCTGATCAAGCTGAGTTGTAACACTTGCAAGCTGTAACTGTTGCATCTCAAACGGTGCTGCCACGAGCAGCGGCTGTTTTCTGCAGGTCTGGAGCATTTGCAGAGCAAACTGTTCCTGTTACTCTGTTTCTGGTGCTGCCTTTCCCCCTCTGAGGCTAGGGGTCGCAAGGGCAGTGCCAGGGGTCACATGAGCAACCCCTGGCACTTGGGGTCGCATGGGTGCATGGACTCGCATGGGGTCGCATGGGTGACCCCAAATTGACATCCATGCTGTTACTGTGTCTATTGGATGTTCTCCTGCCCATCACAGCCTGAATTCTGTAACCTGGTCTCAGCAGAACCGCCCCCTTACACACACCATACTGTTCCGTGTACATCACATCATGTTTGAGAGACTTCTGCTAAAATTAAAATATGCTCAGTCTGGCTCCCTTTTGGTCATTGGAGCTAGATCTGCTCAACAGCAACATTCTAAAGAAACAACCAAAAATGTCATATGAAATACATGAAAACGAACCTAAAACAATAACTAAAAATGCACGCAGTTCATTTAACGGGCTTTGGAAATGTTTTTTTTTGTAGATTTCCCAGATCCTCTTCTTGCCTCTGAGGAGGATGATGATGATGGTGAGAACATAATGATCACTTGCAAGCTGCCCAAAGTGAGCCCAATGGTGGTAATACAAATCACAGCTGCACGTACAATCCTCACCTGTGAAGACCAGAGCCCCACTGAAAGGAGCTGCAGTTTGCCGAACCAGAAAGAACATGATGGGAAGACAGTCACCTGTGAAGCTGTGATGTCACTTCCTGGCAAAGTCTTGAGGAAGAAGAAGACGACAGTGCTTGACATTGCTTGTGAGTAAATGCAAATGACTCTGCAGTGCACCATACAAATTAACTGAAATACAACTGATGTGGACTCGCTCTGGTGTTCATTCTCTTGTCACCTCCATTTCTCTGGCATGAACCCAATAAATGAACGCACCTTGCTGGGCATTACTACGCCCAATCCTATTTGAACCAGTTTGTATGAAATGGACGTAGGTAGGATCAAAATATTTCTTTGCGAATGGTTTGAAAATACTAAAATAGAAATAAGTTTGAATCATATGACTGAAAACCCCCTTTTGTTATTTTTGTCTGTTTGACACATCCTTGCCCTAACCTCTGTCTTTATCTAAAAACTTACTTCAACCCTAACCCTAGTATGTACCCTAAATAGTTCCTTAACCTTCTCAATAGCACTAATACTTCTAACCCTCTTCCTAACTTTCACCCTAAACCCAACTCATACTGTACCCTTTAACCTTATTATTACTCTTATTCTAATCTTCAGGCTTTCCCTAATCCTAATCTTCATCCTAAATTCACACGAAACCTTAACCTTCTCCCTAATTCCAACCCTTACTTAACTTTAATTCTAACTTTCATACTACAGTTTGCTCTCACCTTAACTCTAGTTCCTTAACTTTTTTCAAACTTATCTCGCCTGTCACTGTTTGATTTCTCACTAACTGCATTCTCAAATAATTGATTTGAAGTAACTGTAATTCGAACCAACGTAATCAAACAATTCTCTCATTACAACGACCCAGCCTTGGTTACAACGCAAAACAACTCAACACGTCCTCATAACTTTGGTGATGGGACGCATAGCTGTAGAAGGTTTTCCCAAAACCCACACAGGTCACATCTACTATAATCCCTTTATTCAATTCTTAGAACTTTCAGTACAGAGGAATGCTTGACATCACTAGCCTGCACTATTGACCATATGCTGCAGTTTATCCTGTTAGACCACTGGTTGGAAGATAACCTACTCTCCTATAAGAATGGGTCTAGTCCCTTTTTTTGATTTACCATTCCCTTCTTGCATTCAATATCTGAGCAAACATAGCTGGTAGTGGTTCTATCAGCAAGCCTCAAAACTCCATAAATATCTCAAAATGTGGCACAGATAATTTGTTGAATTTATTTATATTATAGATTTCTTTGCCTCGGACCAGGTGCTAACCGAACAAATCATCAGAAGATCTTTTGAAGTTTGTGAACCTTGCATACAGATTCTCAGGTAGCCCAGGCCATCTTTTCACAATTGATAATTGGCAAATGAAGATTTCTCGTACCAGAGGCTTTCCGGGGTATGCACAATTGTTTAAGATAGGCCAAGTCCCTGCGGCTCTAATTTTCATTCAAGTGATGGTCCTCCTTCCGGTATATTAATAAAACCACTATAGATTTTGACGAGGCACCAACACCTCGCTCAGTGCACAATAAGACAAACTTCTGTGTGTTACAGGAGATTAAAACTGAAATGGGGGTTTTACTTAATTTCCGCTGGGTGTGAAAAAAGGTACAAGAGGTATGATCCGTGCATACAAATGGCACTTGAGATACCAGCTTGATGTATTGTCCATACTGATGATTTTAAACTCATACAGTGAACATTGCTAGCAGAGAATATGCAAAATTGGCTCACACTTTCTCAGTTCCCGCCAGACATTTCAGCTCAAACCAAGACTCCCACAAATAAAAAGTATGCGATCATTGTAATCATTTAGTTAATAGAAATTGCAAACAAATATGTGAAACCCAATAATTGTAATTTACGCGAGATTACATTTGCACAATAAAAAGTTCTCACAGCCATAATTAAAATGGACATCTGTTTTGTTTTGTTTAAAAAAAAAAAAAAAAACCACAATGTAAAATATTCAAACCAAGGCAGAAAACACCAATATGAAACAATAAGTGAATGGAATTTAAAGCAAAAAACTGGCTGTCCAGAATTAGTCCACTAAGCTTCTTCGTCAACAGAAATCCAGAGTGCAACTGGATGAATTGAAGATGGTTCCAAATTATCTAGAATGTTCAAACCGCATGACAATGTGAAGTTCTGGCGAAGATATTCAAGTATAGTTCCTCACCTGGGACCTTGTTTAGATTTAATGCTGTGCTAAGCGATTTGTGTACAAAGTGTCATTTGTCAATTAATTGGTTTCTTGGCGAGGTTGTGGCATTGATTGCAAAGTTAGTTGCAAATTGGTGACTGACGTGGAGCAGGCACCCTTTAGGCTTTTTCCTCTTGTACACTAACACCTTCTTGTGTTGGTGAGGTTTGGTCTGTGTGCATACTGTGACTAGTCCCAGTGGAAGTTGCTCCATTGGAGAGGAAGGTGGATTTCAACCTTCCCTGCTGCCTGTGTGCATTTATGGTTAGTAATGGCAGTGAATTGGTCCATTTTTGTCCTGTATGCCACCTTCTAGTATGAGTTTCATAGGTATGCATGTTGTGATTAGTCCCATTGAGGGTCCTCTACAAGAGGGGGTCTTGTGGCGTTTCTCCTATCCAAAGTGGAAGGATGGATATCTGATACCATCCATTTCAAATTTGCAAGGTAACACCTCACTCATACTGTGACCCGTGAGATCCATGCAGAAGATCTTCACAGGCCTCCCATGAACACTACTTTGCAAGAGTAAGAAACTAGGGGCCAGATGTACGACGCGCAAAATAGCGCCTCGCAAATTGCGAGTCTTTTGCGACTCGCAATTTGCGAGACGCTATTTTGCATGTACAACAGTGTGTTTAACACTGTTTGCGATTCCCAATGGGGTCGCAAATTGCGAGGCTCATGAATATTAATGAGCCTCTCGCAATTTGCGAGCCCATTGGGAATGACAGGCCCTCCCAGGGATGGTGGCCTGCTGGGCTCAGCAGACCACCATGTCTGGGATTGCTTTTAAATAAAGCAGCTCTTTTTTTTAAATGCAGCCCGTTTTCCTTAAAGGAAAACGGGATGCATTTTTTTTAAAAATGAAACGTTTTTGTTTCATTTTTTAAGGGCAGGTAGTGGTCCCTGGGACCACTGCCTGCCCTTAAAAAATATTTTTGGAGCCAGTCACAAAGGGAAGGGGTCCCCTGGGGACCACTTCCCATTTGCGACTTCATTACCACCCTCTTAAAGAGGGCGGTAATTTGCGAGTGTTTTGCGACCGCGATCGCAAAACATTCATACATGGCTCTGCGGTCGCTATTAGGAAGGGAATGCCCCTTCCTAATAGCGAGTCACAATACACTATTTTGTGAGTCGCAAATTATTTGCGACTCGCAAAATAGTGTAAGTACATGGCCCAGACTAAAATTGCATGTACAAACGGGTCGCAAACCTGTTTGCGCATGCAATTTTACATCGTACATCTGGCCCTCGAGACATTAATATGGTTAGTGACTCTTAGGGCATGACAGAAATACCCTGACAAACTGCTGGCATAAGGACAATATGGATAGAAAGGAAGATCTCACTTCATTACAGAAGAGCAAGAGAAGGAATAAATCCCCTAGGACTACAGTTTCGTAAATGCTAAAAGAGTATTGCTGCTTGTAATATCATAAAGCAGGGTTCTTTGTAAATAAAACTTCACTTCCTGGGGCCACATTATACTATAAGCGCATTTTCATTGTTTGCGCCGGGCGCACCTTTCAAAAGGTGCACCAGGCGTAAACAATGAAAATGCGCCCTATTACGATGAATGCACTGCCCCCAGGGCAGCCGCGAACTCACGCTGCCCTGGGGGTAGCGCATTCAGGTGAAAAACGGAACGACTGCTTTACAGCCACTCCGTGTTTTCATAGTGCAGGCAGCAACCCGCCTACACTTTTGAATGGGATTAGAGATCCCCTTGCAGGCGGGTGTAGTCAGTGACTGCCCCAATCTGTAAGGGGATGTCTGGGGGGTCCATGGGACCCCCTTTCCCCCCGAAAGAGGGCTGCAATCATGGGGCGCACTGACAGTGCTGCACCTGAGGGCTTCTTTGCCTCTGTGCCCGTGTCTGTAATACAGCGCAGAGGCAAAGGGATTCCCTAATTTGCATGGGGCACACCCCCATGCAAATGAGGGAATACCCCCTGCAGATAGCGCTGGCGCTTTAAGTGCGTCATCGCAATCGGTATTACAGAAGGGGCCGCACAAGTGTCTGCGGCCCCTTCTAAAATGCCAAAGTGCCCCGGGGCCGTGCAAAGCGGGCGCAAACGCCAGTTGCGCCCCCAGGGCACTTTCTGTATTACGGCCCCTGGTCTCTCCCTGAAATAAAGTATGTCTACAAAGTGACAGACTACGCTACAGAAACCTCTTGTTCAGAAAGTCAAATTATAACAAAATCCTGCAAACATCCGAAAAGAGGAGACCTTTTCTTAGAGGCTTTACCACACACAAGACTAGCAGCAGAGTTTACACAAAAACACAAAGAAAATTCAGAGCATACAAACTCTAAACAAATAGACACAGCTATGGCTACACCACTTATATTCTCAGTGCCGAGCGCTAACAAACTAATAACCTCACAAGATCTAGTATCCCACAATCAACTCGATAGCATCCCTCCAAGAGAGCAAACTCAGACCCAGGGCCTCTCGAAAAGCCCAAAATAAAAGAGTCCCAGCACAGACAAATCAGTGGCCACTATCAAATGATGATGTCAAAAACAGGCATTGCTTATCAACGTGCCTAAAAACAAATTCGAACTTACCACCATAAAACTGACTTTTGCGAGAAATAAGTACGACCTGACAAATTGTATTAACATACGTTTATCCAGCTCCACGCTGCACCCAGACAAAAGCAACGATAAGCCATACAACAATATACCGCAGCCCACAAAAAAGCAACCCCAAATCCCCCCAAAATGATAAATGCAATAACTTGTTCATTATGTAGCGCAACAGCCGCTGGTGAAGCAAGAAAATGAGGCCCAGTTTTTCAGCTTTCCTGAACCGTTTCCTAAAATGAGGTCATTTGCAAAATGAATCGTTTAAAACTGCATGTTTATATTTCGTACAGCTGTAGTTCATTACAGAAAAGCATACACTTCTTTGAATGTTAACATACATTATGACCTCTAGCTATTTTTTGAAAGTGACTTACATTAAACCGCATGTAATATGATTTTGCAGCAAATTGCTGGTTGTAAATTGGTGTATTTAAATGTGCACTCCCATTCCACCTTTAGTCCACATATCTGCAATCATATTCATTCATGTGAAGAAACAAGAGATTAGGGATCAAGGGCCAGATGTACGACCATACTAAATTGCGACTCGCAATTTGCGCTCGATTGCGAGTCGCAATTTACTATGTACAACAGTGTCAGAGACACTGATTGCGATTCCCAATGGGGTCGCAAAATGCGAGGCTCATTAATATTAATGAGGCACTCGTATTTTGCGACACCATTGGGAATGGCTAGCACTCCCATGGATGGTGGCCTGCTGGGCTCAGCAGGCCACCATGTCTGGGACTGCTTTTCAATAAAGCAGCCTTTTTTTTTTAAAATGCAGCCCGTTTTCCTTAAAGGAAAACGGGATGCATTTAAAAAATAAAAATAAAACGATTTCATTTCATTTTTTAAGGGCAGGCAGTGGTCCCTGGGACCACTGCCTGCCCTTAAAAATATTTTCGCATGCATTTGCAAAGGGGAAAGGGTCCCCTGGGGACCCCTTCCCATTTGCGAAAGCATTACCACCTACTTGAAGTAGGTGGTAATTGCGAGTGTTTTGCAACCGCAATTGTGGTTGCAAAACATTAGTACATGGGTTAGAGAGTCGCTATTTGGAAGGGTACGCCCCTTCCAAATAGCGAGTCTCTAAACACTTTTTTGCGAGCCGCAATTCATTTGCAACTCGCAAAATTGTGTTAGTACATGGCCATACCAATTTTAGCATGCGCAAACGGGTCGCTAACCAGTTTGCGCATGCTAAAATTGGTCGTACATCTGGCACCAAATGTTTTGAGAGGTGAGTAGGCGGGTAACGGCATGAACATGTATTATGAGGCCCTAATTGTTGATTTTTTTTACAGAATAGAAGAGAGAGAAACTAGGTACTCTGTATCAGTGGTCTTGCAGATACTCAAACCACCCGGCAGGTCCACCGCCACTGACCAGCTATTTCACAATATTCTTCACAGATAGAATCTATAATTGGTCTATTTTTTGATGGAAGTAACTTTTCTATATTTAACTCACATTCATCGAACAAGAACAAGGAATAATAGGATCTTTTCACTATAATCCAAAACACAGTTTATTTAAACAATGATATTCTCAAATACAAAATCAGATTACATTAGCTTTCGATTCTACATAATGTTTACATAAACAACAAGTAATCCAATACCCTATATCAATGTATAAAACACAGCAGCCAACACAGGTTTCGGAGTTTTTAGCAAAAAAAGCTTCTTCAGGGCATTCATTTTTATACAGAATCCCTTCTTGTATCTTCATGTGGCTCCACCTAAAATTCCAATTCTTTAGAGTAGTCACAACAGTTTCATCCCTGTAGATCCAAAATTAGATTATGTGCTTCTGTTTGCCGACCCTACATAATCAAATGGACTTTTAATTTACTAATTTACTGCGACCAATCCAAACTGTGTTATGCATCACATTTCAGAGCTGAATTCTATTTGAATCCCATCTACAGGGATCACAGAGATCTGCTGAAACACAAAGGAATTTCCACCTTCACAGCAGAACATAGACCAGCGTGCTATTGTCCCGCTCAAGATGGATATATATTATAGGGATAAAAATTAACCTCAAACGTACAATTAATGGATGGTGCGAGTAAGATCTTAGATCAATGGTCTTATAAGGAATTTCTTTTGCCTTTGGCCTCGTTCCTCTAGAATCTGATAGTCATCAAAACCCTCTGTGACATGTACTGTCCTTAGAATGTACAGCAGAGTGTACTTTATCCCATATGCAGAGATGAGCAGTACATATATTTTCATGTAAATGCCCACACAAGTAAGATTATTTGTGACATTGGGTAAAAATACCCCATTCACAAAGAAGAATATAGCCAGGTCATTATGATGCGCTTAGTAACTAACAGCAAAAAATAAACTGACTTTTCTGAGTACGGCAAAGACATCAGACTGCTGGAATTGAGCATGCAAAACCCACGGTACAGTCCAGTATTTCACCTGCTGTTACCAGTTAAAATTTCCTAGTTTGAAAAAAATACCCTTGCAAATTAACCACCCCAAAATATATATTCAATATAGAAAAATGCAAAAGGGGTAGTATGTAATATGATCCAATGTTGCCATCTCAGGATTCTGGAGACATTCACAATGCACTCTGCCTTTAAACTCTTTGTTTATGTCACCAGAACCCCTTGATGGAAATATTGGACTATATTACATGGTTACCCATTATGTAGCCTCTGTATATTATGAGTTTAATTACATATTTTGCAGCAACCTATTCCCCCCTCTCCAAACCCACCTAGCACCAGCATATCTTTGGAAGAGCACACAGCACTACACGTACCACGAGGAAAACTTTGCTATTCACCAGCCTATCATTTAAAAAGATGAATGGTGCAAAAGCTAGTCTGTTTCTTGGCATGGGCAAAGGGGCAGTGGGCTGGGCAGTGAGGAAGCAGAGGGGAAGGCCTGGTAGCAACAGACTGTGGAAAACAACAGCATGAAAGGCAGTTACTTATATTCTGTAATGCCCTTTCTGGTGGATTCTCTATCTAACCACAGATCCCTCACCTTGTTAATACCCCTAGACTCCAGACTGGATCAGAAGACTTTTCCTCAGCAATTCCTTCATGATTGGTAGGTGGTGTTGTGCGGCTCCACGTTAGAGCCTATGTGACATCAGAGCCCTACATACTTACATTTGTGCACGCTGAAGGTAGTTTCTTTCTGACATATGTCTGCACCTTCAGATGCTGAGTCTTAGTAATACGATTGTGCCAGTGTGCAGATCTCTAAGATGCAATCTTATTAGCACTGGCTAAACAAATCCATTCCACAGAATGGGGACGAGGGTGGTCTGTGAGGAATCTGCAGCTAGATAGAGTATCCACCAGAAAGAGAGCTACCAGAGGTAAGTAAGTTGTTCTCTCATGGATAATTCTAACCACAGATTCCTCACCCTGTGAATAGATACTAAAGCAGCACCTTTCCAGGTGGTGTGTCTGTGGAATGGCTCAAAGCAGGAAATCCAGCAGGACAGATGGGGTAAAATGCCCCTGCTGCAGGACCAGGTTATGCAGGCAGTAGTGTTTCGTGAATGTGTAAATCGATGACCATGTCTCAGCCAGGCAGATGTCCAAGACAAGCACACTGCGCACCAGAGCAGTGGTAGCAGCCTTTGCGTAGGCATTCCAACAGCATTTTCTTGGCCAATTAATAGGAGATTTTGATACACAAGACAATACATCTAAAGAGGGTTCTCTTCTGCACTGCCTTTCTCTTTTTCACCACAGAGAATCCCACAAAGAGCTGATCAACCTGATGCATAGGCGCTGGAAGTCGGGGTGCGAGGGTGCTGCAGCGGCCCCAAAAATAACCATGTTGGAGTTCAGAAGGTGAAAGTGCACTAAAGATGCTTTACATTTTGTGTTTATCTTTTCACATTGGCTGCACGTTCAAAGACAAAGGTCAAATGTCAGTCTATGCTTCTGACAAATTGCTGCTTATTCAGAAACTGGTATAAACTTTTATTTTTCTGACCACAAAGTTAGAGGATTTTGTAAAAGTGATCTTGGTGGCAATCTTGCTGGGATACAAGAAATGAAAGGAAAGGCCGAGGGATGTTAGTTTTTTTCTAGCACACAACAGTATTTAAATCCTTGAAAATGAACTATACACATATTGCAAAATATATCTGCAATTAGTAAAGCACGAATGCAGCACATTTTTGTCATTCTGAAGTGTGATGGAAACAAACATTTTAATAAGATCAAAACGAATCAAGACACTTTACTTGGTGATGTGCAAATGATGCATATTCCCTGAAACCCGATTACCACACACTATTGTTGGTATGCTATATAGTTTGACCAGTAAAACTGCACGTCTATGTAAATTTAGAACCGTTTCAATGGAAAATATGCTGTCTGTAAATGACAGTGTTCTACCTCACCAATGCTCCAAAATGCACCACTGGCTACACACCACATGCTTATAGCTTTCCTGCTAAAGGTACGTGGTACATTTGCTACACTTATTTTTTGTATAACACTTGGATTGTCCACAACCCCTATGACTTTAGTGATATAACATTCATGACAGCACCCCCACTCTGAAAATTGTTCCTGCACCACTGACCTGATGGTCCTTGGTATGATCAATGTTAAAACTTTGAGCTCTCTTTAGATCGAACCGATGAAGTCTTTCATCCTCCTTAGATGGATGAGATGGGGCAAAGAAAGCTTACAGGGTAAGGGACTGTCCTATATGGAAAGGCTTAACAACTTACTGGAGGAATGGCACTTTAGTCCTAAGCACTAGTTTCTCTGGAAAGATGGTGGTTTACGGTTGCTCGAGAGATATTGCTTGCTGCTGATGTTATGATTATGAGAAATTCTGTCTTTAATGTGAGCAGTCGGAGAGGGCAGCTGTGCATTGGCTCAAATAGAGTGCACACGAGGAAAGTGAGGGCCAAATTGAGATCCCACAGAGGCATCACACATGGTGTTAGTGGGAGCATGTGTGCTAGCTCCTTAACAAAACGCATTACAAACAGGTGATTTGAATATCCTGTCCCAATCTAGTACAGTTTAAGAAACAGCTGAAAACCTGGATGTTTCAATGATCACCTTCAATCTGTAGTCTGCTACCCAGGCGCCGAGAGATCCCCTTGGGGATGATTCGTTGCGCCATACAAATCCTAATAATAATAATAAAGATGGCTGATCTGGTAAACATGAAAAGGCTGAAAGAGCTGATAAAAAACCCTTAGCTGCTGCCACAACAAGGCCTTGCTGGGCTAAGGAAAAGAGTAAAAGAGCAAAAGAGTAAAATGTCAGACAAATGTGTCTATAAAGGTTTGATATTTTGGGAAGGACACCAGACAACAAACTCATGCATAGATTATTTTAGTGGGGTGATATCTGGCTGCCAAGATGTCACTCACTACTTTGGAAGAGTGATCAAATGCCGTCAACTGTTGCCACTCAATCTCCAAGCATGGAAGTGTAAGTCGTGCAGGCTTGAGTGTAGGACTCTATCCTGCTGCTGAAACAAAAGGTCCTTATAAAGGGGAAGCCAGATCGGAGGACAGATGCTCATGGCCAGATGTTCTGGGTACCACATTCTCATTGCTCAGTTCAGAGCCACGAGGATCACTTGGGCCTGGCCACTCCTGATCTTCTTCCAAACCTTGGGCAGGAAAGGTAGAGATGGGAAGTAGTCCAGGAGTCCCAAGCTCCAATACAAGTGAAACTCATCTCCGAGTGAGAACTGCCTTGGGAATCCAACACGCAAAATCTTGGGCACTGTGCATTCTCGGTGGTGGCAAAAAGATCGAGCCATGACCTCACTCTGCCCTGTGTGTTGCAGTACCACATGGTGATGGTATTATCTTTGAGAATTTGCACCCATTCCCCCCTTGATAGACATTAAGAATGCTTTCAATGCCCAGAGAATCACCCATAACTCCAACAAGTTGATGTGGGAGCAGGTTTCTGCCAGACACCAGAGTCCTCTGATCCTCACCTCCTCCAGATGACCTCCCCAACCCAAGAACGATGCATCTGTCATGACCGTTAGCTCTGGGGAAGGGAAAGGGCTCTGCCACTGGTCCAATTGGAATCTAGCAGCACCCATGCAGATGTTTTGCAGTCTCCTCCTACACGTGGATGGAATCTGAGAGGGTTCTCCTAGTGCTGAGCCCACAGAGATTTCAGATCCCACTGCAGAGCCTGATGTACCACCTTGCATGGTCCACAAGCAGTATGTAAGAGGCCGACAGGCAAAGAAGCTTTAGAGCCACTAACACTGAGACCTAGGTAAAGCGTGAAACATCAGCATCATAGCCTGGATCTCCTGTGCTTGTTGCGGCAGAGGAAAAGCTTGAAAAAGCATTTAGTCCTGGATGGCTCCAATAAAGGCGAGTCTCTGTGAAGGAGTCAGGTGTGACTATGGCACATTGATGGAAAACCCCAGCAATGCCAACAGATCGTCTGTCATCTGCAGGTGGTCCCCGAATGTCAGAGGTGAGCCCACCTTCAGCAGCCAGTCATAGAGGTATGGGAAGACTGGTATTCCTAATCTCCAAAGATGGGCAGCACCCTTCACCATCACTTTTGTGAACACCTGAGGGGTGCACAGACAGAATATCGAGTTGCAAATATCGACCTACACTAATATCGAGTTGGAAATATCGTGATACAGAAATATCGACAGCAAGAATATCTTATAAAGGTAAGAAATATCATTTTTGAAAATATCGAAGTTAGTAGTATCGTTTGCAAAAATATAGTTGTTTAAAATGTCGATTTTTAAATTAGTGTTATGTATTTTAGTATGTATTTTAAAAGTATGTGATATATTTTTTTGTATAAGTATTGCTTTTGTTTTTTAATGAATGTGTTAAATTTTTAGTAGTTATTAATTTTATGTTAGTGAAATTTTGGGTTTTGTAGTTCTGTAGCGGGTTGTGGGTTTATAGGGGAATAGGGTGGGAAGTAATTTAATTATAATAAATTAATTAATATTTTTTATTTATTAGTATTTATTTAATTTTGATGTTATAGTGTAAATTGTGGGAATTCATTTATTATTAATTAATTATTAATTGGTTGTTAATTTGTATTAATTAATTAATTGGTAATTATGTTAATTGTGGGTTTTTTTTAGGAGCCGGTTGTGGGTTTATAGGGGAATAGGGTGGGAAGTAATTTAAATATAATCAAATTATTAATATTTTTAACTTATTAATATTTATTTAATTTATATTTTTATTATTAATTGGTTGACAATTTTTATTAATTAATTAATTGGTAATTATGTTAATTGTGTTATTTTTTTAGGAGCGGGTTGCGGGTTTATAGGGGAATAGGGTGGGAAGTAATTTAATTATAATAACATTTTAATATTTTTAAATTATTAATATTTATTTAATTTATACTTTATGTTAATTGTGGAAATTAATTTATTATTAATTATTCATTAATTGGTTAATTATTAGTAATTAACTGTGTCATTTTTGTAGGAGCGCATTGTGGGTTTATAGGGGAATAGGGTGGGTAGTAATTTAATTTTAATAAATGTATTAATAATTT
Organism: Calotriton arnoldi; assembly: GCA_963921515.1. Lineage (NCBI taxonomy): Eukaryota > Metazoa > Chordata > Amphibia > Caudata > Salamandridae > Calotriton > Calotriton arnoldi. The sequence continues at coordinate 1,067,183 of CAWUFW010002961.1, read as the reverse complement.
TTAGATATTAATATATATTTAATTTATAATTTATAGTGTTAATTGTGGAAATTTATTTATTAATAATTATTTATCAATTGCTTGTTAATTATTATTAATTAATTGGTAATTAATTATCCTAATTGTGTCATTTTTTAGGAATTGGTGGTGGAGTGTATAGGGGAATAGGGTGGGAAGTAATTTATTTATAATTAATTAATAATTAATTATTAATTAATTAAACATTAAATATGGCAAATGTGTCATTAATTTGAGATGTAAGTTGTGGGGTGTATAGTCGTAAAGGGTGGGAAGTAAATTATTTTAAATTAATTAATAAGTTGTTAATTGATATTAATTTAATAATGTAAAATTAGTTATGTAAATTGTGTAATGATTTTAGGTATGTCTTTTGGTGTTTATTGGGGTAGAGGGTGGAAAGTATTTAAGATTTCATTTATTAATAATTAGTTGCTCATTAATATTGATTCATTAATTGATAAATATTTATAATAATTGTTTATTTTTATTTTGTGTGTGGATTTTAGTTTTATAGGGGTAACGTTTGGTGAGTAAATTAATTTTTATCTGTTTTAATTTGTTTTATAATTAATATTTGTTTATTTCATAATTATTTATGTTAATTATGGAGGTACACTTTTTTTAAAATTTAGATGTGTGTTGTGAATTGTGTGGTGTTATAGGGTAGGAAATAAAAATTTTAAATTTAGGTAACAATGTTTTTGATTACAATTAATTTCTATTAAATAGAGTTATTTGTTTTACATTTTTTTTACAATTTGTATAAAATACTTTTTGTAGGTAATTTTTACATTTTTTTAACATTATAATATGCTTCTATCTTTTGTCATTTATTATATTTTTATATATGTTTTCTTTATTTGTTTTTTAACATCTTTTGTATTGAAGTTGATATTTTGTTTTTATTTTAATTTTGAATTGATTTCAGTGGGAATAGTAATTTGTACCCCTCCACTATCCAACATTTTCCATACTGTTGCACTCACTGGAGAGGGAATAGTAATTTTTACCCCTCCGCTATCCAACACTTTTCCTACTGTTGCAGTTACTGGAGTGGGAATAGTAATTTTTACCCCTCCGCTATCCAACACTTTCCCTACTGTTGCACTCACTGGAGTGGGAATAGTAATTTTTACCCCTCCGCTATCCAACACTTTCCCTACTGTTGCACTCACTGGAGTGGGAATAGTAATTTTTTCCCCTCCGCTATCCAACACTTTCCTTACTGTTGCACTCACTGGAGTGGGAATAGTAATTTTTACCCCTCCGCTATCCAACACTTTCCCTACTGTTGCAGTAATTGGAGTGGGAATAGTAATTTTTACCCCTCTGCTATCCAACACTTTCCCTACTGTTGCACTCACTGGAGTAGAAATAATAATTTTTACCCCTACGCTATATTTGTACATTTATATATATTTATAACATTTTAAAATAAATTATAATTGTTAGTTTATTAATTTTTTTAAAGTAAATGTATGTATATATATTGCATTTTATATATGTATGTTTAAATTTTTTAAATTAAGCTTATTTATTATATTTGTTAAAATGTACATTACATCTAAATAATTTTTTTAAGTTAATTTTATTATTTAATTTATTTAACAATTTTTTATATATATATAAAAAACGATATTTTGTACATCGATATTTTTTACATCGATATTATTTTTTCCGATATTTTTAAACTTTACATTTTAGAGATAGGATGTCGATATTTTTGACATCGATGTTTATGTGTTGATATTTGTGTATGGGGATATTTTTGTACTCGATAATATGTCAGTGATCCCACCTGAGGTGCACTGGTAAGGCCAACGCAGCGAGCAATGAGAACTGAATATGCATGTGGCCCATCTGAAACTACAGGTAACGCCTAAGGTACTGCAGGATGGGGAAGTGAAAATCAGTGTCCTGCAGGTCCATTGCTACTGTCCAGTCTCCTGGGTCCAGGACCGACAGAACTTGGGCCAATGAGAGAATTTTGAACTTGTCCTTCCTGAGAAAGAAGTTCAGAGGTGAAGATTGAGGGTAGGGCAGAGGCCTCTATCTGTTTTCGGCACCAAGAATTAACAGGAGTAACAACCAGTTCTGAGGCTGGCACCTTCTCTGTGGCTCCTTTGTCAAAGAGAAACTGAACCATTTTCCAAGAATGGACAAGGGGTCCTCCGGGAGGGGTGGAAACGAAGTGGAGGGCATATCCATTTTGGGCAATTTGGAGCACCCACTGGTCCGATGTGATGCTCCGCCACCCATGGAGGCAAGAGGTGATCCTTCCGAGCGAAAGTGTGCTCCCAAGGCTAAATTAAAGTGGTGTTGCAGTGGCTATGGAAGAGGGGGTGTAGGGGCTTGGGTAGTTCACTGACTCTGGGGCCTGGACACTGATGACTGGATCCTCGGCCTCTTCCTCAAAAGTCTTGGGAGGCCTAATGCTGCTGAGGCAAGGTCTGACATGGCCTCTGCTGACATCTCCTTCCAAAGCTTCTAAAGGGGCGAAATTGTTGGGAAAACTACAATTCAGGTGGTGCTAACCCAAAGGAGTGTGCTGTTGCCTTGCACTCCTTGAAGCTCTCCAACTTTGAGTTGACCTTGTCTCTGAAGAAACGGGTGCCTTCAAGTGGTATGCCCATCAGAGATTGTTGGACATCACTAGAACTAATCCAAGAGTGGTGATGAAGCACCCATCTTGTCCTGAATGCTCTACCCATGCAGTCAGTAGTGTCAAGGCCTGAGTGAAATATGTACTTTGCAGCTGACTGACCAGTGACATCTTAAGGATTTTGTGGGCCTCAGTCACAACATATTTCATATAACAGGATCACACAAATCCAGTTGAAATACATCTTTCCCAGGACACCAAAAATTCTTAAGATGACACTGCTTAGACAAAGTCAGAGGCAGAGAGAAAGAGAGAGAGTGAGTGAGAGAGAGAGAGAGAGAAATTTAGATAGAATACTCAGAGGTCAAATAGAGAGAAGGTTCACTTTCCCAGGAAGCCCCTTGGAAGGAAGGGGCTGTGGACAATTACCCACTTTGCCAATGCTTTTTAAATCGTCCCTGGTCCTGATCATCCTGAATGGCACACTAGAGGTTGGATCTGAGGTCTTCTAGGACTGCTGGCAAGAACTCCACAACTATGTCCTACAAAGCATGTGATTAGCTATCTAGGAGGCAAATGGATTTCACTGAACAGAGGGCAAGGCTAGTGGAGGAGAATATACATTTTGCAAGTGTTTCCATGTGTTTCAACACTGTCCATCAGGGTGGCCAGGAAAGCATTGGGGTTCAGTCTGCTCATATATGTGTGAACTACCAGGCATTCTGGTGCAAGGTGTTCGAGGAGAAAGGCAGGATCTCCTGGAACATGTCTGTTTCTCTTCCCTATTGATGGTTCACTAGTGGGCAAGATACTAGTTTTGCTCAAGTGCCCAGCAGTGTGTCAGTCTGGGCCTCATTAAATGGGAGGAGAGGCTCCTGTGCTGTCTGTTCAGATTGTAAGACCTCTGTAAGAATGTTGGTTTTGACCTCAGTGGTGGTAAGTTGTAAACCAAGGACCTCTGCTGCCCTCCTAATCACCATCGACCTGCCCTCCTATTCACCATCGCAAAGGAGGCAGACTCTTCAGTGGCTGGACCGGGAGTACAGGAGTGTAGGCTTTAGCCAGGTGAGGTACTAAAGTTACTGGCATCTTGAAGGTCCACAAAAAGATTTGTCATCATCATAAACATAACTATTGTCACCATCGTAGTCAGGCAGATCATTATGGAGTGGAAGCGTCTCTGAATAAGAGTAGGCTAATAGGCATGAGGGTTGCAACTTCTGTGCAGGTTGTGGCAGATTCACTTCCGGGTCCAAAAGGACTATCGGTCCCGCATCTGGTGGTCTTAGTGTCAGCATTGATGCAAAGGGGTTCCGGGATCAGTCTTGGTTCTGTAAGGGGAATTAACCTTGCCAACAGTCCTGGAGTTGGGACTGATACTGAAACAAGATCAGGGGCAAGGTTGGCATCGGGACGGATCTGACAATGGTAACCCAGTTGGAGGTCCCCTGGGATCCTCCAGAGGGATCCAGTAGAGTACTGAAGAACCACAACATGCATCCTTGAAACCTCTGTTCTGTTGCAGCCTCACTGATAGTTGCATTGGAATGAGGGCAGAAGATGGAGAGTGGGTTTGCAGCCTGGAGGTACCCAAGGTATCGTGCAACGCCTCTTGATGGGAGTGGTGGAACAAGAAGTAGCAGTATTTGGATATTGTGTGCTTCTTCTTCTTCGAATTATATAATGACTCGGACCTCGAAGAAGATCGGTCATGGGATCAGCTTCAGGAAGGAGAACTCACCTGAATCCTCGACTTCGAGCAGGATCAGGCCTTCCTAAACTTTCATCGGTGTTCTGTGATGTATAACTAGGCTTTGTGATCCTTCAGATTTACCTTCATGCACAACATCGAAGCATGTGAGGAGCCCGGACACCAGAGACAGACCTTGTGAGGCACCATCACCGACATCTGTTTATGGCAATCCTTATAAGATTTAAATCCTGTCATTTTTGGAGAGAAAATGTCCCTTGCACACTGGAAAACTTTTGAAGAAAAAAGTCTGCTAAGCTGACTGAATTTGATGGAGTAACCTTCGGATCAGAGCTTGAAGGAACGGAAAGAAAGTGATGTCAGGACTTGGAGGTGGCGACTATGTAAGGACCCCGACATCACATCCAGGACGAGACGGTTCCAACAAGGAGCTGCCACCTACCCACATGTGTCGGAATTGTTGAATAAAGTTCTTTACATCCAGTCTGGTGCCTGGGAGTATTCACAAGGTGAGGAATCTGCATTAGACATAGACATCGGAATGGGTAATTATCCTGTTCCAGGCACTGTTGGGTATGGAGTTCCTCTGAAGGGGCTTGTGTTGTTAAAAGGAGGTGGTACTTGCCAATGTTGTCTACTCCCTGGTTTTAGCTTGGGTTTACAGAGGCTCTATGTAGTGTGCATGTGAGAGCAGGCGACACAAGCATATACCGCTTGCTCCAGTGTTTCAGATTTGGGGGCGCAGCTCCTGGGGGGATTTGCGATGTGGGAGCAGGTGACTCTCACACCCGCTGCCTGCTCCAGTGGTTAGACTCAGGGCTTGGGAATGTGCCCTGGGCTGGGGGCTTTGGGATATTGGTGCATGGACTATCTGCTTCAGTCATTCCTATTGGGGCTCTGGAGCACTCTATGATGGCTTTTCTTTATATATATATATCTACCAGACATCTCACATTTAGCAGGACAGACCCTTTTTTCCCGGTCTTTTCAGACACTACTTTCCATTTTTTGAGAAAGGGTTTGGTGAACGCGCACTTTACAGTAAAAATGTAAGCCATGCTCACACGTCCACTGCTAGGTAAGATGTAGGCATTCAGCAAATGTCTCATAATAAATATCCTCAAACATCCCCTCATAAAGGGTAAGCTTCAGCCCAGTCATCGTATTCTACGCCCATGCTTTTCTTTTATTCTTATTTTTAGGTGTCTATTAAAATATAAACATGAGTCTGCTTCTGTACTGAGCTTGTGCCCCATAATAGAGGAATTCACAAGCATAGAATGGCTTTGTAAATTCATGTTTATAACTACAACACCCCACATACTTTGCTTGCAGCGATTGCACAATGAAAGGGAGAACAGAAGTGTAAAGGTGTGAAGGTTTTTTGTTGAAGTATGGAACAAAGAAGACCGAGGTTGTGATTGCAAAAGAAATAAAACAGCGGAGTTGCTAATTTTCAATTGTGACTCTATTTGATACTGCTGTTGCCTATTACATTTCCATAATACATTTAGTAGATGTGTTCTCTTCTCAAACACAAGAAGATGATGGACGGAGTGCTAAAACTTTTCAGACACTCACCCCCAGTCACAGAGTTGGGTTGAAACCATCATCGTTCTTTAGCTCCCTTCGCCACCCCATTTCAGATCTGTGACTGGGTGTCTGAAAAGTTTCAGTGCTCCAACCATCATCTCCTTGTGTTTGCTTTGTTCGCTCTAAGTTGGCAGGGCATGCCCAGACGTGGGTCCCTTGCTCACTTTGCCACTGGATTAAAACTAGCCTGGCTGATGAGGGGTGTTTTCCCAAAACCGGTCCCAGGATGCTTGTTTCCGGTCCTGGGAAGACCTGGCTTGGCAGTTAGGGCTGGACTGTTCCGATGAGGAACAGGGTCAAAACTGATTTGCATATGGCTGGGTCTGAACTGGGGTGGTGAAGTGAGCTAAAGAACGATGATGGATTCAACCCAGATCAGTGACTGGGGGTCAGTGTCTGAAAAGTTTCAGCGCTCCGTCCATCATCTCCTTGTGTTTGCTTTGTTCAACCTAAGTTGTCAGGGTATGCCCAGACGTGGGGCCCTTGCTCACCTTGCCACTGGATTCAAATTCGCCTGGCTGATGAGGGGTGTTACCCCAAAACCGGTCCCAAGATGCTTGTTTCCGGTCCAGGGAAGACCTGACTTGGCAGTGCGGGCTGGACTGTTCCCATGCGAAACAGGGTCAAGACTGATTTGCATATGGCTGGGTCTGACCTGGGTTGGCGAAGTGAGTTAAAGAATGATGATGGATTCAACCCAGATCTGTGACTGGGGTGAGTGTCTGAAAAGTTTCAGCGCTCTGTCCATCATCTCCTTGTGTTTGCTGTGTTCTCTTCTCACCATTTAATTACGTCAGGAAATACTTTATTGTGGGACTTGTCTGGATTATTATTTTTTCCCCTATCCACTTGTATGTAACATGGTTATTTGTAGGGGTGTGCGTAATTATGCAACATTTTGGCAAAATTAGGCGTAATTACACAAAATGCAAATCTGTTTTTTTTGTACTACATTTTATCGCGAAATACACTTGCATCAATTTTTGGTGCAATGATGCTTTTAAACAAAGCACCAGAAACAACAGCCTCTCGTGTTCCACTTTTCTCATGCATTCATTTGAAATTTTTACCACAAATCGAACTTTTCGCATTAACTTTTTACCACAAATGGCACATAATTACACAAAGTGGCATAATGTTATTTTATGTAAGTTTAATTTGATAATACACTTGAATCACCCTGGGAGGGGTATTTCGGTGCAGGGCAGAACACAGGCATAGTGGAAACTACCAAAATAAAATGGCAACTTTCTAAATTTAGGATGATCAGTGCACATTCAAATGTGAAGAGGCAACTCATTCCAGTAGAGAGGGGTTAGATATGAGGACGACCTGCAACCAGCTCAGGACCGTCTGTCCCATGGGACAATGAGCAGAGCTTTATCACTGGATCTTAGAAGTCTGATTGGACAATAGTAATTGAGCTTCAAATATAGGTAGCCTGGGCCTTTCCTCATCATCAATGAGTTATGTGTTAAAGAGCAGATTTTCAAAACAATTCTTTTCTGGACCGGCAGCCAATGTAAAGAACGCAGAAGAGAAGAGGAGGCAGATCCAGATGGAAGATTGCAAAAGAAATGAGCAGCAGTGTTTTGAGCAACTTGTAGTTTCGATAATAACATCTTATTTGCAGGACATTGCTATAATCCAATCTGCTGATGATAAGTGCCTGAACCTGAGTTTTCCTTGCTGAAAGAGGGAGGAAAGGAAAGGCCTTCCTCAACAGCGCATCATGTGGAAGCAGCTGCCAATGGTAGACAGAACCTACACTTTCATGGTGAAGGATTGGTCCAATCAGACACCCAAGTCATTAACTACCTGTTTGGGTGTCAGAACGGCACCTAGTTCTGAAGGCCAACAGTCAGAGGGAGGCCCGAGCTGTTGGGCCTAACCAACAGCATAATCTCTGTTCTTTCTGCAATCAACTGAAGGCAGTTCTCAGTCATCCAGGCAGCAATTGCTTTCATCCCTTTTGAAAAGCGTTCTTTTACTTTGACCAGGTCTTTGTCAAAGGAGATGACCAACTGCGTGCCATCAGCATAGGCTAGTACTTCAAATCCAAAAGATTTGACCGTCTCGGCAAGGGGAGCAACATATATGTTAAAAAGTGTAGAGCTGAGGCAAGAGCCCTGAGGCACCCCCTTGTCCAAGATCATTCTTACAAAGACGAGTGGACGAGAAGGTCTTTAATGTAAGTTTATTCGGTAAACAGGAATGGCCCCCGGTCAGCGGCTTCCCTCAACAGTAACTCCGCTCCAACCTCCAGAACACCCAAACGTTCTGGAAGTGGAAGCTAACATGAACACTACAATAAACACTTAGCCATAACACATCTCCCCTCTTTAACGAAACCAACCACCTCCCCCCTTTTAACAGAAAGACAGCATAACACTGTAATATATATAACAACAAATGCAACAATTAAAGAAAAAAACAACAATAGAAAGAAGTGAAATTAAAGAGTAATCAAATCGTTCAAAATCAATCTTAACCAATGGTAATCTAATTGCAAACATAAGATTTCAAATATTTGGGTCTGGATTTACATTGCATACTAGGATCTCTATGCATCTCCACAGGTTTGCCAACATTACCGCCACATTTCCTCACCCACTCTCTACTTTCCATTTCATTGCATTTGGCGACTCTTCAAGTGTTCCACCATTTACCATCATCCAACTTGACAACATTCCCTCTTACATCAACAATCTTTTTTGGAGTGGATAACTTGGAACAACCTTTCCTTTGAAAATGATCAGAATGCACACGGACTAACATGCCTTTGTTAAATACTTGCCATTCTTTCCTCACATTATCATTATGACTTAGTCTATATCTTGTTTGATATTTGTCCGCATTCTCACGTAGGTCTTTGTAATTCACATCAAAGGTACCGGCTCTTGCCATCCATGCTGGAGCTGTAACTGTGCACGGCACCCTGCCTTTCAGCAAACTAAATGGTGTAACCCCGGTTGCAGAATGGGGTGTGACACGATAGTTCCACAACATTTCTTTCACTTGATCCTTCCAACACAAGTTACTATGCCTAGCCAACTGAATACTCTCACCCAAAACACGGTTAAAGCGTTCAATCATTCCATTCCCCCTTGGATGATAAACAGGGGTTTTGTAATGTCTGATGCCCCATTTGCTCAGAAAAGTACTGAACTCTTCAGATACAAATTGGGGACCATTGTCGGTTAAAGTTTCTGCAGGACACCCCTCACGCCAAAATATTTCTTCACAAAATGCAATTACATTCTTCGATTTCACTTCCTTTACAAATCCTACTTCTGGCCATTTGGAAAAGAAATCCATTAGGACGATGGCATATTTTGCATCAGCACCTAAACCCTCAAAAGGGCCACAAATGTCCATAGCTAACCTTTCCCAGGGTTGTTTGGGAAATGGAACAGGGCATATCGACGTCTCCTGAATCTTGTGAGACTTGTCTCTGCAAGCACAGGGAATGCAATCACGTACACACCTTTCTATCTGCTTGTCCATTCCTGGCCACCAAAAATCCATGCGAGCTCTTTTCTTCATGCCAGTCATGCCGCCATGCCCCTCATGGAGCAAACTCACAACTCTCTCTCTCAAGCCCATCAGTACAACCAATCTCTCATTCCTTTTGACTATTCCTTTGTTGACAGACAATTCATCCCATACAAACTTGAATGGCAATAGCTCTTCCTGTTTATTCCACCCATTGTGTCTGGGAAGAGCATCAATGAGTTTCATTAAAGCAGGGTCTTCTGACACAGCTTCCCTCCATTCCTCTTTTCCAATGGCACCACCCCATTCTTGAATGTCAGCCACCATCCATTCCTCATCATTCTTTTCATCACACTGTTCTAACGGTAATCTAGACAAACAATCCGCATTGAGGTTCTGTACACCGGGCATATATTTTATAGTGAATACATATTCCTGAAGACGGTATAACCATTTTGCTGTGCGAGGAGTAGCCTTGCTAGCACCAGTTGTAGTAAATAAATCCACTAAGGGTTTGTGGTCCATCCACAGTTCAAATTCTAAACCCCAGACAAAAATCCAAAAATGTTGTATGCCCCACCAACAAGCAAGTGACTCTTTCTCAATAGTTGAGTAGGTAATCTCCACCCCTTTTAAAGTACGCGAGGCGAACGCAACCACCCTTTCTTTGCCCTCATGAACCTGCATGAGTACCGCCCCAAGACCACAATTACTGGCATCGGTCACTTCTATGGTCTTGTCCTCTGGATTAAAAGGTTTGAGAGTAACAGCATTTACAATAGATTTTTTACAATGTCAAATGCATGTTGATGCTCGTCAGACCAACAAAATTTGACCCCTTTTTTCATAACTTCTCTTAAAGGACTTACTATGTCAGTGAAATTGTGTACAAGTTTGGCATAGTACTCTGCCATGCCAAGGAATGATCTTAACTGGTCCTTGTCTTTAGAAGCATCAGCTTTTTTAATTGCCTCTACTAATTTGAGTTTTGGCTTTACACCATCAGCTGTCAAAGTGTGCCCCAAATACTCAACTTCCTCTGTGCAGAATTTGCATTTGTCCAAACCAATGGTTAAATCCGCTATTTCCAGTTTCTGCAACACTATCCTGAGTATGTCATCGTGTTGATTTCCCCAGATCAACATATCGTCCTGAAACGCCAAAACATTTGGCATGTCCTTCAGTATTCCTTGCATGACTCTATGGAAAACTGTTGATGCAGATGCCAGACGCTGAGCATGCGAATGAATCGGTAAGCACCCTCCGGTGTTATGAATGAAGTTAAATGCCTACCCCTTTTCCATCAAAATTTGATGGTAAGCATTAGATAAGTCTAGTGTAGTGAAGTATTTCCCCCCTCTTACACTGGCTAACATTTCGTTGATCCTTGGTAAAGGGTAACGATCAATCCAGATGCAGTTATTTAGGGCCCTGTGTCAACACACATCCTAATTTTGCCATTATGTTTCTTGGCAATTACAATAGGACTTAACCATTCCGAGGCTTCTATAGGTTCGATTACTTTTTCCTTACATAACCTTTGCAATTCTTCCTTCAATAAACCCCTCAATGACAGTGGAACATTCCTGACCTTATGTATTTTAGGTAATGCTCCTTCTTTTAATATTATACGGTGTTCAAATTTGGAGAGGCATCCTAACTCCTTCCTGAATAACCTAGGAAACAAATTGACCCATTTGTTATCAAACTGGGACGCAGTTACCAAAACTTGTTTGGGATGATTGGGATCGAGTATTATTCCTAATGCCTTCTGTTCCCTCCAACCTAACAAAGACCTTCCTTTTTCAACAACGTACACTGTACATACAGTTTTCCTATCGAGATACGCCAATTCTGTTTAAAAAAAAAACTAGAACTGTTAATTTCTCACCACCATACCCTTCAGGTTCGATATCTGAGATGGATAATTTCACTGACTCTACTTTCTCCCATGTATTCCTGTCAATTAATGTAAAGGGAGAACATGAATCTGCCCACATTAATATCTCTATTCCATTAATGATGACATTACACTTAGGAGGACAATAGTAACATGTATGTGATTCATTTTTGTCACTATCACCATCACCTCAACACTATCATCATCGCTACCATTCTCATCGTAAGGCATAAAAGTGTCTTTGTTCACCATGTTCACAGAATTTTTGAACCTGGAATTTTGACCTTGTATGCATGCTCTGGAGAAATGGCCTATTTTCTTGTATTTAAAACATGTACTGTTCACTGCAGGACAATTACTAAACTGTGCAGTATGTCTTGTACTCCCACATCTGAAACATTGTCTGGTTTTAATATTTGTAACAGGTTTTGATTTTACAATAGTTTCGGTATTATTTTTGTGAACAGTTTTTTTTTATGGCACATACATTGCAAGACTTTTCTGCAATGGCATCACCTTTGGTGGTTTCACCACTTAATTCCTTAACATACAAAGGCGTTTTCTCAATGTGTTTGGCTAATTCCAAGGTTTTTTCCAGACTGGGATCTTTAAGACTCAAAAGTTTTTCCTGTATTTTGTTATTACAAGTTCTGTTGATCATTTGATCATGAATGATCTCATCTCTGAGCTCACCAAATTTACAAGAGACGGCTAATCTCCTTAGTGCAGCCACAAACTGATCAATCGACTCACCCTGGGAATGAGCTCGGGAGAAAAATTTGTGGCGCTCTACAACAACGCTAACTTTTTCCCCGAAATTCACCTCTAATGCTTTCAAAGCATTTTCAAATACATCTTCTTCCTCATCTGATTCAGCATCAACATTCCTACCCTCTATTGGTAGAGTCTTTAATACTTTTCTGCCTTCTACCCCAAGATTATGTTTCAAAATGGCTAACTTCCTCTTGGATATATAATCATCATCACCAATTGCTTCCAAATAGGTGATGAACGCCTCTTTCCAGTCCTCCCATCCCATGCAAGGTTGGCCTGGATGTTCCAAAAATGTAGGAGGCGCAGCAATATTGTGGGAAGCCATAATGTAACGCAAACACAATGATAGTCACCCTAAAAAATAAACAGGAAGATAAAAGAAGAGGTGTGCCTATCACTGAGTTTGATAGGCTGAATGCTGTAGCATCATATAGTATATTGCAAGCCAAGCAGGCACACAGATGTAAGTGCCTTAAGTACTTTTACTTATCAGATTGACGTGAAAGCAATGTAGAAGTTAGCACTACCTAAAGGTGAGCGTGTCACCGAGAAATTGAACAAAACACAAATAAGGTGTGCGTGCCACCGTGACACGCAAATTATTGCAACGAACTGCGAGCCGAAAACAAAGGTGTGCACTTCATTGTGACACTCATTTATGGCTCAGCTGTGCCTGTCAGCGCGTGTCGCTGGCAGGCTACACACTGTATGGAGATACAGCTCAAGACGTGTGCTTCACTGTGACGCGCAATATTGCTAAGCTGTGCGTATCAGCGAGTATCACTGGCAGGCTGTACGCAGAAATTAACAAAGTGCAGCTCTATGGCAACGTGTTGGGTGGTTGCTGGGAGACCAGTGTTTATTGTGATTCAAGCCAACATGCATTTCTATGTGAAGCGTGATCTCGCACACTACGTCACACTTCCTGCAGCTTGACAATGGCAAAATGGAACTGAGGGAAGAACGGGCACCTCGCCAGCACTCTCGTGCCGAATGAGGTAAGAGTTGCGCGCTGAATAACGCTGATAACGGCCGCTTCAAGGCGTTTCTCTTTTATAATAAATGTTTTGAAAGAAGCTGGCTCAAGCACATGCTAGCAGCATAACTTGCCTGAATCGTCTTAATAAGGAATATCAGCGCACACAAGTCCTCCTTAATTGACCCGGGGGCCAAGTAACTCACTGTGAAAACAACTTGCCAAAATCTTCCAGTAGACACCTCTTAGTGGAATCGGATCCCGGATCGTCGCCAGTCTTACAAAGAAGAGTGGACGAGAAGGTCTTTAATGTAAGTTTATTCGGTAAACAGGAACGGCCCCCGGTCAGCGGCTTCCCTCAACAGTAACTCCGCTCCAACCTCCAGAACACCCACACGTTCTGGAATTGGAAGCTAACATGAACACTCCAATAAACACTTAGCCATAACAATCATGGTGTGAGATTTTTAAGAACCGAGGGGGAAGGTTTGTATTCTGTTTATTAGGAAATCACTGAACCATTGTAGAGCTGTCCCATGGATTCCAATCTCATAAAGCCTTTGAAGTTGCCAGGGATGAGACACAGTATCAAACGCTGCGGACGATTCCAACAGCACAAACATAGATGGTAGATTGGCATCAACAGAGCGTCTTATGTGATCTGTGACCGCTACCAAGACGGTTTCCGTGCTGCGTGAGGGTCTGAACCCATATTGTGAAGGGTCCAGGATTTTATTAACCTATAGATAATCCGTAAATTGTTTATTTATTTGACCTTCCAGCAACTTGCCCAGAAGAGGAAGCAGCAAAATGGGTCAATAATTAGTGAGATTGTAGGTGTCATGGTGGCCTTCTTTAGTATCGGATGACTTGAGCCGCTTTGCAGGCCGAGGGGATTTCCCAGTGTCAACTGATAAGTTGAATAGGAAGCATATTGCAGAGGTGAGCGGATTAGAAAGGACAGCTGAAATCATAGGTGGACATATGTACAGAGGAGAGCCCTATTTGGCTGTTACAAGTGCTCTCTGAATTAGCTCAGGCGAGAGAGCATTAAACTTTCCTAAGCTGGTGACACAGTTGGAGGGGGAAAAATTAGAATAAACTTACCGTAATTTCAGTTTATAACACATAATGCAAAATTCCAGAAGTTCAGCGAATTACACCCAGGTAACATAAATTTCACTCAGACCTACTTATTTGGCCATGATTCAAAGAAAATCATTGGTTTATAATTTCACATTGATTTTTGAATAACACATGGCTGTCCAAGATGGAATCTTCAATTTGGGAAGGTAGGAAATCTTATTACTTCATTTCATTGAGTACAGTTCAAAGATTGCAGTAATGTATTCACTGCTCCTCTTTCAAGTAAAGACATTGGGGCATATTCTCAAGGTCTCATCGCCAATTTATCGGCACTTTAGCGCCGCAAAAGTGGCGATAGATTCATCGCCCTATTCACAAGCTGGTGCAAACTGACGACATCGCCAGTTGTCCTGCGATAGCTACCGCAAAAAACATCGTCACGGATGAGAGCGACAACTAACGCTAATGATATGCAGAGTAGGCGTTCCCGTGCAAAAATACTCAAAAACACCACTTGGCGAGATTCACAACGACCAGTCAGATCTGCGATGCGACCCAAAAACAGGCAATGAGGCGCGTTAGCAGCAGGGATTTAACACCTGCCTTCTGCTGGTGTTAAGCAGGACGACAACCTGCAGTATGAAAGGAAGCCCAGCCCCGAGCCACATCTGAAGACCAACAGATGCCATGGAGCTACTGATCATGCAGCTCGGAGACCCCAGAGACCCACAACACCCATCGCCACAGCCACCACCCCCAGGACCCCCCCCCCCGGACCACCCCCCCTGGACAACCACCGAGGCAGCGCAGACAGCGGACCTACAGAAAATGCACCAGCCTCACAGACTTAAAGCCAAAGGAAGTCATTGCCCACTACAGGCTCAAAAGGACAACCATCCTCCGCATCCTGGCCCACAGGCTGACGGTACCAACACAGCAGACAACCAACATCCCTCCGCAGACAAAGCTGCTGGCTGTGCTGCACCTGTTGGCCTCTGGTACATTCCAACCAACAACTGCCAGAGTCGGAGGAGTCTCACAGCCAGCCCTATCAAAGTTCATCACACCTGTCCTGGATGCCATCATCGGTTTCATACCCCAGCACCTTCACTTCCCCCACACTGCGCAGGAACAGCTGGAGACCAAGCAAGGCTTCTACGCCATAGCTGGATTCCCACACGTGTTGGGGGCAATTGACTGCACACATGTCCTACTTGTGCCCCCTGCCGACACTGCACACAATTACCGCAACAGAAAGCACACGCATTCCATCAATGTGCAGGCAATAGTGGACCACCGGCGACTCTTCACCAACATCGTCGCCAACTACCCAGGCAGTGTGCATGATTCCTACATCTTCCGACAGTCCATCATCAACCAGCGCTTTCAGGATGGCACCTATGGAAATGCACTGCTCGTTGGTAAGTACCACATGAACACTCCACACACCTCGACTCCACAATCATGCAACTCACAACTGTGTTAATGCACACATTACTTAATCACAGACAACATGCCAAACCACATGCCCACCTACCAGACACGACATCACAAGGAACTGTGGTTACAGGGGCCAGCCATGTAGACAAACCATCCACGTCATGGCACCTCTGCCACACAATTGCAGAATGTGAGGAGTGGTGGGAACCAAGTCTGTGCGAAGGAGGCAGGAGACCCATGAATTTGAATGTACACAATGCCAAGTGTGGCGGTGATGTGCTGGACATGCATCAGTATGCAGGGAACAGACATGTCCATGTGGACATATACTGCTGTTGTTTGTAGTGTTGTGGACAGTGGACGCAACCATGTCACCTCAGGCAGTGGGGAAGACCTTGGACATGTAGCTATGTCGTCCCCACCTGTAAGCGTAAGCGGAGTGGGCTGGGCTGGGCTGGGCTGGGCCAGCGTAGGGGTGGGAATACATAGCCCTGGGCTCTGGGCGTGGTTCAGTTCTGGGATGGCCACCAAAGCAACTACTACGTGTGTCTCTGTGTCTGCCAATACCTGGCCATGGCCCTACACACACGAGGCAGACCAGCTTCAACGGCCATATTCACAGTGTCGTAGTCAGGCTTGTGGACATGCGCAGACAGCCATGACAATGGTATGTCGTAGGAGTGCAAGTGGTGCAACCGCGCAGCGCACACAAGTAAATAGGCTCGGGGATAGTGAGGGGCAGCTGTGAGGCAACGCAATACACATGGATGCCGCCCATATGCCACATGTAAGACATGTCATTCATGAATCCCAAAGTCACACACATCACACACCACTGAAGTAATCAGCCTGCCAACACAGACTGCAGAACCACCGATTGACACATGTCTCTCCCCCCTGTCACAGGTGATCAAGGATATGCACTCTGCCCGTGGATGATGACACCCCTACGAGCCCCGAACACCCCGGCCCAGAGGCAGTACAATGTGGCCCACAAACGCACCAGGGGCATTGTGGAGCGCTCATTTGGCGTGTTGAAGTCACGATTCAGGTGCCTGGACATCACAGGTGGAAGACTCCTGTACAGCCCGGTCATAGTGTGCAAGATGATCACTGCATGTTGTGTATTGCACAACATATGTGTACGCACCAATGCCCCATGGATCCAAGTGCCAGATGCACCGGACGATGATGAGAAAGATGATGCAGGTGGACCACACCCCACTGCAGCTGCGGCAGGAATAGCCAGAAGGAACACAATCATTGACAATTTCTTCACATGAGCACGTCACATTGGGACTGTCCTTGTCAATGATGGGACTGGATAAAACGACCACAGGCACGGCATGTGCAAATGAATTCATTACAACACACATTCCCTGTGTGCATGTCACTCCTCTGCATTAGCACATCACTCTGACTCTGAGTGTAAGTGCAACATTTGGTGCTGTCATTCTCACAAATGGCAATTAGATGGTGGGTGTGTCACCTCCGTTCTCGGGATCCTGTTCTCCTGCGGACTAAACCGCGGGATCCTCTTCTTCTTCTCCTTGCCCTTCCCTGACCCTGGGGTCCCAGGCTGGTCGTCCGTGGGGCTTGTGGGGTTCTGGTTGTCCTCCGTACTTGCTCCGGCTACATCCATGGTGCTTCGCAGTGGTCTTGTTTTTGTTTGTGTTTTTGTTTTCTGCTTTTGTGTTGATTTTTCCCGCCTGACGTGTGTGAATTGCAGGCCTGGCACTGCTTTTCGCTGGTCTTTTTTTATCGCGGTTGGGCCCATTGCAACTTTTTTCGGGTTTGGATTTTTATCGCCGTCCCGGTACTGTTATCGCGGACATTTGCCGCGTTATCGGGAAACTATCGCATATTACCGCCGTGTTGAGAATGCGACATTAACACGGAGTTATTTACCTGCGATAGACGGCGATATGTAAAATTGCGTTAACCTATTCTGGCGATGTTTATCGCACGTTCTTGTGAATATCCCCCATTGTTTTAAATATTAGCCCTTGATCGTCCAAGGCATGTCATAATTTATTGATTTCAAATCATTTTCTTGATTTGAAATAAACAATTAGACAAGACATTTGAATGGCTTCAAATCACAATTGTTTTTAACAAAGCACAAGAGAAGATCACTTGTTAATGACTGTGGAAGATTAGTCTATTTTTTCCTTCAGCTAATAATGACAAGAAAACCCTTGATTTCAAATATCACATTCATTTTCAAGTGGGATATCAATTTGAAAATCTGAAATTTCAAATTTACCAGTAGAGTAGAGGATTCAGTGGTTTGCATTTACATCATACTCTGATTTCAAATTACAGAATTAATTTTTACCAAATCCTGATTGAATCCATAATTGTGAAAGCAAGGTGATTCATAATTGCATTTTAGTTCCTCAATTTCAAATCATTCGTTAGAGTAAATAATTGAATGCCCTAATTTCGAGCAAATCTGTGATTTCAAGTCACTTTTACTTTAAAACATTCTATAATTTGGAATGATGAATCCATGACCGCAGAAGATAAATCCTAATTTTGATTTTGTTCTTCCATTTGATGTCAATAATTAAAGTCAAGAATTGATTGGCTGATTGATTTATGAGGTACAACAACGTACACCTCAAAGCCTGTGTCTGTGAGTCTAAGGATCATCACTTGATTTGATTTAAAAAAATACGTTTATTAGACCATAGGTCTTTAAACAACAAAGACATAATACAATAAATATTTAAAACTTATTAAAATACTCATCATCAACTAAACCATTATAATAGCCTTATTCCCCCCGGGTCCTTTACACTTCCACAATACATCATATATAAAATGTACCCATGATGTTATAGAATCAATAAGGAAAGACTGTTCTAAAAAAGTAATTCCTAAAACCAATAGCATAAATAATTATTTTAAGATCACAACCAACTTCACTTAGGCCTAACTCTTAACCATCCGTTTCTTTACCCAAGAAGGACCTTTTTACCGCCTTCATATACTTTGCGATGGCTATTGCTATATCAAGATTTGGCATGTCCGTAAGGAGTTCTATCGCTAAGGAGCGCGAGGCAGCGCCATATTTTAAGAAAATGGAGCGTAAAAACAATTTCCGCAGATGTAAAAAGTGTTGACAGTCCAATATGATATGCAAGTTATCACATTTTGTGCCCAACCTACATGAGCAATTACCATCAGACTGTAACATTACTGATTTTATACTCCCAATTGATACACAATGGTTACAGCCTATTCTCCATCTTAGCACTTCAGCTCTAAAATATTGATTGGGTAATGTATCCAGGTAGGGGTACCAGGTGTCTTTCTCCCAACTATTCATCATAAAATTCACAGAAACTGTCTTTCTCAGGTACCCCATGTCTTATAACCTTGATGCTTGCTTCCCTAATGTTCCGAGTTCGCCCTTTGTTACTTCTAATAGAAGAGTCTGCGGGTTAATACTCACATTTAGATTTTTACAGACCAAAAGCATTTTCTTTCTCACCTCTTTGGCCCATTTTAGGTCGCTATGCAGAGATTCGTTCCTACACCATTGTGATACTTTCGTATCTTCTCCTGAACCCAATCTTTTCCAGAACCTTAAGAGGGCCACTTGTGCCATCACATTCCATGAAGTCAAGCCCAACTCCAGACGGATTGCCTGAATCATAGAGGAGGCCGGTAGTGACATTAAGGGTTTTAAACATTTCCCTTCCTCGATGTCCCAACTAGATTTCCCACTTAAGCACAGGACTTCTGCTCCGTAAAGAAATTGCGGGGGAATCATTGCATCATACGCTTTCAACAATGGTCTGTGGGACATTTCCCCATAAATTCGATTAAACTTTCTCAGCCCATGCACTGATGTAAGGCTTTAGCTTTCTGGGCCTCCAAGTGCATGTCCCATTTTAACGACTTGTCGAACCAGACCCCAAGATATTTATATTCATTCACATTTTCCAATTTGGTTGGGCCCAGGTACCAGCTAAACCTCTGATCTCTCTTTCCAAAGCACAGGATTTTAGTTTTATCCATATTTACGGTCAGTTGCTTAGCCACACAATATTCATTAAAGGCAGACAACTTCCTCTGGAGGCCCATCTCTGTCTGGTCAAAGATTACCAAGTCGTCGGCATACAGTAGGCAGGAAAGTTGTCTCCCATTCATTTTTGGGCTGGCACCTCTATCCACCGCCAGAACAGATGGCAAATCCGCCAAATAAATGGCGAAGAGCAGAGGGGCCAAAATACAGCCCTGTCTTAGACCATTATTAATCATTAATTTCGGACTCAGTGCCCTGGCTGTATCCTTAATGACTTGGGCCCAATTATAACTATGCAATTCTTGGATGACAGCCAGAAGCCCCTCCGGGATATCATATTTCCTTAAAGTCTCCCAGAGGCAACTCCTGTCCACTAGGTCAAAAGCCGCACGGAAGTCGACAAAGCAGCAGCACATTTTTCCTCGCTGCTCCATCGACTTCCGTGCCACTGCCCATAGGGCGAAACAGTGGTCCACCGTAGAGTGCCCTTCCTTAAAACCCCCTTGTTCCACCGGCACGATAGCCCGCTGTTCTACCCAATCCGTCAGGCTGCCCAAGATTATTTTAGCGAACACCTTTTCCCCGATGTCCAATAAGTTAGGGGCTTTCCTATCTCCCTTTTTATGGATAGGTCTAATTACTGCCCCCCTCCACTTCTCTGGGATTTGGCCAGAATCCAGTATGGCCAGGAACATATAAGATAGAAATTCTGCCCACCAGTCTGGCTCGAATTTAATTATAATGGCCGGGAGATTGTCAGGTCCCGCGGCACGGGTTAAAGTTAACTTTATGATAGTGTCTTTGACATTTTCTACTGTGAAAAGAGATTTTAAGTCTTCCACTTCCCCTCTCCGGTGATGGATATTGCTTTCAGCAGCCACTACGCTTTTCCCATATAGTTCGCCTAGATAATTTTCCCATGCTGATTCTTCCACTACACAGGGCATAGCCCCTGGGGACCTACCAGATGCTTTGATCATCACTTGGCATTCTACCACATCAAAAGCAGTGGAAAGATCAAAATGTATACCTTCAACTGATCCATCTATGTCCAAGTAAATCTCTGATTTAAAAACACTACCTTTATTTTTAAATGAAGCATGTTTGGGGACAATTAATCAAAAACTGTGTGAGATGAGTCCTTACCTATTTTTATTTTATTTCAGTTCCCCAAATTCAAATCAAAGGTTAAAATAGATAAATTAGTGGCCTGACTTCAACCATTCGGCTGAGGTCAAATAATTTATTTTAAACAAAGCATCACTGGGGATGATGAATCCAGGAATGTGAAAGATTGGTCCTGATTGTAATTAAGTTATATACATTTAAATTAACAATTACAGTACAACATTCAGTTGTCTATTTTCAAGTACATTCTTGATTTCAAATTATTAAAAAAAAAATCAAATCACTAATTTAAAGTACCTTTACAGAGAGCTTAGAGCATATTCATCCAGGACATTGTGGGAAGTTAGTGGTGAACAGTATGTTTTAAACATTTCAGGGCTGGGAACAAAGGTGAAAAATAAATAGAATTTAAATGTCATTTTATAGGGGACGTTGGGAAGGACCCACAATGAATTTCACTATAAGGTTGTGACAAAAGATGGATAGTTCAATTACATTGGATCAAAAGCAGCAGTCGAAACTGCATGTACTAAAGCAGGCTTCAACATTGCCATACACCCTGCATATTTACAGGCAGGCTGTGCAAAAGGTTATGTACAAAAGGAGACCTTTGTCAGACATCGAACAGCAACATAGGTAGGCATGGTAAAGGAGAGGTGCTTCTGTGAGGCTTAGGTGGGTCCATATGAGGCCTGTGGCCTGACTGAGATCACAAGTTCCATCTCCTGCTAGAGTACCTGTAGATGACCAGCCAGCAGCGTTGCGTGAATGACTCTGAATGGCTGTTTCACAGGTTGCATCCAGGAACCTGCTCCGTGATGACCCCTCTCTTTGGTGCTGCTTGCATGGAACCTCCCATTTGGATGATACAAAGTCTTCCACTTCCAGAATTTTGGACATTCCCCTCTCTTTCACATTCAGTAGACTCCTTGTATATAATCCTCTAGGTGCCCAACGTTCTTTGGACGATCATGCACTTTTCTGGGTGGTAAATATAGAAAGTATGGGAGCCTGCCATGTGCACTAGAAATGGAAAATATTTACTTGCATAGCGATTGTTAGACATTACTACAGGTGCAGATAAAAGTCAAACTTCATGTTATGAAACAGTTAGGAGAATGCCATATTTAGAGGTACACTAGAAAGCCAAATGACCTCCATAATAGTACATGGCCTTCTCAGCAAGCGGGCTGTACGTTCCATAGACTACACCAGCAATTGTAGACATGGCTGATATGCATTAAAAGAGAAGGTGTCAGCACTTCTCACCAAGAGCATGTAGTAACAAATATCAACGGGTTGCCATTGTTAAGCAATTTGTAAAAACCAATGTAGATCTCATAACAATGGTTAGACCTTAGTAGGACTTCAATAATCACTATGCAAGGTGATTTGTGGATCGTACCCTAAGATCCTTTTTCAGAAAATAAGTGCAGAATTGCGCATTGAAATCACATTGGGCTAGCTGGATTGGCAAAAAAGATGATAAGGTATAAATTTCACTAAAAACTCATCACTTTTTTTCTATGTTTAACTAGCTCTCATTTTGCTCCTTGAGGTTCTATTTTCCTTTATCTGTTCTCTTCTCCTCACTCAATCTTCGCCCCCACTGCCTCTCTCACCCTTTTCCCCACTACCCATTTCCATTTGCTGCTACATCTGTCTATCTTCCCCTTCCTGTCTCTCCTGCTCTCTCTCTTGCTTTTCCTTTTTATCTCCTTTCTTTCTCTCCTTCTCTTGTCATTTTCTAGAACCTCTTCTCTTAGTCTTCTCTATACTTCTCAATATGTTTAATCTCTCCCTAGCCCTCTTCTCCATAGACCATGTATGGCAACTGAAACTTGGCCATGAGCAGCAGCTGCCACCTTTCTTTGGCCTCTGTGCTTTTCACCGATTTCCAGTCCCAGAAGCCTACCGTCCTGTGGGCCTTATGGAACTGGAGAAGCCCCCTGCGATCATGGAGCAAAAAAGTTAGTGCAATGTGGTCATAATATCCCCACAGCTTGTTGTCCATTCTTGTTGGGCAGGACATCTGGCTGCATGGATTTGGTGGGTTTTAATTGCTTTAGGGTAGAGAACAACCCGTTGACACCCACCGCATTACCTTTAGAGTGCAGAGGACTTCAACGGGTCATCCACAGTACTAGAAAAGAAAATGTTTCTGGTAAAAACACCAGAAACCTTTACTTTGCTAAAATCAAAGTCCGAATGCGAGAGAAATGCTACCCTGGAGTTTGATTATTTTTTTATTTTGTTGCGGTGTGTCATAGCAAAACAAAAATGAAAGCAGACTGTGCTAATGGAATCTGCAGGGATGCACAAATGTCCTACCACATAGCATTCCTACACTTCTCATACTAACAATGGTACCCCACTTTTGTGGCTGGGTTATCACCTGTGTAAGGGAAGGCCCCAAACGAGATTCAAGGTTTTGCTTTTGACCCATTGAAGCAATATTTAGGACAGGGCTTGGTCTGCACCCAGGGAAACCTGCCAGGCCCAGCCATTTAAAAAATCAAGGCACCTAGGACAGTCCAGTATGATGTGGCGTGCATGGATCCCAATACATTTTCTTAACCAGAATGTCCTGCAAGCAACAAACTTTGGCTCGATCACAGATTTTCCTCATATTTCTGTGAAGGAAAGTTCCAGAATTTGTTTGGATCCATTACCCAGCATTCCCACACATCTCCCAACAAAATTGTACCACAAATGTTCACCAAGTATAATGCATTTAGTACATTAATTACATTGGACATCATTACAACAATGTATTTGCTATGACCATAAATTAGATAAACATAAAGCAGAATTTAAATTGAAACAATAAATTTCAAAAAGCAGATTCATACTACACATATCTTATATTACAATATATAAAAAATAGAAAATGTTAGCTGAGGCTGTGTGGAGGTGTCTAGAGAGGTCCATTGTACTCCAAATGATTTCAGCCTCAAATGCAATGATTATAGTTTCCACAATATTTGGTTCATAGAGAACAATACTCAGCATGTTGACCCTGGCAGGGTATCTAGATATTAAACCATTTTTAAAAGATAGCTATCATTATAATATCCCTTTGTGACCTGGCAGGCTATATTGGGTCATTTCAGATTCAAACTACTGCTAGTTAGGGTTTTTGCAGGCCTCTGCAGAAGGCCCATTAACCTAACAAACTATCTGGCTCCTGTAAACAAAATCAAGATAGCTAGATCAGATACATTATCTCACAGGCTATATTTCACAACCGGCTAGTGTTCCTAGAAAGGCTGTAGGTTGGAGCAATGTACCTCTGACCTCCTGGCCAGAGTCCCGCTCTCCGTCCAAGCAGCTCCGCTGTTGCGTCGCCTGCCGCTGCCCCCGACACCTCTCTCCTTTGTAGGTGTTTGGGGCCCTCCTCCACCCGCAGGCTCCTGCATGCGCCTCATCCCTGGTGGTCCAGTGGGAGAGCCTTGCTCTTCTGCTGTTCCACTATTGTCTGTCTGCGTTGTTGTGCCCGTTTTTTCTTTGTGTCTTTTGTCTGTCTCTTTACTGTAATTTAATTGTAATTTTTGTTCCTGTTTGTCCGTGACTCTGTGTTTGCCCTTTTTACTCGTTACTCATTTTTTGTGCCTCTGCCCTTGTTTCTGTCCTCCGTGCCCTTTTCCCACCGCTGCTCCCCCACGGGCCCTCCCCCCTGCCGTTCCCGCTCCCGCCTCCCAGCTGCGCTTCCCTCCCCCTTCCCTACTTAAAGGCGGCCGCTTCTCAGGTGTATGAGCAGGACCTTTGACCTCCTGGCCAGAGTCCTGCTCTCCGCCCAAGCAGCTCCACTGTTGCGTCACCTGCTGCTGCCCCCGACACCTCTCTCCTTGCTAGGTGTTCGTGGCCCTCCTCCACCCGCAGGCTCCTGCCTGCGACTCATCCCTGGTGGTCCAGTGGGAGAGCATTGCTCTTCTGCTGTTCCACTATTGTCTGTCTGCGTTGTTGTGCCTGTTTTTTCTTTGTGTCTTTTGTCTGTCTCTTTACTGTAATTTAATTGTAATTTTTGTTCCTGTTTGTCCGTGACTCTGTGTTTGCCCTTTTTACTCGTTACTCGTTTTTTGTACCTTTGCCCTTATTTTTGTCCTCTGTGCCCTTTTGGTGCACTGCTCCCCGCTGCCCCTCCCCCCTGACGTTCCCGCCTCCCTGCTGTGCTTCCCTCCCCCTTCCCTACTTAATAGTGGCCGCTGGGAGGCCGCGCAGCGGGCGTGCCGCTGGCGCGCTCATGGTGCACCAAAGGTAAGCCGTCTGAGCCCGTCTGTGACCCGACCGCGACCAGCGCCAGAGACCCCTGCCCTCCTCGCACTCAACCCCGGAAGGAACAACAACTGCCGTCTGTCTACACTGAAACCACCCTCGGCCAGTTCTCCTGCAGACACTGCCGCCAAACCTTCACCACCCTCCGCACCCCCACAGCCGTCGCCCCCACGCCAAACGCCAGCACCCCCGAAGCCCTGATGTGCATCCTCCTCAAAGTGCGCTCCCTGCACAAACATGCCATAGAGATCTGGGACCTCCTCGACACCATCTCGCCAGACATCGCCTTCTTCACAGAAACTGGGACCAACTCCACCTCCGCCCCCGACATTGCCACTGCCATCCTCGACAGATACAAGATCCAGAGGAAAGACTGCCCCAACTGCCCAGGAGGAGGACTCGCCATCGAACACAAGAGATCCCTCCGACTCACCACCTCCAGCACGAGCGACTCCCCGTCCACCACCGAACACCTCCATTTCCAGATACACACCAGCCCCAGAACCACCCTATGTGGCACCCTCGCCTACAGGCCCATCGAATCTCGAACAGCATTCACCACTACCATCGCTGACCTCGTCACACCCCAAGCCATCCCCTCCATGGACTACATACTCATCGGAGACCTCAACTTCCACCTCGACAACCTCAACGACCCCAACTCCTCCACCCTCCTGGACAACCTCGCCAACCTCGGACTGAAACAGCTCATCACCACCCCCACCTACAAGGCAGGACACACCCTCGACCCTATCTTCTCAGGAGGTAACAACATCCACTTCAGCCACACCACACAGCCCCTCTGGACGGACCACCACTGCGTACACTTCCACGTCGACAAACCCACCGCCCCTAAACCTGCACCCCGCCCACCGCAAGGGAACTGGAGCAAGGTCACGAAGGAGCACCTCAACTCCACCCTCAACCGCAATGCCCTCTCCACCTCGACCGACGCCAACCTCGCCACCAAAGAACTACACCGATGGATCACCAACTGCACAGACGAAGTCGCACCCCTTCGCACCCCATCGCAACCACGACAGACAGCGCCCCAGAAAGGTCATCTGGTTCACCAATGACCTCCAAGAATCCAGACGCACCTGCAGATGCCTCGAGAAGAATTGGCGAAACAGCACAACTTTGGAAGACCGCACCACATACAAGAACGCCATGACAGAATACCACCAACTCATCAGATCAAGCAAAAGGACCTTCATCCAGACCAAGATCACCGCCAACTCCAGCAACTCAAAGGAATTCTTCAGCATCATCCTAGAATTCACAAAACCCCCTAGCGAGGCCACGAACATCACCCCCTCCCAGGACCTCTGCAACAAGCTCAGTGCCTACTTCCATCTGAAAATCAAGTCCCTCTACGTAAACTTCAACGAACTGACACCAGACGGCAAAACCACTCACTCCTCCAACAACACCAGCCAACCCACCATCTCCGCCTCGACCCCAGCCACCACCAAAGACACCGAATCAACCATGAAAGGCATCCACTCAGGAGCACCCACGGACCCCTGCCCTCCGCACATCTTCCACAGAGCCGCCATCGCCGGAACTACGACGCACCATCAACACCGCCTTCGAAACCAGCATCTTTGCCGATGACTGGAAATGCGCAGAAGTCAAGCCCTTACTCAAGAAGCCCTCGGCAGATCCTTCGGACCTCACGAACTACCGACCCATCTCCCTCCTCCCCTTCACGACCAAAGTCACTGAGAAGACCGTCAACGCCCAACTAACGAAATTCAGAGAACTCCATCCTCGACCCCTCCCCATCCAGATTCCACAGCAACCACAGCACCGAGACCACCCTACTTGCCGCCACAGACGACATCCGCACCCTCCTCGACCGAGGTCACACCGCGGCCCTTATCCTAGTCGACCTCTCTGCACCCTTCGACACTGTCTCCCACTGCACACTCACCGCCAGACCCCACAAACAAAAAAAACAAGTAAAACAATATCGGACTTAATAAATGTAATCTCCTTGAGATATTGGTTTACGGTCGATCTATGGTGAGAGAGGTACTTTTATATATATTGCCACGACGCGGGCATACAGGGAACTGTCCTCGAATGGCTCTGCTCCTTCCTCACCGGTGGAACCCAAAGAATCAGACTACCACCCTTCCTCTCTGAACCCACATAGATCAACTGCGGAGTACCCCAAGGATCATCACTCAGCCCTACGCTCTTCAACATCTACATGGCCCCACTCGCCACCATCATCAGACAGCATGGTCTCAGCATAGTATCCTATGCCAACGACACCCAGCTCATCCTCTCCCTCACCAAGGATCCCGTCACCACCAGACTCAGATTCCAGGAAGGAATGAAGGACGTTGCATCCTGGATGAGCAGCAGCTGCCTGAAGCTCAACTCGGAGAAGACAGAGGTCCTCGTTCTCGGACCCTCTCCCTCCGCATGGGACAACACCTGGTGGCCCACTGCCCTCGGCAGCCCACCCATCCCCACGGACCATGCCCGGAACCTCGGCATCGTACTCGACTCCGCCCTCTCCATGACCCGACAGGTCAACGCCATCGCCTCCACCTGCTTCAACACCCTCCGCATCCTTCGCAAGACCTTCAAATGGATCCCCCCGAATCAAGAAAGACCATCGCCCATGCACTCATAACCAGCAGACTGGACTACGGAAACACCCTCTACGCCGAAATCAACAAGTCTCTGCTCCGCAAGCTCCAGACCATACAGAACACCGCAGCCAGACTCGTCTTCGGCATCCCTCGACAAGAACACATCTCTCAACACCTGCGAGACCTCCACTGGCTCCCCGTCAAGAAGAGAGTAACCTTCAAGATACTCACCCACGCCTACAAATGCCTCCACAACACCAGACCCCAATATCTCAGCGAAAGAATCTCCTTCCACGTACTCAAGAGAAACCTCCGATCCGCCGACCTCGCCGAAACCCTGCACATCCGTAGAGCCAGAACGGGTGGAAGAGCCTTCTCCTACATCGCGGCCAAGACCTGGAACGAGCTACTGATCGACATCAGACGTGCCCCCTCTCTGCACATTTTCATGAAGACCCTCAAGACCTGGCTCTTCGACTGACCGGAGCTGCTTAACCCCGCCCCCCAGCACCTTGAGACCCTCACGGGTGAGTAACACGCTTCACAATTCCCTGATTGATTGATTGAATGTCAGTCAAATGTAGGTCATACCTGACTTGTAAAGACTCTGCCCCAGTCCAATAGGCTAATCAAAGAACTATGCCATATTGGAATCTAGAGATTTTCTGATTGACCATTTACTTTTAAAGCAAAGGATAATGGGCCGCGGCTGACATTTTCCTTGTGTAAGTCTGGTTCAGTACATTATGAGAAGCCGAAGCCCTTATCATCTAGAAGATAAACAGAAGGAAGAAGGGGAAATAAGGCTCAAAATAAACCAGGAAGCAAAGCTCAAAGTCAAACCTCCCAGGTCAATATCTGGTTCACCATGACTATCTACTTTAAAATAGTAAAGAGAGGGAAGAGAGAATCTAAAATTTATCTCTGAAATCTGGGCAAATTGGTTACGCTTTTCAAATTTATTCCAGCTTTAAGTGCAGTAACATCAGGGTACCTAGGCCTGATGGTATTTTGTATGGCGAATGGGGGCAAATTAACCGAGGTTGACTTTTTCTCTAAAGTGGTTGCAGCAAAAGGAATTGAGAAAAAAGCTGAATTAACAGAACATGGCATAATGATTAGTGATAATCAGGGGTCCCCGGAGAATTTAAAGACCAGTTTAAAGTGCCTCTTTTGAGAAATCTTGGGGGCCTTGCTTGTTTCTACCCAAATTGAGTTACCACACTTACCTAGATTCCATTTTGATAGGAGAAAACATTGTCATCATGATAGGGGTGCCCATTAAATTAAGGGAGATGTGTGGCGCAGCAGGCAGAGTGGCTGACTCCGGAGCGCGGGGCTCACGGCTCAATCCCCGGCTCTGGCGGCAGCTCAGCTTAGCACCATGTGACTCTGGTTAATAGCTCACTTAATCTCCCCAATGGCCCCCAGCGCCTTAAAACCTTAAGGGGTGATATGTTCGCGTTTTACAAATATGGATTATTATTATTATTAAATGTCATAGTAACTATAACATTTATTAATGAAAAAGGAGAGGGTGAAAGGAATCAGTATGAGTCATGACAAGGTGGCAAGCGAAATATTGGGAATTTGAGTAAGTATAGAAACAGAAGGAGTGGATGTCATTACAATTAGGTATCTGGGCATCCTGCAGCAAGTGAAATTTTGGTTTGGAATGTACATGGATTTAATACACTCAAGGACTCATCTATTTAGAAGTGCATCTTAGAAGAATTCTCGATTTTAGTGTTGCAAGTGACTTTGCTGCGAGAGAGCCCCTCTGTTGATGGGTTCATTGTAATTAATAGGGATGCCACCCCTTCTTGAAAGTCAGGATGGCTTTTGGGAGGTCAGCTGACATTGGTGCCATTTTTTAGCACAAAAGCAGTACCTGTATTAGAGAAATTGTGTTATTGGCTTTTGGCCGATTCAGTCTTACTTGCAAACGAACGAAGAGTAAAAAATCTATTACTTTGTCTAAATGTATATGGGCCTCCCAACTGTAAGAGGTTTGGAAAAGAATTGTTTAAGTTACAGGAGGATTGATCACCCTCCGTTGTCACTTTCCATCTGCTCAGTTTGCATTAGCAGACGATTTTAACTTGAAAATGTCTCTTTGTAACATTGATGACTGTTTACAGGATGTTTTGACTTGCTGTGAAATCCAATTGGTGTCCACCAAATTCATGTCATGTTTATTTTTAAGCAATCTGTGGGCGATGAGCCCTGATTTCGAAATTTAAATGTAGTTAATTAATTTCAAATCACCACTTGCAGTAAATACTTTAATGGATTGATTTCAGATAAATCTAAATATAATTTAGTTTTAAACAAACCACAGTTAAGGATAATGAACACATTATTGTGGGTGGCTTGACTTCAGTTCATTACTCAGATTTCAAATAAAAATTTACAGCAAGTCGCATTTATAATTTAACAACAAGTAATGGAGGATTTTAAATCTATGACTGTGGATGAAGAGCCTTGATTTCTTAATTTTATTTTCTTAACTTAGTTCCTTGATTTCAAAATCAACAGTTACTGTTATAGTAGAGGATTCAATGACCTGAATTCAAGTAAATTGCCAACTTAAAATTGCATCATTTATTTCTAAATTTACTATGGTAGAAGATGAATCTGTGAATGTGGATGATTTCTTGATTCAATAAAGTTCCTTGATTGGGTTACAGGAGAGGATTCAATGACATTGTATAAAGTAAAACTGATTTTAAATTACACCATTTATTTTTAAACAAATCATGATACAGACTGATTAGTCCATGATTATAGAAAATGAAGCTGGATTTCTTGATTTTAACTCAGTTCTCTGATTTAAAATGAAAGATTACAGTAAGGAATTCAATTGCTTATTTGCAAGTGCATCTCCGATGCCAGCATATTTTAAAATGTACTATGATTGATGATTTAGAATGATTAATCCAGGTTTGTGGAAGTTTAGTCATGATCTCGATTCAGTGCCCTGATTTCAAATCAACAGTTAGAGTAGAGATTTCAGTGGTCTGATTTCAAGTACCTTGTACAAACTGGGAGACAGAAGGTCGGCCATATCCTCTTCTGTTCAATATCAATCCTACTCATCAATCAAACTATGTGCATGTATGTATTTTTGCATTATTTTTCTTCACAAATGAACAATAACTGGGCACTAAATATGTAAGAATTGCTGGGGAGCTTTGGTCCTGGAGAAGGCCATATAACCCTGGGAGAAAGAAAAAACAGCTGCAACATGTAGAATTGCAGACACAGCAGTAATAATTATTTCCATGCATCAATCTTTGTGCTTTTAAGCTTGCCAGGGGCCCCCCACAATAAATGTACTTGACGGGCTTGCCCACTAGGCAATTTTAACACACTTGTTGGAGACCTTTTGACTGATATTATCAAGCCTTCCGTGATAAAAGTTGAGCCAATCCAGATGCATGGTCATTCTGGATGAAGGACTCTATAATGAAGCAATGCACATAGATTATGTGGGTGAGAGTACTTTTATAAGAACTTCTTTGTGGTTTCCAGCAGGGTTTCAATATGATCAGTCATATACAATCTAATCATTTCCTTAAGTAGGCAATGTCTTTATTGATGAATGAACTGATTTCAAGTACACCTCATATTTCAAATTTATTTTTAAGCAACTTGTAACAGAAGATGATAAATCTATGACTGTAGTAGATAGCTGCTGATGGATTTAATATTATTTCAATTTCTCTGTATCAAAATTACAGTTTCAACAGAGAATTCAGTGGGCTGCTTTGAAGTAAATGTTGGATTTCAAAATGCTTTTTCTTTCAAATATCAATCAATGATTGTTGAAGTCGAACACTGATTTTAATTCAGATCCCTGATTCCACGCCAGCAGTTATGGTAGAGAACTCGGGGGCCTGATTTGTTGTAAGGATTCACTGGCTCTAAATGCAAGACACTGTTCAATTTCATATCACTGCATGAGTTTTAAAATACAACACGACTACAGAAAATGTTTGATTGTGGAGCAGGAGTCATGATTTCGACAGAGTTCTTTATTTTCAAATCAATAGTTACAGCAGATACATTTTCCGCTAGCACTTGCAATTAAAAAACAGTTTTGGAACATAGGTGCTAGATTTCAATTCAGTTATTTTATTTCAGGTCGAACGTAGCAGTAAAAGATTCATTGGCCAGCTTCAAGTAAACCAGAGATTTCAAAATACTCCATTATTTTCAATTCAGACATGGTTGTGATCCCAAGTCCCCAAAAACTGATCTATTTTCAATAAAAACATAATTTAATTATAAAACAAGTCTAAAATGTGGGGCCTTTAAAGGTTATAGTGAAAAAATAAAACTGAGCTCACTATAAATTAGTAATGACAAAGACCATTAAATTCACTAAAAGAGAAATACACTGCTTCCATATAGTCAACATCAGACTACATATCAATTATAAATAAAATGAAGACACAATAAAACAAACAGCCAGTAAGCAATGGGAATACATACTTCAAACACTCACTGCTAACACTTAGCACTCTGTAATCAAAAACCTGAACTACACATATAGTGACACGCACCACTCTGACATGACAAATATTATAACACATCACACATGAAACTTGAAATGTAAACATAATTGCATGAAATTATTAGTCTACAATATGAAGACACTGTAAGGACGTAAGCAATGGAGCCGGACGTGCTCAGCTAGAGCTCCGTCGCTGGCTCCCCTTTCCCCACCACAAGTATCCTGTACGGAAGGATTTTAGGACCGGTAACCGGCTCCACGGAGCCCTGACCCGTCCAGTGATGTGCGGTGAAACACACGACTGCTGCAGATGCCAGAGATCGCCGTTGGAACAGCGAGGCAAGTGAGGCACTGAGCGGAGAGGCTGGAGGCATGGGACGCCCTTCGCAAGTGGTCGTGGATGCACCCTGGCTGGTAGGCCGCGCTACGCAGCTTACAATGACGTACTAAGCACAGAGACTCCGCACAATACTGCAGAAGACGAAAAAGGGCGGGAAGACTGGTGACGCAGCGATTTTACCGGGAAGTCGGGACTTGGCAGTGCGTTCTTGTATGGAGGGGGAAACTTTAAAATTACCATCACACTCCACCACAGCCCAACGGTAACCGGATGAATCATATAAACTTGCTGCAGTCTACTTAAGCCCAGGCAAGCACGGCAGCTGATTTCAGGACCCAATTGGCGAGTCCCCGATAGCTGCTGGAGGCCGCAGTGACAAACTGGGAAGTAGGTGCATGGTTAACCATAGACGCACAAAGCAGTGGCAAATACAATGTAAAAAAGGACCTGGGGCCAGGCGGTGATTCTCCATAGCAAACTCAGCTCCCAATAGAGCACGGGTCAAATACGAAGGGCCTGGCAAGAGCGCGTTGGTCACCATGCTAAATTAGTTGTGACGCAGCAACAAACGCCCAGCCGGCAGCATCATGTGATAAACGAAAGCATGGTCGGGAAAATGAGGAACAGTTAAACTGAAGCCCGGGGGCGCCAACTCAGCCATAATTGGACTTAAAACTTTATACCCGTTATACGACCCCTCTGATCAGCTAGATTAGCTCGGTGGATCTGCAAAGACCCCTGTGAGGATCGGAGTCGGGGAAATCATACATACTCGAGGCCCTGAGCAAGGCAAGAGGCTATCCGGTGACGCCAGACTACACGCAGATATCTGTTATAGTGCACAAGCTGGCTTTCTCTCTTCTCCTCCCACACCTCTCTTTTGACCTAGAGGAACTGTGTGGAACTCTCCCCTAGCCCACCCTCCATCTTGGGACCGCGCAGGCTGCTGCTGCATCTTTCACCCCGACCCTATGTCAGGCGGAGGCAAGCAGCGGACCGGCACTGGAGGCTTGCTGTCCCAGCCCCCCCCCCCCCCGACCCGCGCTCAGTCCGATAAAATGTCTGGGGAAGAGACATCAGACCCGACGTCCAGCAAATTAGATGCTGTGCTGGCAGCGGTGGAAAAACTGAGTGAAACTATGAATCAGACCCGTACATCCGTAGAAAATAAAATAGACAAGGTGGCCATTGACCTGAATCTCCTTCATGCAAGCTTACAGACAGAACATCTGCAGTGGAGACCGCCATCATGGAGATCTCTCCGCAGATAACGTCAGCGGAGAAACATATCAAGGACCTTGCCGCCCGGGTGGAGTTCTTGGAACAAAGAACCGAAGACGCCGAAGGAAGATCGAGGCGCAACAATGTGCGCGTGGTGG
The DNA here is from genome assembly GCA_963921515.1 of Calotriton arnoldi. Taxonomy (NCBI): domain Eukaryota; kingdom Metazoa; phylum Chordata; class Amphibia; order Caudata; family Salamandridae; genus Calotriton; species Calotriton arnoldi. The sequence continues at coordinate 1,033,299 of CAWUFW010002961.1, read as the reverse complement.
GCTTGCCGGAAGGAAAAGAGGGCAGAGATGCAGTGGCCTATGCCGAATCCTGGCTTCGCGGCCTAATACCAGAAGGAAAGCTCTCCCCCCAGTTTGCCATAGAACGAGCGCACAGAGTACCGGCTAGACCTCCGCCTCCGGGGTCAAATCCTAGGCCGCTTTTGATACATCTGCTGAATTACAGGGACAGAGACACTATTCTCCAAGAGACCAGAAAACTACAGGACATACACGTAGACAATCATAGAATCATGTTTTTCCCTGATTTCACGATGTTAGTGCAAAGGCAGAGATACTCTTTCATGGCAGTAAAGAGGAAACTCCGGCAACAAGAACTTAAATATTCCCTGCTATTCCCAGCCCGCCTGAGGGTGGTAGCAAGTGGCAAGACTCATTTTTTTGACAGTCCGGAGGCAGTAGAGGACTGGCTAGAAACACGAGGTATCATGAGAGACACCATTTCTCCGTCGGGAGCAAATAATGTATCCACGGAAGTTCCAATGGGACGCCGCAGGAGGGGGAAAAGACGCAAAACAACTCAAGCATCACAAAAGCATGGCCCTAACCAGGAACAGATGTTGCAAGACCAACGCGATGCTCTGCAGGCAGCAGTGGAAATCGGAGGGACGCAAGGGGAAGCTGCTTCCGTATCCAGCCTGCAGGAACAAGACAGCGAGGAGGAACTATCGGACGAAGTCCCGGACTCACAGGAATTAGAAGATTTGCCAGTAGTCACTCCCCAGACCGCAGATGACATTGCTTAATCTGGGATGCAGAACTCCAGATAAAGGCCGCCCAGACCGCATTGCAGTATACGCAAGTATAATAAGCCCATGTTATTGATGTACCACAGTACCGAATTGTTATACTGTGCATGTATGCTTATATAATATATCGTTTTATGGGGGCGGGGAGGGAGGTGGAGATCGTGTAGAGCCGAGTCTGCTCTTTATCTTACAGGATCTCCCTTAAGGTACCGGTATAAGTAGACTGTTATTAGATCCTGATTCCTGTTCTATTATTCGGGGGTAAGGGGGGCGGTGACGATAGAACACATTTCTGTATCACATACATACTCCGCTTGCACGGAAACCCCCCTTGTCACTGACAAAATGTCGTTTTTCTTCATTATTGTTTGGACGATTACATGTTGCATTATCACCCTTTTGGTATTGTTAGTATTAGTTTATAGTTGTTTAGCCATTAGTCACTCACCGGGTCGAAGTCTATTAAGTAACAAACACACAGTTCTCCCACAAGAGCATCTACCTCAAGTACGCGTCATGCGGCCTAGTGTAGTACTTAAGTCGTCTGTGTCATATATTTGACTCCACGGCAGGATACTATGGCACCGATCAGTATATGTACATGGAATGTGAGAGGCCTTCACAGCCCAGCCCGTAGATACCTCATTTATTCATATCTTAAAAGACACCATGTGCAGATTGCCCTTCTTCAAGAGACACACCTGCCAGGGTCGGAAGTGAAACAATTGCAAAGAAGATGGAGAGGGCAATTACACGGCACGGGCTACTCAGCGTACGCTAGAGGAGTTTTAATTTGGGTCAAACCAGACAAACCATTCCACATTGAAGATACACTTACTGACACGGAAGGACAATATGTTATTGTAATGGGGAAATTAGATGGTCAGCTCGTAGTCATCGCATCTATATACGCACCGAACACTGATCAGGCGGCATTCCTAGAGGCACTGTCGAATAAGCTGTCAGTCTGGCATGGGATTCCAATGATGGTGGGAGGGGATTATAACAGTGTCCTTGATGTTTCCCTAGATCGCTCTTTACCTCCTCTTCCTGGAACGTCCACACATATTGCCATGAAGGCGCTAATTAGCTGGGCTACACAATAGTGGTTGATGGACGCAAGGAGACATAGAAATCCACACAATAGGGTGTATTCATTTTACTCCGGGGCGCATAGATTACATGTCCGCCTAGACAGAATAATGGTGTCAGATGACCTTTTAACAGCGGTCGACAACCCACAATATCTCGGGAGAACTCACTCGGCTCATAATCTGCACACGCTGCCACTGGAGTGGACCCGCGATATACCACCGGTTCCGAGATGGCGCCTGCAACCAGACACGTTACTAGACGCTGGATTCCGGGAGTCATTGCACATAACAGCTATACAATATTTTGAGGAAAACACAAATACTGCCTCAACACCATTGATAGAATGGGACGCCTTTAAGGTAGGTACTAGAGGGCACTGCCTCGGCACGCAGACTGGTATGTGCAAACAGTTGGAAATAGACCTCACTGTGGCAGAAAGAAAATTAGGGGCCTTGGAAAGAGAGGCTGTGGAGGGATCGCATGAGAGGTTAACACACAGCAGGAAAGATCATGCACGCTTGGAAGAAAGGCTCCGTTGCCTTAATTATGCAGCACACTCAGCGCGTACGCACCACTCAGGCGACAAAGCCGGCAGGCTCCTAGCCTGGTTAATCCGTGAAGAAGATGCTACATCACCCGTCACTTCTCTCCGGTCAATGCAGGGAGACGTAGTTTACTCACAACAAAACATACATTGAGAGTTTATAACACACTACACCACACTATATAAGTCCCATCTCCAAGCCACTAATTTCGACATTTGTAGGTATTTGGATAATATTGACTTACCACAGGCCACGCAAGAGCAGGTACTTGAACTTAATGACCCTATTTTATTGTAGGAAATTATGGCGAGCATACGCGCACTAGCAAACGGTAAAACTCCGGGCCCAGATGGCTTGCCGGCGGAGTTCTACAAGGCCTATGTGTAGGTGCTGGCACCCCAACTAAAGAAGGTTTATGAGACTGTAATGGAAGATTCCACCCTCTCAGATACGCAAAATGAAGCATTACTGATTTCTCACCCTAAGCCCGGAAGAGATCCAGAGGCACTAGGCTCATACAGACCACTAGCGCTTCTTAACACAGATTACAAGGTGCTGGCGTCCATAATAGCTGCACGCTTGGCCCCGCTGGTAAGGAACTTAGTTCATACGAACCAGAACGGGTTTGTCCCCACCCGAAATACGGCACTTAATATACGGAGGCTTTTCAGGGTGCAGCATTATGCGGCGGATATTTGGCCTTGATCCGGCTGTTTGGTCTTGGACCTGGAAAAGGCCTTTGACTCCTTGGAGTGTCCATATCTTTTCGAGGTGCTACATAGGTATGGACTGGGCGACACGTTTTTACAGATGGTACAGCTGTTGTACAAACGCCCCACTGTTAGAATTCGGACAGGCCGGCTTATATCAGACAGCATACGGGTAAACAGAGGAACCAGACAAGGCAGCCCCTTATCCACACTCCTGTTCTCTCTAGCCATGGAGCCGCTGGCAACACAACTTCGCAGGGAGGGAGCAGAATGGGGCATCCACCTGGGAGATGGCTTGCATACAGTTTCTTTATATGCAGACGATTTACTATTATACCCGAGAGACCTACATAACATCCCTGCTACCATAGCAGAGACACTCCTGAATTTTGAAAAGATGTCGGGGCTTCGGGTGAACTGGACAAAATCGGGCCTGTACTCATTTCGCGAAGACAATGTTGACGCTAACTTGCGTATGAACAACTCTTCTCTCTGATGGTATCCACCTACGTTTCAGTATCTAGGCATCTTCATATATCGGAATCCCACAGATATATTGGAAGGTAATCTGATCAGGGCTATATCTGCTATCAGAGCCCAAATACAATTCTGGAAGACTCTCCCTTTGAATGTGATGGGTAGAATCACCCTGACCAAGATGATAATACTACCAAAATTGTTGTAATATTTTTCGAATCTTCCGGTTTATATTCCGGCTAAAATCTTTCGCAACCTCGATCAACTAGTTCGGGAGCTCATCTGGAACAAGGGCCAGCCCCATTGTTATGTTTCGTATAGAGGCCCTAATATAGACACGTTCATATATGCCGTATATGGTCATACTCGTATATGCCCTATTATGGTCATAATCGTATATGCCCTATTATGGTCATAATCTCCTATGCCCTATTATAGTCATGATCTCTTATGCCCTAATATAGGCATGATCTTTCACCTACATTAGTTCCCTACAGTACACAACGATCTCTGAGGGTTGAACGTTATCTAGTCTGTGGTTTGGACACTGCAGGGTTTTTCCCGAACACAGGCCTACAATGTACTCAAATTATGAATGAGCATTCACCAGCTACATCTCCCGCATAATATGTATGTACAAAGTTCACCCCTGACGTCTTCCTCATGTCTAAGAAAGACCAATACAAACCATACTGAGGGACGAGACACTTTAGGGTATAAATACACCACATCTTGCCACGGTAGGATAGAGGGAACCGAGACTTCCATGCTGACACACTGACCAGAGACGCTGAGGCTCCTGCATGCAGTCGCTCCAGCTGACAGCGGTCTAACACAGCCCTTGCGGGGTGTCCAACTCGAGACCAGGACGGGGTCCCACACTCTCTCTATTCAGGTAATGGGGTTCGACTAAATACTAGAAGGATTCTTGGCTCTTAGGCTTTTAGACCTACACACATGCTAGGTACACTTAGGTACATCTAGTTAGGCATCGTAGGAGTACGCGCACTTTTGGGTGACATTCTATCACGCATTTTGTATTCATGTATGTATTCATGATTATTGCAATATGGTAGAACTGTACTATCCTTTCACTTTTATCGTACTGCTGATAATATATCTCTGCTATTGTCTGCTGGTTGCTGTAGCACATATATTTTACACTAGAATAACAACTGTTCAATAAATACTTATTGAAATCCCAGACTGTTTATTCTGTGTAACTCTCTGAGATAAACCGAACAAGTAAGCACGAGTGACTGAGCGAAAAGTAGCACATTGTTTCCACAATTCTGAGGGATCAGGGTTGTCATGATCTAAGGTTGCCAGAAACTAATTTCTCCCCGATAAGAGGAGATTCTAGTGGCACTGTGAGCTAGCTAATGCAAATCCGGCTAACATACGTGGTGGGGGTGCACAGAGTCAGTCTAACACCAAGCCCACAGTTTGTTATCCAAACGCACAGGTCCTGCATGGGTACTATAGGAACTACACGACATGGCGCCCAACATTGGTTGGGTACTTATTTAACAGTAGAATCTGAGTAGTTCAGTCGTGCTATTCTCAGAGAACCTACTCACAAAACCCCAGAGACATCTGGAGTGGGTGGGCACAAAATCCACCGCAGCTGAGTAGTACAAAAATACTATTTATTGGCTGTTGGTTATTCAAGCTTGAAAGGACATAGTGTTCCTAAAATTATGCCTAAAAACCTTATCATAGTTTCTTTGAATCTTTGGTCTGTGTTCTATACACGATGACTACCGCGGTCTTAGATCCTATACGAATGCCACTGCCCACGTCAGACGAAGAAGATCCTGAGGATGCAATCTATTGCACCAAAGTTCAGAAGGACAGTCACCATAAGACTATTAGAAAATGGTTTACAAGCTACGGGTGGCATTGTAGTTTTCGTGATTGAGGCACACGAATCAAACAAAACAGAGGTATTCTATTCATGGGTTACACTCCCAGCAGCAAATGCAATAACAAATACATTTCACTACTATATAGAAGGAGATGCACCACGGGAATATTGTCCATTTGAGGACATAGAGATTCCACTCACTTACCAGGAACATCATTACTGGTTTAATGGCGCCCTACCCCACGTACGAGAAAGAGTAAGGTTAGGCCCACTCGGAGGAGAAGGGGCCAAATGGCCAATATTAGCGGCCTACACACCACATCCTGACATTGGCACAATGCCACCAGGAGACTTACTCATACAACACACAGATTTAATTAAAATCTACAGGAACCTGAAACAATTTGTCATGAGGACTTTAACAATCCAACCTGCACCAGGTGCAGCAAATAGTACTCCAGCTCAGGGTACAGGAAATAAAATTACTCCTCAAACATTACACGCGGTAATGGACAAAATGCCCGCAAAACGCGAACAAATACCATTCTGGATAGCTCAGAAAATAACTCAGCTTGAGGCGGTATTCCCGAATACTACCACCTGTGATAAACACAGAATACTAACAATCTGCTTGCCCATGGGGATCACACCACAAATAGAGGACTGCACCTCTTGGGGTACAGTCTTTGCTGCCATATATACCAGAACACATGGTATCCCGTCATTAGCAGTAGTACCTGACGTATTGAGACAGATACAAAATGAGTACGGAGCAGAGCCTGCCCATAACTTAGGGATGAAGTTACTAGGTAACTACGAACAGGTATCAGCCATAATACTAGCTAACATTAAGGGGGAAGCAGCTTCATTGGCGATCCGCCAACGCCTAAGGGAGCTCAGTCCAGTAGATCAACCACATAACTACCCAAAATAATTGAAACTGCATATGCAGAACTAGGCAGAGACAGTCTAGGTTGGAAAGCATTAAAACCACAACTGGTGGGCAGTCCTGAAAAGGACACTACTAAGCAGACACCTAGTTCTTCTAAAAAGAAGTGGGAAAATAAAAAACAACAAAAGTCTAAAGACAGCAGATCTCAATCCAGAGGTAGGTCTCCTCAACAGGAGCCCTCTGAAAGGAGGTATAACCTCAGGAATAGGGATAATATTAAAAAACCTGACAGGTATCAGGATACTGATACACGTTCCTCTCGTTCAGGGTTCATCAAAAAACTCCGAGAGGGAAGGACGGTCAGAACACAGACAAGAGGAGCTTACAAAGTCCAGAGACACGCAACGCGCTGCGGACTACGCACCTAAAAAAGAAGATAAACAAAAACAAAAACCTCAGTTCAAAAAGAAGAAGGTAGCAGGTCTTAAGGTCAGGCATGCCCAGAATTCTGAGGACACAGCTTCTGAACGGGGAATGGGCTCTGACGATGCTAGACAGCGCGGCAGAAGTAACAATAGCTCGCCAGAACCTGAAGGAATTTCTGGTGACAGCGGAGTTGAGTGAGTATATCACGGTGGAAACACCTGATACTCGGGTAAGTGTCCCACATAAGTTACATGAGATAACACTCCGGATGGAGGGGGACAAGCCCAGGAAAGTTAAAGGTCTATTTTGGGAAAATCTGTCATCTGGATATGACATCCTATTAGCAGAGCAAGACTGGCCGCCAGCATTTGTCATGGAGTGCCCTAAGGGAGAAAAGGTCATTTTTCCAGCATTTTCCGGCCTCGTTCCCATACATTTAAAACATGCATATGCGCAGGAGTGGGCGGTTGCCCTAGCTCCAGCATTGTACAAAAATCATGCTGGTTGGGATGAGGATTCAACCCACCATGTGATCCCATTAAAAGTTTCACCAAATGCTCAAAGGCAATATCCTATAAAGCAAGAAGCTAAAAAACAAGTCAGGGAGATCCTAGATCAACTAGAATACCAGGGTGTGATAGAAAATTGCACCTCACCAATGAACAATCCTTTGTTCCCCGTATCAAAACCTGACAACATATATCGTTTAGTTTTAGATTACAGACATTTAAACACCTGCACAAAGACATTTGCAGTTCAAAATGCACACAGTGCCGCATTAATGAATAACATTGTGCGGAAAAAATACAAAACTACACTTGATATCTCAAATGGATTTTTCTGCCAAAATATAGCGCCTGACAGCAGGTATTTGACCGCATTCTCAGCGCTAGGGTCCCAGCGACAATTTTGTCAACTCCCCCAAGGGTATAAGAATAGCCCAGGGTTGTTTTCAGCAAGGGTAACAGAGTTACTCCAAAATTTGGATGAAGAAGCATTGTCCTATGTGGATGATATTTATCTGATGGACGATGACTTACCGAGGCACTTGACCAGGGTGAGCACCATTATTATGGGATTCGCCTCTGAGGGCTATAAATTTAATTTAAAAAAATCAAAAATTGCCCATCTCAATGTCCTGTTTTTAGGGTATGAGCTGTCAAGTGAAGGAAAAAGCCTAGCAGCTAACCTTTTAGAAAAGTGTGCGCTGCTCCAACCTCCAAAATCGCTAAAGAATTTACAATCAATTCTGGGATTCTTAAATTTTGGTCAGAACATACATTTAGGATTACGCAGAAAGAGTAAAACCTTTCTACGACTTAATAAAACCTGATTTTTCAGTCAGACAATGGACACAGGAACATACAAATATCCTACGTTCACTACAGGAAGACATGATAGCTTCAAAACATTTACAGACACGCGTAAACGTACGCAACTTAGTGATTTGAGTAATAGCGAGTCAATGCGGGTACACTTATTTAACTTTCAATGAAGGCGAAACGGTACCAATCGCATACAAATCACACCTGTACACAAACGCAGAGATGCGTTTCACTTCAACAGAAAAAATCCTGACAACAGTGCAGACCGCTGTAGCAAGAGAAAGAGCTCTGGCTTAGGGAAAGCGCATAATAGTCGTGACCCCAGTACCAGCCTTAGAGGCTGTTACAAAGGCTAGCATTCCAAATGCGAAAGCCTTCTACATCCCAGATGGATACAATGGGCTAATTCTCTTACTGCAACGGATGTTGAATACAGATTTGATCCAAGTTTAAAAACACAAGCATTTCTGCAATACGAACAAGAATATCCTCTACCAAATGAGATTTTGCCTCTAGATCAGTATGAATACATTATTTACACTGACGGATCTGCTCAACCAGCCATAGGGAGTAAGCAAGCTTACAGCGCAGCGTGTGCAATCGTTAAAGGTCGCATGCGCGATGGAAAGTTCCATCCAAGTTGCACTAAAACGCAATCTCTAGGAGACTGCACGGCTCAGTTGGCAGAATTAAAAGCACTAATACTGGCACTCGTAAATACGGAACACGAATTCCACACACTAATTGTGTGTGATTCCTTTTACTGTGTACAGTCGTACAATGAATATTTACATCATTGGTAACAAAACGGGTTTAAAGACGCAAAAGGTGGCACAATTAAGCATAAAATGCTATGGGAACAGGTAATGGAGTTGAGAAGCGAACTACCAAGGGCTCACATGATACATACACTGAGTCATCAGCGTGATGGCGTTCACGTTGAAGGGAATTCATTGGCTGATGAAGCCGCAAAGGGGGCTGTACGCACAGCGTCCGTAGCTGCAATCACTCGTTCAAAAACGAGAATAGACGGCGAGATTTTGGTAGCTGTCAATGCTTCACGCAAAGGCAGCACAGCAGTACCTAAAAAATTTAAACTCAAGTACTCCTACAAGTTAGATGCACACAACATTCCATATGCTCAGATTCCTGGAGTGGGGGATAGAGTAATACCAAATATGGATCATAGGCAAGGCTTAATTCTAGCAGCACACGAGGGTTTGGGCTCTGCGCATACAGGCGTTACAGCGACTATTTCTTTACTGAAACAGCGCTACTGGTGGCCTGGGTTAACAAAGTAGACCAAAGACTACGTCTTAAAGTGCAACATCTGCCAGCAGATGAAAGGCTCCACCGTAGCACGCCCAGCGCAGACACCATTGTTAAAATCAGGCAAACCTCTTGCGTGTGTGTATTTGGACCACTGCGGACCCATACAATCTGATGGGGCCAAGAAATATATCATGGTTGCAGTGGATTCCTGCTCTAGATTCCTATGGGTCTGGCCTCAGCACTCGTCTGACGCTCGAACTGTTATAAACGATTTGCGAGTCTTTATCGGCACATAAGCAGTTGGCACGTTACATTCTGACCGTGGCCCGGCGTTTAGCTCTCGGGCTTACAAAGAGGCCATGGAAGGAATGGGCGTAGCATTGCGGTACTCCTCTCCGTACCATCCTGAGGGAAATTCGGTTGTGGAGAGGAAAAACCGTGACTTAAAGCAATCTCTAACAGCTAGGGTATTAGGCAAGGGCGGTAGTTGGGTCAGTCACCTTTATGGGGTCCAAAGAGCAATTAACAACTAGCCAAGAAACTCTCTAGGGGGTGGCACTCCTTACGAGGTCCTATTTGGGATGAGAATGTGGGTACCTGATCTTGATTGTGAAGGCGCAGTGGCGGATGAAAAACAATTTGATATCCATGATCGTTTGGCTGTTTTACAGGATCTAAATGAATCCAGGACACAACAAAGCAACGTCCACTTAACACAGACCGCCACTGAGGAAGTCAAGGCAGTAACGGCAAGACCTGTCTGGATCCCAAAAGTTGGGGATCTGGTCAGAGAGAAGATTGCAGACAAGAAGGAATTTGGGCCATCATACAGAACAGCTGTACCGGTCCTAGCAATCCAAGGTACAAGAACTGTACTTCTGCCGCCTCTTGCCGGGAAAAAGGAGAAAAGATTTGTCTCAATCGACTTAATCAAACCACACTATGTGGCCGATACTAAACAGTAGGCCTCGTGGACTCCACAGTAGCAGACGCCCTCCTCTCGCTACAATCCAAGAAGTTCAAACAGAAAGACTCATCACGTTTGATAAGCCACCTGTACGGAATGAACGACTAAGCAACAATGCTATGGAACTCGTTCCACTTCAACAAGAAGTTCAACTTCAAGAAGAAAATCATCTTAACAACCAAGTTGCAATCAGACTGACTACAGACGTCTACGTCAACATGCCTCGTCAAGAGCAAAATCCGATTTCAACAAATCCCGATGCGATTCCAACAATTGATCGCACTGCTTCTGGCTACTTCATGAACTTTGATACGTTTTCACTGGATCCAAGCGAGATGGAAACGACGCCAGCCAAAAAATCACACAAAGACTCATTGACTTTCTGAACTTTTTTAGAAAGACTTACCTGGTGTCACCTTGGATAGTATTATGGTACATCACTGGGATTCTATTTTTCATCTTCTGGTTAGGTTTAATTATAACTTTTAGTAAGTATGCTTATTAATGGACGATATCTCCAGCAGAGCTCTACAGCCCAAAGAGTCAATTTGATTTTAAAGCCACACCAGTCTTCACATCGTGAACCAAGAGACTTGTCTTCAGTGAACATCACAGCAGTTCCTATACTGGAGGTATAGTATGGGACAAGATTGATTTTGATATATTCGGTCCGACTGAACTTTTAAAGCTTAAACATGTATTTAAAATTTCTTTAAGTGATATCATTACCTCCAGTACATTTTCTGATGATTGAGACACTGAAACTGTATATAATATGATGTCTGATTTGGAAAAAACTGCAGCGTTTCCGAACAATGAAATGTTAGAAGGTACTTCAGACTATGATACATTGTACTGTTATCAACATTATGGTCATCATTTCTTGCACAAATCCATAACACCTAGAAATGTATTTGAATACCACCAGTGGGAACACTGCCCAACACCTCCAAAAGGTAGTTCGCAAACTTTTGCACAGAAATTCACATACTTTTCAGGGTTTAATACATCTGACCCGAAGTCATTTTATTACAAAGTGGCAACAACATCAGCACAGGAAATTATGTTGACTAACACCAAACAGATTTACTCTGCTTCCTTTATGGCCCAGTTGTCTACACAGGGTTTCGACCTATGGAAGGACACTATAGATTTAAAATCAATCTGGGGTTCTAGGGACTGGCAGGTCCAGGGAACAGAAGCGCTTTTTAGAGCATGCCTCATTCCACAGCAGATGATATTTCTAAATGACACTGTGCAACAGACATCCTGTCTTGGACTAGCCAAGAACAAGGAAATGAACACACCTGGGTTTCCAGCACCATCACAGATGGGTGGGGGACGGAATTCAACTACACATGGGGTAGGATTAGATGACATTCTCCAGTACAACAGGTCAGAGCCCAATTGGACAGAATGGCTGATTTGGCCCATTGACACAAACACATGTCAACAGAGATTCCTAGGTATAACCGAGGGGTTGAGTATCAGTAGGCCAGATACACGCTATGTACAAAGACAACACCCAGGGGTAGTGACATCCTATAGTGTTGGGAAGTTGTGCCTTGATTGGCTAGAGACCTCAACACACTCAGAAGTAAAACATCACTTGACCTTACTCACACCTGATGTGGACCTTAGGGATTTCTTGTCAGGCCCAAGGAAAACACGTCAGAAACGTTTCATATATGCTGGCATTTATGCCTATTATAATGAAAACTGGAAAATATCACAACAGGAGGCCGCAGAAAGAATACGGGAAATAGACCGTATTAACCTAGAGAAGGCATAAGCTGTAGTGGATAATGGGTTAATGACTTTAACCTCCAGGATTTACTCCTTAGGCAACATTGTGTCTTCGGCAATTGACATATTAGAACAAGATCTGGCCTTGTTACAATACGGGCAATCCCAATTACGTTCTATTATGATGTTAAGCTGGACGCTGCAATCTTTGCGTGCAGGCTATGTGCCCTGGCGTTTTATAAACACCACGTCTCTGTTTTCAGAATACAATCTAACTGATAAACAGACAGAAATGGCACAAAGGGGAGCCAAATATACAAGCTGCGTATTGAGAAACTGGAAAGGTTACCATTCACTGTAGCCGAATTACCATCAACTGAATGGCTAATTCATGGCCAAATCACTCTGCCGGTCACTACGTTTCAGTTTCAATATTGCCTTGAGCAAAGGCAGGCAAGCAGATATGAAAAAATGGGTAAGGGATACATTAAGGAAACTTGGGAGTTACCATATAGATTTCGATGCCGGAATGGGGATCGAGAAGTGTATCTGAGTGGTACAAAATGCAAGAACGCTTTAAGCGGTTCTCTCATGTGTCAGGATATTTCTCTGCACGGAGCATGTAGTGGTTCGGTAGCGAACTTATCGTGTCACATGTCAGGGACCCCAGCGGCCAAGATCACGCCGGTTTTCCAGCTGCTCTCGAATAGGAGTTACTTGATGCTAAACGATCAAGGTTGCTGTGGGATGCTTCCGGGCGTCGCCTATCTGGTCACTGTTAACTCCAGGGTTACTTGCTGTATGCAAGTATTGTTTCCGCCACTGAACCCAGTCAGGGCGCCGTTATGGCCTTCGTTGAATGTTTCCTTTATACAATTTGATACTTTGAGCAGACTGAAAGCCATGCTTTTACAGCAACCGTGCCCTTAACCTCCGCTCGAGAAACCTTTGAACTTCAAGTTGCAAGGACCTCGACTGAGATACAACGTACAAACTGCCCCTTTCATTTAGCAGAAATGGTGGGTCGTATCTTTAACATGTCTGATACGGGCGGTATTGTACACCTATTTAAGACCATAGGGTCAGGACTATTAAGCACCTTTCAGACAGTCCTCGGAGTAATCCCAAATTTTATACACTCCGTATTGGGAAGCATCTTTGGAGGTATCCCGCTGATCCTGTTCCTAATTGCAGGAGTCCTGATTGTAATCTTACTGCTACGCAATGGACGGCCCAATTTCTGAGGAAATGGTGAACATACTCATGGAGCGGAAATACCGTGCACGCATGGTGCAGCTTCTGGGTATACCTTGCCTAAGAGAACTGAACGCCTCTTGGTTCCTATCGTTTAGACCAGTCTGGGTGGACTGCATCTTACCTGTTCTTCGAATCCTGTTTTGCGGAAAAGAATGCGGGTTGGATCTCTGTCTAACGTTTCCATCAGATACGCCTCCGGACATGGATGCTATGCTGGACCCCCTAAAGGCCCATGCTCTGCGTTGTCCCCAGCGTCTTCCAATTCTGATGAACGCATTCCTTGAGAATCCACAGGTGCCGTTTGCTCCTGCTGGGTTAGGTGGCTCCTCCACAGACACTCAGGTAACAACTGCCGCACAAGCTTCCGCAGCACCGACTGTTGGCAGTGCTGAATTCCATCTATGTGCGATTGACGTTCTCTGTGAGGCGTTGGATTTGTCGTCTGCAGTAGATAACACCGATAATGCTGTATCTCCCAGCCAGGACACTTAATCTCAAATTGGCTCATCACGTCCTGGAAAAGAATTTGGCTTCTCCACTTCGTTTCATAAATAAACGAACAAAATTTGGAACATTTCCTTAATTGACACTTTCACTTGAGAAAGCATGGCCTTCTTCTGCTTGTAGTAATACAACTTTTATAGGTGAGACAGAATTGACTTTTTCAAGTGGCAACCAAGAAAAGCTGATTTGTAACATTTTTAAACATTTTTAAACGTCTTTTTAAAACCATGGGCCCATTAGCGCGGGGATGCCCTTGGGTAACCAGGCGCTTTATAAATCTTGTTTTCATTTCATTCATTTCATTCTAGTCTGTGGTTTGAACACTGCAGGGTTTTTCCCAAACACAGGCCTACAATGTACTCATAAATTATGCATGAGCATTCACCAGCTACATCTCCCGCATAATATGTATGTACAAAGTTCACCCCTGACGTCTTCCTCATGTCTAACAAAGACCAATACAAACCATACTGAGGGACGAGACACTTTAGGGTATAAATACACCACATCTTGCCACGGTAGGATAGAGGGAACCGAGACTTCCATGCTGACACACTGACCAGAGACGCTGAGGCTCCTGCATGCAGTCGCTCCAGCTGACAGCGGTCTAACACAGCCCTTGCGGGGTGTCCAACTCAAGACCAGGACGGGGTCCCACACTCTCTCTATTCAGGTAATGGGGTTCGACTAAATCCTAGAAGGATTCTTGGCTCTTAGGCTTTTAGACCTACACACATGCTAGGTACACTTAGGTACATCTAGTTAGGCATCGTAGGAGTACGCGCACTTTTGGGTGTCATTCTATCACACATTTTATATTCATGTATGTATTCATGATTATTGCAATATGGTAGAACTGTACTATCCTTTCACTTTTATCGTACTGCTGATAATATATCTCTGCTATTGTCTGCTGGTTGCTGCAGCACATATATTTTACACTAGAATAACAACTGTTCAATAAATACTTATTGAAACGCCCAGACTGTTTATTCTGTGTAACTCTCTGAGATAAACTGAACAAGTAAGCACGAGTGACTGAGCGAAAAGTAGTACATTGTTTCCACAATTCTGAGGGATCAGGGTTGTCATGATCTAAGGTTGCCAGAAACTAATCTCTCCCCGATAAGAGGAGATTCTAGTGGCACTGTGAGCTAGCTAATGCAAATCCGGCTATCATACGCGGTGGGGGTGCACAGAGTCAGTCTAACACCAAGCCCACAGTTTAAGTTATCCAAACGCGCAGGTCCTGCATGGTACTATAGGAACTACACGACACAGTATTGCATTATGGAAACTATACGCCCCTATCAGTAAGGGAAGATTGGCGGTTCCTAATATGAAACTATATTATTTAGCGGCGCAATTACAATGGGTGACGAGATGGTGTGCAGGTAGAGGTTTGGAAGACACAGCCACCGTGCAGCCGCCTTCGTCTCAATCCCAAATATATCATTTGTTTCACCCCAATGCCTGTCTACCGCGTCCACTGCAGAGCTTCTTGTCACTAGCGCACCGCTGTTTTAGGAGGAGCCTGTACCTAACAAAAGACACACGCCCTACGCATCGTCACTACCACTTTTGGGTACACCCAGGGGCAGGGCAAGCACATCTAGTGGGACACTAGCACACTGGCATGACGCAGGATTAAGCACGTTAGGCGATCTCTATACAGACGGTACCTTGATACCGTTTGAGAATCTGGCGACTGATTACGACCTGCCTACGGGTCAATTCTTACTCTATAACTCACTCATGAGATCGCTTTCCACGGCGTGGGGCGATATCGCCGTCGAACCACAGACACATCTCCTGATGCAATACTTGCATGTCATGGGAAATGGCTCACATATTGTACACTGGCTAGTTGAGGCGCTACTCACCCACACAATGAAACCTATGACAGCCCTCCGCTCGCGATGGGAAGCAGACAGGGGGCAACAATGGACAGATCGGGAGTGGGACACACTGCTAGCCAACCCCACTAATATTCCGAGAAATTCTAAGTTTAAATTAATACAGACCTATGTAACACAAAGGACATACTTCTCCCCAGACAAACTAAACCGATACTTTCATACCAACACCGCTGCGTGCCCACGCTGTCTACAGATAGACGCAGACCTTCTCCACATGCTTTGGTATTGCGCCTCCTTACACACTTATTGGCAAGAAGTTATTGCGGCACTTACAACATGCACATGCAGGACAATAATGCGCACATAGGAGGTCTGCATATTAGGTCTCTTTCTTAGATCAAAGAAGACTAAGGCCACGTCGAGATTTATTGACTTAGGCCTGATTGTGGCAAAAAGGTTAATAACTAAGAGATGGAAACACACTGACCCCCCTGCTACCAACAGTTGGGCAAAATCGCTTCTAGTATGGGCACAAGCCGAAAGCACGTCACTACATAGGGAGGAAATAGCTGGATTGCACAAATACCCTATTGCGCAGTATTGGGATACCATGCTTACGGAGTTAACACGCATAGATGGGGAGAAGGGGAAGACTCCCCTACCAGCATCAGAAGTACGGGATGAAGACACAGACTCACCGCTACATAACAAGACAGGCTTAAACTGAGGCAGGGGGTCATCAAAGGGAAGTGGGTCATATCTCCAGTAGGTGAACAGCGTTGGAAGGAATACGGGGGCGTCTAACAAAATGGGCTCTTTCGGTCTAAAGAGTGTGATGTTCTTAGTGCTGATGCACAGGGTATGGAGCACTTACGCCACACACATACCGACCCAGGAGTGACAAGTAGATAATGACCTGGGGGCCCATTACGATGGTGGGCGGAGGCACGACCGCGGTGGCGGCGGTGCGGAAAAATGCCTTTTACCGCACGCCAGCAGCGGTCTTCACGCCCGCCATATTAGGATGGGAAAACATAGGCATTTACCGTTCGCCGCGGTGTGACGCCGACCGCCATCGAACAGCACCCGCCACCGCGGCGGAGTGAGCCAATCACCACACACTGCCGTGCGGAATGACGTCCCGTACGCCGAAGATATCACAATGCCGGAAACAGGGCAGCGCACCGCGATGGAGAAACCGCACAGCGAAAGACGGCGGAGACATCACAGCGGAGACAGAAAAGAAACACCCGGGACACACCGCGATGGATCCTGCCCTACACGCCTTCCCGGTGCTGTACATGATCCACCACCTACAAGTTATCCACTGCCGCGGACGCCTCCGCAGGTACGTACAGACACAACAGTGCAAGTAACACAATACACAGCTCCAGGGGGGGAAAACATCGCATGGGAACACCACACACCCCTGTGGGGACAGGCACACAGCCATCACTGCACACACACATGTCCCACCTGTCACAAAAACCTCGCGCCACATACTGCCCACCCATGTACCGCATTCATGAACAAATGTCCCGGTCACGTCACCGCCGCGGTCAGTGTGCATGAAACCATGCACACAATGCAGAGCACAGGGCCAGCGCATGCCAAGGGCACCGTACAAATTGCACAGAGCCACAACTCCATCCACAACACACCAGCTACCTCCCTGAAGGGACACAACATGTGTCTCACAAGTGCCACTCCTGCACAACAACAACACAACTACAGCCACACCATGCCCCACGTCCCAACAACTGCATATACAGCCACAGCAGGACCCTTTGCAAGGAACACATAGCACAGAAGCCCAGGCCCCAGCCAACACACACACCACAACAACCTCACACACAAGCCAAGAACACTGAGGCCAGGCACAAAATGTACACACACACAGATGAGGACCAAACACTTCACTGCACAAACTACCTGACAAGTCACACACACACACACACCACCCTGACTCACAGCTACATACACACACCACATGCCAGCAGTAATGGAGGACAACATATAGGAAAGCCAAAGTGAGGTGCCCACAAATGGAAGGGCAGTGGCACAACCATCAAGCATGTGTGAAGCACATGCAAGACAAGACACATGTGAGAACACACACAGCCCATCACAGCACACATGGCTGATACAGTCAGTCAACACAAACCACGGTCACCCCAATGCTACAACTCCTGTAGACAGCAAGGACACACATGTATAGGCACAGGGATGTAAGGAAGGCCCTGAACACAAACACTGACCAGCCACACATAGGCATCCAAACACTGGACAAGACAACGTCTGCTGCACAGCACACAGGGCCCAGTGACACACTACATGACAGCCAAGCACAAGTAGGATATGTCACACATACCTCCTCCCACAACAGCAACACACAATACTGCCATGTGCACAAAACACAACCACAGGGCTAAACAAGTACACATACAGGCACACCACACCAGGATCACACATGGCAGTAGTTGACAATGCATGTGCACACACATCCACAGGCACAACAAAGTCACCCCCTTCACACCATACACTTCTCCACCACCCAAGTGCACACATTGGAAGTAAGCCATGGGACCTGGATAACTCATCACCACAAGATGACCATACACCGACACTGATTGGCACACAGAAAGGAAGCTCACACAGACCCCATGACCCTGGCCTGCCTGCCTGTAAGCCTGTGCCCAAACTCCCACCCTGTGCTGCCATTGCCCACAAACCTGACATGTGTCCACCATAGATAACATGAGCCAAGAAGGAAGATGACTACAAGACCTCATTGCCAACCACCTGCACTGCACCCATAAGTATCACAGTCATGTAGAAATGAAGTGCCTCCCACCCCTGCAAAAAATGAAATGTGACACAACCCATTGGCAATGTCGAAGTGGCATACTGAGCCTGTGACACAGTAAACCATGCACACACAGAAACAACTTTATTCAGGAAGGACACTGACACAACTCACTGCAGGATCAACTGTGTTTATTCACAATTTGCATATTGACACAACAAATTTGGGCAACAGCAAAGCCAGTGGGCATTTCAATATGCACAGTATTTACATGAAAAGCTGCACAGGCAGGGGGCACACAGCAGTGAACAACAAGGCCAGTGGCCAGGACACAGTGCAGGTGAGGTACATGAGAAGCTGCACAGGCAAGGGGCAAACAGCAGTGAACAACAAGGCCAGTGGCCAGTACAATGTGCAGATGAGGTACATGAGAAGCTGCACAGGCAAGGGGCAAACAGCAGTGAACAGCAAGGCCAGTGGCCAGGACACAGTGCAGGTGAGGTACATGAGAAGCTGCACAGGCAGGGGGCACACAGCAGTGAACAGCAATGCCAGTGGCCAGTCCAATGTGCAGATTAAGTCCATGAGAAGCTGCACAGGCAGGGGGCACACAGCAGTGAACAGCAAGGCCAGTGGGCAGTCCAATGTGCAGAGTGAGTCCATGAGAAGCTGCACAGGCAGGGGGCAAACAGCAGTGAACAACAAGGCCAGTGGGCAGGACAAAGTGCAGAGTGAGTCCATGAGAAGCTGCACAGGCAAGTGGCAAACAGCAGTGAACAACAAGGCCAGTGGCCAGTACAATGTGCAGATGAAGTCCATTAGATCCTGCACAGGCAAGGGGCAAACAGCAGTGAACAGCAATGCCAGTGGCCAGTCCAATGTGCAGATTAAGTCCATGAGAAGCTGCACAGGCAGGGGGCACACAGCAGTGAACAACAAGGCCAGTGGGCAGGACAAAGTGCAGAGTGAGTCCATGAGAAGCTGCACAGGCAAGTGGCAAACAGCAGTGAACAACAAGGCCAGTGGCCAGGACACAGTGCAGGTGAGGTACATTAGATCCTGCACAGGCAGGGGGCACACAGCAGTGAAACACAAGGCAAGTACAATGTGCAGAGTAGTTACATCAGAAGCTACACAGGGAATGTATGCAACTCTAACATGCCATGCCCAGCAACAGAGTAATGGGTCTGACAATGGGCATCACACGCACCCCTGTGGACAGACAGGTGTGTGAGGGTGACCACCACTCAGATGGGGCTGTCTGTCGGACTTGGAGCTGACTGTGTGTTGGGGTCTGTTGGCGGACTACCCTGGGCAGTGGGAGTAACAACTGTGGAAGAGCCAACTGTGCATGTGGTAGCTGGGGGGCTGCTTGGACCAGGTGGGGTGGTGGCCCGGGGAGGTGGACTCATGCCCTGGTGAGAGACAGTGTGTGCTGGAGATTGTGGAGGGGTGCCTCTCCACTTCTTGGGGATCCTGAAAGGCTTCCCTGTCAGGGGATTGAGGGGAACTGGGGCAGACACAGCAGGTGACCCCAACACCAAAGCTGATTCTGGTGTGGAAGGTGACCCCCCCTCTGGGGACATGCTGGAACCCGCTGTGCGCTTGCCTGGTGTTTGCCGCCGCCCTGCCTCCCTCTGTCCACCAGCTTTGCCCCCTAAAGTGTCCTCCCGTGCTGGCTTCACATGGCTTGGGATGGGAGTGGAGGTCAAGGATGGATTATCCATGGGGCCCTCATCCTGTGTAATGTTTGCAGGCAACACCTTCTCAATGGGTGTGGAAACTATCTTTTTACCTCTGCGAGACGTCTTTGGGACAGGGGAGTCTTTGGCAGGGGAGGAAGGTGAGGCCTGTGACCCTGATGCTTTTTTCTTTGCTTTGTGGCCCTTGCTGTCGCCTGATGGGCTTTTCTCTCTGCGCTCTGGGGTGGCCTTACTCTTATGTGGGGATGGTGTCTGTGCCCTAGTACGCTTGGGTTGCTGCTGCTCCTGTGTGCTGCGAGTTCTGTATCGGGACTTTGGGGTCCGTTGGGTATTGTCACTGTCGTCAGAGGTGCACTGTGACACGGGGCCGGACCGAGTGCTGGGAGCCGCTCCCTGACTATGTGCCTGTTGCAGGGCTGCTGTCACAGTTGATGACAAGGACTGCACAGTGCGGTGTAGCCCACCCATGTCGGAATGTAAGCCCTCCATGAAAGCTATTACCTGCCCCAACTTTTTGTCGTGCTCTTGGAAGGCATTGAGAAGTGCTGTCTGCCCCACACACAGCTGGCGCAATAGCTCGACTGCTTCTGCACTGAGGGCAGCAGGGCTGACATGGGCTGGGGCAGCTGTGCCTGGGGTGAAGGTGACTCTTCCCTTCCTACTCGTGCGGACACGGGCAGCACCAGTGGAGGTTGAAGGGAGGCTGGGCACTGGACGCTGTGTGGCGGAAGAGGAGGCAGAGTCCCCGTTCCCTGTACCCCCAACATGGATGTGTCACCGCTGGCGTCAGATGAGGTAGAGCTTTGTGTCTCCAGCTGTGAATCCTCTAGCAGACTCCTGTCCCCCTCCTCGGCGCTGGTCACATCTGTGTCAGTCAGCTCCGGTGCGGCTGTTGCAGTGGAAGCCTCACCACTGGTGTCCATCCCCTCTCCCTCTGCACATACGGGAGCTGCTGCATAGGAGAGAGAAGTACTGTGAGATGAGTGGCATCAACAGAACTAACACGTGCCAATACATCTGCATCCTAGAAAGAGGTGTGCAGCACATTGCATGCCACCCTGTGCACACATATATCTTGACACCCAAATTTCGACACAACGGTGCATGTCCGCCACACGTCCTGCCATAAGTGCCCCAGGTGATTCACACAGCACACCATCCTGCAGTTGGCTCACATCAGACACAGCCCTAAAATGGCCTGTGCACACACACTGTCCCGATGTTGGCAAGGATGAACACCACGACATGGTGCACATCACCTACATGTGTGGAGCAGTAGGGGACCACACAGACTACAACATACCAGCCCACAATGACCCTGCACACATGCCATCCACCATATCGAGTCCATGGGCACATCTACTGTTGCACATTGGCCTCAGATGTCTGACTGGCAGACATCTGAGGTCTGGAATTGCACGCATTCATTGAAACGCATTCACAGTTGGCACACTGGCATTACCATCCATCAGAATTCACACACTACCCCACAGCAGAAGGTACCTGAAGGCCACAACTCCAAATGTAAGAGAGATGCACAGTACTAAAACTCACTTCATGAAGCGCCGTTTGTGCAAAAGCATGGCACATACACCCAGCACAGAGGCCACTCACAAAACATTGCACCACACAACCAACGTCACACAGCTGACAATTTGCACACTCTGTAGACACATGCACCCACTCCCAGCCAAAGGCAGCCTGCAACACATACTCACCCCTGGCTCGCTGCTGATGCTCCCTCAGTCGTCTGTCCAGCTCAGGTTGTGTGACAGCCAGGATGCGGGCCATTAGTGGTGTCATGCTGCGCCTAGCCAACCTGCCAGTCCGAGGGAGCAGCCCCAGCGTCATCTCGGCCACGTTCTTGCTCAGCCGGCAGATGTCGTCCCACCTTTTATGACAGTGGGTGCGCCTTCGGTTTGACACACCCAGATCCCGGACTCTGGAGGCAATGGCCCTCCACACGGCTTTACGCTGGTGGACCTTCAGCTGCAGGCATGGGAGACAAGAGGGGTGATGTTCCAGTGACACAGTGCACAATAACAACACAACGAAAATGCAGTAGCACGACAGTGACTCATCCAAAACTCCAGCTACAACTGTCACATAGCCAACAATTGCTCTGAACATGATGCAATGTCATTGGTCAATCAGACGTACAGGCATGCATGTTCGATGGTGGACACAGTACCTCCACATCCCATTCACATGCAGGATACCAACACAGCAAGCAACGTGTAGTCTGCCTGCAGCTACTGTCTGCAGTTACCTACAACTACACATAGAGAAGATAGCAAAACATGTGCATGTTGTTGGACTCACTGTGTCCAACACTCCGCAGACCTAAGTGTCCTAGCCCTGTGAAAGCCTCACTGTGTCTTGGAACTCACATAGAGTGACAACAACTGTCATACACACACCCTTCCCCCACGCCTGCTCCTGTGCAATCTACATGGCAGAGATGGGACTTAGATGAAGAGGCGTGAGCCAAACACACATGGTACACACTGTACATGCAGTGATGTGGACATGTGGCATTCGGTGGGGACTGTGCAGGGCAGGTCGACTGACACTGAGTGGGTTAATTGGGAGCAACACAGCCATTCACACAAACGCTAACTGGCCAGACTCCTGCATCACCAAAATGCAGCTGCACTGTATGGTTGACACTACAGGACATGTCCCTCTACTCAGGATAGGCATGCAGGGTAACGTGTGAAAGAGCCCACCAAGCCCTTCCCGCTGTAGTAAACATGATAGGCAGTGCATGTCAGAGCCCCACAACCACTGACACATACCGAAGCACCTCCACCCCACGTGTGCACACCCTGCACTCTCACTCACAGTCTGGGAGACTTACCACGACATTAGGGCTGCCATAAAGCCTTGGGTACTGTGCAAGCACCCCGTCTACCAGGACCCCAAGCCCCTCACTGGTGAAGGGACTGGCATCACAATGGACATGTGGCAGCAGCAGCACGTTGAGGGTGGCAGTCAGCAGTCCCTTGAGGCAGCAGCAGCAGGTGCAGGGTGGCAGCCAGCAGTCCCTTGAGGCAGCAGGTGCAGGGTGGCAGCCAGCAGTCCCTTGAGGCAGCAGGTGCAGGGTGGCAGCCAGCAGTCCCTTGAGGTAGCAGGTGCAGGGTGGCAGCCAGCAGTCCCTTGAGGCAGCAGGTGGAGGGTGGGAGCCAGCAGTCCCTTGAGGCAGCAGGTGGAGGGTGGCAGCCAGCAGTCCCTTGAGGCAGCGGCAGCAGGTGCAGGGTGGCAGCCAGCAGTCCCTTGAGGCAGCAGCAGCAGGTGCAGGGTGGCAGCCAGCAGTCCCTTGAGGCAGCAGCAGCAGGTGGAGGGTTGTCAGTCAGCAGTCCCTGGTAGCTGTGGGAATGTGGTGTGCCCTCCCACACATATATAGGCCCCTGGGGCTGTGTCAGTGGTCCCAGGGTGCTGCAATTGGTGTACCAGGTCTGCCTCATTCAAATACATCCAATGTCCACCTCCGCGGTGGCGGTGTACGCCTACCGCGATTTTCAAACTCGCATCAGGCTACCGCGAGTCTGCTTCCCATTGGCTGCAGGGGCATGGTCCATGCCGGTGACACACCGTAGGATGCATGTGCGCGCTACCGCGGTGGTGCATCTTTTGAATGCCTCCAGTGACCGCCTCCGCGGGGGTGGTGCACGCCTACCGCGATTTTCAAACTCGCATCAGGCTACCGCGAGGCTGCTTCCCATTGGCTGCAGGGGCATGGTCCATGCCGGTGACACCACAGGGGCCAGGCGGTAGGCACCGCCATATGTCTGCCAGACAGTGCCTGGAGTGACCGTGATTTGGGTAGCGGTGCATGGCGACCGCTATTGTCACATACATATCTGGCGGTGTCTCCCGCGATCGTGCATGGGTTATGGGCGGTGCCACACCTCAGTGGCCAGGCGGTAGGCACCGCCATATGTCTGCCAGACAGTGCCTGGAGTGACCATGATTTGGGTAGCTGTGCATGGTGACCGCTATTGTCACATACATATCTGGCGGTGTCTCCCGCGATCGTGCATGGGTTATGGGCGGTGCCACACCTCAGTGGCCAGGCGGTAGGCACCGCCATATGTCTGCCAGACAGAGCCTGGAGTGACCGTGATTTGGGTAGCGGTGCCTGGTGACCGCTATTGTCACATACATATCTGGCGATGTCTCCCGCGATCGTGCATGGGTTATGGGCGGTGCCACACCATAGTGGCCAGGTGCTAGGCGCCGCCATATGTCTGCCAGACAGTGCCTGGAGTGAGCATTAATGGAGTTGTGGAGTAGCTGTGCTGCACCTAACGTGTCCTCCAGCTCTCTGCATAGGCCAACATGTACAGTGCCCAGGGTCTCAACAATTGAAGGGTCCTCATGAGGGCAAATGCACAAAAGGGACATGTCACTCCACGTCACCAACACATACCATATATGGGTCGCCAATACATTGCATGGGCACATACACTCGCACATGTCACATGTGCTGTGTAATGAAATGTAGACTGTCCAGTAAATGTGTTGCCTAGCATATGGAGATAATGGACACTGTCTGTGTGTGCAATGTAACGCACAATGTCGTCTCATTGACTGGACTAGGGGCATCAGCAACTGGCACATTGTCCAATGCACATGCACACACGTGTCCCCCACGCTCAGCCGGTGGTCAGTGTGCAGTTGATGTGTGCCATGTGCAACCTGTGTTGGGAGGTGTATCAGGGCCAGCAACATGGTGTGTTCGGGTAGTATTGCAATTATTAACATATGCTGGGGGTCATACTCACAGGTATGCACCCATATCTGTTAGTATATCACACTGTGCATGCGAATGAGCCGGAGGGGTGCACAGATAATTGCTGCTGGTAAGGGGACAGGTGTACGAGTAGTTTGCCTGATGTGAACCTACTTGTGAAGTGCCCTGTCGGTTAATGGTGCATGTTGTAAGACTTGGGAATGTGTCTGTAGAAGAAATTGATGTGATGCACATTTCATGGTCTTCTGCATTGACATCTGTGCACTGTGATCTGTCCTAGGAGGAGGAGGCCCAATATCCATCGTCCGTTCACAGTCCTGGCAGACATGGAGAATGAGGAGATAATCCGCAAATTCAGGCTGGACCGACAAACCCTGCAGAACCTATGTGCCATGTTGGAGCCCCACCTGTAGCCACGTCGGACATATCCAACAGCTTTCACCGCAACATCTAAGGTGATGGCATGCCTGCATTTCTTTGCAACGGGCTCATTCCAGCACACGGTCGCAAGTGCAGGCGGCATGTCACAGCCGATGTTCAGCATGGTGCTGAGGGATGTCCTGTCGGCCATGATGCTGTACAAAGACAGATATATCCATTTTCCCAGGGGGCCTGAGTTGGTGGCTGTGAAGGGCGATTACTATGCCCTTGGACATATCCCCCATGTCATTGGTGCAATTGATTGCACACATGTTGGGCTTGTGCCACCACAGGCACGTGAACAGGTTTACCGCAATAGGAAGCATTCACACTCGGTAAATGTTCAAGTGGTGTGCCTGGCGGACATGATCATCTCACACGTGTGTGCCAAGTTTCCCGGTTCAGCCCATGATGCCCACTTCCTGCGCAGCAGCATCGTTCCTCAGTTGATGGCCAATCTGCTTCCTGAGCGTGCATGGCTTGTGGGTGCATAGTGGATTAGAGTGGTGTGTGTGTGTGTGACATGCTGTTGTGTTCCATTTTGGGACTGCAAGGTTAATCTGTGTCTCTCACACCCAGGTGACTCGGCATATCCAAACCGCCCGTGGTTGCTGAGCCCATTGCGGAACCCCGTCACGCCAGCTGATGTGCGATACAATGATGCCCATGGGAGGACACGGCGTGTGATAGAACGGACATTTGGTCTCCTAAAATCAAGATTTCGGTGCCTGGACCGTACTGGGGGGCCCTTATGTACTCGCCAGGGAAGGTGTGTCAGATAGTTGTGGCATGCTGCATGCTCCACAACCTGGCCATTCGCAAGGCAATACCCCTGATCCTGGATGACGATGATGAGCAGCCAAGGCCGCCGCCTGCAAATCAAGCCGGATCCAGTGACGAGGGCAGTGGAGAGGAGGAACGGGTCGACATGCGTCGACAGCTCATCACCCGCTACTTCACTTGAAGGTGAGTGACGATGTAGAAGGGACGAAATGGTCTGATGGTGTTGCTGTTGCTGTGTGGGTGTATGTGAGCTTGCTGACTGCAGCTTGGTGTTGACTCATTGCTGCCTGCCAATGTATGTGTGATTGGTTAGTGTGATACAGATTGTCTCTATGGTGACTGTTGCTCTGTGTAAAGTTTTTAGATCTGAGTACCTTGTTGACAAGTGTTGTGTGATGTGTGCAATGCCACACCCATACAAGTGACTCTTGTTCTGCGGTTTTCCCTAGGTCCCTTCAGCATCTCACTTGTTACCTACAGTCCATTCCCCTGGACCATGTCCTACACGGTGAAGGTTGCACATCCTGTATTAAAGATGGAGCAGACACAACAACATGTGTGTAAGGTGTATTTATTTACAACTGTGACATGCAAGGGTGGAGAAAATGTGAAGGGGGAATTGAAGAAGTGAGTTGACAGTCATGGTAAATGTGATACTTGAGTAGTCCCCACAATGATGTGGAGACCCAGTCCAACAGATGGATGCCATTCACATGGCAGTGTGGTGAAGGATAGTCCAAAAGGTCAATGCAGTGGTGCAGTGGTCTGCCATCATGGCTGGTTCGGGGACTAGCGTTTGGCATGTGCTTGGACACGTGAGTCCCCTGGCCTTTCCTTGGACGGCCCCTCTTGCGCTTCACTGGAGGGGCCACTGCTGCAGGGGCAGTGGTGTCTGAGGACTCACCCCCTCTGTGGACGCAGGGGAGGATGATGTAGTGTCATCCTGCTGCCCAACGGGGGGAGGCAGAGGGGTAGAATGTTGCGCTTGCCTGTCCCTCAGAACCGCCACTAGCTGCCCCAAGAGGTCCACACTCTGTCCCATGCGTGTGTCCATGGACCTCAGCAGCAGGAGGTGCTCCCGAGATTCTTCCTCTAACCGGCCCATTCGTCCATGGGCCTGTTGGTATGCCCCAAGGACTCTGTCGATGTGGCCCAGGGCTTCCGTCCCAGGATCAGTCCCCCTCTGCATGAGCCTGTCCCGACCAGCTGCACTGCTGCCACGGTCCTGTCCGGTCCTCACATTGGCCCGCTGCATCCTCTCCCTGGCCTCCGCAGTCGATGTTGTGGGCTGCTCAACCCCTGGGGCAGGGAGGGTGTTGCGGCCAGCTGTGGTGGTGGTGGTGGTGGTGGTGGTAGTGGTGGTTGACACACAGGCCGTGACAGCAGCTGTCAGAGGATGGTCAGGGGCTGCAGCTGATGTGGTTGGGGGGACAATGGGTGCCTGGGACTGGTTGAGGCCTGCCACACCAGATGGGCCAGCATGGAGCACCTCATCGAATGTATCCAGGGAGTCCTCATCCAGTTGTCTCGGTTCCGGGGGGGGGACTGGCTCTGCAGGGTGGTGTCATCCTCTGCAGTGAGTTCTAGGTCACCTGTGGGTCAGATGAGAAATGGTCATTGTGTTGCACCCATCAAAGTTTGTGTTAGCAGTGTTACATCAACTGTTTGTACATCCAGCAGTTGTTCACTGTACAAATTAGCATTGACCGACATCCAGTGATGCATTACAAGCTGTTGTGGTACATACATTACTTGTCCATATTGGGAGTTGACATGACATGCACAATATAATTTTTTGACATTGACAGTCTCATGTTGGCATCCTGTTATTGATCAATCATATGTCATCCATTTACGCGTATGTGTCACTTGTAGAGCCCTTGTAGCGGTTCTCTCTGCACAGTGAGTGAGCATTGTAGTTTCATGCATACCTTTTCAATGTGGTGTAGATATCTGTATTTGCAATTCCAGACATGCTTAAGTTTGCTTTAATTAGATCCTAAGTGGTCTGGTCCACTGCTACTGTCAGATGGCATGTAGTGTTGTGCATGGTTGTGCTCGGAGTTCCATCGACATGTGTTTCAGTCATTCACACTTTGGTTGCTGTCACAGTTTCATTTTCTTAGGTGTGTGCACACTATAGTTGCCAATGCTATCTGGGTGTGCAGTTGTGCATTGACAGGCCTGGTCTCCTATGCCAACATGTTTTTTTAAATGCATATCTGGCTGCATGTTGTGGCTGTAGATAAGTTGTGTTTGCTGTGTTTTCCTTGTATTTGTGAGACCTCTCCGTGTGTGTAGGATGAGGGCTTCCATCTTGGTCCAGTGTGGGACAAGTCAGCATGATATGTCCACATGCCAGTTCTTTTGCAGTGTACATTGCAATGACTGACACATGCATGTTGGTGCCAAGAAGTGATGGGTCTTGTGTGCTGGCGGTCAGGTGGGCCCGTGTGAGTTGTTGTGCAAGCTTCCCAGCCCCACACACCCCGACCTGTGAGATGCGGTTACCTACCTGAGAGTTGGGTGGGTAGCATACATTGCCTGCCACATGCTTCTTATTGGGGGTGTAGTGTCCCATCCTCCATAGTGGTGGGACAGCATGCATGTTGCATTTTGTGGGACGGATAGCCAAACACACTGCACCGCCTCACTGTGAAGATGGCTAACTACCGTTTGAGGCGAAGGTGAGCAATGACATGGCTATGTGACTTGGTAGAAATCTTTGGATGGAATGTGCGTGTGGTGAGCATGATGTGTGTGTGGCTTTTTGTACCCATTGATTTCAGATTACATTTGGTCATGGGGTATAGCCCCCATCACTGTTGTCCCAGCTATCTGGCTGTGGGGTTCACTCCCCCGACATTTGAAGGCACAATTGGGCAAGGGGTATGGTCTCGTAGCACAGTGGTGACATACAGCAGGGTGTAGATCTCACCCAGCATACATTTCCACACTGTCATGGTTTCATGGTATTTGTGGACCTGAGAACATGAGCCCAGTACTGGTGTAGCAGTTGTTCCAGGGCATCCATACACTGACATGTTGTGGTCAACAGTGTTGTGTGTGTGAGATGTACTCAGCCCTGTGCAGACAATGTATGGTTTTGGGGCCAGACTATACCATCACTGTTCAGACAGACAGTGTGAGATGTGAACATTGTCAATGCATACACACATTGGTGGTCCAAACAAGACACCTTTGACAATTTAATTCAGACAAGGTGCTGTTCTGCAATTCAGTGCAGCACTGTGGTAGCTGGGTGTGTTGCAGGACATTTGGGTTCTGCTTAGTTTAGCATTGTGAGTCCCAGCTGCAGTGTAGTTTTTGGGTGCACTGCACTTCCACTGTTTACATTGCAACACTGTGGTATGACATGGGTGATTTGCACTTTGCCATACAAACGGCCAGACACTGCTGCAGGGCAGCATGATCGTTGTTAGTGTTGCAGTGTGTGATGCCTGGCACAGTGTACACAATGTGGGTCAATTTTGAACAGAGACTTGTGCATGGTGACTACAACACAACTGTTTTGCATTATTTGTGTTGGTGACTGTGGACTAAGTGGCATGGTGTCATGTGCGGCTGCACAGACGTCACATGCCTATGAGTGGGACTAGTGCTCCATCCTGCTCAGCTGTGGGCCAAGGGGGCCTGGTGGGAGTTGTAGTGCAGGCCTCCCAAACACCCACCCACCTCCCGGTGAAGATGGCTACCTACCTGTTAGGTGAGGGTGCAGCACACAATGGATGAGGCATGCTTCTGGGTGGGGCAGTGCTCCATCCTGCTCAGCTGTGGGCCAAGGGGGCCTGGTGGGAGTTGTAGTGCAGGCCTCCCAAACACCCACCCACCTCCCGGTGAAGATGGCTACCTACATGTTAGGTGAGGGTGTAGCACACAATGGCTGAGACATGCTTCTGGGTGGGGGCAGTGCTCCATCCTGCTCAGCTGTGGGCCAAGGGGGCCTGGTGGGAGTTGTAGTGCAGGCCTCCCAAACACCCACCCACCTCCCTGTGAAGATGGCTACCTACCTGTTAGGTGAGGGTGTAGCACACAATGGCTGAGGCTTGCTTCTGGGTGGGGGAGGGCTACATCCTGCTCAGCTGTGGGACAAGGGGGCCTGGTGGGAGTTGTAGTGCTGGCAGCATGTACACATGGTGATGTTGCTAACTACCTTTGGGTGGCTTCAGGGGGAGTGTCTGTTGTATCTGTGAGAGATGTGTTGGGGGAGTGTTGTGCACATGAATGAATTTGTACCTAGGAGGTATTATTTTGTAATAGGGCAAGACAGTACATTTGTGTGATGTTAGGCATTTGTTTGTACTTACCAGCCTCCACTCCCCGGGTATTCCTGAGAGACTCTCTGGATGTAGAATGCCAAGCACCTTCTCCTCCCATTCAGTGAATGTTTTGAGTGGAACGGGAGGGCCACTGCCTGTCCTCTGAGCCAGCTCATGGTTCTTGGCTCTCCTCTTTTTGACCACTGCCTTCAGATCGTGCCACCTCTTCATGATTTCATCTCTATTGCGTGGCACGGTCCCTACTGCATTGATCTTCTCTACTATCTTTCTCCACATTTGCGTCCTTATTGTAAGCGGTGTCTGTTGGACCTGGTTACCAAACAATTGTGGTTCTACCCTGATTATCTCATCAACCATGACCCTCAACTCACTCTCAGTGAATTTGGGCATTCTCTGTGGTGACATGGTGTATGATGTGTCAAGGTGTTTAGGGGGCAGGTTTGGGTGTGGTAGTGGTGGATGTGATGTGTATGGTGTGTGCTGTGCAAAGGTGTTAGAGGTGCAGGTGTGGAAGTGGTGGTGGTGATGTGTGTGTGTTGTGCAGATTTGCCTCTCCTGTCATCTGTGGTGGATGTCCCCTCAGTTGTGGAGTTTTGCAAAGGATTGTGGTCTGTTGGGGCTGGATTTATACTGGTGTCTGTGGGTGTGTCAGGATGGGGTATTGGTTGCAGGTGTGGTGTGTGTGTGTACCTGGGATTTGTAGTTTTGGAGTTTCCCATGGGGGTGTGTCTTTGGGCTGTGTTAGCTATTTTTGGGTGCATGCCTTGTATGGTTGGTGCACTTTGTGGCCATGTTGTGTGTTTTTCTAGCGACCGCCATTTTTTTGACGGAGTGTCCGCAGTGGTGGCTCGGCTAAGGCGCTTCCGCCGTCTCACTGATTCTTCACTGTTGTCGACCGCGGCGGTCGGAAACAGCGCACTGCACCGCAGGGATGTCGGAATATCATAATTTTGATGGCGGTGTCTCAGCTGTGGTTGCGGGCGTTTGGCCTGTTTCCGCTGCGACACCGACCGCCGCGGACGGGTTTGGGCCCTTTCCGCAGGTGTACGGCGGATTCTCGGGTCTCCTTTCTGCCGCGGTTGGGGTTTTACCGCTGGGGATCCTAATCTAGCCGTCGGTTTTCCCGCGGTAGCGGCGGGCGGTGTTTTCCCGCTACCATGGCGGTCGGTTTTTTTTCCGTCCGCCATCGTAATGACCTCCCTAGTTAGTTTATTTGATGAACATAAATATATATCATATTTTGCTCCATCCTTTTGATGGGATTGCATGCTCAGATACTGATATTCACGTGATGCATCAGCTGAACACAAGGGAAATAAACAATGAAACGTCACGAAGAGCATGACGGATAACTTGTTATCCTGCTGGACAGGCATGTGCAATTATTCGGACATTTGTATATATGATATAGTAAATGATGACCATGTGATGTAGACAACTTGCGGTTATATGGAATAGACTCTTGGCCAAACAAGACATGTATCAACAATGTTATCGACATTCCATATCACGTTAAATGTAATCAACTGTCTTTTGTTATACATATGTGTACGGTTAATTGTGATTCTGTGAGAAACATAATATGCAAATAAAGATATTTAAATTTTTTTTTTTTTTATTAAAAAATGAAGACACTGTAAGGGCTATGGAAAGTATTGACTTTCCCTTCATTTTAGACCTTATCATTTTAACTATTCATTAGCGATGGTTGTTGTGACTTTAACGTTTCACGATGTTTTTCATCAAAAATATATATACACATTAATTTATTCATACCTAGAGAAGCCAACGCATATATTTGCAGCTATCATTCTCCACTCAACATGGACGATTCTGATGCAAGTTACAGCCCAATATTGAAACTCCCGTTTCCCTGAAATTAGTATAGTGTGTGGTATCAAGGAAGACTAAAGTTTTCCCAGAATGTTTTCCAATATGAGAGCAATATCAGTACCAGCAAAGCCTGCAATTGAGCTTAGGAGAGTAACGGGCAACCTGATTTGTCAGCAACCTGATGCAGTAAGTGGTCACTCAGCAACTCTCTAGTGAGAAGTGTGGTTTTCTATTGGTGCACCAGGACCTGGGGAACTATTTAATTGCCTACAAAGTTTTCCTAATTAGGTAGTGACTCTCCAAAGATATGTGATCAAGCAGTTAAGGCTAACTTTCAGAGATGATAATGATTTTGAATGCAGACACAATATGACACAATGTAATAACATTTAATAAAGGTCACTGCCCAGTAACTGTCCAGCCAGTGCTATATATTTATAAAGAGAATTATTCTATATTTACTATAGTAAAAACAAAGACAAACTCGAAAATATATTTTGGGTATTTTGAGGCCAGGACATGATCAAGTTTTATTGCTCGTCCAGACTGAGGCACTATAGTTAAGAATAACATAAAACCTATGTGACAATGTTGTTCTGTGAATGAAAGATCTTGGCTTGGCTATCTTTAGAATCATTTGCATGTTAACATAGAAACCATGGCTTTGTCTGCAGGAGGTGGGAATGTCTTTGAGGGTGGAACTTTAATAGGTTTGAAATCAAGGACTTTATAATCTGCAAAAAAAATTCACAACGCACAGACATGCTTTAAGCACCCAAACTCCACTATCCAGAAGTAAAATATGATCCATATCTGCACAAAACTATGAGGGTAATTGAGGTCCTAAGGCGATTAGTTTACCATTAAAGTTTCAGCATCCAGTTAATGTGGCTTCTGGGACTCCGGTGTTCAGTGCAGGTCACATCATCCTGGGCATTTAAATGACATAGCGGAAGGCAAAGACTCTCCTGTTCCATGGGATGTTATCAGAACCTGTCCTATCTGGAAATGTCCAGTAGTCTAGTCCACAGATTTAAGCCAATTTCAGCGAGTGCAGCCTTGACGTACACTTTGGTAACACTTGCCACTTATAGCACTTAGAAATGGCAAAAACATGGCATGTAGTTCTAGGTAAAAACATGCAATTTGTATGATCATTTATTCATTTTGCCGGAGAACCAATGCAACCCTCAGAGAAAGTCTACATGGGCATTGTGCTTAAACCAACCAATGCAAAACTAGATTAATACATTAATAACTTACAAATTTCACACCAAATATAAAGATCAAAAAATCAATAAGAAAACAAAGCAAGAATGTTTACATGCTAGGAAAGTCAAAGCTCTAAGAAAAGGAAAATTATATAATCAGCTGAAATCAGTAGTAAAATGGGTGACATTAACAAACAATTGAAAACGAAAATGGGCAGGGTTCCAACATAGCCAGATAGATCTTGCGGGAGCTGTCAATCAGAGACAGCTATGTGGGCTGAAAACTCCAACCAATGCATGAATTCCAATAAAGGTGACCCCTTAAATGCAGTAGCTGAGTTAAAGATGCAGGTTCACCTAAGTTGACTTATATGAATGTTTTAGCTTGAATTGATCAAGTGGGATGAGTAAGAGGAATAACTTTGATTCCGTGTCCCACTCAACTTCCTAGGATGCTCTGTATTCCTTGGTATCTTCCACTTTTCAGCACGCCAACCCTAAATAATTAATTTCTCAAAGCAGTTCAGGTCATTCTTCACAAATGTTTCAAGTCCTCTCAGGTTCCCTGCACTTACATCTGACTTTAAAACCTCTAAAAGGTGTAGCTCACTCTAAAATTACAAGACCACTTATCATGCAAGAATGTCCAATAGCAAAATGTCTTCAAGAGGTCAAACATGCGACGAGAAGGTGGGCATTTTACAAACTCAAAGCAAGTCAACAGAAGAGAGTCCAAATGGCACGTTTTCATAGTTTTTCAGGTATTTCTTCAAGAGGTGGAACAGCAATAGACTCTAGGCATCATCTCGTCTAGTTTAAAACTCCCAGAAAAGTGGATGGACAGGAGCATTTAAATGAAAATCCTAATATGCCATTGATAGAAGATGATTCTCCTATTCTGCAACAGTTCTCACAATGAACATTCAAAATATTCCTATTGTTTACTACAATATGATGCAAGACAAATCTTGTGATTTTTGGTTTAGGGTATATAAATGTGAAAGAGAACTTGACAGAAAAATAAAAATGGCTTTTTTCCTGGAAATGTGATCTTTATTCAGATTGAATCCTCCTCCTGTGTACAGAAACCAAAGCATCCCGCCTAAACTACAAAAGCATTCTTCTGCTCCTTGCTGAAATAGCAGCTAAGCCCTCTCAGCAATCTGAAACCAAAATGTCTAGAGAGGGAACTTCATTACAGAGATGCCATAACAAAATGTCCTCCCACAAGTTCCTGACACACACAAGTAAATCTCCAACAATGTTGTTCATTATCCTGCCCTTTGTCTAGCTAAACCTGTGAACTACAATTAGTGACCAAAATCCCTCAGGACCATGAATATAGGCTAAACGGTTCCCCCTTCATCCCCAGAGCATTACTTTTCCACTATGCATCTCTTACTGAAATAAATCTGAAAACATACATTTCCTATATTTCCTACCGGTAGGCACAAATGAAAATCGGCCTTTTCTTCTGTGAGTCTAAGACAAAACTACCCTTAATCAGCAAACATCATCTTACAAGTTTTTTCCTGGCTTGAGAAAATAATTTGGCACTTAATTACTATTTTATGACACACACAAGTCTGTAGCTTAAAGTGTCTGGCAGACTGTATGTGACATTACATTGACAGATTTATGGGCTATGGGAATAATTTATTCTACTTTCTTAACCTATATCTGTAACTGTGCATGTCTTCTTTACAAGTACATCTGCCTTATCATCGTCTAGTCATTAACGTTGCACACTGCTCATCCTATCTAAGCCTGTGCCTGTGACTCAATAGTAGGGCTGAACCTACTATGCAGGGAAAGATACCTTTCCAGAGATCAAGTAGTGTCAACATTTTGAATCACAGTCCTCAGCTCAAGAAGAAGAAGTTAAAACCTAACTGTCCATAAAAAGAAGAAAATTATGGATCTTCCTAAAGCAGATGGTATTTATTACATGAGAGACATGTCCTTAATGTTATTTTAAGCATTAATGCTTGATCATGGCAATGCAATATATGTGGTCACGCGTACCTGGCTACTTTCCTCAATTGCAAGCAGCTGGTACTCAATGCAACTGCACGCTTACTGGTAGAACTGGTGTACCTGATAACATTTCTGACTGTGGAAGCCTTTCACTAGCTGCCAGTATTACATTGTGCTATATTCTTATCTCAGTATGTTGCAGAAGGCTATCTATCAAAGTGAGCTCTCCTTTCTAAGTTCCCAATTTTCACTGTGAGCCAAGAGATCCTCTTCAGCTACGTTTCAAGTCATCCCAAAATTCCAAATACCAAGGCTGCGGAGTCCTAAATCCACCTCATGCCTCTTTATTCCACTACCAGACACTCCCTGTCCATTTGTCTCACTCTTGCAGGTTCCTGCTTTCTTCCTTTGTGACGTTTTTTCCGTCTTTCTCTTTCACTGTTATCTGGGTTTATGTGTTTTTCCTTCTCTGTCACTCGGTAAATGTATGATGAGGAAAACTAAGAGCCGGTCTCCAAAAAAGAGGGCCGGTGACTCCCACCACAACCACAGGCTCAAATTAACCACTGATTATCATACCTAAGTATACTTCAGCAGTTCATGGCAGAAGGAGGATGGTCCAGGGCCTGCACCCTCAACCCCCCACAAGTGGCCAACCCCCATGCCATGCACTGCAGAAGACAGTGCAGCGGGAGGTTGGCCACAGGGAATATTATGTGGCAGATAAAATATGTCCACGGTGCACCACACCTTCTCATCAGCTGCCACTCGGGTGAAGATCTCTGATTCAGTATATTGTGTTGTCCTCGTTCCTTACAGATGCGCCAGGCTTCACGGAAGATGGCTGCCCGACCAATCAAACACTAAGAGAAGGGGAAGTGAACGTGGTTTTATGCAGTGCTGTCGGAAAGCCTACCCCTGAGGTTACTTGTTCCAAGGACACATTGACGTACCCAAAAGGAATATTGGCTGAAGTCACAGGAAATCAATCTGGCAAATACACATGCAGAGCTAAGAACAAACTTGACATTGCTAAGAAAATGATCACTGTCTCAGTTCAAGGTAAAATATGTTTATTTTATCAATATATATCTAAACTTGTTTGTTTTTGTTCTCTTTTGGCAATGCATCTCTTGCTTTGCTATTCCTGGCATTTGAGCTCAAACCCAGTATGCCTGTTTTTAATTTTTCTTCACTAACCTCTTTACTTAGTATGAATCTTTATTTTCAGTGCTCTCTTATTAAGGATAATTCTCTTTCCCATTCAGTTTTATGTACGAACTTCATTGGTCTCCCAAAAATTGATGCTTCTTTCTCAGATGGAATCCACTACACACCACAAAGTACACCCACACCATACCAATCATTCTGGGATATATGGAATCAATGTATTCAACACCATCCTCAACATCTAACACACTGTCAAATACTGTTCAACAATTGCCATTCAGCACAAATTCACAACTCTATACACCAGACTACATGAGACTATATACAACTTTTAACATGGAACTCCAACACTCTACATTGAAGCAAATACACATCCCATCATGTTAGATAATACGTCACATATTACCACAAAATAGTAAATCACCCTCTGACAAACCACGAATCATAACACTCAAACTACAGCACCATTCCCCACAAAATTACAACTTAATCAATCAATCACCTGATTTATAAAGTGCACAACTGCTCGATGAGCCGGGTCTGGTGGATCTGTGGACTAATGCGTCCACTACAGGGGCATGTTTTCAATCTCATGGTCACAGGTTCAAATTCCGGCGGGTCCACTCAGCCTTTCATGCATCTGAGGTCGATAAAATGAGTACCATCAAGTTGGGTAACAATAAACATCTGTTATTCAGCACCAAGATGCCTCCGGGTGAACGTGTGTTTTATAATTACACATGTTATGTTATGTAAACACTGTCCAGGTGCTGCTAAAACTCATTGACCACCTGCACCAAAAGCAAATTACTTATACGCCACCTCAAACAGACAGTTTTTAAGGTGGCGTTTGAAGGCACGTTCGTCCATTCAGCACCCGTAGATGGAAAGGAAGGCAATTCCATGAGATGGCAGCAAGAAAAGGAGGAGCCACCCCATGTTTTCCTCTTTATTCTCAGGACCATGGCCAACATGGCATCTGAAGAGCGCAGAGGTCTTGCCGGATAGTATGGAATAATTCTCTTAAGCAGGTACCACGGCCCTGCCTAGTGGAAGGCTCTATGGGCCAACATAAGCCCTTTAAGCCATACTCTCTCCTTGATGTGCAGCCAATGCAGCTCTTTAAGATGATGCTAGATATGGTGGCTTTTTGGCAGCTCTAATAGAAGCTAAGCTATGGCATTCTGGACCAGCTGGAGTCTTCTAAGTTGGTATGCCGGTAGGCCCCAGTAAAGGGAGTTGCGGTAGTCAAGCCGAGAAGTGATAAGAGCACGTATTACCATCTTCTGATACTGAATATGTAACAGATACACAAATTTCTTTAGCAATTTTAGAAGAGTGAAACAAACGCCCACCACGCAATCCACCTGTGAGCCAAAAGAAGCCCTGTTGTCAAATTTGACCCCTAGATTGCATGCTATGGTGGCAGCAGGACAAGACTGGGCCAGCATTCACCATCCCAAATGGGGTGGGGGGGTATGTCAAATAGCAAGATTTCTGTTTCGCTTGTGTTACACCGCAAATTGCAAGACAGAGCCACTGGAACATGGGCGTAAGGCAGGCCTTGAAATTACTCAAGATGTTTGGTACATATCTATTCAAATTAATGACGTCTGAGTGTCATCGGTGTAGGACACCACCTGGATGACAAAAGATTCCACCAGTGCAGCCAGAGGGGTCATATAAATATTGAACAGTGTTGGGCTCAAAGCAGAACTCTAAGAATCTCCAAACTTTAAGGGCTTGGGATCAGAGGCATAAGGTGACAACCAGACCAATTGGTTCTGTCAGACAGAAATGATCAGATCCAAGCCAACATGGATCCCCTAATGCCTATATTTTCTAACCTTTGTAGAAAAGTAATATGAGACATTATGTCGAAAGCTGCAAATAGATCTAAAAGAAGCAATGCGACCTGTTTCCCTAGATATACTGCCAATTTAATGGTGTCAGTGACTTCCACAAGGGTGGATTTTGTGCTATAACCTGGGGAGAAGCACAATTTACAGCATGCTGCCAAAGGAAATGTCATATTAAACAATTCTTGTTTACATGAATGGCAGCGGTGCACTGGGCATTATTGAAAGACCCAAGACCCCCATAGCAATCTCCATACCCATGGCATCTCAACATAATGCTCCTACTAATTAGGCCGAGCTTACTAGACAGCACATGCACTGTCAGTTGGGAGGTACCCTGTGTTTCACCAAGAAAATAGAGATGCTTGGAGCCAGCACAATGCTTCCATTGGTGGTTTTCTTTGTCACTCTCATTTGCCTGCTTCTTATTTATGTCCCAGCATGTCAGTCTTTTGTTTGTCCCTCCCATGGAGAATTCTTTCTTTACAATCTGTTTGACTGTGAAGGAAGTGACCCGATTAGGGTCACCCAGGTCACTTGTGACCACCTCTCAGCCTTCCACACAAATGAAGAGTCGGTCAGACAGTAGAGAATCCAAACAAAACATAGATTTATTCAGGTACACTATAGCGGAGTCCCGTCTGCCCAGTCGCTTGGGGTGCTGCAGAGAGGACTGACATCAGAACACATGGGAATACATTATGTACGATTCAGGACCAGTAAAACACGCCCAAACTGGAAATTTCCAGTTGGGACCAGCTACACAATGACGATACAGAAGAAAAAGTTTTGATCCTGAGACTGGGCACACACTGTGTGCCAAGGTCACTCTGCCTGCGCCCATAGCCGGGCTGGTGGGAGCAGGCTTCTATCTTGTGAGAAAGGTATACAGCAACGAAAACAGTGTATTCATTAGTAAAGCGAAGCCCAACCTTGAGGAACAGAGAAAATTCAGCACGGCTTCTTCTAGCAGAGTCAGAGAACAGTTAATTGCGATCATGGCCCAAAATGGCAGCTGCATATAAAATAGTGCTGCAAAAGCTAACTTAAGCAAGGCAACATATAGTAACACAAAACAGACATTTTTGTTAAATTCCAACAACTGGCTGGCATCGCTGCTTCCACTGCTTGCTTTTCAAGCATTACTTTTAACTTTTGTGTGAAGCACTTCATTAGACTGCGTGTGTTTTTGGGCCCTCTCAACTCATGTATGTCACTAACCCTATACTCCATGTTGCTCTCTGCTGTTCGACTGTTTCTCACCAGCCCCTCCCTCTTATGCTCACTTGTGTGCATCTCCCCATTGCTTCACTGCACCTGCACTCTCCGTGTAGGTTTCCCTCTTGCTTGTTTTTGAAAGCGGCCCTAATTACAGAAACTAACTAGAAGAGTCCTATGCCTTCAGTATAGGCACGAATGAAGAAAGGCACAGCAAGGGAGGAAGTAACAGGGAAAATGCTAAAAAGTAAACAGAACAAAAAGAAAGAGCGGGAGGGAAGGCTTCAGAGGGACAAAGAAGAAAAAAATAACAGGATAGATAGTCCCCAGGGTGAGGCGTCAAAATATTCCTCTTGTCTCGCACCTTCTATGAGGCAGCTATTTGGCTGAATGGGGCAGTTGGTCAAGGTTAGGCAAAGGATCTGGTACCGCCCAAAGAGTGGCTATCAGAGTGTAATGGAGCCATCGGGCAGCCCGATTGGCTCGTCTGACAGGTCAGTGTGTGGGCCGGATATTTGGCTGTTTGTGAGCCTGTTTTTATTGTTGATTTCCCATATATTGAAAAACAAAAACGTTGTTTGCAGAACAATCTTATCTTACATCCATAAGAAAAGGACATTGAGGGGGATATTTTTAAGAACGTGTGTTAACTATCGCCAAATTCGCTTAACGCAACTTCTCACATTGCAGTCTATCGTGGGAAAATAACACCGTGTTAATGCAGTATTCTCAACCCGGCGGCACCATGCGATAGACTCAGGATAACGCGACAAATGCCCGCGTTAAAATTAACGCGACGCCGAAAAAATGCGAAACACGAACGCTAAAAAAGTTGCGATGTCCCAAATCGCGAAACAAAAATCAGCGATAACCAGCGACAGGCCTGCGATTCCCACACGACATGCGGGAAAATGTACTATAAAAGCAGAGAAAAAAAATGTCACTGCGTAGCACCATGGACGCACCCGGACCGAGTGCAGAGGACAACGCGAACCCCACAAGCCCCACAGATGACCAGCCAGGAACCCCGGGGCTGGGGAAGGGGAAGGAGAAGAGGAAGAGGAAGACGGGGTTCAGTCCGCAGGAAAACCGGATCATCGTCACGGAGGCGACACAACCCTACCAACAACTGTTCATCACCTCCACTGTGTCATCGGCAACACAAACTGAAATATGGCAGCACATCGTGAACAACGTGAATGCAGTCGGAGTGTCGAGGAGGACAATGGAAAAGATCAAGAGGCGCTGGAAGGATGGGAAGGGCAAAACCAAGAAGAAACTTGATGCCAACCTGAAAGCAACAACGCTGATTGGAGGTGGGGGACCAGCGGCACACCAGGAGCTGGATGACATTGAGAAAATGGTGGCCACAGTCATCAGTCAGGATTCGGTGCCAGGAGTTGGGGATCGGGACACTGCTCAACATGACCTGACACAACATCAACAGGGTGAGTACCGACCAGGGACTGAGGGGACGGGGAAGATGGGCACAATGGCACACATGCACAATTAAGTAGAGCACACTGCACACCCACAATGACTCTGGATCATGTCCCTGATCCCCGTGCCACACTACAGCACACATACAGAAACTCAGGGAATGTGTGTTGAAATGAATTTATTTGCACATACTGTGCCTGTGGTCATTTTGTACTGTCTCATGATTGCTAAGGACTGTCACAATGTGACGTCCTCATGTGAAGAAATTGTCAATGATGTTGTTCCTACGGGCTATTCCTGCTGCAGCTGCAGTGGGGTGTGGTCCATCTGCCTCATCTTCCTCATCATCGTACGGTGCATCTGGCACTGGTAACCATGGGGCATTGGTGCGTACACATATGTTGTGCAACACACAACATGCAACGATCATCTTGCACACGATGTCTGGGCTGTACAGGAGCCTCCCACCAGTGATGTCCAGGCACCTGAAACGTGGCTTCAACACGCCAAATGTGCGTTCCACGATGCCCCTGGTGCGTTTGTGGGCCCAATTATACAGCCTCTGGGCCTGTGTGTTCGGGGTTCGGAGGGGTGTCATCATCCAAGGGCAGAGTGCATATCCTTGATCACCTGTGACAGTGCAGAAAGACATGAGTCAATAGTTGGTTCTGCATGATGTGTTGGCAGGCTCACTAGTTGATTGGCGTGTGATATGTGTGTCATAGTGATTCCTGTTTGACATGTACTGCTTGTAGCAAATGAGCACCATCAATGTGTATTACGTAGCCTCACTGCTGCTCCTCCCTCCCCGAGCCTATTTACTTGTGTGCGCTGCGCGGTTGCATCACTTGCACTCCTACGGCACACCATTGTCATGCCTGTCTGCGCATGTCCACAAGCCTGACAACGACACTGTGATGTTCTGCGTTGAAGGTGGGCGGCCACGTGTGTCTAAGCCTATGGTAAGGATAGGGCGGACACAGATGTAGAGTTCATGGCTGGCTGAACCCGCGATGCGGTCGAGGCAAGACCTATGGCTTATGCTGCGGTAATAGCAATACACACACAACAGTTGGCATGTATGATCCCGGACCCTGAGCGAGCTTGCGCTCATTCATTTATCCCTTCGGCCGAGCCCGCACTCCGGGGGCATGTTACATTGCAACTTTGTCCATTGCGGGACGGGTGGCGCCGACACTACAACAGAGACACACGCATTAGGTACTTCATTGGCAAGCCCAACACTTAACCACGCCCAGAGCCCCGGGGTGATTATCCACACCCCTACGCTGGACTGTCGTACGCCAGCCCACTCCGGCAACGCCTACAGGGGGGTACCACACAGCTACATGTCCCAGGTCTCCCCCACTGCCTGAGGTGACATGGTTGCGTCCGCTGTACACAGCACAATGCAATGTGGTAGGGCCCGGGGCCATCATGCATACACAATGACCACACGGACACACTTAGATAGTTTGTGGAACTGGCTACGGGCAAGTGCGCCCGGCCCCTTTTATTGCCAGGGTCACATGTCCAGTGACGCCTGTGCTGGATGGGTGTGGGGTGAGTGTGAGCCAGCCCTCAAGGAGTGGTTGGTGCTGGCAACAACTACAACAGGGATCAGACAATCAGAAGTTCACAGTTCAAACAGCAAGGGTCCATGACTTGAGCTGCACAGAGTTAGTGGCCCCGGATGCACAGCGGCCGGCAAATGGAACACCGCCACGGGATGGTGACTACCGGTGCACTGAGGTAGGACCACGAGAGCTGAGCGGGTCCTCGTCGATGTCCAAGGTGAATGTCGCGGAGGGTTTTGGGGGACAGTGGAAGGTGTTCTTCCAGGGCATGATACAGAGGGCAGTACCAAGCAGACACAGGCAATATGGAGGAGATGAATGCTACAGACTCATTTTTGACACCAAGTCAGTATCAGCTACTGTGGAAATGTACCTTTTTAGGGGTACA
This sequence comes from Calotriton arnoldi, assembly GCA_963921515.1. Lineage (NCBI taxonomy): Eukaryota > Metazoa > Chordata > Amphibia > Caudata > Salamandridae > Calotriton > Calotriton arnoldi. The sequence goes on along the minus strand of CAWUFW010002961.1, from coordinate 990,148 downwards.
CTGGTGCAGGGTCACCCTCTTGTCCACTGGTCAAAAGACCAACAAAATAGAGATCGGCACTGGAGTTGGAATAAATAACAAGTTTATTAATCACTCATGAGTGGGACCACGTCCACACAACACTCAAGTGCTGCAGGAGGTAGTACACTGAAGTCATTGAACACAGGTCTTTTATACAGGTTTTCTGCAATGCAAGCATGTGAACAGAAATAGGAAGAACAAGTTTTAGGAATAGCTATCAGCAAACAAGGGCAGATGAATAACCATGTGGTCAGCAAAGTGGGAGGGGGAGCAGGAATGCTTATGGCAGCAGCAAATGGTCGACAGTTAACATCTGAGACCAGGTGCACTGGCAGCTGCAAACCCTCAGCACGTACATTGCTTTAGCTGAGTCAGGAAGTCACTAAAATAGATAACACAAGCAGAGTGAAAAAGACGAGCAGCAGAGGACGGAAGAATTATGAAGGAAACGAAATGGACACCACAGCCAAAATGGCTGTAGCTTATGCTAAGTAAAATATTACACATTTCCACAGACGACCCTTTTAGCATAAGCTAAGACATTTTCTTATGCTTTAAAAGGGGTACGATAAACATCATGTATATCAATTAACATCTCGCTGACTTCTCGGTCTATTGCTAAACGGGAATTTTCATTTTGGACATTCGTTTTAGATGGTAGACAAGTAGTACAAGTGGAAATACAGAGGGAACAAAGCATTGGCCCGCATTGGATACATAAACAACAAGAGAAGAGAATTGCAATAATTATGAATAAGGCCAACAATATTTTCAGACCCCATACAGAAAATATGTTCCAGAACCATCCAGCCCAAGTCCATGTTCCTGAGTCTTGTTGTATCTCAGTAGCTATTTTATGCATTTTGGAAATAGCATCATAAACAGAAAGGGCGTGGTCAGGGATAAATACACAGCAACTACTACACGGGTCAAGCGTCTGATCTTCAAATTATTTAAAGCCGCACCAACAAAGAAAAAGAGTCCCAAATTAAAGTCAACATATTGCTGTAATGCAGTGTCAGTTTGATCCACTTCATCATTATTTATAGTTCTTTTGAATTGGTTAAAAGAAATGTCATTAAACAGTAGTTGATCTTTATGATAAGATGCAGGTGCTAGGAACACAGGAGGAAGCAAGAAGGACACATAGCATATTCCGGATCATCCAATTGGTAGATGATAGTAGCCTTTACTTTCGCAAATGAAATAAGTGTTGTGTGAAGACAGAAAACTGCTATTGTTCGTTCCAGTAATGTTCAATACTGTAGTACAGTCACTTTTTCCCACTGGGATACTGCCAAAACTGCTCACACAAAGATATGCTCGAGCTCTGGTAACAACGATGACAGGAGGCCCGTTACCCTTGGCCGTTCGAGTGTTGGGGAAAACATAGCTTGTGGAGGAATCTCCTTTGCGATACTCCTCCATTTCCCATACAGTTCCTTTGGCTTGTGGGTCCCCTTCCTCATCGGGGTAACAGACTTTGTTCAGTTTGGCATTGAGGTCACCCACATCCCATGTTTCTGAGAGATTGAATACTTTAGAGGCATATAGAAGTTTGAACCAAGCTGGACATGAGCCATTGTGAGAGAATGGCAGCGGTGACAACGGGATTCCTTTTATGTTCTGATGAGGAGGAATCTTGCCACAAACCCAACAGTTGGTAGCATTGCTTAGCTGGTGTGTCTGTGCAACATTTGAAGAAATGAATTGTTTCTCAGATTTTGCCGGTATCCCTGTTCATGTTGCAGCAAATCAAAATGATGGTGCTTTTTTTTTTGCAGCAAGTGATGCAACAGTAATGTTAGGCAAGGAGGCTCCGGGCATTACTTCCTCCACTACCCACATTACAGTAGCGATGATGGCAGCAGTCAAAGTCAGACCAAGGATGCAGATTGTACAGCAGTTGCACGTTGTCACAGCGATCTCCTTCTTCTTAGGCGAGCTCATTTTCATCGGCAAACAACAAAATAGATGATGCCCTAAGGTCCTGGGCAGGCGTTGGTTTCTTCACTAACGTTGAGACGAGTAGTCACTAAAAGGCTACCTCCCTTCGTAGTCAGTCTTTAACCACCCAGGAGAGTGGCTAAACAGACTCTTTCTGTGATGTAGGGTCTTTCTTCCTGGATCGAAGTAGGTATCTAGATGCACCAGGGATCGTGTGGTCCGGGAAGACTTCCTCAGGCCCTTCAGGTGACGCAGCTCGTCCTCTCTCGGTGACCAAAATGTCGCAATGATCTGTCAGCACAGCAGGGCTCACGAAGGAAGAGCTTCCCGCACCTGCTGATAAATAGGAGACAAGCTATCGGTTAACTGGGACAAAAAGTCACTCATCAACATGTCTGGGGTACCTAATACTGGGGCAGAACAAAGGGCTTGGCGTAACTATTGGAAGGTGCTCTGGCACTCAGTAGTCCATGGGAGGGGCATCGGAGTGTCTTTAGTCAAAAGGGCCAACAAAGGTTTAATAATGTGTGAAAAACTGGGGATCCACTGCCTACAAAACGAAATGAGGCCAATCAGTACAGGGACATCCTTCTGAGTGCAGGGTACAGAAGTGTCTAGAATAGTCTGAATGCGGTCTGATGTGAGTGCACGTCCCTCCTTAGACAGGAGGTGACCTAAATAGGTAACCTGATGTCTACAAAATTGCAATTTTTTTCTAGAGACTTTGTGATTATGTGATGCAAGAAATGATAACAATAACAGTGTACCTTCTTCATATTGCTCAGGAGTATCTGGTAGCAGAAGTCTATTCAACTTCACCAGAAATAGTAATAATCCCTAACTAGCTACCATAAATTAAATTCCTCTGAAGTCTGGAGTAAAGCAAAAAATGAGACATAGCATAAACAGAGAAGTAGGACTGCAATTTTATCAGAGCCCCAAGCATAGAAAGACTGACTTATCCCTTGATTACAAATGAGTCGGATGGGAGTGAGGTATTTTTACCAGTTGTGGTAAATACATCCTGTTAGCAGCTTTTAATTGGAAAATGGGGCATGACATGTAGAACTTGATGCTCACAACACCGAGTTTCACGTGCATGCGTTTATTGCACATTTTCACAAAGCAAATTATGGCAGGTTTGACCATGACAACATTTACCGGGGGAAAATTGCATGGCGAGCAGTAAATAGAGTGGTGCTGAAAATTCCAATATGTGCAGTAACGACCACTCCCATCCTATGTTCTTAGCGTCGCTGGCTTGAGATGTCCTGACCCTCGTGCTTCAAAAGTGCAAAGCCCGGCTGTATTGACTATTGACCAGCCCACCTCTCTTCAAAATCCGATCAAACATGGCCCGTTTGCCTACCCTTCTTGTTAGTGACAGCGTGAGGCCGATTCATCAACTGCCCTTTCAGAAAGGGTGTCTGAATCTTTGGTCCATGGCTTCAAAGCACTAAATCAACCCAGACACCTACATGTATTAGCTACCAGGGGCCTTAGTCTGTAGAAATGTCGTAACTTTTTACCGCAGCAGAAAATGCCACAGGCTAACATTAAATAGTAGCAATTAAAAGGGCAGTGACAGGAATTGTGGCAAAATTTGTCATCACTAGAGTGTGTTGTTACCATACCTAGACCACTCTTCAGGTATAGGCGTCGCGTTACGGTTTTACCCAGTTTAAGATTTGCTCAGAGTTGAACTTATTGTCGATTCTTCATACTGTCGTTTTAGACCGTCTTATTTTAATACTGTGGTCAGACTGACAGTAATGCATTTACTGCTGGTTTTAATCCAGCGGAGTGGTTTTTTTTTTCCAATGCAAGGGGAGTTCACTTATGAGATGGGTGGTATTTTAAAACAAGCAGTATTTTGCATTTTCCAACAGTGTTCAAATAATGCTTCCTGTTGAACTCCTAAGACACCTACTATGTAAATGACGCTGCTTGAATGTATCACTATGGAGCATGTACCACACATAATACTAAGCAAGCCTTGCTTCTATCACTGGGCATAGTGTAGGTAAAAAAAAGAACAGTTACGTAAATCTACTGAAGTTTATCTGTCTGGAGAACCCAACTTTCATCCTTCCAAATTAAAAAACTGAGTACCATTAAATCAGGTAATAGTAACACCCATCGCAGGGCTTAGCAAAGACAAAAGTACACTCAACAAGTTATTATTATTCAAATGCTACCAAGTATCCAGAGGAGAACATGACAGGCATACTTAGGCACAGCCTGTCCTAATAGGCAGCAGTCAGCCCAAGCAGCAACAAAGCCAATGGGTTTCAATTTTGTATAGTACACTGAGAGAGAGGCCAATAACAAGAAGGGTCAAATGCACCGATGTAAACAAAGCAAGACAAATACAGGTTTTTATACTCATACAGAACATACACATACAAGCACCTAAGCATACAGACAACATGCACAAGCTCCCAGATGTATGTCAGTCGTGCACAAAAATAGAATCCAACAAAAATATCTTAGCTAGCATATCGACTACCACAGTAATGTGAATGGAAGTGTTTATAATCTAACTATGGATTCAAAATTCTTAACGCTACATCTAATGGTCGCTGTAAGTCGAGTTCTTTCTTTGTGTATTTTTTCCACAATGAACCGTACATTATGGGAGAAATACCATATTTACTATACATCTCCCTGTAAGGGGTCCCTTCTGGAGGGGCCGGCTGACTTTATTCAAAACTAATCTTGGTACCACAAAAGCAGCAACACCACTTACGGAGTGTGCTGAGAACAGGCATGTTCCACAAATATATGTAAAATATTACTACTCCAACCAAATATTCCAAAAGGAGAAAATTCTCCACATTACCTGCCTTCACTTTTTGCAAAAAATGAATAACAAACCAAACCAAAATCTTGGCCAAGCAAATCAAGAGTGCCGCTTCAGCGACCTTACCAAACAGAAGTCTCCAACTTCCACCTGCCGATCTCTGGTCGACCTAATTGTCACTGCAGAAATACGCCAAAGAAAGCCCCAGTTGAGACCGGCCACCACCCGGAGGGTCAAATCGGGAAAACCAGAAAAGTCACTTTGGTCTGCAAAGACAAGAGTCTCCTCATGCAGGGCGCCTCCTCAGTAATATTTCGATCCTCCGTCAAGACCACTCCTTCGAACGGCCGCGTCTCTGATGGGGCCCAACGTGCGGGCACCAACTGTGGAAATGTACCTTTTTAGGGGTACACTGGTGCAGGGTCACCCTCTTGTCCACGGGTCAAAAGACCAACAAAATAGAGATCGGCACTGGAGTTGGAATAAATAACAAGTTTATTAATCACTCATGAGTGGCACCAAGTCCACACAACACTGTTAAGTGCTGCAGGAGGTAGTACACTGAAGTCACAGAACACAGGTCTTTTATACAGGTTTTCTGCAATGCAAGCATGTGAACAGAAATAGGAACAACAAGCTTTAGGAATAGCTATCAGCAAACAAGGGCAGATGAATAACCATGTGGTCAGCAAAGTGGGAAGGGGGAGCAGGAATGCTTAGGGCAGCAGCAAATGGTCGACAGTTAACATCTGAGACCAGGTGCACTGGCAGCTACAAACCCTCAGCACGTACATTGCTTTAGCTGAGTCAGGAAGTCACTAAAATAGATAACACAAGCAGAGTGAAAAAGACGAGCAGAAGAGGACGGAAGAATTACGAAGGAAACGACATGGACACCACAGCCAAAATGGCTTTAGCTTATGCTAAGTAAAATATTATACATTTCCACACTACAAGATGATGAAGACAACCCCCAGGCCATAGACTCAGATGCCACCAAAGCTCAACCAGAGAGTGTCCATGAATTTCGGGGCACGGAGTCAGTGGCACAAGAGCTGAAAGGGGATGCAGTCTGCGATGAGGCCTGTACAATGGTATAAACTCTGCCATAAATAAATCAAGACTCAGTTCCAAATGTGTGACCTACTTGACCGTAGTGTAGGCCGGAGGCAGCGGTCAGCAGGGGCCCCCAGCCATGTGTCCTTGGCTTGCGATGCACAGAGTTAGTGGCACCAGAGCAGTTGTTGGTAGTGTTCGGTCACCTCCGTAACGAGGATCCTTTTTTCATCAGGACTGAACCGCGTCTTCCTCTTACTCCTCTCCTTGCGTACAATGATATGGACTCTGCCATTGTATAATCAAGACTCAGTTCCAAATGTGTGACCTACTGGACCGCAGTGTAGGCCAGAGGCAGCGGTCAGCGCGGGCCAACCGCTGTTCAGGCAGCTCCTCCTGGTACTCTCACACACGACGTTGGAATGCCATGTGGCGATGATTTGTGGTTGATGGAGGTAGAAGCACCAGAGCTGAGCGTGTGTGCAGCCTGCGACGATGCCGTGTCCTGCCTGGCCCAGACTGGATTGGATTGGTGTGAGGCCTGCTGGACCGCAGTGTAGGCAGTACACAGGTGACCCCGTGGTGCTGGACCACAGTGTAGGCTGAAGGCAGTAGTCAGCAAGAGCCCACAGACACGTGTCGTTGGAATGCTATGCACAGAGTTGGTGGCACCACATTGAAGGGAGTACGGTGATATAAAATCTGCCATAAACATATGTACTCTGCCATTGTATAATCAAGACTCAGTTCCAAATGTGTGACCTACTGGACCGCAGTGTAGGCCGGAGGCAGCGGTGGAGTACGTCAACAAGAGAGGAGTACTGGGGGCCTGTGTCGCGGAGGCCGTGATGGTCTGAGGAGGCTGCCAAGGTTGCGGGCCTTGGGCTTGGAGCTTGCACCGGCACGTGGTGGGCCCTCTTTGACACACGCCGGTGTCGGCAGGTGAGCAGTGCGGCCTGGGTGCGCTGGGGCGGGCAAGATGGGTCTTGGGACCAGCGGCCTGGGGTGCAGCAGGCGCACAGGTTCGCAGGCACAGCCGCTCTCAGCGTCAACCTCATGGAGGGGTGAGAGGCGCCGCCCTGGCAGACACGCTGGCCATTCCTGAAGAGAACCACGCCCAGAGTAACAGGCTTTTTATTCACACCCCTACACTGGCCTGGCATACGCCGGGCCAGCCCACTCCGCTCACGCTTACAGGGGGGGGACGTAACAAGCTACATTTCCGCGATCTTCCCCACTGGCTGCGGCAACATGGTTGCGTCCACTGTCCAGTACACTCCAGACACCAGCAGTGTATGTCAACATGGAAATGTCTGTGGTCTGCATACTCAAGTCTGTCCAGCACATCCACGCCACACTTGGCATTGTGTACATTCAGATTCATGGGTCACTTGCATCCTTCGCACATGCCTGGTTCCAACCTCTCCCCACATTCTGCTATTGTATAGCTGAGGTGCCATGCCGTTGATGGCTTGTGTACATGGCTAGCCCAGGTTGCCACAGTAAGTTGTGCTGTCGTGTCTGGAATGTGGGGATGTTGGTTGTCATGTTGTATGTGATTTTGTGACGTGTGCATTCCCAGAGTTGTGAGTTGTATGTTGGTGGAGTTGAGGTGTGTGGTGTGTTCAGTTGTTACTTACCGACGAGCAGTGCATTTCCATAGGTGCCATCCTGAAAGCGCTGGTTGATGATGGACTGTCCGAAGTTGAAGGAATCATGCACACTGCCTGGGTAGTTGGCGACGACATTGGTGAAGAGTCCCCGGTGGTCCACTATTGCCTGCACATTGATGGAATGCGTGTGTTTCCTGTTGCGGTAATTGTGTGCAGTGGCGGCAGGGGGCACGAGGAGTACATGTGTGCAATCGATTGCCCCCAACACGTGCGGGAAGCCATCAATGGCGTAGAAGTCTTGCTTGATCTCCAGCTGTTCCTGCGCAGTGTGTGGGAAGTAAAGTTGCTGGGGTACCAAGCTGATGATGGCATCCAAGGCAGGTGTGAGGAACTTTGAAAGGGCTGGCTGTGAGACTCCGCCGACTCTGGCAGTTGTTGGTTGGAAGGTCCCAGAGGCCAACAGGTGCAGCACGGCCAGCAGCTTTGTCTGCGGAGGGATGTTGGTTCTCCGCTGTGTTGGTACCATCAGCCTGTGGGCAATGAGGGTCAGGATGCGGAGGATGGTTGTCCTTTTGAGCCTGTAGTGGGCAATGACTTCCTCTGGCGTTAAGTCTCCGAGGCTGGTGCGTTTTCGGAAGGTCCGGTGTCTTTGTCTGCGCTGCCTCTGTGGTAGTCTGGGGGGGAGGGGTCCTGGCGGTGGTGGCGGTGGGTGTTGTGGCGCTCTTGGGGCTCCGAGCTGCATGATCAGTAGCTCCATGGCATCTGTTGTTCTTCTGGTGTGGCTGTGGGCTGGGCTCCCTTTTATGGTGCAGGTTGTCGTCCGACTTAACACCAGGTAGGAGCAGGTGTTAAACCCATGCTGCTAACGCGCCTTATCGCATGTTTTTGGATCTTATCGCCGATCTGGCTGGTCGTTGAGAATGTTGCGAAGTGGTGTTTCCGTGGCTTTTTGCACGGCAACGCCTACTCTGCATATCATTAGCGTTAGTTGCCGGTGTCATCCGTGGCGATGTTTTTTGCGGCTGCTATCGGAGGAAAACTGGTGATATCTGCTGTTAGCACCAGCTTGTGAATGGTGCGATGAATTTATCACCACTTTGGCTGCGATAAAGTGCCGCTAACTCGGCGATAAGTCCTTGAGAATATGCCCCAGAGTGTCTCTACTCTTTGATTTCAAAAGAAGCACAAAATGACTGGTTGTCTTATATTGTTTTGCTTTTTTTCCATTTTTCTTTGCTAATAGTTGATTCAAGCTTTGCAGAAAGATCTCATTCTCATATGAATTTTTTATACTGTTGATGTGTGGTAAAACAGCTGACGTGTGTTTCCGTCCCTGCGTGGATATATTGCCTGGGGTTTCTCAAGGCTGCAAAGTTGAAGGAAGTGTGGATATAGGCCCATGTGTATGAAGCAATTTTGCGATCGCAAAATTGCAGTGTCCAATGTATGACACAAAAACCCTCGCAAAATAAGGAATTGCAAATTTTGCGATTCCCTATTTTGCGATTGCATTTAAGGAATCGCAAATTGCGATTCCTTAAATGCAATGTAAGAAGCACAGAAAAAGTATAATTTGGACTTAAGGAATCGCAAATTACCACCAACTTCAAGTTGGTGGTAATTTACATTTCTTTGAAAAATGCACTTTTTTGCATTTTTCAAAGTGCCATGTGACTCACATACATGCCCTTAGGGCATGTATGTGCGCCACATCTGCACCCATGCTCATTTCAGGGTGCAACAGGGTGTCCTTTTGACACCCTGGCACCCTTGAAATTGCATTCGCAATTTGCGATTCTCTAATTGGGAATCGCAAATTGAGAATGTCTTCCCATTCATTCCTATGGGCCTCTAGGCCCATAGGAATGAATGGGGAGGTATTCCTTAATTGCGAATCGCAAATTGCGATTCGCAATTAAGAATATGTAGGATTCGCAAAATTTATTGCAAATCCTACATACATAGCGTTTGCGATTCTCAAATAGCGATTCTCTAAAAATCGCTATTTGAGAATCGCTAATGTATCCTTTGATACATATGGCCCATAGTTTTTAATTCTCATATAGGTGTGTCCACCACCATATGTGAAGTGATTTCGATTCCCTGTATGCCAATCATTTTGGCATGTGTAAATTCCAACACCATGGATAAGCGGTTTATATTTCCCACATGTGAGTGTCCAGGCACGTGTGTGCAATGATTACTTCATAGAACTGAGATAGTGGTGCATAAAATTGTGATCAACCAAAGTGCTAGTGGTTATATGAAAAAATGAGCATCTTAGTTTTAAAATTCTTTCTGATAGCTACTGGCATGCAACTCTTTTGTGGACGGTATAATATCACCGATATTGAAAGAAAAAAAAGGAAAGAAAAAAGGACATTTTAACTTGACTAACGCAATTTTTTTTTTTGTATAGCCACTATCACTTTGAGTGATCACAATTTTATGCACCACTATCTCAGTTTTATGAACTAATCATTGCACATGCGTGCCTGGACACTTGCATGTGGGGAATATAAACCGCTCACTCATTGTGTGGGACCTCACACGCCAAAATGATTGGCATACAGGGAATCGAAATCGCTTCACATGTGGTGTTCACACCTATCTGAGAATTAATTACCATAGCCAAGCGTTATTCAACTTTGCAGCCTTGAGAAAACCCCAGGCAACATAGCCACACAGGGGGCGAAAAACGTATATGCTGTTTTACTATACATCAACAGTATAAAAAAAAATATTTGAATGAGATCTTTCTGTAAAGCTGGAATCAACTATTACTAAAGAACAATGGAAAAAAAATAGAAAAACAAAAACTAGACAACAAGTAATTTTGTGTTTCTCTTGAAATCAACGGGAAGAGACACTTAATTTCCTTTTCTTATCTGACTGCAAAGAGGTTAAGTAGGTCCAAACCTCAAGAGTGAACTACCCCCACAACTGGGTATTTTTCCACAGGTTGGGAGTACCGTACTCCGATGCACTATAAATCTTAAAACCATGCAGTCTCCCATACCTTCCAGACCATCAACACAGTGGGGCATATTAGCAAGAACGGCGTTAAAATTATCGCCGCTTTAGCGGCGATAATGGGCTTGATAATATGCCCTTGAGAATTCCAATAGAAGCCCAGGATCACAGCAGAACATGGGCTTCTATTGGTATTCTCAAGGGCACATTATCAAGCCCATTATCGCCGCTTTAGCTGCAGTTTCCTGCCGCTAAAGCGGCGATAATTTTAACGCCGTTCTTGCTAATATGCCCCAGTGTGTCTTTACAAGTACACAGCTGACCAATTTGCAAAAATGGGCCACTTTTCAGCTATCTAATTCACTAACATGAGCAACTTTTATTTTGGTGCCTGGACCTATTTTCTGTCCTAGTCACTGGTGTAACGAAACTTGAGGGGGACTCCCTGCAAGGCACGTGTAGCGGACCCCTCTTGGCTCAATCAGGAGCGCTGCAGCCAGAGTGCTGTGCTGAGGGGGCCCCCGGAGCTAGGGGGCCCCCCCGCACTGCGGGGGATGCGGGGGCCTGTGTTACGCCCCTGGTCCTAGTCCGATTCTGGCCATCACACATGTTCTTCAAATAAATTGTCTGCCCACAGTTGCAAAGAAAGAATGTTTTGTTGCTATCCAACACCAGCGGTCTCACAAGTCTCCTCAAGGTGGACATGATTCTCAAGGGACAAAAGTTCCTACCAGACCTCCTGTAGGCGATGGATTTGCACTTTTGTATCACCACTCACGCATCTAGAAAAAAGAGAAGCCTCTTTTCCATATATAGTGATTCCCAGCTTAGAAAAGTGGCTTTCTACGTCTCACCTACAGACAGGCTTTCAGTTGTATTTTGTCGAAGACCAATTGTATACAACACCAAAACTTACAGTGAGCTTTTGGCTGACCCATTGCTTATCATTAGTTGGCTTTCTTGTCACTCCCATTTGCTTGCTTCCTACTTGATGGCTTTGCTTCCTCTTCCTGTGCTTGTCCCTTTCCAGCAGCATCTATCTTTTTTACTATTATTTTAAATAGATTATGTATATCCTTCCACTGCTCATATACTATTTTCTTTTTCCTTCAGTTGTTCATGAGAGTGCATGTTTTTTATTGCTCTCGCCCCCATTTGCTGCTTTGCCATTCAATTCCAGGCTCCCCAGTGTCCTCCGTGTTGCTCACTTCTACTTCCACCCCAGACCGTCCACTGCTTCACCCATCTATCCCTGGGTTTTTAATTCATTTCTTCTTTGCCCATGCATCAAACACTTCCATTGCTCTCCCAATGCCATGTTCTTTAAAAAGAAATGTTTATTTATATATTTTATTGGAGGGCCAGACTTGTCCTATAAAAATTAAAAAAATGACATCCTTTCTTCATTTACCACTCCAAGATTGGCATCCGTCATCTTGGAGTGCTAAATAGAAAACATTAAACCAAATGGCAGCTTTGACACGCCTTATGTATATGCATGCTTGGTGACGCGCATACGCAGGCATACATCATCACATTGTGCGTGCTGCTATAGCATTATGATGCATGGAATCCATTGCACTGTTTTTTGTTTCTTTTTTTTGTAAATGATGTACAGCAATAGCTGAAAACATGTTTTTGCTGATGCGGTTCAGCATTGGCAAAAGGCACTGGCAAAGCCAGTGTGTTGAAAAAGTAATTCTTTATTGTTTTTTTTCTCATTGCTCTCCCAATCCCAATGCCATGTTCTATTAAAAAATGTTTATTTATATATTTTATTGGAGGACCAGAATGCTTATTTTTAGGGTTCTTGATTGCTTAGCATGCCTCACGTGGGAATAGGCAGTAAGTACCCTGGGCAGAAGTCTGTAAGCCTTCCTTACCAGCGCCGGGTCGGAGTGCTCACAGGAGCAAAGCACAGCTCAACGATTGAGTGCATCGCCTCTGTACAGTCCATATTACTGGTTAGCTTGTGGAGATCTAACAAACATAAATGTGTTGCTCACCGTACATTTCCTAAAGCCTCAACTTTGCTCTCTTACAAAGTCATGGCATTAAGACACGGTCATGACACCAGTAGATCATGCACCTCCTTCTGCACTGGCGCCATGTGCCCTTCTGAATCGTGTGGTTTGGATTCGTGGTAACTCTAGACTCAACTCCCTTGAATATGTCAACTGTATGTTTCATTAGAGTCTCAAATGCTTTCAATGACTGCATTGGAATCAAATTCTTCCTCAGCCTCTTCGGCCATCTCATTTGGGACTGGAAGGAGCCTTACTTCTCCCTTTTTTACGGTTTGTCCACCACAGTCTGCTACGGTCACTATGCAAACAATCCACTGTGTGGTGCATAATGTAACCAGCCTATCCACCTGTGAGTATTCTTCTCTTCTCTTCTCTTCTCCTTATTTCACAACTATCGACCAGGTTTAAGCTCACAGCTCCTTTCCAGGAGTCAGGTACGCCCTTGAGTCACGAAGAATACAGCACAGAAGCATTAACTATCCGAGGCCCTATGGCACACCACTCTCAATAGGCCCTCCTAGGACTACACATATGCCATACTGGCTGTGCTATTGCCACTGGGGGTGAGGTCTCATTGCTGTTTCATGGATCACTGAGTATTGCAGAAATAAAACTCCCAAAACACACCTCACAGTGTTTCATTGCAACCAGTTGACATCCCAAACAGATAGTACATCACAGCAACATTAAATACATTATAGGTGTATCATAACATCCCTCATACCATGCTTAACCATGACAACCACAAGACATCTGATTATACATTCCTGCACAACACACCTTCAACACCAATCTAGCACAGCACCCACCAACATCACATAACCGTGTTGCACCACATCATCAGACAAAACACACCTTTAATACCACACCATAGCAACCATTAGATTTTCTTAATGAATAACTCGTTGAGGCATGGCTCTCGATCAGTAGCAAGAAGCACGAATAGCCACTTGACCACAATGAAAGAAAAAAACCTATTGTAAACACCTACGACATTATCAGCATTCATCTCTTACAGACACTTCTAGAGCACCAGGTAGCATGGGCCCATAGTTTTGCATGTAATGCCCCATGGTCGGTCAGTTCCTACAAGGAGGACATTAGGTGGGAACAAAAAGGGGCACTTCACAGCAGTCGGAAGGTCTAGCTGCTCTGCAGGGCTGGAAGCACGCTGCTCCCCGGCTGCATACAATTGCTTGAGTATCTCTCTTCGACCCCTCCCCCCCCCTTATGTCCCTGAGAGGGACATTCACCAATGAGGAAAGGATGTGATACAGCCTTTGAGTGGCACCTAATGTGTTTTCCTCCTGTATCTAAAGGCGAGGACGGTCCTAAGCGACAGTGTTGAAGCACATTTCTGAAATCCTCTCCTACTGAGTGTGATATCATATCTGGCTGGAGAAAAATGGTCAGTTAAAGAAAGTGGCAGCTGGTGATATTTGAAAGTGGTGAGGCATAATACATGCCCTGAATTCCAGAAAGTGAGAGTCAGACTTCTAGGAGAGCTCGGGTGGTTCTTCCCAATTCCAAGAATTACCTCCAGCATGCCAGAGTGGACATTTTGCTATTGATGTCCTATATGACAAGAATTACCTATTGTGTACCTGTGACAGCCTTTTGTCATCACACACTCGCACACACATTCTGGCTCATGCTCACTTACATTCACATGCTCATTCATTCTCACTCATGTCAATTGCACTCTGATTCTCAACCACAATCGCACTCTCTAATTCTCACTTATTTCCACTCGCTCAATCTCGCCCCATTTCACTCACACTCTTTCACTCATCTGTATACTCATACTCCCTAAAGCACACACCCACAGGCTTTTTCTCACTTACTCTCATTCATTCTCCCTCTCTCTCTGTCACTTTCACTCACACTTACTTGCACACACTCTTACTTTCAATATCTCACTAATTCTTGCTCACCCACTTATTCTCACTGAATTACCATCACTCACTCACTTATTCACTTCCCATCACTCACTTTTACACAGATACAAAGGTTATCACAAACACACATTCACACACTATTCCACATGCACACATTTGAGATGTTTTCCCAACATCTTCACCTACCTGCACCTGTCTGCTCCTCAGCAGGATAGACCCACAGGGCAAACACACAGCTGCCTCCTAAATCAATCATTGAAGTAGGAAACTGAAAGCTGAAGTTCTGCACACTCTAGCTTTCAGCCTCTTTCTTTTCCATCTCACCTTCTCCAAATTCCACTCAGGGTGGGGTCACTGAGGTTCCTGACCTCAAACCACCATGTGAGGAGATGGAGCAGAGTGAGGAGACAGCCTGATTGAAGTGTAGTCCCAGGCCCTAGAGGGCCGACGCCTAAAGCACCCAGCGTGCTTATTCTATATGTATGTCCTTAACCTTACACGTATCAATTACACTACTGTGCACATGATTCCCATGAATTTCATGGGTGACACAAAAGCACTTTTGTAAAGAGAAGGGTCCGAGATTGTGTTTTCCGTTTTATGGCTAATATACAATAATGCAGTGGTTGTTTTAGCATATTATTGAAAGCTAAAATACCCATTTATAGACGGGAATAGAAAACACATTTATTTTTTACCCACTCTGACCATCCCCTATAGACATTGACGCAAATAAAACATACACCCTTCCTTTATTACCCGTGAAAGCCAAATAAAATGATGTGCTTACCATACTTCAAGTTTTCACAATGGGCAGACGTGTAACAACGAAAAGTGACGTTTTTCAGGACATATGTCTAACATTCATCTCTTTTTTGGCAAACAGCATAAGACCCCTTAAGGCAATCCAAGTCACTGATACAGTTTCTGTTTACATTTCACACGTTTTACTTCATGTTCCATGGAATGCGAGACCCTATTGTGTAAAAATATTTCTGCTATATATTTTCATTCTACGATGAAATTACATCTTAATTTGTTTTCTTTACATCGTGCCCGCCTTTCTTCTGTCTCTCATTCCCCGTTTCTCCCCCTGCCCCCCACTTTTCACCCTTTCTCACTTTAGAACTTTAGGCTCAGAACGTTCGGGTGGTTGAAGTTTGGATGGGGCTCTCATGCCTGTTGGATGCACAACTTATTGGTGAATAAATCTCATTCTTTTATTTCATGTCTGGTGTTACTTGCAATATTTATGATCTGGCAATGAGGGCAGGATCCACACCTGTTCCTGGTGGATCCTTTGCCGGGTTGTTGTGTGAACATCACGACGGAGAACATACCCGTGTCCAGAGGTGCATCATCTTATGAGAGCCTACAGTGCACCACATCCCTTTGAAAGAGGACATACTTTTATAGAGTGTAGAAGCCAACTCAGCACTGGTTCTCACCAGGTCCTCAGGTCACGAGGCATCTGTGTTCCATGAGAAACCCCCTCGAAGTGTGAGGAGACGCTGATGCTCTGTTCTGAGTTGAGACATATAGCAAGCCGAAACAAGACCACATTCCTCTCCCACAGTGGATGATGGTAGGTTGATTAAGGTGGGTTTGGGGTGTACTTTTTCTTTGTTGTCACATGAGAAGAATTTCCTCAAACGAAGCGGCGCTCCAAGCCTTATTTTGGTTCCAGACACCATCTTGAAATGCCATTGCCCTCCATTGGCTTTTGAGTGACACTGCGGGGCATGCATCCAATGTAAACTGATTGCCAAAGGATTCTATAATTATTCAGTTTCCTTGGCCTGACATGTTATTGTTGTAGAGTCAGTCATTCTCCTTCTTTGCACTCACTCACGTTTGACACTGTCTGATGCTGATTTGACAAATTTTTTCTCTTCTCATCCTCGGTCCAAATTCCCATATGGTTTGGTCTGATTTTTCTTCCACTTGTTACCATGCAGTTTAACCCGCCCGACCCCCCCCCCCCCACACCCCGAAGTTCTTACAGAACAAAGGTGATCCTCCACAGCCCTGGGAAAAAATTGAAGGAGGAATTCTTGAATTATATTGTTGCCATAGATGCTGGCAGGTTGTCAGTTGAACAGTACAACAGAATTCTCCTTAATTTTTCAGGGTCAGAAGCACCAGAGACTTTTACAATTCCTCCCATGGTGGAAGCTACTGAAAATGAACATGACAAATACGAGGAGGTGTTTATTCGTTTGAAAGGATACTTTAAACATACTGCAAGCATTATGCTTGAAAAGTATCACTTTTATACTCGTAGGCAAAAGGATGAA
Source organism: Calotriton arnoldi (assembly GCA_963921515.1). Lineage (NCBI taxonomy): Eukaryota > Metazoa > Chordata > Amphibia > Caudata > Salamandridae > Calotriton > Calotriton arnoldi. The sequence continues at coordinate 973,513 of CAWUFW010002961.1, read as the reverse complement.
AAGTCTTTTGAGGAGTTCATGACTGCTTAGAGGGGACCATCCACAGCATGTGATTTTGGTTCTGCTACCAACGAAATGTTATGTGACCAACTTATGGTTAACACCAGTAATACGCATGTTCAAGAGAAACTGTGGGTCATGGGTAATCCCAGTCTTGGAGCGGTGCGTAAATCAGCCAAGTCTATTGAGAGTCAATGTCATGTGTGAAGGAAAAAACAGAGAGCAGAAGCGAAAAGAAAAAAGGTGAAGTATGCACCCTTAGTAAACTGACTAAAGGGGACAATTGGAAGAATAAGAGAATGGGTTCTGAAACCAATTGTTGCCTCACTGGTAGCTCCTTCCATTTAGCCTCCCTAAATGGGATGTCCAGCATCAAGCAGAAGTTGCAACTCATGTGGTAAAACCGGGCATTTTGCTAAAGCTTGTAAGGAAAGCAAACGTTCTGTGGGTTCCAGAGCAGTGCAAGTTTCAGAAGTAACTCACGTAAATAGTGAGTTATTCTTTGAATTTGTAAAGCACAGGACTCCCTAAAAGGAGCTTCCCAGTACCATATACCACATTTTCAAAGACCTCGAAGACACCATTAAGTGCTTTCAAGATCATATTTTAGTTTTTTTTACAAAGAATTGGATAGAAAATGATCTTTAGAAAAGAATGGTCTAGTGCTTGCACCAGAAAAATTTAACTTTTACTGTTCCCAAATAGATTATTTGGACCACATTATTTTTTGGGGGGAGTTTTATATAGCGTGAACTTGACCCGAAGGTATCAGAGCGCTTTACATGAGCACCAGCTGTGTTACAGACTGACACATTCATTTTTGTTGGGCACGGGGAGATTAAGTGATTTGCCCAGAATCACAGGATGTTTAGCGTCCCTGTTGAGACTCAAACCCGGTTCCCCAGCTCCGAGGTCGACTGCTCTAGCCGTAAGGCCACGTCCTCTCCTCAAAATATATCTACTAAGGGTGTCATACCTAAGCACTCCCTCATACGTGCTATAAAGAAAGCCCTACCACCTGATAAGGAGTAGTTGTTGTCCTTTCTGAGACCTTGTGAATTCTATTTTTAGTTTGTGCACAACTTTGCAACTTTAAGGGAGCCTATGAGAAAACTCCTACATAAAGGGGTGGTGTACCAATGGAATACTGACCAACTAGCCACTTTTGAAAAGATCAAAGAACAGACCATTTCTGCAACCACCTTAAAAACTTTCACTGTAGGAAAAGAATATCTCATTACAGTAAATGCTAGCATATATACGATTTGGGAGCAGTTCTTTCTCAGGAAACCACAAACAATGTCAGCTGGGTGATAGCATTTGCCTCAAGAGCCCTGAATGAAACTGAGAAATGCTATGCAGTCATAGAGAGGGAGATACTTGCATGTGTTTGGGTGGTGAACTATTTTCGTCATTTAATTTGTGGAAGTTAATTTACCTTGTAGACTGATCACAAGCCCCTTGTTTATATTCTGTCTCCAGGAGGAGGGTTTTCTGCTATGGCGTGGACTGCAAGGATGTGTTCTAAATTACAGGAATATTGTGTTGAAGCTAGGTCGTGCCTGGGAAGATAAACTGCACTTCAAGTTATTTGTTTTGCTTACCTTGTGCAAGTGAAGATGAGGAGGATGATGATGGTTGGGATGTGGTTGTGAGTGTGATAGACGTGTGTCCTAGAATGAGCCCCATCTGACTGAAGATATGTGGAATTTAGAAGATTCAAAATATGCCATTATTAAGTTAGTTAGGGAATATGTCAATGAGGGCTGGCTTCCAATCAAAACCTTGCAAGCCTCTTTACACCCCTATCACCAAGTTTCTGAGGAATTTAGTGTCAAGCATGGTTTCGTTTTTCGTAAGGATACATGCATTCCTCCAGAAGGAATTCATTCCTTGATTCAAAAAGCTAGCCATCATGGCCATATGGGGATGTCTGCTTTGAAGAACCTCAATAGATCACATTGTTGGTGGCTGCAAATGGATGCTGAGGCAGAGCATTTTGTTAGGGACTGTGAAGTTTGTACGAGTTGTGACAGATGTGTCAGGTGTCATACCCAACCAATGAAGCCTGACAAGTGGGCTCAGAATCCTTGGCAGAAACTTGGTCTCGATATAGTGGGACCATTTAAAAGACTCCCTACTTCCTTAAGATTTGCCATGGTACCGTTATCAATTTTTTGATGGAAGTGTTTAGTTAGGAAGGTTGTCCTGAAACATTACTTACTGCAAATGGTGTGCAGTAAAGGTGACCAGAGATGAACATATTTTTGTTAAAAGAACAATTGATGAACAGAATGCTGCACAATGTCAAACATTCCACCCAGTACAGAGATCTGGGCCTAAAGCCATCATTTATTTGCTCCCCATGCCATTCCAGTTCAGACCCAGCCATATGCAAATCAGTCTTGACCCTGTTCCCCATGGGAACTGTCCAGCCCAACATATTTTTGTTGGCACATGGAATATCTCCCACAACTATTGCTTTGTATGACCCTCAATGCTACGGTCAAGTGGAACGTTCAACTGTTACCTTAAAGATAGTGCCCACTTGACCTGGTCTACCCACAAACCAGTAATCCTGACTGTAAGAGAAAGATTGTGGTCTTACAGGATTTCACCCAACTCAGTAAAGGACTCTCACCGGTAACCGTTATTGAAAGGTGGGCAAACAGGATTTAACTTATGTCCTTGGTGGCCCAGGAACTGATTTCCAGTTAGCAAGCACAGAAACAGCATTGTCAGCTCCCAGAAGGTGATACAAAAGGGGATGATGGACGGAACGTTTGAGCCAATCAAACACTCACCCCCAGTCAACTGATCTGGGTTTAATCCATCATCATTCTTTAGCTCACTCCACCACCCCAGTTCAGACATGGCCATATGCAAATCAGTCTGACCCTGTGCCTCATGGGAACAGTCCAGCCCGAACTGCCAAGCCATGTCTTCCCTGGACCGGAAACAAGCATCCTAGGACCGGTTTCTGGCATTTCAGCCGTCATCAGCCAGGCTTGCTTGAATCCAGTGGCAAAGTGAGCAAGGGACCCACGTCTGGGCATACCCCCGCCAACTTAGGGCGACCAAAGCGATACAAAAGGGGATGATGGACGGAACGTTTGAGCCAATCAAACACTCACCCCCAGTCAACTGATCTGGGTTTAATCCATCATCATTCTTTAGCTCACTCCACCACCCCAGTTCAGACATGGCCATATGCAAATCAGTCTGACCCTGTGCCTCATGGGAACAGTCCAGCCCGAACTGCCAAGCCATGTCTTCCCTGGACCGGAAACAAGCATCCTAGGACCGGTTTCTGGCATTTCAGCCGTCATCAGCCAGGCTTGCTTGAATCCAGTGGCAAAGTGAGCAAGGGACCCACGTCTGGGCATACCCCCGCCAACTTAGGGCGACCAAAGCGATACAAAAGGGGATGATGGCCGGAACGTTTGAGCCAATCAAACACTCACCCCCAGTCAACTGATCTGGGTTTAATCCATCATCATTCTTTAGCTCACTCCACCACCCCAGTTCAGACATGGCCATATGCAAATCAGTCTGACCCTGTGCCTCATGGGAACAGTCCAGCCCGAACTGCCAAGCCATGTCTTCCCTGGACCGGAAACAAGCATCCTAGGACCGGTTTCTGGCATTTCAGCCGTCATCAGCCAGGCTTGCTTGAATCCAGTGGCAAAGTGAGCAAGGGACCCACGTCTGGGCATACCCCGCCAACTTAGGGCGACCAAAGCGATTCAAAAGGGGATGATGGACGGAACGTTTGAGCCAATCAAACACTCACCCCCAGTCAACTGATCTGGGTTTAATCCATCATCATTCTTTAGCTCACTCCACCACCCCAGTTCAGACATGGCCATATGCAAATCAGTCTGACCCTGTGCCTCATGGGAACAGTCCAGCCCGAACTGCCAAGCCATGTCTTCCCTGGACCGGAAACAAGCATCCTAGGACCGGTTTCTGGCATTTCAGCCGTCATCAGCCAGGCTTGCTTGAATCCAGTGGCAAAGTGAGCAAGGGACCCACGTCTGGGCATACCCCCGCCAACTTAGGGCGACCAAAGCGATACAAAAGGGGATGATGGACGGAACGTTTGAGCCAATCAAACACTCACCCCCAGTCAACTGATCTGGGTTTAATCCATCATCATTCTTTAGCTCACTCCACCACCCCAGTTCAGACATGGCCATATGCAAATCAGTCTGACCCTGTGCCTCATGGGAACAGTCCAGCCCGAACTGCCAAGCCATGTCTTCCCTGGACCGGAAACAAGCATCCTAGGACCGGTTTCTGGCATTTCAGCCGTCATCAGCCAGGCTTGCTTGAATCCAGTGGCAAAGTGAGCAAGGGACCCACGTCTGGGCATACCCCCGCCAACTTAGGGCGACCAAAGCGATACAAAAGGGGATGATGGACGGAACGTTTGAGCCAATCAAACACTCACCCCCAGTCAACTGATCTGGGTTTAATCCATCATCATTCTTTAGCTCACTCCACCACCCCAGTTCAGACATGGCCATATGCAAATCAGTCTGACCCTGTGCCTCATGGGAACAGTCCAGCCCGAACTGCCAAGCCATGTCTTCCCTGGACCGGAAACAAGCATCCTAGGACCGGTTTCTGGCATTTCAGCCGTCATCAGCCAGGCTTGCTTGAATCCAGTGGCAAAGTGAGCAAGGGACCCACGTCTGGGCATACCCCCGCCAACTTAGGGCGACCAAAGCGATACAAAAGGGGATGATGGACGGAACGTTTGAGCCAATCAAACACTCACCCCCAGTCAACTGATCTGGGTTTAATCCATCATCATTCTTTAGCTCACTCCACCACCCCAGTTCAGACATGGCCATATGCAAATCAGTCTGACCCTGTGCCTCATGGGAACAGTCCAGCCCGAACTGCCAAGCCATGTCTTCCCTGGACCGGAAACAAGCATCCTAGGACCGGTTTCTGGCATTTCAGCCGTCATCAGCCAGGCTTGCTTGAATCCAGTGGCAAAGTGAGCAAGGGACCCACGTCTGGGCATACCCCCGCCAACTTAGGGCGACCAAAGCGATACAAAAGGGGGTGTCGGAAAATGTGAAGATTTACCAGTTGAATTCCAAGATGAGATATGACCTCAATCAATCAGCTCAGCCCCATGATTTTCTTTTTAGAAGAGTTTGTGAGAATTATCATTTCATGGCACATTGAGAAAGGATAGACCAAATATAACAAACCAATCAACATTGCAAAATTAACAAAGTGTGTTTCCTCAAGATGGGAAGTGTTGGAGCATAAAACACTTGGCAAAAATTGTGAGTAGTGGTAATGTAACTGTATCTCGAGAACAGTAGCCCAGAATATAAAGTTGCTGTAATGCATGATGTGGTTGAGAATTCCTTGAATGCTGATGAGCTCAGGTCTGCCCCATATCATGCCAATAGGGATGGCTGTGACATGTCTAACCATTCAGAAACAAATGTTGAATCGCAAACTGCTGGTGATTTATCCGACATTTCTATTGCCCAATGTGTAAAGTCATCTGCCAGGATTAGAACCCCTTCGTAAAGGATTATTCATGAATTATCAATTTCTTTTCTTCATTTTCATTTAACCCTTATTATCTGAAGGAGAATATGTGGCATATCTTTGCATTCTATAATGAAATTGTACACTTAGGGCCTGAGTCTGATGCGGTTAGGAAGGCCTCCTAAGGGCATTTGCTCCGTCCAAATCGGATCGGGAACGTGTCTTTCCGACCGACTCGGAAAGGTTTCCGACTGACCGAGTATGATGCGAGCTAGGCATTAGGAATATCCCAATCCGAACCCGATGGCATTTGGAAATGACCGAGCCGTATGGAGCAGGACCGTACGTCTCTACGGGCCGCGTTTCCCAATGACCGAGTACGATGCTGGATTTGGACAGCCTTTCTGAATCGTGCTGTCGGACTCGAATCGGCAGTCGGAATCAGACTTTTGGGGCCCGTAGTTGGCCCCCCTGCACCCGGAGCCTTCCCAATCGGGCCTGTTGGGGTACCCATGGGTTCCCCCTTACCAGCCATGCACAGTGTGGCAGGTAGCAGGCACCAGGGGGTGCACGATTTTCCCCAGCCACCCCTTTCTTCAATGGGAGCCTATGCATTCAGTCGGAACAAAGGCTCCCATTGAAGTCAATGGGAGCCCAACCAAATCGTATCTGGAAGCATCCGGATGCATCGTACTCGGTCGGTTGGACTCTCCCGATCCGATTTGGTCAGAAACCATTCCCAAACCCATTCGGTTGGGAAGCTTTCCAAACCGCATCAGAATCGGGCCCTTAGTGTGTTTTCTTTACATCGCATCCACCTTTCTTCTGCCTTCTCCCGTTCCCAGTTCTTCCTTCCTTGTTTACTCTTTCCCTGTGGTTTCTTTATAGAACGTTGAGGCTCGGCACGTTTGGGTGGGTGACAGTTGCAGACAGTTGGATGGTGCTCTCGTGCCTGTTGAACTAACAACTTGTTACTGGTGAATAAACCTAATTCTGCTTACCTCGTGTCTGGTGCCTCTTGCGACAATTTCATTCCACCAGATGTTGTGACCCAGTAGTTTTGTTTTTCATGCATCATGAGTCCTGAATAGGGCATACTGCAAACTGGGTCATATAGGTGTCTGGGTGAGTTCAAGGTGTGGATGGATGTTCGTGGCTGTGTGCAGTAGAGAGTTTTGGAGTTGAGGTTGAAGGCAGTGTGAGTTTCTTGTAGTGCCCGTCAGTGGGTGATGAAGGTTTTCAGAATTGATGTTTATCCAATCCTTGCCCTCCTTGCAGATCGCATAGAATGGTGGTGGTGATAAAAGTGTCAATTATAATTACATTTCCGTAGAGAAGTAAGTGAAGAAGAGATCCAGCTGTCAAAATATTGACAGTATAAAAGGATAAGAAACCGTCACCTTTTTAATCCGACTTAAAAAACTGCTCTTGGTATTTTGCTTTATGCACTCCCTAAATATGGAGTGGGCACCATTAGTAAGACTTTGAAATTACATTCTCTAGGAAACATGTACCACACACTATGGTAGAAGCAAAAAGATTCTAATGAGGAGCACTAACCTGAAACCAATCTATTTTATTTCTTTGCAGAAAATCCCTCGAAGCTTAGAAACAGAGCAAGTTCTGGAACCATCCTGTCGGCAATGCTAGTTATGGTCTGCCATATGTTTTAGGGATCTCCAAGACAGTCCTCCGATACACGAAGAAGCCAGAGCTACATGTGCAGCCCTAACCTGAGCAATTTGTGGGATATCTGTACACTCAAATGCCCAGGGAAATTTTCTAACAGAAGAACTCACCAGGACTTAAGCATCAGATGTGATTACGCTTTGTGGGGTTCCTGCTCCTCTCTTGAAAATGAATATGTTGTAAGAGTGCAAAAACAAATTCACTTGTGCTTCGCTCTCCCAAATGTAAATTTTTCGACAGTGTGTCTAAAGTGTAATTTGGCATACTTCTTGCTTTGAGCAATATATTCTACATGTGTGACATTTGTAAAATATGTTTGGCACAACAGATAAATCAAACAACTCCCTATGTAAACGGGCTAGGTCTTCATGTAGGGCCTCATCAGCAGTGGCTCCTCCGCAATGACGGACGAGCGTCGCCCCACTGGCTCTGAGCCAGCAGCTGAAAAATAAAATGATATTTTATTATTGTTTTATTTTTCAGCTGCTGGCTGAGCCAAGTGTGTGCAAGAGGGGCGGGTCTGGGCCATGGGAGGGGGAGGAGGAGTGGAGTGCACTTATAAGTGGCCAAACACACATGTGCAGTTAGGTTTCTCCAACCCAGCTGCATTCCACAGCCGGGTGGAGAAACGGCACAGACTCCCTGTGCCTGAGCGAGCGTTAAACCAGCCCGCTCAGACCAATCCCCGCACTGATCTCATGCAGCATGACAGCATTGCGGTGATTGGATGAGGAGTCTCTGATGGTGTTCCAGGGACTGCTGGGAGCAGGAAGCAGAGGAGCAATGAGGCGCGAGGCGGCTGGCAGCATCAGGTACGTTTTTTAAATTATTAATTCCACCCTGCCGCTGCTGCCCAGCCCACCCGCCACTTTTTATTGCCAGCAGCAGCGACTGGGCCTCATTGCGAGGTTATCCATTGTGAGGCCCAGTAAGTATGCCACGCCATCCCCTCTGTTGCTAATGCCGGAAGTACCAGTAACTTCGGGGAGGCATAGTTACATAGGATTACAAATTGGGGCCTGAGGGTTCCCTTAGTAATGAGGGCTTAGCAGAGGAATCGGTAATTCCTCATTCCTTCCCAGAGTTTTTAGCTGGAGTTTTCAGCTGCTGGATCTGTGGGATTCCCACAGATCTCCCAATTATGATTATAGTATCAGTAATTTTCGTTACTAGCCACACTGGAATTAAAGAGGAACAGATAAAAAGGCCCATTGTTTGATCGTCACCATTTCTGAGTGCTTCTCATTTTGTAAGATAAGGAAATGAGGCGGAGAACGATACCGTGACTCACCTGGCATCACACCAATCGGCCATTTGAGGAAGACGGGATTAGAACCCAGGTTTGTTCCTTGGTTTTACAGTTGACAACATTTCTGCTAGACCACACCCCATTCCAAGTATACATAGCAACCACTTCTAATGATCTCATCTCAAGGAAGACATTTAGTTCCAGACAGGGATTTTGATTTCAACTGAGGGGGTGGGGGTGGGAGAGGGCACCTGCACAGAAGACATTGATGTTCCCCCAGCCATTAATTGGCCCTGATTTAATGATTATTGGTAAACTGATTTTAACCTTGTGTCACTGGTTGTCATTTTTTTCTGTCTTAGATTTTAGTAGAAGCCTAAAAGCTGGATAATAAGTAACACAAAATAAATTCCTCCAATCTCCCCTCTCTGCTCATAATAATGGCCACCAATAGCTCAGCAGTCTGCTGGCTTTATAAGTCAAACTGGTGCTTTTCAGTCACCTGGTTCACCCCAACCTCACTATCAACTTCACTAGTTATTGCTGCCCCCTCGGGATGTACAATATCCTCTGCTCTTCTTGGTATAGGTCATCATCAAAGGGTTTAAGGCCTGAAGCAAAGGTGTATTCTTGCACCGATGCAGTTTTCCAAGACCTGGAGAAGGTGCGGAGTGGAGCCATGGTATTTCCACCAAAGACAGGATCCTTGCACATGCCTTTACTGCAATATATCATCCTGGACTGTACCATTATTGGTTTTCAAAGGTCCCTAAACACCTATGAAGTCTATTCCAGAGTCATTAAGTGAGACTTAATTGGCCATACATACAAAGCACCCAAACATGTAAGATCTATCTAGATAGAGAGAGATAGATGTTTGATAGAATATAGAAGTTTTGGGACCACAGTTTAACCAGAGTTATTTGTATGGGGGTAAAGTGACAGGGGAAGCTTTGTGTTATGAGCACAAAGGATGGAGTAGGGGGTCGTTAGAAAGAAGGAGGAACATGAGTGGGAGGTAAGGGGAGCATATAGTGCCTTGCTGTTATGTTGGGACAGGAAGGTCCCTTTTATATATAAAAAAAAAAGCCTTTACCCCCTGCCCTGAGTGCCTGACCACCTTTAACTGGTAACTGGCTAAACTGGTATCCCGACATATTATGACCTTGACATCACACTAATCTAGGGTTTGCACAGAAGTCTAAGCCTGTCCCTGGTAACATGAGGTCCAGAACTTGTTCTGCAACTCAGAGTAGTGCACCAAGTGTGCCCTTTGAGTTGGTAGTGCACTACTGTTCATTTCCTGGGTGTATCACATAATGCGGTGGTAACAACATACCATGTTTTCTGCATTTATGGTGTGAATAGACCTTTTTCTCTGTTCAGTGAGTGTGTGGTCTACTGACCCCTCTCATATTAAATTCAGCTGTTATGTGAAACTCAGAACTTTGCATTGACATCCCATGTACATGTGGAGTGCATGTGTGTGCCGCACATGTATGATAGTCCGTCTCTGTTGTGGAAGTTTGAATACGGGGGCCAGTGGGATCTATTTTGGATGCCCCTGATTTAGAACAAGATGAGGGCAGCTTCGTCTAGACAGTGAAAGTGTTCCTGTGGCTGGAGAGTGGAGGCCCAGATACTGAAGTGAGAAGGATGGAGATAGGGCTACCTTTAGAAATTCAATGAGCAGAGGGTGGATGAGTAGTTATTCCTGACCGCTGTCATATGAAAGATGGTGGGGCTCCAGCATCTGTTGTTTGAGGTGAGGCAGTATCTAGGCAGGGTCAGTCCTTTTGTCTGTCTTTGATAATTGCGTTAAGAAAGGCTGATGACATCCAGATGCGGAGATCTCACATTTCCTTCTGCCCCTGTGTGAACACTTCTGCTTGTATCCAGCTCCTTTGCAACCTGCTGTGAGAACCATCACTTTGCACAATGGCTTTAGCCTGGAGAGCAGCCTGAAAATTACATTTGAAAGCGAACCAAATCAAACCATTTCTGAAGCCTTAATCTTTGGATCCACATCCATGTCTGGAAAATGTATATCAAATTGGGATCCAAAGCACACCACTTTGTTCCAGTCCCAAGTTTTTCTTCATGACAGAGGATGGGAGTGCTCCACAAAGTACTTAAAAGAAAGATGAGTGACCTACGCTGGTGCCTGCATAACAGCCGGTCTCCCAGATATAAGTGGACGTCACCTGAAGTCTGTACTTTCTGAGTGGAGGGTCTGCCAGCCTTCTGAGAGGGGGGAAGGAGTATGCCTGGCTGTTCAAGATGACCAGAGAAGCCCAGCATGTCCCTAGCATGAGAAGCACCCAGAGAAAGCTTATTTTCCCTGAGCACAAAACCAGAAATGATCTGTGTTGTTAAATGGTTCCCCCAGACGCTCAGTGTGGTTTTCTGTTAAGATGCAATATGACTATACCTGAACTACTCATGTCACCCAGCATTTTGCCATGGTTCGTGTAACTGGTGCTATCACTGTTGTCGTGTTGAAGGAAATCAGAGTTGCCACCAAAGCAAGAATGTCTACTCGGCTTAGATGTTGCAAATTCCAGAAGACACCATCGCAAGTGATTCAGCTTGAAGACTGCAGATGGCATTCTGAGACACAAACACAGCCGGCCAGGAAGGCTGCTGCCAAGGTTTGACACTGCTTGGGCAGGCTCACTTCACCAATTTCTTCCTCAACTATCCTCCTGAACGAGACTTTAGGGCAGCCTACACATGAGAGGAGCCACTGATGTGAGCCCGGGAGCCGATCCGCTCTGATTGTGCTGTCCAAACTGCTTCAGAAGCTAGCAGGGCAGCACTGGAGACAAGAGACTAGACATGCACATGCGAGTCTGCCCACACTCAAAGACTATTGCCCACAAGCATTTGCATGCCAATGGGTCTCACCTTTTGACTGCCAATGCATACCTATTGGATTTGTCAATGCTTTTTGTTGATGTTCAGCATCCACATAAAAAGGGAAAAAATGCCTTTTGTCATGGCTGTGCAGCATTGGCAGAAAAAAGTGTAATGACGCGAATGCCTGCATGCGTCATCAGCTGTGCTAGTGCATACTGCATACCATGGCCACAATTGCTTTAAATTTACCATTCCATGATGGCAGACCCCCCATTTTGGAGGAGATATTTTAAAATATGTAATAAAACTTGTGAAAGTGCAATTTAAGTATAGGCGACCTGGTAGCATAGTGCAGCTGCTGGGCCAAAAAAACAGGCTGCAAGAGGGGTATGGGAGCAAGGGTAGAGTAGGCTGGGGAAATGGAAACATTGCCTAGCAGTGAGGGGGAAAGGAGCAAAGAAGGAGCTCAGTGGTTGGAGGCGAAAGGAGTTGAGGTGGGGGGAACGGGGAGAGGCAGGGAAAGCAATTAAGGGCCTTGGAGGTGGAAAGTCAAACTATGTCTGTGACGGGAGGAGGAAGAAGCGGACGGGCTTGGGAGGAGAATGTGAGCAACATTGAGAGCGCGGGTGTCCGGCATTTGGAGGGAGGGGCAAACCACATGCGCTCCCACTAAGTACTGAAAGCAAAAGAAAAAAGTGATTTCCTGAATATGAGCAATAGAAAGATACAAGCCATCAATGTAAAAGGATAGTAAAGAAGTTATGCTCTAAGGGAGGGAAAACCCAGGGCCTAATTTGTAAAAAAAAAAAAAAAAACGAAAAAAAAAAAAACCACGGCCCTCATCAGAAGGCCACCACAGTTTGCACCACACATGGCAACTGAACTCACACAACTAGTAATCATCACACTGCTACAAGTGTGACAGTTCAGACTGTTCGAGGCTGCCAAAGCTTTAAGAATGGCTTGGGTGGCAGGTATTCGTTGTTTTTTTATGTATATTGAATTAACAAACAGCTGTTTTTCTGCTCATCTTTAAATTACACAAACAGCACCTCCATGTTGCAGCTGTTATAAGTGCAGGTTCCCGCAATTAAGTGCTGGTGTTGCGCACCGGATACCACCAGCTCAAATTAAGCACTGGGAAAAACACAAGAAGATGAAGGAAAATCATCAAATAAGAAGCAAGAAAGTGAGTGACAAAAAAGTCAGCCAATGGTAAGCAATGCCCTGGCCTGCCACAAGTATTCGTGTTTTCCACAATTGGTCTTTGAAAGCAGGCAGCTAAAAGCTGTCTGTAGGCGAGACCTAAAAAAAAACCTACAAGAGTGGGATAAGGAGACACGAAGTGCAGGCAGAAGAGGAATGAGGTGGAATCAAGATTTGACACACTTGGTATTTGAAAACCCTGGCATTCCTCATCACAGGCTGTGGGCATATAAGAACAAGCATTTGCAATGCAATAGGTCTCGCATTTGCGAGAGTTTAAGCTATTGGTATTGTAAATGACAATGCCTTTTATTTATCTGTTTTGATCATTGACACATAAATAAATGGCATTGTCATTTACAATGCCAATAGCTCAAACTCTTGTAAATGCGAGACCTATTTCATTTCAAAGAAGCGGCCGCAATTGTCCCGGGCTGCTTGGAAAGTGAAAGCGCGCATGGCGCGATGAATGTTGCAGGAAAGCGTGTCGTGCCTGTAGTACGAGAAACTCATTAAAGAAAATAGTGCTTACATACTAAATAAGACATATCGTGTAACAGAAGTAAAAGGGCCAGTCCTCATGGGAGGTTACAAATGAAGACAAGGCGGTACTAAGGAGGGACTAACAAGCCTATTAACAAATCAGAAGCCAGCATTTACAAAGGACAATGGCACAAGCCAATGAAAAATATGGGCGGAGAGTGGGCGGAGCTTCAAGTCCATACTTGAATACAGCATGCCTCGCACAGCAGTGCATGCGCTGCCCAGGCTCGACCTAAAAACTGAACCATTATCCATCACAATTTTAGCTGCTTGGTCCCTCTCTCCTAAAAATTACTCAACAACTGTATAGATTCATTTATAGATTAGAAGCTAGATCTGCAAAGCTAAAGTATCTTTTAAAAATAGATCTCACTAAACAGCTACATGCTCGAAATGTTTAATGATGTCATAATATCATTAGGTATATAGACTTGAAATAATTTGATGGAAAGATGTGGTTGATCAAATATTCTAAGTTAAAAAAAAATGTGTATTCTGGATAGATATCTCAAAACTTCACCTAAACCGGTAATAATAGATACATCAGCCACTACTAAAACACATTGCCTGTCAAATGGCAAATCAAACAAGGGTCCGATAATATCTAGATAAAGCCCATTCCCACACTTTACATGCCAGGCTCACATCAGTCAAAGGTGGATAATTGCCATCAACCTCCTTTCAGCATTCACTGAATCTATGCAGCTCTTCACCCACTCTTCCCTCTGCCCAACCATTCCATGATGCCAGTATCACCCTCGTAATCTTAGCTTGGTCAGAGCTTTTCCCCAAAAAAAGCCTACCATATCACATGAAAAACTCTGCATACCAGCAGGTGGAACGCAGTTCTTTCCGCCAGATGGTATAACCGTCTCAATTGACAACTTTCCTCGAGCCACGAGGAACAAAGGTGCAACTACAGGCCTATACTCTTCACTGATGGACAACCTTCCTCTAAATATTTCTCAAACATAGTCTACTCGATTCCCATCTCAATCCACCCATTTTTTAGTTCAATATCGCTTTTTGCTCAGCAGCACCTGATGAATACTGGCAAAAGAGGTTTCACAATTCCACGCAGTAAAACAATCGCCTCTGGTCCAAAAGGTTTTTCTAAAGAGACAATCCATCCAGAAATGGAATACGATTCCCACTGGAATTGTTGGGAGAAGGCAGAGTTTGAATGCATAAGTCCGTCTATGTACCTATTCCCTCATAAGTGAAGCTTGGAGTGTATTGGGCCTTCATCTAAGGCATTGCCTCAGAGCCTCTGTCGAGGAAGTCAAGCCTCCATGCAGCCTGAGACTGGCACCACTCGAAGCTCATGAAGTGGCAGTACACCAGGACCACTAGAATTACATAATTTTGCAGCTGCAGCGTTTTCCACATAATTATGAATTTGCCACATAATCCATCATTTGCTGCATAATTTGCAGATTTTAACAAAAAAAAAGTTGTAGTTAACCACAAATGCATCAAAAGTTACTAAAAATGTGTTGTCGTGCGGAGGAGAGCCCTTAGCAAAGGTTGACTGGTCACCTTTCAGTTGCTCTTTGCTTATTTGGATGTCAGGCTCGCACTAACGTGGTGAAACCTTTGCCCAGACCATGTTAACATGGGTACAAATGCCAAAATAACGAAGTAACATTATCACAAAATGTGCTGCACAACTTGCCTTTTCTTGGTGAATTTAGTCAACCCCACTGCATAATTTAGTCCTCCCTTGTTGCATAATGCCAGTGGCCCTATAGTATACTCACAAGCTTAGACTAAGAACCAGTGCTCCATGCACTCCAACCTTCCCATCTGCTGACAGTGATGCAGGGAGTCTGTCCTTGGCAGCCTTGAGGCCATAAATAGAATGCCATGGTGCCTAAAGTCTTCAGTTAATAGACAGTATAATGTAATCAGGAAACCAAGAAATATAAAAATATTTTACAGCAAAGCTGCAATAGTCATAAAAATGCTAATTATGTAATGGTGTTTGGGAGGGTTCATAATCTGCAAGCAGCGATTTGCTGTTGTACAAGCCATCTCGCTCAACCAGTCCTTTACACACCTAGCACCCAGGTACCTGTAATCCAGCATTTAATGTGCAAAAAGTACAAAGTCTTAGAATCGGATGTACCAGAACGCGAATGTCTGGATAAACAAAACTGGTGGGGAGGGTTTGGAACGTGTGTACGTGATATTAGTATGTAGTACGGGTACGTATCCATACGCCTTTCTGTAATGTCACAGGGGGCGTGGGGAGTGGTCGATGTAAAGTAACATCACTGGATGGAATGTTAGGCGTGCGTGGATGTACCTGTAATAATCTGTGCTTGAAATGGAAAAATAGAAGTGCAGAGGGCCTGCTTATTTCCGAGAAGTGCCGGTACTCTCCCTCTCAAAATAAAAAGAAGTGTCACTCAGTACCGGCCCATTTAAAGCACTGGTAATAATGTACGTATGTCTTCTGCCATGCCATCCCTCTAACTCTTCGAGCGGGTGACATTAGTTGTAGCAATGACGCTTGCCGGGCATTGATGACCAGTCCCGTGCACCCGATTTCGGAGCAATGCCAGTCATAACCACCAATTCAGGAGGGGAAAGCCAGCCAGCAACTCCTAAAGCCATTCGGCGCTTGTTAATAACGTAACGTTTACCAAAATTATAGGTTAAAAATACCTTTTGCAAGCAAGGCAATTAAGGATGTCTCCCTGCGACCCCTGGATGGGGAAGCAGCACTCGGGGACCATCAGTCTCCCCAGCACATATGTTTTCAAAGAGCCCAGGCAGCACTCTCTCATGTATCGACATCACTTCCGGTGATCAACTTCACCATAGCAACAGAACGCAAGTGCCGTGGTTATGGTGTTCTCACGTTCGTCGCAGCGTTAGCGTTCCGACCTTCTGGCGTGCATGCGTACGATGTAACTAGCGACCGGGCATCGTGTGCATGTAAAATTTAAATGACTGCACATGCTTCTGCACAGACACTCTACCATCCTGTGCCAGCTCTCTACTCCTCCTCAGTGCAGCCGGACGATGTAAAAAACAAGCACAAACTACTTTAAAAACAAGCATTTGCAATGCAATAGGACTCGCATTTACGTGAGACCTATTGCATTGGAAACGGGAGTGCGGGCGGGTGAGAAGGCACGAACGGGAGTGCGGGGGGGCGAGGGGCCGAGAAGTCACGGACTGCGGGAGGGGGGGGGGAGGCACGGGAAGAAAATTGTGTTCAAAGTAAAGGGGCCAGTAGCCATGGAAGGATACAAATGACGACATAGCCGTCATGAGGAGGGACTAACAAGCCTAAAACCAATCGGAAGGCAGCATTTAGGACCTAAGCCAATGAGAAAGATGGGCGGAGAGTGGGCGGAGCTTCCACGGAGCTTCCACACCATACTGAATACTGCATGCCTCGCAAAGCGAGCAGCGCATACGTACTGCCGCTATAGGCTCAACCTAAAAATTAGGGCATCTGCACTTGCGTTTTTTTTTTATGAATTAAGCACCGCTTCCCCTGTCGGCGCCTGGTTCACGTTCTTTGGCAGAATTTTCCCTGTGGGTTACGCCAGAATTGACCAAGAGACAAGTCCAGTTATGAAATATTGATTTCCAGGCTATTTGCCCTCATGTGCTTGATAAAAGGTCGAACAAAGCAAACACAAGGAGATGATGGACGGAGCGCTGAAACTTTTCAGACACTCACCCCCAGTCACAGATCTGGGTTGAATCCATCATCATTCTTTAGCTCACGTCGCCACCTCAGTTCAGACCCAGCTATATGCAAGTCAGTCTTGACCCTGTGCCTCATGGGAACAGTCGAGCCCGAACTGCCAAGCCAGGTCTTCCCTGAACCGGAAACAAGCATCCTGTGACCGGTTTCAGGATAACACCCTTCATCAGCCAGGCTAGCTTGAATCCAGTGGCAAAGTGAGCAAGGGACCCACGTCTGGGCTTACCCTGCCAACTTAGGGCGAACAAAGCAAACACAAGGAGAAAAGGTCACAGCACGAACACAGCAGAGTCCTTATCTCATGCATGGTATGTAGTCAACATAGAATGCATCTGTAGTCTCATATGTGTCTGATGGGGATTTATTTTTTAGAGCTGCTCTGTGTACCAGTAGCACTGAAAGCAGATAACACTTTTTTTAACCCACATTGCACAGTTTGCCAAATACATATATGGTGAGCAGTCTGTTTGCTAACATAGGATAACTTGACATTACGCTTACATACATGCCACTCAACTGTTAGCAGATAACACTTTACTGTTGTTCTTAAGAAAGTTCGTGGACTAGCTTTAGAACTATTGACATTGTTAACTAATGGAGTTTGCCC
Organism: Calotriton arnoldi; assembly: GCA_963921515.1. Lineage (NCBI taxonomy): Eukaryota > Metazoa > Chordata > Amphibia > Caudata > Salamandridae > Calotriton > Calotriton arnoldi. The sequence goes on along the minus strand of CAWUFW010002961.1, from coordinate 956,113 downwards.
TGAGTTTAGGGAAATCCGTGTCCTTGTGCCTACAGAGTGATGAAAACTCTTAATTTTAAAACCGAGTTAACAGGACTACAAATTCAGACAAAAAAAAAACCTGAAGTTGATGAGCTGCTCGTGCACAGAATCGTGAAACCTGTGAGATGTGCTTTATTTCCGTGATACAGAAATTAAGTTGCGTTGCAGCATACTGTCCGTGGTAGGCCTTCGGAGCGGCAGTCTTTTCTATAAGACTAAGCCCAGGTCCTCTTAATGATTCTTGTCCTTAATTCCACTGTTGACATGTGTGGAGCAGAATTTGTGTTTTGGAAATAAAAGTCCTGCCCCCTGTTCTGACTCACAGGTCTTCCTTTTGAAAGTTATGCTGGCGATCAGATTTCTCGGTGTCTCCAGTTTAGTAAGACCATTAGTGCCTGCGATGGCGGCACAGGAAATGGGGGTCACACAAACTTTGGTATCAATGACTACACTGGTAGAGAGTGCAGTCAAATAAATGAAAGAATGAAACCAGTTCTGATTTAAATAGCAACATGCTATAACAAGATAAAGGTACGCACGTAGCCAAGCCACTTCAAACACGATCACAACAAACATTGTCCCGGGCTGTTTTGAAAGTGAAAGCGCTTGGCACACTGTACATCATGCCTGCAGGACCAGAAACTCTTAAGAAAATAGTGCTTACAGACAAAAATAAACATACCGTGTCGCAACCGAAGTAAAAGGGCCAGTCGCCATGGGAGGTTTCAAATGAAGGCAAGGCGGTACCAAGGAGGGACTAACAAGGCGATGAAGGAATCAGAAGCCAGCATTTACGAAGTACAATGACACAAGCCAATTAAAAATATGGGCGGAGAGTGGGCAGAGCTTCACATCCCTAACTTAACACTACATGCCTCGCAGAGCAGCTCATGAGCGCTGCCCAGGCTCGACCTAAAAATGGATAAAGAGACATTGCACTGAAGTTGCATAATTTACCTGTGAGAGAAATGAAGGCCCTTATTGTTGAAGACAGTATATTCAGGGCCACTGGAATTATGCAGCAGCGGAGGACCAAATAATGCGGCAGAGTTGAGTAAATTATGAGGCAAGAAAAGGCAAAGTATGCGGCACATTTTTTTTATAGTATTACTTCATTATTTTGTCAACTGTTTGGGCATTAGTTGCACCTATTTAGTACCAGTTTATCACCATTATATAGAAATAAGCAACAGAAAGGTGACTAGTCAGCCTTTGCAAAGGGCCTTCCACAGCGCAGCAACACATGTTGTTGCGTTTTTAGTAACTTTTGAACCGTTTGAGCCAGAAACGAATTTTTGGTTGTTGTTAAAATCTGTAGTTTATGCACATGATAATGGATTATGTGGCAAACGCGGGAAATTTATAATTTTGCGAAAATCGCTGCGGCCGCACAATCACATAATTCCAGTGACCCTGTATATAAAAGGTCTCAACCATAGCAAGAGGAAGGGAGGATACTGATCAGACACATGGAAGAAGGGGTGCAATGCCTCACTCCCTAACGCAATGTAGTTTTCAATTCTGTAAGACGCTTCCAATAATTGTGTAGTATTCATTTCTGCTGTGTGATTAAAGTGCTCTTTTTACATAAATAAGCTCTGGGCTGGACATTATGTTTCTGTGCCTGTTGGCTTCAGAGCTCTTGCCCCTCACTTTGTCTCCCTGAGAAGCCGGAGACTGCTCGCCATCGCTACCTTGAGAGTCAAGTGCAGAAAAGGTTGCACTTATCCCAGTTTGCCGTGCCATAGTAAAACAGACCCCCAGGTCAGTAGTGGCAACACCTCAACCGCCAAGGTTTGGCACAATAGTCCTGCCTGCCTTATGCCCCCCCCGATGGGGTTTGACACTGTATTACAACAAAAATACTTAGGGGTCAAAAATAAAATATGCTCAGTTGTGCAGAATGTTATTTTTGCACTCTGAATTAATCAAAATCCTCGATTCTGCACTTCGAATCTTTTTTAAATCAATCTGAGGCAGAATTTTTTTTTTTCAGGGGGACAAATCTTCCATATACATACAAACGTTTCATGCAATTTGACATGAAAGGCATCTGATATCATTCTGCAAAGATATGAATAGCAGAGGAATAACTCTACATATTTCTCTTTTTCATAAGAATACCCAAGCACATTCATCGCGTGGGTGGAAGTGAATGAATATGCACTGATCATTTCCAGGTCTCTTGGAGCTGAAAAGGAGGTTCATTAAAGTCACATGAGCAATATTCCCAATTTCATCACCTTCCTCATTTGATTGATAAAGTAATTCACTACCTGGGGGCTTCCAAGCATGGAAATCGGGAGGCCACTTCGAAGGATTGCTGCTCTAGAAGGATAGCTCTAAGCACAGACTTTTCTTTGAATTATGCTTCGAGCCATGACCATGTTGCTTTTAGACAAAAGTATCTCACTGAATAACAAATCTGCAGCCTGGTGCAGAGCCATAGACAGTGATTTAAACTCAGGGCTGCATTGGCCATTGATCCCATCAGGCATTTTTCCCAGGGGACTGGAGCCAATGGAGACTGGTTTTGTGGGTCAAGGGCCTCCCACCTCCCCTGGCTCTAACAACAGGGGAGACATGGCTCCTACCTGCAGTGTCCTTCACAGCTCTTGCTACTGCATTTTGGAGAATCTGCAAATTCCTAACGTTAGTGCTAGGGATTCTCAAATAGAGGGCAATTCGATGATCTTTTTTGCTGCTCCCTGTACACCTCATTATAATGAATCTATATCTCTCCTCCAGTAAAGATTTAACATGCTGGATTAGTTTAAGATACCTAGGGCCGGATGTACAACCTGCCAAATAGCGACTCGCAAATTGCATCGCTTTTGCGACTCGCAATTTGCAACTCGCTATTTGGCATGTACAACAGTGTCTTGGACACTGTTTGCGATTCCCAATGGGGCCGCAAAATGCGAAGCTCATGAATATTAATGAGCCACTTACATTTTGCCACCCCATTTGGAATGGTTGGCCCTCCCAGGGATGGTGGCCTGCTGGGCTCAGCAGGCCACCATGTCTGGGACTGCTTTTAAATAAAGCAGCTTTTTTTTTTTTAAATGCAGCCCGTTTTCCTTAAAGGAAAACGGGATGCATTTGAAAAAAAAATGAAACGTTTTCGTTTCATTTTTCATGCATTTGCAAAGGGGAAGGGGTCCCTTGGGGACCCCTTCCCATTTGCGAATGCATTACCACCTACTTGAAGTAGGTGATCATTTGCAGGGTTTTGCGACCGCAATTGCGGTCGCAAAACATTAGTACATGGCTATGGAGTCACTATTTGGAAGGGAACGCCCCTTCCAAATACCGAGTCGCAAAACAGTATTTTGCGAGTCGCAATTTATTTGCGACTCACAAAATATTGTTTGTACATGGGCCCATGGTTTTTAGCGTGCGCAAACGGGTCTAAGACCCGTTTGCGCACGCTAAAAACCGTAGTACATCTGGCCCCTAGAGAAGAACTTGAACGCATCGGCTTGGCTATCTATTGACATTTTGTCAAAACTAATCCACATTTTTACTTTTTATTTTATTAAGTGTACATGGTATAAACAAAAATGGCACGAAGGTACAGCATTCAGACATGATCTAAAGGGGGAACTCCCCTTACCGAGGGAGGCTATGAAGCTATCAAGTAGTACACCAATCAGAAGTCTCTAAATCTAGCGGGTAGAGTGGGTTCAGGCCCCTATGTCCCCCTCAGTTGTTCCACTGCAGGTGAAGGGCTTTACAGAGCTGACCATCTCCAGTTCAGTCATATTCAACCTGCTCAATCACTCCCCTCCCACGACATCAAGCGTCAAGCGCTCACAGGTAGCCCTGAATTGGGTTCCAAATGTCTTTGGGCCGAGCAGCGGACAGGAGCGGCTCCGCATAGAGATCTAGCTGTCCATTGCAATAAATCAAAGAAGTGAGCCACAGCTTGTATTTACACTGGAGAACGAAACTTGAGCCCCCATTCTCCCCCTGCAAAAGTACATGGAAGGGCCTCCTCTGTACACACTGAGGAGCTATCAGGCCAGGGTACTGCGCTGAGGGCGCCTGAAGCTCGGGACCCCCCCCCCCGGCAGGGGGCTTTGTTATGCCACTGCTTGTATTTAGGAGACCTGCCCCTACCCCAGAATTGTGTCTCTTTTGCTTTCCTACCCCAGAAGCAGGCCACCAAACACTTTGCCTGCAGAAGGGCCAGGGCTGTGTAGTAGTGAAAGGAAAAGGGAACACTCATCCAGTGCCTAATTTGTGAATAAATAAGTGCCAGGGTTCTTGTCAGGAGACCACTAGAGCTTGCACCACCCACTGCCCCTCCTGACAGTGCTGCCAGTGATAGTGACAACACAACTACTAACCATCACACTCCTACTAGTGTGACAATTCAGACTATTCCAGGCCCCCAAAGCTACAAGAATGGCTTGGGCGGCATGTAATAGTAATTTTAATGTATATTGAATTAATAATAGACTGCTGTTGTGGTCATCTGAGACAGCGCTACCTTGTGGCAGTCTGTCACAAGCGCAGGTGTTGACAATTAAGTGCGGTGCCGTGCCGAACACCGGTAACCACCGGCTCAAATTAAGCACTGCACCCAACGCAGTATTTCCATCTGGGGGTCGTGTGGTACATCATGTTCTATCAGAGAGGGCCGCAATGACCTCCTGTCATTACTCCCTGACGCCCATACAAGACCACGAGATATGCAGAGAACTTGCCTCCTCCTGGCCATATCGTTCAAACTTGGAGTCCTGACGCAGTCCAAATTTGAAAAGGGTTTGGGGTGTGTAGTCATCCCTGTGTATAAATGTATGATGCGCATCCCAATGCTGGCTTATAATATACCTGTTTGCCACAGCAGAAACGCCACATCTTCTCTGGTATATCGAGGCTCAACTCTTCCTCCCACCCACGTTTCTCCAGAAGGTGATCAGAGGGGTTTCTTCCAATGCTGATGCGTACAATATAGAAAATAATCAAGTCGTGCTCGGGGCTGCTAGGAATTTTTCCAGGGTGTGACTGGGTGGTGGCTCCTGCGGGAAGTCCAGGATGATCGCGAGTAAAACGCCCCTTCAATCTGTAAAACAATAAAGGCATCGAGGGGCGCGTGTGGCCGGCTTCCCAGAGAGTCAGGAAGGAACTTACATTGTTGATTATTTATGATATAAATTACCGCAGGTGTCAAGGCGCCTTTCATGGAGTTCAGCAATCGCTTTTGGCTCGTGTTTGACGAGGAGTGAATGATGGTGGAGAGTAGAGGAGAGGCGAATACAGCAGCTTCCTGCCCTGCGCATGGCCAGACCGATCCAGGCTTTTGATGTGCAGGCCACTGCCTCCATTTTAAGTGAGGAGTCGGGCAGTGAACATTGAGTGGCGATGGAAAGGCTGTGTCCCTCTCTACCACCAGACGCGGGAGGTAAGGGATAGGGCGAAACAAGAAGTACGCCTGTGCACATAGATAGTACAGCTCTGGGTCCGGGGCTTCAAACCACCCTAAGTGGAACATGAGCACGACAGTGTCCTAACGAATTCTGTGTCTCTTTGCTGCCCAAGTGAGCCTGACAAACTGCGCACGTATCTGACAGGGCCTGTGTCAGTGACATAGGTATATTGGTAAATAGACAACAATCGTGGGAGTAGCACCATCTTCATAAGACCTGTTCTTCCCGCAAGGCCCAGTCATCTTTGTTAAGGCAAGGCCATCATTTTACCAAATCTCTATGTCCATAGCTCTTATACACCCATACTCCCAGGTATTTCACAGAATCACAGGCCCACTCCAGCGGATATTCCAGCACATGCTTCAGGATGTTGGGGGAGAAGAGAAAAAGGACATATTTGGACCAAATAATATGGATCCCGGATAGCGCGCCATACCTTGTGTATTCTTTCAGTATATTGTTGAGGCACATAGCTGGGTCCCTCCAGTTTAGAGTCATTTCGTCCGCAGGCAGAGCGATAAGGCGTGGCCAGCTGCTGTAGCAGATTGCGTGATCAGAGTAATGCTACCCAAGTCTGGGCACCAGAGGTTTCAGTGCCAAGACAAATAATATCGGAGCACCCCTGCCCTGCCTTGTGCCTCTTGCTAGAGGGACCAGGAACATCGGTCCATTAATATGGATCCTCTCCACAGGGGACATGTACAGCAGGCGAATCCAGTCCAAAAAAAACATGGGAGCCCCATTCTAGCCAGGACACTAAACAGATAGCTCCACTCAAGGGATCAGAAGGTGCAAAAGGCATCTAGAAATACCGCCACCACATTAAGATTGAGGTCTAGGTCCTAAGGATGGCGAAGAAGGTACACAAATTGTGCGCTGTCGACTGGCCCGGCACAAAACCAAATTGGTCTGGCCGGACCAGGTCAGGCAACATAGATTGAGACGGGTGGCAAATAATTTGGCCAATATTTTACATCGCAATTGATAAAGAACAGCAGGCGATAGGATTCGCAGGACTGGGGGTCCTTTCCGGGTTTAAAGAGAGTAACTATGATGCTCTCTAGCATGGATGGAGGGGGGTGGGAGTGCATGCAGTTGCCAATCCTCAAACACTGCAAGCAGGTTACGTAGCAGTAGAGGGGAGTAGCGCTTACAAAAGTCCTGGTTAGCCCATCAGACCCTGGAGACTTGCAGGTGGGTAGCCCTTCAATGGCTTCTTAGTTTATCCACCGTAAAAGGCTCCTCCTGGCACGTACGCTGAGCACTGCTCAGCCAGCCCAGAGCGGTGGTCTTTAAATTGTCCACAATCGCACAATACGGAGTGCCCTCTGGAAGCGTACAGTTGCATATAATGGGAATAAAAAGATTGTAAAAAGGCCTTACGTGGTCTGATGGGACGCCCGAGTCATCTACCACCCGCACAATATCATTAATCGCACAGGGACTATTAACCATGCTGGACAGCGGCTTGATGGGCTGTTCTCCCTCACCATAGGCTCTGGGGTAACTTCCTCCAAAACTGCATTCCCGGTCCGCTAGCTCCGAGTGCTCTGTCATCTTGTCCCTAATGAGCGTCTGAGTGACATGGGATGAGAGACTTTTCCAGCTCCTCCAAACATTTTTACTTTTTCGGGGGGGGAGGGGCGGTAACACTTGCCCAATCTAAAGCTATCAAAATTAGCTTTTTCTGATTTCCTTCAAGTCTCTGCACCATTCTGCAAAAACTGATTTTGTTTCTCATTTATACTGGGGAGATTAGAATGCTGAGTAAGCAAGAAGAACTCTGTTACATTATTGCTGCCATCACTCTCATGCCAGAGAGCTAACAACCACCTGGGTTTCACCATAGTTGTAGAATGCCATGTGATGGTTTGACCTCAGTGTCAAACAAGCATTGACAAAGCCAATAGATTTCACTTATGGACAGTGCTTAATTTGTGCCGGTGCTTAGCACCGGCACTTATTTATCAGGGCCAGGTCTAGATGTCAGGGCGAACTCACATCAACAACTGCACAACTTGTGTAGTGTCAGACAATGTAGTGGACTGTTGAAACTCTCTTTCCGCTGAATAGCCGAGCCGATAATAAATCCATGCCTTCCGTCAGTGTTACCGGTGGGCGGACCACTGATTGGGCTGGATTTGGATTTGGTCTTGTACAGCCACAGCAGGGTACGCAACCTTCTTAAAATTTCATTTGCCGCCGGCCCGCCATATCGTCATGAGGCACGCACGCACTACGTACCAGCAGTCCGGAACAATGAACTGAAGTAGCAGCATGTCGTGCAGTGTGCAGCAGCATTCCTCTTAAAAAAGGCAGTAAACCAAGTAAGTAACGAACTCTGCTTTTACAGTGGAATCTGCTTGTTCGGAAATGTTTTCTGACTGCAGCTTCTTCGGGGTCACGTGAAAGGTGGCATCTGTTTATTTTGAAATGTTCAGTGTCTGCCATGTCTTTAAAAGTCAATGAAAGGTTTGATCGGTTTATTCTGGACGCTTCGGTGTGTGGCTGGCGCTGGGTGATGCAAAAGCTTATTTTGCACAGTGTGACGGGCCAATTAGTAGCAATGACAAAGGATTTAATTGTCTAATCCTGGAACGAGATATTGAATTTATGTGCAAATTAATGATCTCCGGTATTCAGGCCACGAGCCCGATAAAGAGAGATAGAAACAGAGCGATGGGAAGTGTAGGATGAGGACGGGTCCTTGCACTTCCCTGGTGCAAGCTCCTCGTGGTTCCCTCTGGTGCCAGCCTATCACACTGCCCACCTGTGATAACTTGTCCCACTGCTTATCAATGCCAGGCAAGGGAGTATCCAGAAAATGAAAATATCTCCCTCTTGACCATCCCTGTAAGGCGCCGGTGAGTTAAACAGGACTCCGTCCCTAGAGGTTTAAAGGGGAGTTAATGCTCAAGAAACCTTTTTTAATAGATAATGATAAAATAGAGTTTTAAAGAGATTCCCCAAACAAAAAATGGCTTCTGAATGTGTGCCCATGAAATAATACAAAACGTATTTCCAGTTTGCTGAGGCTGACATAAATGGGGTTTCCTTCCCTTTGTCACCCTTTCTTCACGTTTCCTTTCAATAATGTTTTTTTCCTTTTCTCACCTCCATACTTTTTGTTTCCTTTTTGAAAATCCCAGCCTTTTTGACCGCAAAACTCCTTCATAAATCAGCCTTATGTGGGTAAATGTAAAGTCTGGAGTACTAATAAAAACCCAATGCTGATGGTGTACCACCCGATGTAACGCCAGGGAACATTTCCAGGCCTCAATTCAAATATTCAATTGATTCAAACACTATGTATTGAAGTTAAATTGGATTATATATTTTATGAAAATCGAACTTTGATACAGAGTAGACAACACATGTCTTGTGTTGGGCTGCAAATAATGACCATGGAGGGAGCCAGTAAGTGCATCATTGACCTCAATCCACCAAGCTCCTTGATGCCTTTCAAAAACATAAATGTCACATACACAACGATTTGCATTCAGCACATCTTAAGTCAGCTACCTTTTAGGTTTGACTTGATGACACCTGCACCATTCATGCCAGATTTTTCCATATGATATACACGAATGAACTAGGACACAGGTTTGTAGAATGCTTGCATTTCTTTAAAAGAAAGAGATATGCAATTATGCCATACAAGTGTTACAGATATGTCAGCACAGAGGAGCTTGAGGAAACATAGAATGTTGTTACAACTAACTTTCTCAACTAGGATGATACTGAAGCCTTACTGGACAATCTATACCACAATACATCACTGCTCTCTGCGAGGTTGGCCCCAGCCAAAACAAGAAACACTAAATTTGGCATTAAATCCACTAAAAATGATCCAATGTGGTGACAGTGGAACTGAAACAAACCAGTCTCAACCGGTAATGCAAGTTGCACAAGACTATTTTAACTGAAGATAGCCCCTCTTTAAGGGATACCTGTAAGGCCTCCATAGTACCATAAAGAGAGCCAAAAAGTCTTAATTTACAAAATTCCTCTAGCAGGTCTGACCGAACAAGAGAAACCTTCAACATCTTTCAAGAACTGTCTAACCCAGATGCCCAGAAGAACAACCCCTGCGCATCACAACAATATTGTGACAAACTCCTGGATTTTTTTTGTTCAAAATTAGCATCATCCTTGACTCCAACTTCACTGCCCTGTACCATCTGCCTGACGCTCTCTCTCCTTTCTTCACAGTGTTAATCCTTTCTCGGCCTCTGTCTACATGGCTATTGCTCCACTGCCAGCACTCAACCCTCCCTATTAGCTCTGGCATTGCATTTTAATGGCATTTTATTTATGAGCGTAGGCATAAACAATAGGAAGACGGGAGCCCATAAGGTAGTAATTATAGGTGTTCCCTTTCAGTGCATTAGTCATTTCAGCCAATTTATTCTGAAATTGTGTTTTAAATGCACTTTTTGAATTCATTTTTCTCAAAATTTTCTCGGGCGGGTGGAACCTCCTATCAAACCTTTACTTGAGGAAGGCTCCCTGGCTGAAATTCAGATCGGGTATTACATCTGGCTTTCAGCAGTGCCAGTTGAGAATGTGGGTGCAGACAGATAAGTGGGTGGAGCCAGTGAAGGAAGTGGGTGGAGCCAAGTAAAGTGGGTGTGGCCTCCTAAAACAATTTGAGCACCTGCACTTAATATTTTACAAATTAAGCACTGCTTATGGAAGAGATACTGGCTCTGCCAGTATGTATTAGCCATGCTGTACACCAGAATTGCTGCTGTTCATCATGGCTAAAAGTTAGTGGGTAAAGGAGCGTAGAATGAAGTGGCGTGAAGGGATGTAGTGTTGTGGAGTGTCAAGGAGGGAGTATAGTGTAAGAGTAGAAAGGCGTGGAGTGTCAGAGGGTGTTGCGTAGAGTAGCGTAGAGTGGAGTAGATTGTTGTGGAGTGACAGAGTGAAGCAGTGTAGGAGAGTGAAATGGCATAGAGTGGAGCAGTGTTGTAGAGTCAAGTGGAGTGTTGTAGAGCCGAGTGGAGTAGTGAGTCATATAATACAGTGGAGTAAAGTGGTATGGAGTGACAGAGGGAGGAGCGTAGAGCGTTGTGTAGTGTTGTAATGTGGCATAGAGTGGAGTATAGTTTAATGGAGCAGAGCATCATAGAGTGAAGTGTCAGAGTGTCCTAGAGTGAAGTGGCATAAAGTACAGTGGTGCAGAGTAGATTGTCGTAGAGTGCAGTAGTGTGGAGTAGATTGTTTCAGAGTAGAGTGATGTGGAGTTCTGCAGAACGGAGTGGTGCAGGATAGGGTGTAGAGGTGTACAGTGATGTAGAGTACAAGGACGTGGAGTGCAGTGGTGCAGAATAGATGAGTGGAGTGATGCATAGTGTAGTGGCATAGAGTTGAGTGGTGCAGAGTAGAGTGCAGTGGCATAGAGTGGTGCAGAGAGCAGTGGCGTAGAGTCCAGTGGTGCAGTTTAGAATAAAGTGGCGTAGAGTGCAGTGACAGAGCACAACTGTGTAGAGTGACATAGCGTGCAGTGGTGTAGCATGCAGTGGCACAGAGTAGTAGGCAGAGTGCAGTGGCATAGAGTGCATTGGTTTTGAATAAAGTGGTGTTGCGTGCATTGGCATAGAGTGTTGTGGTTTAGAATAGAGTGGTGTAGAACATAGTGGCATAGAGTAGAGTGCCACAGAGGGGTGCAGCATAGAGCACAGTGGTGTGGAGTGTTGCAGTGTGGCATTGATTGGCATAGAGTGTAGTGAAAGATTGCAGTGGCATACAGTAAATTGTTTCAGAGTAGAGTGAAATGATTTTGAGTGGAGCAGGGTAGAGTGTTGTGGTGCCTGTTAGAGTGCAGGGGCAAAGAGTAGTGGTGTAGAGTGCAGTGACACAGAGTAGAGTGGTGCATAGTAGCGTACATTGCAGTGGCGTGGAGTGGCATAGAGTGAAGTAGAGTAGATTGTTTCAGAATACAGTGCAGTGGTGCAGGGTAGAGTGCAGTGGCATAGAGTGCACTGGTGTAGAGTACAATGGCATAGATTGTAGTGTTGTGGAGTGGAGTAGAGTGGCCTAGATTGGAGTGGTGTAGAGTGCAGTGGTGCATCATAGAGTGGGGGTAGAGTGCACTGTCAGTAGAGTGGTGCAGAGTATAGCAGAGTGGAGCAGAGTAAAGTGGCATAGAGTGCATTGGTGTAGAGTGGTGCAGAGTAAAGTGCAGTGGCATAGAGTGCAGTGGCATACAATGGTGCAGAGTAGAGCAGTGTAGAGTTCAGTGGTTGAGAGTGCAGTGGTTGAGAGTGCAGTGGCACAGAGTGCAGTGGCACAGAGTGGCATACAATGGTGCAGAGTAGATTAGCATAGAGTGTATTGATTTGGACTAAAGTGGTGTAGATTGCATTGGCTTGGAGTGCAGTGGAATAGAGTGCAGTGGCGTAGAGAAAAATAGAGTGGAATAGAGTAGATTGTTTCAGAGTAGAGTGTGGTGGCGTAGAGTGGATAGATGCATGTAGTGTAGTAGAGTGGATAGATGCATAGAGTGCAGTAGATTGGTAGAGTGCAGGGGCATAGAACACAGGGGTCTAGAGAAGAGTGGCGTAGAGTTCAGTGTTGAAGAGTGGCATAGAGTGAAGGGGCGTAGAGTGAATTGGTGCAGAGTGGAGTGGTGCAGGGTAGAGTGAAGTGGCATAGAGTGGATCAATGCAGAGTAGTGTGGCATAGAGTGCATTTGTGTAGAATGGTGCAGAGTAGAGTGCACGGGCATAGAGTGCAGTGATGTAGAGAAGAGTGGCATAGAATTTAGTGGTGCAGAGTAGAGTGGCATAGAATGAAGGGGTGTAGAGTGAAGTGGTGCATGGTAGAGTAGAGTGGAGTGATGAAGAGTGTAGTGACGTAGAGTGTGTTGTGGTGCAGAGTGCATTGGCATAGACTGATGTAGAGTAGAGTGGTACAGAGAAGAGTGCAGTGGCCCAGAGCAGAGTGGCAGAAAGTGACAGAGAGTACAGTGTTGCAGAGTGGACTGTTGTAGAGTGCACTGGTATATAGTAGAGTGCATTGGTGTGGACTGCAGTGGCGTAGAGTGGTTCAGAGTAGGGTGGCGTAGAGAGCAGTGGCAGAGTACAGTGGTGCAGAGTAGAATGGTGTGGCATAGAGTGCAGTGACGTAGAGTACAATGGCGTGGAGTGGTGTATAGTGCAGTGGTGTAAAGTTGAGTATAGTGGCATAGAGTGCAGTGGTGTAGAGTAGATTAGCATAGAGTGCATTGGTTTTGAGTAAAGTGGTGTAGAGTGCAGTGATGCAGAGCACAGTGGCACAGAGTGAAGTGGTGCAGAGCAGATTGTTTCAGAGTAGAGTGGTGCACGGTAGAGCATAGTGGTGTAGAGTAGAGAGATGTAAATTGCAGAGTAGATTAGCATGGCATAGCGTAGATTGTTTCAGAGTAGAGTGCAGTGGCATAGAGTGGGTTGATGCAGAGTAGAGAGGCGTAGAAAGTAGTGGTGTAGAGTGCATTGGTGTAGATTGCTGTAGAGTGGTGCAGAGTAGAGTGCAGGGGCATAGAGTGCAGTGGTGTAGAGAAGAGTGGTGTAGAGTACAGTGGTGCAGAGTGCAGTGTTGCAGAGTAGAGCGGCATAGAGGGAGGGTTGCGTAGAGTGAAGTGGTGTAGAGTAGATTGGAGTGATGCGGGGTAGGCTGAAGTGGTGTAGAGTGTAGTGGTGCAGAGTGCATTGATAGACTGATGTAGAGTATAGTGATGTAGAGTTGAGTGGTGCAGAGCAGAGTGCAGTGGAGTAGAGTGGTGGAAAGTGGCAGACAGTACAGCGTTGCAGAGTGGACTATCATAGAGTACAGTGGTGTAGAGTACATTGATGTGGACTGCAGTGGCACAGAGTGGTTCAGAGTAGGGTGGCATAGAGAGCAGTGGCAGAGTAGAGTGGTGCAGAATAGAGTAGCATAGAGTGCAGTGGCATATAGTGGTGTAAAGTGTTGCAGAGTTTAATATAGTGGCATAGAGTGCAGTGTATAGAGTAGATTGCAGCTGCATAGAGTGCATTCGTTTTAAGCAAAGTGGTGTAGAGTGTATTGGCATAGAGTGCAGTGATGTAGAGTGCAGTGGTGTATAGTGGAGTAGTGTGGGGTTGAGTGCATTGAGAGAGTACAGTGGTGTAGAGTAGAAAGGCACAGAGTGTAGTGGTTCAGAGTAGAGTGCAGTGACGTGGAGTGCAGTACAGTAGACTGCAGTGGTGTGGAGTGGTGCACAGTAGAGTGCAATGGGGTAAAGTCAAGTATGCATGGTCTAGCGGTGTACTGCCATTACAAACAACACGTCCTTAATTAAAATTACCATTACCTTTGCACAGACCTACAGTTTTGATAAAAATATACAGCACATGAACAATAATGTTAGGAAATGTTGTCAGGTATTGATTTGTTTTGATCGTATCAAAATATGTTTCCACCACACTCCAGAATTGCGAAAAAATTTGCTTAATTTCTGCTTCATTTACAGACATTTAAATTTTGGTGTGTGCTAGAGAAAAGATAACATTTTACAGCCTTCCTCAAGCATGCCTCCAGTAGCCAGCATGATTGCCACATAAATCCTCTCACTTTGAAGTCAGAGATAGAAAAGTAAAAACCAAGCTCCCTGGAAGACAAAGCCTGACATTTTACCTCTGTCTTTGAATGCACAACAAATGTGACAAGATAAGAACAAGATTTAAATGCCTGCTTACAGAAATCCAGTACTGGTGGAAGAATACAGTAAATAGAATTTGGGCAACGGAAGGGACGAACTAAAGCTGGATAGCCTAAAAAAAATAGAGCCAGCAATTAGAAAGCAAGCAAATGTGAGTTACAAACCACAAAGTCAGTGGTAAGCAATGATTGGAATGCATTTCCAGGGAAGCTTTCCAAACGTCCCCAAGATGTCATTAGGAAACTGGTAGGCTTCGACCTAAAAAAAGTGAATAGACAAGATTCCTGTGGGACTCCATATTCCCTCGTGGATGCTATCCACCTTGACTCCAAGGAAGGATTTGAAACACTCCTTGGTCTCTTCTGGTACCTCCACCATCTGGCTTCGCTTTTGAATCAGTATTGTAGTCGAGGGTGTCACAGGTGAGAGAGAATGTAAACACCTCTTTCCTGCCCACCCTCCTTTTTATTGCCCCAGTGCGGCAGCACAGGGTCAATAAAGGGAGAGTCAAATAAGCTCCCCGTTTTTTTTTTTATTTACAATTTTGTAGGTGCTTTTCCACAAACACATGATTTTCACAAACGTCCCAATACTGCGTTTTTTTCCCTTCAAACTATGAAATGCTGGAGGGTCTGTCTAATGAGATAGGCAAGAAGGTGAAGTTACAAAACACTGGTGAATTCAGTTTTGATATACACAAGATCAGCTTCCTGTGGGTGTTCTACGAGGGGGAAAGTAATTTGGTAAGAACCTCTGCAGCTGTTAAATCTGATTTATTTTTCCAGTTACCCATAAATCCATCAAACTAATTGTCAATTAGTACTCCAAGATGGTTAACTGATGTTACTAAGAATGGAGGTGACCACCTAAGGTACATGGCCAAATACGATCTATAACAAACAACAAGGTGGTGGATAGAATGCTATAATTATTCTCAGCCACTGGTGAGCACTCGGAGCCACATTCCAGTCCATCATTTTTCACCCACTCTGCCATTCTACACAGAGACCTGCCAGGGGCAAATAGGCCTTGGGCCTCTTCCAACAGGAAAAGTGCAACCAAACTGTCAGGCCGGGTCTCCTCCAGTCAGAAATACAAGAAAACCCATAATAGTATCATCTTGAGTCCTGTGGCACAGTGAGCATGGGACCCACATCTGGGCTTCACAGTGCATAATTATTGAGCGAAATCCACGCACCTAAGTTCTGCCAGAAAAGTGTATATAGAGGCAAAAAAAAATTGGTTAAGATTTTTAGAAAGGACAGATAACTAAAAATGAGATGCAGCTTCATAGACAACTCATTCCACTGAGCGGCCTCTAAATAAGAAAAGTATAAATACAATGTGGTAACCCCTGTGTCCCTCAGAACCTGGGTACATATACAGAAAGCTACAGTGGTTCTGTCGGGTAGGAATAATCACTTTATACAAGAAGAAAGAAATCGACAGATAAACAAATTATACAAAATCAATTAATGATATCAAATTCTTTCCTTTTTATCATAACTTCTTATGTCCTTTGTTAACTTATCCAACTTCCTATTCAGTGTCACTGTATTGAACTCAGCAAGTGTTTTCTCTGCTCATATCACTTGATGCCACCCTTAACGATAAACTAGCAAAATTAGAAAGGCTTGAAAAGAAGTTGATTCGCTCACGCCTTCATGGCCATGTATTGACCAAGTATCTACAGGCGAATATAATTCCCAAAGGCCTGCAAGTCAGAAATGAGCCTGCCATTTTTATAGACGTCCCCAAATTCAGAGAGGGTTTTAGTTTTGTTGCAAACAATTGTTCCAGGCACTGGATGGTGCTTGGAATCGAAACCGCGATTGAATACGTAAGGAAGTTGACATTAAAAATTGCTGAGATTAAAAAAGACATCATTGAGGACAGAGCTTTGACTAACGCCAAAGAAGCACTGGAACGAGCAGAGAAAACACTAGCTGAGTTCAATACAGCGACACTGAATAGGAAGTTGGATAAGTTAACAAAGGACATAAGTTACGATAAAAAGGAAAACATTTGATATCATTAATTGATTTTGTATAATTTGTTTATCTGTCGATTTTTTTCTTCTTGTATAAAGTGATTATTCCTACCCGACAGAACCACTGTAGCTTTCTGTCTAAATAAGAAAAGGTTTGTCGCCAAAGTAGGATTAGAGTGAAGCGCGCGGGCAGGAGTTTATGGGAGGACTATCCTATAAAGAGACAGAGGGCCTTACGAGTGACTGACCGTGCAGTGGGCCTACAATAAAATTCTTTTGTAGGGGCCGGATTGGGGAACCAAAAGCAGCTCTGGCAAATATGCTCATACAAGCCCCGCTCCCTTCGTCTCCTCGCACAGTCTCTCTCTTCTGTCGCTCTCTCCTCATCCCATCCTCCTCTCTTTCTCTTGAAGCCTCCTGTGCCTGTTGCAGGTAATCTCGGGGAGCTGGGAAAACAGCAGAGGCACCAGGATGTCCCTGAGCTCTCAACACTAGCCCCCAAGGGCTCCCGCCCACCAAGGAAATAAAAGCCCAAACATACCCTGTCTTTTTGCAACACGCAACCAATGAGGTTTAGTTCTATTAGAAGGGATGTGGTCACTCAGGTTTGCACCGGATTAGCAGCAGGCAGGCCGCCGCATTCAGTATTTTTTAGGTGAAGAGAAGCTATATTATTTGTGAACCTAACCACTGCGTTTTCATCAGCAGAGAAGGGCAGGGTATGACAGAAGCTTGAACAGTCGGGGATGTCGCCCAACCCTGCTGAAACGAGTCCACTGAATTCCGAATTATGGAACTGGTGCGCCGGAGGGCCACCGGGGAGAGCAGAAATAGACTGCCATGCTTGCATGCCGCTCCCTCAGCCTAATTCAAAAAGAAGCTTTTTGGTGCACCAAAGACCTCCGTTTTGGAAAAATGATTTTAAAAGCGAGAATAGAGGATTACGTTTTGTACCTTTGTTCCTCCATTGGGATTGAATGGGAGGTCTAGCAAAATCCCAGAGTATCTCACCTCCGTCACAGGAGCAGGTGGGAGCCCCAAAGACACCAGTCAGATGGTGGAGTTGGCAACATTACTTACTGCTTCAGTGAGGAGCAGAGCACTCATTACCATTTGGTTGCAGAACTTTATTGCTCATCCGAAGCTTGCTGGCCCCTAAGCAGTCTTGGAGTTTTGACAGTAATTGTGGATTTATCTTGACCCAAGCTGGTGATCAGGTGGTGTTGCCTGCTTAGGACAATGTGAACCAGTCATAGAACCAAGATAAATTTAACAGCGGTTTAACCAATATTAAACAAGACAGGTGGAAAAAAACAACCTTGTGGGACCCCACATTTAACACGTGGGCGGGATTACCTCTAAGGTCACAAGGTCAATCTCTGCAAGAGTCAATCCAGGAAACACCAAAACCACTCGAACACGCCTACTGATATCTCAAATTCTCCTAGTCTGGTCTTAGGGACACCCCCAATCTATTGTGAGACTCACCAGAGAAATCCAATACAAGCACACCTGTTGCATCTCTTCACCCAGGATCGATCTGAGGCCATCCACTCCTGTATGCAGTGCGGTTACTGTGCTTCGTCCCAGGTGCCATGCGTCTAAGAGGTTACATTTCTCCAGATCAGTTAAGAGCTGCCTGGTTACAATCCTCTCGAGGACTATACCCAGAAATGGGAATAGGGCAGTGCTTACTTTGTGGATGCGGGTGGGGACCAGCAGCACTCAGTTTTTGGAACTACCATTTATTTTTCATCAAAATATTTTGATCAAGAGAGAGAAACACAAAAGAGGGAAAGAAGGACAAGAAAGGTGGAAAAACAGTGACAAATGAAGAAAGCAGGGGCAAAAAAGAACGTACAAGAGTGGGATAAAGAGACAAGAACTTTAGGGTGGTGAATTAAAGGGGCATAGGGTGGAATCAAGACTACGCAGCCTTGGTATTCGGGCATCCGAACCTTTGATAGTGCTGTCCCAGGGCTTCTAAGCAAAACTTTGAGCCTTGGTACTTATTCTCCAAAAAAATAAGCACTGGTAAAAGGACAGTAGTTAACAAGTAAGTTGTCATGTTTATTTTTAAAGGTGAGGCATCACAACTCATCTTTCATTTAGGGAGAACTGACCTAGTGGCTAGAAAGCAGTTGAAGATGTCCACAAAATATGGACTAATCACAGGAGCCAACATCTGAGAAATCAGGAGCCAACATCTGAAAAATCAGTACGGGACAGACACCATCCCGGGAAACTTATTTCAACTTGTACATGAGTTCCATTATCTCTTCAGGTGAATGGTCAGTGAAAGAACAATTATGTTGAGGAGTTGTCAAAGCACACAAAAGAGGAGCATCAACGACCCTATAATTGTTTTAAACATATTTACATTTACTAAGAAAAGAGATTTACACAAACAAAAAGTTAACTTAAGTGAGTCAAATGCAGAGCATTTCTATCCCTTACTCAAACACAACATTTCTTATTTTCAGCATAACTCCCATAAAGGAAACAGTCACTACACCCTCAAGACAATGGACAGAATGGAGGGAAGGGGTCGTGTAGGGAAAGAGGAATGACATGGGAAAGAGAGAAAGTTAAAGTGCAGTGAGGATAATTGAACAATTCAGTACACAAACAGACAAAACTAGTACAATCTTCCCCAAATACCATATTTTGTATACAAAACGTGACAAACGGAGGGAATTCGAGAGGGACCGTTAATGCACCATTGAAAGAACTTTCTTGATGAAACGTCAGCTTGTGAACTTTCTAAAGGTTTTTCTGCAACATTGTTCATGTAGGATTTGGCCACCAACAAATTAGTGAAAAATAACTTTATCTACATTTGCAACTCACGTTTGATGGACTTCACACCGAAGTTGACAAATACAGAGCCAGCAGTTTACATCAAACTTCTTGGAGCGCATCAAAGGGCTCGAGTCAATGAATAAGATTTGCCTGCTCAAACCTCAGATTCATCCCCTTAAAATACTCCCCAGTTCACAGACTGGATCCAAAATACTTTTCTCTAGCAATGCTCCAGCATGCCCCTAGGTGGCAGTGTGTGGATCTACATTGACTTCCTAATGCCCCAGAAGTGACAGAGCAGAGCCACATATACACACCATCCCTGCACATGTCAGTTTCTTGTTATACTCATTCCGCACCCACAGATGCAGGGTGTGAACAATTGGTATTACCAATGTTCAGATTCCTAACTTGGGGCATTTTTAGATGTTACAATGGGGGAATGGAAGGGCAATGAGAAATCTGCTGCTAGAGTATCCACCAGAAAGTGAGTTACCTTTGGTAAGTAACTTGTTCTACTGATGGATACTTCTAACCGCAGATTCCTCACCTTAGAATAGATACCAAAGCAATGCATCCGCAGGTGCAGGGTCTGTGGTGTGGACTCAGATCGGAAAGACTTGCAGGACATTGCGGGCAAAATGTCCTTCCAGCTTGGACCTGGTTGTCAAGGCAGTAGCTTTCCTGCCAAGGGGAAGTGAAATCACTTTAGGTAGAGGTAACAACCAAGGAAGATATAATTGATTGTGGATTAAAAAAATAGAGGGGTTTTGACAAGGATTGCCAAATCGGGCTGTTGAATACAGCGCAGTAGAGTTATTGGGGCGCTTCCCATTTGAGGGAGAAAACCGATATGTAATGTTGGAGTGAGCGAAGACCGGTCTCCATACACCCGTGTACATGAGTCAAATGACCGCAGCGTGATTTCACTTCCCCTTGGCACGACCAGTCTCCATTTATTGATTGCATACTATCCATCTCTGAATATCATCATCACCCCCTGGGGGTTGAAGTTAGACATTTTTTGTCTCAGGCTTACACATTTAAAGTCCTGATGATGATCCCTATACTAATAAGTGGGATCCAATCGTCTACATACAGTACCATGACTATTGCAAATGTTTTTGGTCTATAAGTTGATAGTATGGTACTTCCAAAAATTGTGACAGAATTTGTTCACTATTGTTACAGTCACCTTAAAAATGTCTGAGCTGTAAAATATTTTTTTCAGTTTCTCTGGTTTTTCACCCTTTTATTACATCATTTTTTGTTATGGGATTAAATAAATACCTGTATTTTTTTCCATTGTTTGATTTTTTTGACATGAACGTATTTAACTTCTATGGTCATTGTGCAGTACAAATTCACATTAAGGGACCACCTGTTCCGTTACAAAGAATTTATTCCCACAGTCCCTTATATACCTTTGGGTTCCCTTGTCCTTGAAAACACAGATGTCAAGAACCGGCACTCCACGTGCCCACGCAGTGGCCGCAGCCTTAGCCCTGGTGGAATCGACTGCTTCTTGGCCAGTGCATAGCAGATCTTAGTACAGCAGACTGTCTGCATAAAAAGTGTCTTATCCTACATAATTTTCCATTTCTTCACCACACGGAGCCCCACAAACAACTGATTGTTTACACAGTGTTTCTTGCTAGATCAATATAAACATTAAAAGCCCTCTTGAGGTCTCAAGGAATGAATAGGGGCAAACATAGGAAGCCAATAAATTGCCCAATGTGGAAAGGAGTTACAACATCAGGCAAGAAGGCTTCCCCAGTTCTCAACATCAGTTTAGATGGGGAAAAGTTTCTGTAGGCAGTGTGCACAGACAGTAGCTGAAGCTCAGTCATACAACAAGCTGAAGTAACCAGAGTGAGAAAGATAGTCTTCAAAGTCAAGAGACGCAGTGAGTATCCATGCATTGGCTCGAAGGCAATGAACATTAGAAACATTAAGACCAAATTAAGGTCCTATTGTGGTAGCACAAATGGATTAGGACGAAACGTGTATCAAGCCTTTTATAAACCTCATCGCAATAAGTGGTTTAACAGACAGTTGGTCTGGCAAAGGTAAAAAGGCCAAAAGAGCTGACAGATAACCTTGACTAGGCCCTCTGCAAGACCTTTGTGAGCTGAAGACAAAACAAAACAAAAGAACATCCGATAGCTTGGATTGACTGTAAAGGGTCAATCCTGTGATTACCACACCAAGCCTCAAACTTGTCCCATCAGCAAGCATAAATAGACTTCGTGCAAGGGTGTAGAAAACATACACCACTTCTGGTGGCAGATCAAACACAGTCAACTGCTGCCGCTCAACCTCCAAGCATGGAGATATAGCCTGTATTGATTTGGGTCAGAGGCCCTACCGTGTTGCTGAGCAGAAGGTCCTTCCGAAGTGTCAGTCTGATAAGAGGGCAGATGCTAATGCCTGAACCTCCAGGTACTACACTCTCCTGATTTTTTTTTTGTTTTGTTTGATCCGTTTATTAGATTTTCACATATACAACTTATATGACAGGTGTATAGATTTTCAGAAGAACCAGTAGGCAGTCAACAATACAGAGAATTCAACACAAAAAAATCAATATATCAACCCTAAAATAATAACGATCTGTCTCGGTAACCAGGGTTATCCATACCCTCGGTCCAACATATAAATAAAGTCATTCCAAGCTTGGTACGCTTTCTAATAATAACACAATGTAAAATGTATTGTGCATGTACATATTTTCATATGTGTAATACGGAGATTATCTCACTACCAAGTCCGTATGGCAAGATTTCGACCAAACATACATTACATAACATAGGAACAATAAAACAACCAATTGGAGGGACAAGGGAAAAACGCAGGAACGCCTACATGACTGAGGGGAAAAAGCGGACAGTATCCATTGCAGTTTTATCAACTTATACATTCGTACACATATAGGTATTATCAGCATATAGGAATACAGTTTGGTTGAGGTGTATGATACATCTTGCACATTCCAGACCACAGTTTGAGACATATTACATCACTTGCTTAGAGTAGTTTTAGTCAACATGAGGAATGTCAGACAAGTCCTCTACAGTAACTAACCCTTGAAGTGTGCACAGCATTACAGTCCATGCCTCAGAAATGGGGTATTTACGGAGTCCCAATGTGTCTTCTCTCACTAATGAGACTGCCTCAGCTTTGGCCCAATTTAGCATGGAGTGTAACCATGCCTTTATCGGAGGGGGGTCTTCTGCCTTCCATCGGCGGGTGATAAGCCTTTTAGCCACTACCAACCCCAGGTCTAAAAATCTCAAGGAGGCTTTATGCTTCTTGCTTCTAGGGAAAATCCCTGTTATACACCCTTCCCATGTCTGTGATAATTCTCTATCCGTACTTGTATTCAGGGAGCGGACCACCTCATCCCAGTACATTTGCAAATTAGGGCAGGACCAGAGCATATACAGCAAATCGACATCTATCATCTTACATCTTGGGCAACATGCATCTACCCTGTTGAAATATCTATTAATCTTGTCGGGGGAGAGGTACGCTCTATGCACTACATAAAATTGGATTAGCCTGAAACGCGCATTTCTGGGATTTGTCTGGGACTTTCCAATAATATGGACCATTCTTTATCTGTATATGATCGCGCCATATCTGTTTCCCATTTATTTCTCAAAGGTGTTAAATCCTTCATGGTATGTTCCCTGATTGATTCCGCAAACCACTTTACAAGGTGTCTCCCCGTCCCAATCACATGCACATACTGCATTAGAAGATGCGTTGGGGGTTCCTGCGAAATATCTCCCCATTGCTGCCTCAACAAAGCCAACCAGGAAGCATGGCTCAGGAATTGCCCCGGAGGGACGCCCTCATCCTCAGACAGAGAGAGTAATGGCTGCAGCGCCCCTCCTATATACAGATCCCCCAGTGTAGATATATCAGCCCCCTGCCAATCAGCAAGCTCCGTCCCCCGGACATATCCCTCCCTTTTCGGCATGCCCAACAAGGGGATAGCTGGTGCATATGGTGTAACATGTCTAGTAAGGCGTAGTGCCCTACGAAAGCACTTCCGAGCAACCTGTACCAAAAGAGGAAGCAATTCATGTGATCTATTGCATTGATGGAAAAGAAAAAGAATCCTATCCAGGGCATATGAAGGTCCACGTTCTGCTAGGTTTAATTCCTCCACCCACTTTGCCACCCAGAGTATCTGGGATGCCAGATAGTAATGTTCAAAATTGGGTAGAGCCAGCCCACCCTGTGACCGAGGCAAATACAGCTTTGTTAAAGCCACCCTGCACCGTGTATTACACCAGATAAAGTCCCTCACGACACCCTCCAATGTCCGGAAGGACGACGCCGGCAAATAAACCGGGAGGTTAGCAAAGTAATACAATAGTCGTGGCAACTTTACCATTTCGATCAGCTCTACTCTGCCAATGACCAAGAGATTGAGTGTTTTCCAAAATTCTATTTGGGATTTTAAAGCTGTGAGTGCTCTGGATATGTTGCCGTCCAGGAGATCTCAATCATCATGATAAACATGTATGCCTAAATATCTGAACACCGGCGGTTGCCATAACACCAGCCTCCCGTCCACCTCTAGGGGAGAAGCCTCCGTCCCAGGGGTAAAGGGTAACAAGCAAGACTTACCCCAGTTCACTCCCCGGCCAGATAGCGAAGCAAATAATTCTAGTGTGTCCAAAATGACCCTGGGAATTGCCTGTACATCGAGGGTTCACAGCTTTGCCTTTTAGATACACTTGGATATAAGTCAATTGTGGGGACATCCCAAGGGGCACGGGTGAAAGGAGTGGGGATTTTAGTGCAGAAAAAACTTTCACTACAGCTCATCCGCTGCAAGGCTGACCCCCTTGCAAGATGGGTTTTGGCAGAATGTCGGCTAACATCAGGCTCTTCATTTACCCTATGTTCTATCTATGGGTGCACAGTCGATGATCCTGGGGTAATCAACTGGGTTAATGGTGAACTAGCACACTGGCCCCTTCCCGTAATCCTAAGTGGAGATTTTAACATCAATTTACCTAGTGATTGGGGGGGTGGGGGGGCTAACCAGTGGAGATACACAGGCCAAAAACCTAAGGTATTTCAAGCAATAAGGAATTTAATGGATACACACAGGCTCATTGATGTCTGGGCCAATTTAAAACCGAGCCAGCCAGGTTTTACTAATTATTCTGCCCCCATACTTTCTTTAGCAAAGTTGGATTATTTCTTTGTTTCATCCTCTTTGATCGGCAATTGTAATATTGATATTGCTCCCCGCTTTTTATCAGACCATAATCCACTCATGCTAAACATAACTGGCTTAGCCTCTCGCAAAGAAGTCTCGTCCTGGAGCTTTGAGAGAGCGCTCCTCTATGATAACGGGTATCAGATCCACATGAGGAAATGGATCCAGGAATTTCTGGCCGATAACTTTGGGTCTGCCTCCGTAATGGTCGTCTGGGACACATTAAAAGCAGGTGTCATAGGGGAAACCTTACAATTCTCTTTAAGGAAAAATAAACAGGAAAAACATATATTTTGGAGCTCCAGAGTGAGCTAGCAAAAGCAGAAGAGAAACTAACTGGAGCAGTTCAAAAAGGTGCTGAAATAGAACCCGCACAACTAGCCGCTTCAGTTATAAGGGCTAAAATTGGGAAAAATATTGGCCGAGTAAACTGCAGCTAAATGGGCTGCCTCAAGGGAAAAAATCCATGAATTTAGTGAACTTATTGGTCATCAGTTGGCCGTTAGAACAAGGCAACATGTAACCCTTAATGAAATGCAGTCAATACAGACTTCCTTAGGGGAAATCACGGGCGATCCCAATAAAATTCGATCAGCCTTTCATGAATTCTATCAAAAATTATATTCCGAAGAGGAAGCCGGCCCCCAGGAGCTGAGCTGTGAAGAGATGGATAATTATCTAGATGCGATTTCTTTAACACAACTTAGTCCTGAGAATTATGATTTGTTGGGATACCCCCCTTCTCGGGAAGAAGTTACTACAGCTTTATTTAATCTGCCTGACGGTAAAGCGGCCGGGTCTGACTATATTCCGGTGGAATTTTATAAGATCTTCTTTCCACAATTAAAAGACTTTTTTATGACCCTAATAGAGTCTATTTTTAAGGGCGCTTCACCACCTGCGTCATGGGCAACAGCGAAAATTGTCATTTTCCCTAAGAAGGATAAACCACGTTTACAAATGGGCTCCTATCGCCCCATTACTCTTATTAATGGGGACTCTAAAATTTATGCCAAAATTTTCTCGACCAGATTATCTTCCATCATCGAACACTTGGTCTCCAAATGGCAACACGGGTTTATCCCCGAGAAGGGTACCATCGATCACATTCGCCAAACCATTACCCTGTTCGATGCGGCTCAAACTACAGGGGACCCGATCGCGTTGATACTTCTTGAAGCTGAAAAAGCATTTGATCGGGTCTCCTGGCAGTTTTTGTGGAGGGTCATGGGAAAGATGCGCTTTGGGCCTAAGGCTATTCAAGCCATTAAAGCCCTCTACCGTAGTCCTACAGCCAGGGTGTCGATAAATGGGCAACTCACTGAGCAGATTGTAATCTCACGTGGGACGCGGC
This sequence comes from Calotriton arnoldi, assembly GCA_963921515.1. Classification (NCBI taxonomy): domain Eukaryota; kingdom Metazoa; phylum Chordata; class Amphibia; order Caudata; family Salamandridae; genus Calotriton; species Calotriton arnoldi. The sequence goes on along the minus strand of CAWUFW010002961.1, from coordinate 930,601 downwards.
AGGGCTGTCCCTGCTCCCCGCTGCTCTTTGCCCTATATATAGATCCCCTAATAAAAAGGCTCCAAAACAACTTAGATATCAGGGCTATCAATAGATTCGGTGTCGAAACAAAAATTATGGCTTACGCCGATGATTTACCCCTGGCGACATCGGACCCGGAAAAAGCTATAACTGCCATTGAATTAGAAGCTCAAGAATTTGGAAAGATTTCTGGGTATGCACTAAATAAAGATAAAACTCAGATTATTGTTAATGAGAAAATTAAGTGGACAGATACGAGAGTCGTCGCTAGGGCGAAATATTTGGGAGTAAGCATTGTTGCTGACACCGATTCAATTGTCTCCGAAAACTTGATACCCCTGGCTGCAGAGACTAAAAGAGCATTGAGTAGAATTAACAACCTACATTTGACGATAGTGGGACGATGTAACATACTGAAAATGATATTCTTTCCCAAGTTACTCTATTTTTTCAGAGCTATTCCCCTGGAGTTCCAAATGTATTACTGCAGAAATTCGAACGTCTTTAGTCTCAATTTGTTTGGGCATACTCCCAACCAAGAAGAGCGTTCAAATTTCTTTCCCTTCCCCGAGATAGGGGGGCTGGGCGCTCCCTAATATAAGATTATATTACTGGGCTTCGGTTTTGCAAAACTGCTCCATACTGCTGCAAGAACAACCTTCGATTACAATAACTGCACTTCCGTCTCCCTTCGAATTATTACTGGGGCCGGAGACCTGGGGCTGTTTGTGGCGTCAGGTGGAATACGGGTACTATAAAATGGTTAGATTTAAGTCCCTTATGGGTACTTTTAAGGTCTTTACCTCGGTTCGGAAACTTTTTGGTCTAGGCAGACTGAATTACTATACTCCCATTAACCGTAATGCTAATCTGCCAGCTATCTTTGGGAGATCTTACCTACAAAATTGGTTCAATTCTGGTATTTTTAAGTTAGAGGCCTTTTTCTCAACTGAAGGTATTTTGACTTTTGATGCCCTTAAGACCCAGTATAACCCGAGTCACAACGACGCTTTTAAATACTTAGCGATCAGCGATTTTCTGGCTCGAAAGGCTGGTGGGCCCTCGGGGTTTGCCCCAAATGATTTAATCAGTAAACTATGCGGGTCCGCCATGCCTCGTATCGGGCACATTTATTCAACCCTGAACGATCTTATGCCGGATGATCTAGCTAGAGTTTCTTGTAAATGGCAGCAAAAATTAGACACTACTGACAATGTTTTTAGTTGTGCACTACATGCTGCTCAGAGTGACCTGTTGTCAGCTAAGCTTCAGGCATAGTTTTATAAAACTGGCTTTTTTCTTTACTTCACACCCAGCAGAATCGCTAAGTGGGGGACAGGCAGGGGAACGCTGTGCCCCAGATGTGCGGAATTTGGAGCAGATTCCATCCACATGTTCGCTTCTTGCGTACATCTGGGGCCTTTGCTTAATCAAATTCAGGATTTTTAAAAAAAAGTCTTAAAACGAGATATTTTGTTATCACCCGCTACCATCTTGCTGGGTGTCCAGGATACTGTAGATAGGAAGAACGGCGGGGCTCTGATTTTTGTTGCCATGACAATCTACAGGTTATGTATTGCATCAGCATGGATAGACCCAAATCCCCCTTCATTCTCTCAATGGCTAGCTAGACTGGTTGCCACCTGTAATCTCGAGAAAGCGATCTACGCCAAAAAAGGCATACAGGCCAAAAAGAAAGGTGTAATCATATGGGAGCCCTTATCCAGGTGGCTTAGTCAGATGAACGACTAATGAACTGCTGGGTTGAAAATTAATTACCTTTGAATGTCAAGCCGAGGACTGTTTTATCCCTCTTTATTTTACGGGATTATGGCTTTATTGTACTGAAGATTGATGAATTTTATTTTATGAATTGTTATATCTGGTATCTGGCGATTGGCTGTAACCTGTCAATGTCTCTTTCTTCTCATGTTGATATTGGACGGAAGTGCCATATTGAAGATTGTTGAACTGTATTTTAGATATTGTATTATCTGTTACCAGGCCGTAACCGGACAATGTTCCTTTTCGTCAATGTTAACTGTGGTTGGGTGCTTTATTTATACTACCTACCTACTTTGTATATTCTTGCTCTCTTTGTACTGAACACTTTAATACTGAAATGAACTTTGAGCTAAGGATTGTTCTAGTCTCCCCCTTTTTCTTTTTAATAAGGGGGAAGCTCCATGGCATGATAGACTGATGAATTGTATTCTAGGAATCGTAATATCTGCTGCTTGACTGTATCCGGTTAATCCTTTTCTATTCCAACGCTAACTTTAGATGGATGTACTATTTTGCTTATTTTGCACTTTGTCCCACATTGAGCACAGGTTATTTTATTGGTGTATTTTTGCCTTCAGAGACAGTGTGTACCATGTCTGCAGCTTTACATTTTATGCACTGGCACTATATGTATCGCTCTGCTTTAGGCTTGAGTTCTATTCAATTATTTATAATTGTGGAACAGACGGCGGCCTAAAGATCACGAACGTGCCTATGGTGCACAAGGACTATCTTCAATAAGTGGCAAATTTATTTATCGTCCGATTGAACTACTGGGGGGTGGCGTTGAGCTGTTTTGAATTATGTTCTTTGTCGTTTTACTGCAGAAAAAGAAAAATAATAAAATAAAAAAAAAATAAATAAAAAGGAATTGCCTGTATATCGTTAAAGAGCAGAATATCGTCTGCATATAACGAAACCGCATGCAGACCATCCCCTAGGTGTATCCCCCAGCCTGTTGCTGATTGCCGAAACGCTGCAGCAAGAGGCTCTATAGCCAAGGAAAAAATCAATGGGGAAAGTGGGCACCCCTGCCTGGTTCCTCTTTTAATCAATATGGGTTTCGAAAACAATGTTGCCATACGGACTCTGACTGCAGGTGCTCCATATAGTAATTTCATTAAATTCAGCATGTACGGCCCGAAACCAAAACGGCGAAGTACCTCAAACATAAATGACCATTCAACCGTATCGAACGCTTTTTCTAAATCCAATACTACACAGCCTGCTGTCGGCCAGTTTGATGCGGCACAGCGCTTCACCCGAAACAGCCTGCGAATATTCAGAGACGTACTTCGAGCAGGTACAAAACCGTTCTGGTCCCGATGCACCAAACATGGGATAACGGGCGTCAGTCTGCCCGCCAAAACCCCTGCTAATATTTTATAGTCCCCGTTTAATAGCGCCAGAGGACGATAAGCACTTGTGCATGTCGGGTCCCTACCCGGCTTGGGGAGCGTAATCAAAGTGGCATCTGTCATGGAGGTCAGGAGGGAAAGACCATCTAGCGCCTCCGTATATACCTTAAATAGGTGCGGGCTCAGAATGTCAGCGTACGTTTTATACAATTTGTGAGGGAGACCGTCCGGCCCAGGCACTTTGCCAGTCGGCAAAGCCCGCATTGTACCTCTGATCTCTTCTAACGTGAGCGGGGCATCCAATTTCACACGCTGTTCCAGCGTAAGGACAGGAAGGGAAAGGCCATCCAGAAACTCTCGTATTGCTCCCTCAGGGACACCCAGGGCAGACCTATATAACTGTGTAAAATGTGTGGTCATTTCTCTATGTATTTCATGTTGGGTATATTTAAACCCCCCATCTAGAGACCGAAGAGCGGTGATGGGTCCCTTTGATTGATCTTGTTTGATCAGCCAAGCAAGAAGTGGTCCCGATCGATCTGCCTTAGTGTGCGCAGCAGCTGAGTGAGCCGCAAAATTAAGACATCTCTGCCGTTCTAAAAGTTCTGCATTTTTCCTGTGCGCCTCTAACAAGGGGGCGGAGTCTGCAGCGTCTGCAACCACTTGAGATTCTAGTGCCAACAACACCCCTTCCACTGCAAGCAGGTCTGACTATCTGCCCCCGAAGCCCACAGCCCAGCCCTAGACATTTCCAGCGCACCGTAACTTTCATGGCCGCCCACTCTACCATAGAGGACGAAGCAGTCCCGGAATTGATCGTAAAGTACTCGTCTATAGCTTCCCCTATCGATTCCCGGAAGACCTGGTCCTCGCGCATCGCCGGTTGTAACCTCCATGTAGGGATGTTAGGGATCCCATTCTCCCAGGCTAGTGTGACATAGTGTGGATTGTGATCGGAGTGTGTGCGTCCCCAATACTCTGATCCAGTTACGTAAGGAAGCAGAGAAGGGGAGTCAAAAAATCGATCTAAGCGTACGTGCAGTGTATGGTGAACTGAAAAGAAGGAGTATACCCTCACACCAGGATTGCGTTGTTTCCAGATATCAAATCAAATCCCATGCGTCCACCCAGCCATTGAGCACCGTGGAATTAGTCGTGGCAGTCGTATTTCTGAGTGGGGGGGAAGGATCTATCCACCTCTGTATCCAATACACTATTAAAGTCCCCTCCAATTATCCATGGTACCTCGCACAATTTCTTTAACTCCTGGAACAACTGGCCAAGAAACAGGCCTTGATCTACATTAGGTGCATACACATTTCCTATCAAAATATGCCGTCCATCTAATCTGCCCTTCAGGAGTACGTATCTACCCTCTTTGTCCGTAGTGGCCCCCTCTACTGCAAATGGCGTACCCGGACGAATCCAGATTAGGGCCCCTCGTGCAAATAAAGAATAATCTGTGGCATATACTTTACCCCTCCACTTGCACTGCAAACTAATTGTTTCCACCGCATTTAAGTGCGTCTCTTGTAAAAGCGCTATTCGCACATTATGCCTCTTAAGGTATAAATATACCGCATATCTGCGGGATGGCGTGCGGACTTCTCGTACATTCCCTGTAAGTATCGTGTGATCTATCCTGGTAATGCTTTATGTAAGAAATAAAGTGTACCTCCGCCTATGCCCGTATCGGTAAGTATAAATCGGGTTTGCGCTGCATCATCTCCTGCACCCCCAAAGTGGCGCCTGCAACTGGTAGGAAAAGGAAGAAACTAACATGGTAGAGGAAAAACATTATAAGAGTAGCCCCCTGAAACGTAGGGAACCACCCAAACTTAACAAGCAGCAAAACAACCGCGTGTCCTACTGATTCCCAATATTCGGGAGGATTGGAGGGATGTGTAACCACACAGGGCAAGCCATTATGAATCCCCATATTACCCCTAATCAAGTGTAAGAAGATAAGTGTCTCAGATAATAACCTAAAGGGACAGAGAGCAATTCCTATAGTGCTACCGTATGAGCAGGCAACACTATACCATGTGAAAGTACATAGAAACAATAACCTAGCTGTTCGTGTGGCAGACCTCAACGTTATCACCATTCTCAGCCTATATCATACGATACCATCCGAGGTCTGTGGCGTGACGTCAGGCATCCTTTGCGAGACCAAGTCCGACAGTCCTGCCGCCGACGAGCCCCCCCTCTTCCGAGAATTGAAGTGATGTGTTATCTTTATCGTCCAATTCTGCATTTTCTGCCAACTGTTCCGCAATGCGGACCACAGCCTGTTGCTCCCGGCGAATCTGGGTCGTCGCTTCCTGGGTCGTCGGCTTCGTGGTCTCTCCCCGTCCACTTCCCCATTCCATGCACCTGATGTGCCCGTGGGCCGAGGGCCCGAGTACTGGCCCGAGGTCTCCAGCCAGTCCCAGGCGTCCTGAGGAGTATCATAGAACCTAGACTTCCCGTCAAACAGTACTCTGAGTCTTGCAGGAAACAGCAATGAGTACGAAATATTCAGTTGACAAAGTATTTGTTTAACTGGCAAGAACGACCCACGTTGTCACTGGACCTTCATCGTGTAATCTGGAAAAAGCAGGATCTTGGCATCCTCAAACTTAACCTCATCTAATTTCCTGGTTTCTCTCAGGATCACATCACGATCCCTGTAATGTAGCATTTTAAAGATGAGTGGTCGTCCTCTGGCGCCCGGAGCTGGTTTCCTGCCTGGGATGCGATGCGCCCTTTCAATGGTGAAGAACAGGGAAAATGCGGAAGATGGTAGAATGGTCTTGAGCCACTGCTCCATAAAGGTTACCGCATCCTGTCCTTCCGCTCCCTCCGGCAGCCCAATCAAGCGTATATTGTTCCTTCTGGAGTGGCCCTCTGCATCTTCCACTTGCTCCTCCAGATATCTTATTCGGGCTTCATGTGCATGTTGTTGTTTCTCTTGAAATTCTGTGGCAGGTTTCAGCTCTGCTATGTCTTGCTCCGCAATAGTAACACTGTCTGTTAATTTCCGATGGTCGGCGTGCAGCAATGTAAGGTCCAAGGCAACTTTATCACTACACTCTCCTGATGCAATCAAGACCGAGTAGAATGACTCAGGCATGGTTGCTCCTGGCCTTTGTCAGAATCTGGGCAGGAAAGGTAGAGGCGGGAAGGCATACATGAGTCCCAAGTTCCTTTCCAACCAGAATGCACCTCATATAGAGTATTCTTGTGGAAATTCGAGCGTGCAAAACATTTGACACTGCGCATTCTCAACATGGAATTAGCCAGGGCTCTCCTCACTGCCAGGTGATGCCCTGCACCACCTCAGAATGCAGTCTGCATTCATGGTCTGCCAGTCACCATTTGCTGTGGTCATCTGCTCTTGCATTCAAAGACCCTGCAAGTAGTTTGTGATCAGGAAGATGCCCTAACACTCCAACCAACTACAGAGGCGCAGAGCCTCCTGGCACAGGGCCCTACACAGCCCTGTTTCTTGAAATACCACATGGCTATGATGCTGTCGAAAAGAACCTGCACCAGCCTCCCCTTTGAAGGACGGCAGGAAGACCTTAAAGGTCAAGCAAATGGCTGATCACTCCATCAAGCTGATATGTAGTCAAGCTTCCATTGCCATTGGAGACCAGTTTACTCGAATCTCCCCCTTCACCAGATGACCTTTCCCACCCAGCAGTAAAATGTCACCGTCAGCTCTGGCTGCGGAAGGGAGCAGGCATGCCTATGGTCAATCTGTGGTTGAGTAGCCACCACTGCAGATTGTGTGCAGTCTCCTTCAAAATTTGAATTGCATCCAGTGCTTAATTTGAGCCAGTGTTTTCCGGTGCTCAGCACCGGCACTTAATTGTCAACACCGGCGCTTGTGACAGTCTGCCACAAGGTGGCACGGTCTGGCTCATTTAGAGATGACCACAACAGGTAATTATTAATTCAATACACATTAAAAATGACTATTACCTGCTGTCCTAATCATTGTTATAGCTTTGGGGGCCTGATATAGTCCGAACTGTCACACTTTTAGAAGTGTGATGGTTAGTAGTTATATTGTTAATATCATTGGCAGCATAGCAGGGGCAATGTGTGGTGCAAGCTGCAGTGGACTCCTGACGAGAGCCCTGGCCCTTCATTGTTTTTTTTTTTCCCACAAATTAGCACTGATTGCTTCTGATAGGTTTCTTTGGTGCTGCTCCCAATGGAACTTCAGATTCCATTGTAGAGGCCACATATGCCACCTAGTGTAGTCGACAGAGAGATGCAGATTGCTAAAAGGCCAAGAAGCCTCAGAGCTGCTTTCAACAATGCCAGGAAGTTCGCCGTTGTCTTGACTACGACTGCTAAAAGGCCAAGAAGCCTCAGAGCTGCTTTCAACAATGTCAGGAAGTTCGCCGTTGTCTTGACTACGACTGACTTTAGTGATCTAGCCTTCAACAGCCAGTCATCGAGGTAAGGGAGAACTGGAACTGAACTGGGAGAACCCTTCTCAATCCAAATAACCGACTAACATATCATCCACCACTCAAATTACTTTCATATTTCACTATACTAATTCAACACTAATCCTTTAATGGGTTCCGGAGTAGCGGCTACTTGCCAAAAAAGCACTTCAACACCCCAACAGGGGTAACAAGCACTATATAAATGCAAACCTTTTTCCCTCCTCTATCCCTCCGCTATCCTTCTCAATCCAAATAACTGATTAATATCCACCACTCAAATTACTTTCATATTTCACTATACTAATTCGCCACTAATCCTTTATGGGTTCCGGAGTAGCGTGCTACTCGTAAAAAAAAAAAAAAACGCTTCAACACCCAATCGGGGGTAACAAGCACTATATAAATGCAAACCTTTTTCCCTCTTTTAGCCCTCCGCTATCCTTCTGAATCCATATAACTGACAAACCTATCCACCACTCAAATTACTTTCATATTTCACTACACTAATTCAACACTAATCCTTCTTGGGTTCCGGAGTAGTGTTCTACTCACCAAAAAAGCGCTTCGACGCCTCGTCAGGGGTAGTAAGCACTATATAAATGCAATTACAATACAATAATCAAGCTCTGAAGATGGTCAGTGGTCACCACCATCACTTTTGTGAACACCTCAGGTGCACTAGTGAGGCTGAAGAGAACCACAGCAAACTCCTGCTCCTGGCCTACCTTGAGCCACCGGTAACATCTGTGAGACTGGCGGATGGGTGTATGAAAAAAGGTGTCCTACAGGTCCAAGCACATCATCCAGTCACTTGGGTTCAGGGCAGACAAGATCTGGGTCACTGTTTTGGATCTGTCCTTCTATGGGTAAAACATTCAGAGGTTGAACATCAAAAATGAACCCAACACAACCATTCTTTTTCTGTACAAGGAAATAGCAAGAGTCGTAACCTTCCCCTATTTCCGAGGTAGAGAATTCTTTATAACTCCTTTGGAAAGCAAAATTCGCACCTCTTGCAACAAAACAAGAAAGGACAAGTGTTCCCCTGAGATTCACTCTGATGTGGGGGAAGATTTGTCAGAGCAGAAAGAAAATGAAAGGGCATAACCATGCTGAACGAATTGAAGGACCCATCTGTCAGAGATGATTGATCGCCACCGTGGAAGAAAATGGTGGACCCTGCCTCCCACAGGGTGGTTGTGCACCACTAATGGCAAGATATGCAGCTTGGTGGTTGTTGCTGCAGGGAAGGGGAAATGAGAGGACTGGTGCTCTTGTTAACCTGCATGTTGCCTGCCAGATCCACGTTCCCGGCTTCAAAATGACTGGGATAATTGCAGCAGTGGCTGGAGAGACTGACGCTGTCTATACACCCGTCATATCTCTCAGTGATGAACGTCTAGCAAGGGGCCTCTGACTACAGTTGGATCTTGTAGCCTAGGTCTTGATGGTTTTGGTCTGACAGAGGTAAGGGCAAATCCTTCCAGTAGCCAAGATGCCACCTACACTTTAGAGCACCTAAGACGATAGTGCCTTCCAGAAGGAGCCACTATGGAGAGAAAAGGCCCGAAGGCAAAAATCCTCCATGAAGGCAGAGAGGAAATTACTTCACAACACTAGTGCTGCCATGGATTGGTATTCCTCAATAGGAAATAGCTAAATGGCCCTCATCTTGGTTTGGGCTGCCTTTTAACTCTGGAATCCACCCTAGAGGATTCTGCGAACAATAAGAAACATCGTTATGGAGGCGCGTAAGGTGTCCTCTAGCCAGGACCCTGAGGGAAAAGAGAGCAGAAGATTGCACCAGCAGGCCAGCTGCCGCAAGGTAAGGCATTCCCTTCCATGGACTTGCACATTGTTCTGCCACTCGTCCCGCCCTGAGAACTGTCATTGGGTGGGACACAGGCCACATTTAGGCCCGCTGTGAAACAGTATGCCCCACCCTTTGAAGCTTCAGGTTTGTTAGGAAATTGCCTAAAAAAACCACTGAACTAGGGACGGGACATGAACAGTGGAAGCCTTCTACCAAGATCTCTCACTGGGTGGCTAATCCTTTCAATGGAATAAGAACTGTAGTCTCTTCCTAAAGACGTGGAAATCACAGATATCCTGGACCTTAAATTCAGGAGCATTATGTACCAAAATCAGTGGTGGTTAAAGAAAAATGGGGGTGAAAAGGATCCCTTTGATAATTTTTCAATTGAGAGGTATGAAATACAGGGCGAACCTCCCAACTAAGAGGCAAGTGAACCTTCAAGGCCACTGGATTAATGATTTTGACAATCTTAAAAGGCCCATAAAACCAAGGTTTGAATTTATTCAAAGAAAGGTGAGCAGGGAGAAACTTAGAAGAAAGCCAAATCCTGTCCACAATCCGATGAGCAGGAGACTGAAGCATATGGGCGTCAGTGGAGCATTTCATCCTCCTGTTGGACGCCTGCAGATTAAGAAAAATCTTTCATCTGATAGTTTGTAGGTGACAAAAGAAACTAGCAGCTGCAAGAACAGAAATAGAGCCTCACGAGCCCGAAGGGAAAGCTCAAGGACGAAGACCATACAGACAAACGAATTGCGAAGTCTTAGTGGCACTGTAAGCAGAATTATTGTGAGAGAACTCAGCTACAGATAAAAATTTGGACCAGTCACTCTGACTGGAATTACAACAACATCAGTGGTACTACTCAAGGCCCTCATTAAGTCATTCAGTCTGGCCGTTAATTTGGGGATGGAAACCAAAGGACAAAGCAACCTCGATCTGAAGGGAGTTGAAAAAATATTTACAAAAACGGGAAATATATTGTAGACCTCTATTAGAGACAATAACATGATGTAGGTCATGAAGACAACATTCCTTACAAAAACATTTGCCCTAATACTTTGGTAGAGGATAGTTCCTTCAGGGCAGTGAAGTGGGTCATCTCAGAAAAGGAATCACCTGTTACCATATTAACTCTGTTTCCTGCCTAAGGAGGTAGTGCATTAATAAAGTCAGTAGAATCAGAGTGCCAGGGCTCAGGTGGAACAGGTAAGGGATGAAGTAACCCAGAAGTCCAGACATGGGAAGTCTTACTTTGAGCACAAGTGGACAAGAAGGGCCAAAGTATGGTGTCTTTTTCAAGACACCATACTCATACATATACTCTACAGTGAATTTGGTGCCTCTGTGACCAGCAACAGGGAAGTCATGACACATTTTGAAAACGTTTAATTGTAAAAACTTGGAGGGAAAAAATAGCCTTGCCTTTAAGCAAATTTTTTACTTTTTATCAGATGAGTCCTTGTAAGGACATACAATCTTCTTTATGGACTGTAGCATAGATAGACAACTCTCTGTCAAGGAAAGATTGGGTCACTCCAATAATTCGTTGTGGAGCAAGAACATTCTGATCAAAGGTGGTTGGAAATTCAGGATATCTGCAAGAAAGAGCATCTGCCAAACCATTCTTAGTGCCAGGAATATGAGTGATGATTAAGACATACGTGTTGAAAAAATAGGTCCAATGTGCCTGGCATCTATTCCTTCACTGCATGTTTCGAAGATGAAGATTTCGGTTGTCGGTTTTGATTTCAAATGGGTTTCAGCTTCCATCAGAAAACGTTTCCATTCAGAGCAAGATATCTTCATGGCTAAGAGTTCTAAAACAGATTAATTCCTTTCAGAGTCAGACAGGATCTGTGAGAGGTAGAAAATGGGGTATTCACGGTCATCATCTTTTTACTGCTGTAGTAGGACAGCTCCAGCTACTCGATCTGAGGCATCAGTTTCAACAATGAACTTCTTAGTAGGAGCTAGATGGCGCAATACTGGGGCCTGAACGATGGCTTGTTTTAATTTATTAAGGCCTCCTCAGCATGAGTGCCCCACTTGAACCCACGTCGAAGCATCTCCTTTTTAAGAATTCGGGGGTATTACTGTTTAACAAGGCAAAATTCCCTATAAATTGCCAATAAAAATTGGCAAAGCCAAGAAAACACTGTTTTCTTGATGTTGGAAGTAGTTGGCCAATCTAAAATGGTGAAACCCTTTTGGTGATCAATAGACATTCCAATATCGTTTAGGCGGAAGCCTAAATATTCTTTTTCAGACTGGTCAAACTGACTTTTCTGGTTTACAAAATAACTGATTTTAACATAGCCTTTTGACTGAGAACTTGACTGATGATGTAGCCATGGGTCTTTAGAAAAAACTAAAATGTCATATAAATAGACAACATATAGATTAAGTATGTCAGTGAAAATCTGATCCATAAAGAGCTGAAAGATTGCTGGGGCATCACTTATACCGAATGGCATAAAACAGTATTCAAAGTGTCCCAGAGGGGATCTAAAAGCCGTCTTCTATTCATCTCCCTCCTTGATTCATAAAAGTGGACAGGCCTCACGAAGGTCTAATTTGGTGAAAACCTTGGTGCCCCAAACAGATTCTAAAATATATTTAATTAGAAGTAAGGGGTACCTATCCTTAATGGTTATTCTGTTTAAGTCTATGCAGGGTCTTACAGGCACATGCATCAAAGCTTTTTGCGATTGCAAACGGTGCGAATTGCAAAAATCGGCCGTTTGCGATCGCAAAATTAGCTTTTGCGATGCATGAAACAACTTGCCAATCGCAATTTAAAAAATCGCAATTATTTGTGATTTCTTAAATTGCGATTGCATTTAAGGAATCGCAATTTGCGATTCCTTAAATGCAATGCAAGAACCACTTTAGATTAGCGATTTCGCTAATAGGGGCGCAAATTACCATGAAGTTGAACTTGATGGTAATTTGCAAAAACTTTGAAAAATGCACTTTAGTGCATTTTTCAAAGTTTCATGTTGCGTACACACATGCCCTTGGGGCATGTGTGTGCGCAACATGGGTGCACATCACTATTTCAGGGGTGCAACAGGGTGTCATTTTGACACCCTTGCACCCTGAATTGCATGCGCAATTTGCGAGTACCTATTGGTACTCGCAAATTGCGCATGCACTCTCCCATTCATTCCTATGGGCCTGTAGGCCCATAGGAATGAATGGGGAGCCATTCCTTAATTGCAACTCGCAATTTGCGAGTCGCAATTAAGGAATGTGTAGGAATCGCTATTTTTTTAGGGTTTCCTACATGCATAGGCATTTGCGATTCCTTATTAGCGAATCCTTATTTTTCGCTAATTAGGAATCGCAAATGACATTTTTGATGCATGTGCCAGTTAGTTTGTTAGACTTCTCAGGAAGAAGGAACATAGAGGCCTTGGCTGATGAGGAGGATGGGGTGAAGAGACCATTTTGCATATTTTCTTCCAGATATTGTTCCAAGGCCTTCTTTTCAGATTCAGAAAGGGAGTATATTCTCCTAAACAAAACGGTGGCTCCAGGTTCAATGGGAATGGCACACTCAAATTCTCAATGAAGATGTATAGACACTTCCTTGGGTTTGTGGAATAAATCTTCAAATTCTTGATATTGCACGAGGAATCCTTGAAGGAGACTGATGGTACTACAGTATTCCACAAGGTTCTTGGAGATTTCCTTAGGAGTCCAATAATCTTCCGTTGCATAAAAAAATTGATGACAGAACTGGGAAGACAAAGAAATTGTCTTAGTTTCCCAGTTGATGTAAGGGTTGTGCTGAACAAGTCATGGAATTCAAAAAACATTACATGGCTAGGAGAAGTAATAAGATCGAAGGAAACAACCTCATGATATTTCTGAAGGTTAATTTCAAAAGAAAGGCCATCTCTTTAATCGTTCCAGAGACCAAATATTTTCCATCGACCATATGAACCTGTTCTAGAGACTCTTTAAGAAGCAGGAGAATCCTTTTATCTTGAGCCCACAGGTGTCTAGACATAACCAACTGACTCCACTATCAAGAAGCCTATGACCATTTCTGTCTTTCCATTAGGAAGTCCCAGTTGCATAGGCAAAGGAAAAAGTGAGGCTTGAATGTCTCGGACATGCAGATCAAAGGGCTGAAAGATATTCTTGTTTTTTCACATTTTAAAAAAAGGACAGGACCTGGCATTTCCCGAGGCCTTCAGAGCTCGAATTGGGCAAGCATGAATTAAATGCTCTGGTGATATACTATACATGAGCAGCACATGTTTCCGTTGATTTTGTTTCTTGGTTTCCGAAAGTATTCTACACGCTAGACCAATTTGCATTGGTTCTCCAATAAGAAGATTCTCGAGGAGCTGCTTCAGCCCTTCAGGCAAGTAATCTGTTGCTTCCCAAGGTTGAAGAGGTTCGAGTTGTACGCTTTTCAGATTGACGTTCATGCACACAATCTTTACCTGATAATGCTTGACCTGTCAAAGTAGAAATTGTTTCGGCATGGACAGGCTGAACTAAATTTCTCATTTATCTCTTCTTTGAGGCCCCTGCAAAAAAGGCTAACAAGGGTCTGTTTCACCCATGTGGTCTCAGCTGCCAGATAACAGAAGCAGGTGATATGAGTTAAGACGTCTTGATTGCCTTGCTGGATGTCACAAAGGGCTTCTTCGGCAGAACACTCTAGCCCTGATCTTTCAAGCATCCACTTGAAAGTCATGAGGAAGGTAGAGTAGTTGGACAGACTAGGATCTTCTGAGGCTACTGACGGGGTCACCCAGGCTAACACTAGACCATGTAGGGTGCCTATAAGGTATCAGTCTTTCGCTCTATCCTAGAAAATTGTGCTGGATAGAAAGCAAAAAAGACCATCAGGTAATCCAAGAATTTCTTTAACTTATTCTGGTCTGCGGAGAAATGAGGAGAGGCTGATGAAAGGGTGGGAACATCAGACGCTCTTACAGCAAAAGTTTGACAAAGTACCAGATTCTCATTACTTAGTTGGAGTTCTTGTGGTTATTGTTGAACAGTTTGGACCAATGCTTGAGCTGGATCGACCTGCACAGTCCGAACCAGATCTTGAGCTGAATCCATAGTTTCAGAGCCTGGACTAGAAAATGGGCAGTGAAATCTGTCAGATCTCTCAGGGGATGAATGTCTAGCAAGAGACCTCTGACTATGGGTGAATCTTGTAGCCCAGGTCTTGGTCTACCAGAGGTAAGGGCGACTCCTTCCAGTAGCCCCAATGTCGCCGGCACTTAAGAGCGCCTAAGCGTGTAGTGCCGTCCAGAAGGAGCCCCTAGGGAGCAAAAGGCCTGAAGGATGGCAGCAAGGCTTAACAAGGGCAGAGGCGGGCAGTAGAAAAGGCAGCAAATTGGAGGCCCAACAAACGAAGCACAGGACTGAAGAACACAGGAACCCATGGCGGACAGTAGCGAGGAAACACACCAACAGCAACATGGAAGGACGGGAAATAGACTCTTTTACACCCAAAAAAACAGGAAATTACCTCACAACACTAGTGCTGCCATATAGATTGGGAACCCCTGAATGAACGCAATCTTAGTTTGGGCTGCTTTTTAACATGGTGATCCTCCAAAGAGTATTCTGGGAACAAGAAGATGCAACAAGATGTATGCGCTGAAGGTGTCTTCTAGACAGGCCCCCCCAAAGAGAACAGAAGATTGCTCCGGTGGGCCACTAGCAGTAAAGTAAGGCCGTTAAGGAGGCACAGCAGCCTGGAGGAGCTTCCAGGGCCCTGCACACTGTTTTGCCATGCGTCCCACCCTCAAGAGTGAGCCAGGAGGTGTCATCTGGTGGGATCTCCACCCCCTAAAGTTGCCTTAGAATTTAAATGTGGTGAGGAAACTGTTTGGCAGGGGTCCAAAAGACCCATGGAGTGTGCCATGGTGCTGCTTCATTTGAAACATTCCAATGCACAATCCTCTTTCTTGCTGAACAACTGTGAACGTTCAAAAGGCACAATCCATGACAGGCTTGTATGTCTCCAGAAGACCATGTGGAGTGCATCCACGCATGGTGGTGAAGCACCACACTGGTGACAACCACCCTTTAAAGACAATCAGTAGCATCAAGGGCAGTGAAAATCACATATTTGGCTGCATCTTGCCGATCCTGAATTGTTTGAGCCAGTGAGGCCCTAAGGTCTTCAAGGACCACTGGCAAGATCTCGCTGGCCATGTTCCAGAAGGCATGCATATATTGGCAAACAAGCATACTGCGTTGACCGATCTCAATGCTAGGATAGGCAAGGAGAATATTTGCTTTCTAACTATCCAGAAAAGTAATGGGGAATGAAATAGGGTTCACCTTGCTGTTTGAGACCTGAACAACCAGACTTTCTGGAATAGGATGTTTAATGTGAAAATCGGGATCACCAGACACCAATATCTGGCCACCTGCCTATTCAACAGTAACCAAGAACAGAGCTTTGGCCAGGTGCCCATTAAGGTTTGAGTGAGGACCTCGTTGAAAAGGATCAAGGGCTCAGTTGTGGCTGGCTATAGGATTTCCATAAGAACATTAGTCTTAGTATCAAGAGAAGGCAGTTGTAGTTGACCTAAGATATGTATGAAATTTACAGTAGTTTAAATATGTTTGAATGTTTGTGTATGCTGGTCATGTGAGATATATTGATTATCACTTTTCAACTATTAATTGTAATGATCTGGATATTTCTCTTTTAAGATCTACCATTTAATCCTTTCATAACTAGTATCTGTGTACACCTTCTTTTCACATCTATTTATCGAATAATATTGTAGTGCACATTATTTTTAATCTTGTAATACTTGTCACTATTGC
Source organism: Calotriton arnoldi (assembly GCA_963921515.1). Taxonomy (NCBI): domain Eukaryota; kingdom Metazoa; phylum Chordata; class Amphibia; order Caudata; family Salamandridae; genus Calotriton; species Calotriton arnoldi. The sequence goes on along the minus strand of CAWUFW010002961.1, from coordinate 914,351 downwards.
ACTAAGGTAAATTTAAATAAACTAATAAAATGATTTAAAATAAAAAGAGAGAGAAGGCAGTTGTAGGTCCAGGAAGCCTTCCTGACCGTCGAGGGACATCAGGACAGATGAGACCCATGACCAGAGTGGCCCTGCTGTCTTGTTTTTCTCCCCTCTGCAGGTATACCGACAACCGTGAGAGCCTCAAACTCAAGTGGCCAGTCAGACAAGCACCTCTGCACCCGAGCTCCACAGTCCAGATCCCAAACTTCTGACTGTGTCCACTTGGCCTAGGGGTCTCCCCAACCTGAGCCCTCCTTTGGGTTCTTTCGGACTTGCCCCCAAGTCCCCCTTTGCAGCCTTAGTTTCAGGTCCCATTGACTTTAACGGTGCAGCATTCAAGGCTACCATCCCGACCAGCCTTCTGCACCCGGACACACCGGGGCAAGTAAAGTGAAACTGCAGTTGGCACTATGGACCTTGGTCCCCTAGCACCTTAAGTCCTAAAGGGCACCTCTGAACTCCGCTTTCAAGTACCTGTTTGCTATGTGTATTTTTCTCTCATAGGATAACATTGTAGAGTTCGAGGCACATGCCTCAAAAAAAGTTTTTGGAGCTATATTTCCATGTCTTTCTAAAATATAACTTTGTTTATACTAAAGTTATGCTAAAGATCTTGTGTTTAAATATTTGTAAAAGTCTGTTCTATTTTAATAAATTGGTCTCAGATTTCTTATTGAGTGTGTGAACCATTTATTGACTGTGTGTGTACAACAAATGCTTAACACTCCCCTCTGATAAGCCTAAGCTGCTCGACCACACTAGCACAAATAGAACACTTGGAATTATTAAAGAAAGCCCTGTAAGCCACAGAAGGGTCGTCTAGACTTTTTGCAGGATGTGCCTTTACATTGGTATCACTACATAAAAAGCCAGCTTCCTGCAGACTTCAACTGCTCGACTTCTGTTGGTGGTCCAAATTGCAAATTAGACCCTGCATCTGCAGAAGGGTCAAGCCCACTACATAAAATAGTCATAATGAGGGGTATACCATCCCCATCATCTCTGGATGATAGTTATCATTGGTCAAAATCAGAGTCACTGACATAGCGATGCCCTTGCACCTTTGTTTTGGCTAGATGGTGGTGAGTAAGGGAGACTACCGCTTTGTTTTTTGCTTGTTTGGACTTCGAAATGTGACTTACCAGAGAACTTTGACTGTGAAGTTGACCTCAGGCAGAAGCACTTTTTTCACACACAGAGAAGGAGAGAGGACAGAGCTAGTTGCATTCTTCCAAAATAATATCCATACACAAATGGGCTCATAGCGAGGGCCGAAACATGTTGGCATAATTCAGGGGTGATTGAGAAACTAATGCTCAATTAAAACCCTGTACTTGTTTTTAAGCATACCCATGGTACCCTATTAAAAAATAGTAATTCTGTTTGGGTATACCTTGGGACATTTTAAATATTATTTTCCTAACTGGATCCCTGCTTTAGCCAGAAAGAGACTTTATATAGGAAGTCCCATTCATGGTTTTATCCACCCTGGTGGTACCACCCTACCAGGGTGTGGATAGGTGCCGATGATGAAGCATGCCACTATCTAGTGGGCGAGGCCTCTACTCCAAAATCCTTGGATTTCCCAGTAGGACTTCTAAGGGGTTTCCCTTTGTTCTCCTTTCGTCTGGTTGCCCCTCAGGCAGAAGCAGCCTTGGGAGAGAGAGCAATTCAGCACCCTTGACTTAAAGAGGGAGCAGGACAGGGTACGGTACCTAAATGAGGTCTCTGATGACTTTTTGTATTTGGCAATGTAGAGCTTCACCTCTTGGTCCCAGATCACCTTTGGGTGCATGAGGGCACACTTGTTGCACGACTTCAAGTTGTGTCCTGAGCTCGAACATAAGAGACACAACACGGGCAGCTCTGTGAGCGAAATCTATTTTCTACAGTTGAGGCAGGGTTCTAAACCAGTAGTCTTACAAGCGGACATATTTCCCTAGCACACTGGATTGGTTTGATTTTCTGGAGTCATCAGAAAACTGACAACGTTGGGAGTGGATGCTCTGGATTTGTTTCAGAAGGCACAGAAATATAGGAACAGGCGAGCAGAGATGACGCTTACATGCAGTTCTGCTCCGTCACTTCTGTGGTAGTACAGAGTGAACATAAAGCTGCAGTGAACCACCTCACTACAAAGCTGAGCATTGCTACAGAAAGCTTTCTAGATACAGTATGGCACCTGATGAGTGGTGTGCGAAACTCACGTATGTTGAATTTCCTGTAGTGTAATTATGCACAATTATCATGAAATTACATGCAATTACAAGAAACGCATCTGGTACTCAAAGAATTACCCAAACGGTCTGTTTGGGTGAAAATTCAACTAGAATATGTAAACCAGAGTTGATTTCTGGTTACTCGCATTCAAAACACTGCAGCTCGTGTTTGGATCTGTAGTTTTATGCTCAAAATGTATCCAGTCTGTTCGGGTAAGAGAATGACCTGAAATGTTTGGTGACCACCCATATTAAAGGTACTGCCACAAGTGTTCAAACCACTGCTGCTCACAGTTGGATTTGTAGTTTTGCACTCAAAAATTACCCGAACAGTACACTCAGGTAAAAAAATATTATTTTTTTTACTTGAGATGCAACTTGCGTCCAAATATTACCAAAATGGTACATCTTGTACTAAAATTTCTGGACGATATTACGTGATGTGGCATAATCTCTGTAATTACACTAAGTTACCAAAATGATGTCAATTATGCCAGCATAATTAAAATATTGCCCAGGCTTAATTCTAAGATGAGAATTCTGTAGCTACAAGGATCCATCAGAAAGAGAGACTTCACATTGGCCCACACGCAAGAATTATATGACCGGTTTCTACTTTGTTGAAGATGGCAATCACTACACGTTCTTTTTGATTGACTTGAAGCTGGTCGTGCTTGAGGGGAGGACTTGTCATTAGCTGGCTTAGGTGCTTTCTTGTGCAAGATATTTAATGTCTACTTGATACTGGATTTTTCCAGTAAGAGCAACACAAACTGTAGTGGTCCCTACTTGTTGTTGCAGGTGGGTCTTAGGGTGTTCACCATGTACATCAATTCACCAAAATGCCAGGGGAAGCGGAAGTGACATCACACGCCATTTGACCTTTACTGTTGCTCAAACACACATGCTTACACATACACATTTACTCATACACATACTCTCCCACACAAACACACACTCACCCGCAAACGTGCACACAACATACATTTAAAAGCATTTTTGACTTGCCTCCGCTGCCAGATAGGGTCTTTTCCAGCTAACTGAGCTCCATTTTTTATTACACTGATCGCAAATAATATATTATTCACTATTAGTGTAATAACAAAATTGACTGACAGCAAGGAAAGTGGAGCCTCAACCAACGTCCAGAAGGACGAGTTGCCCCTGGCTCTGATGTTGCCAACTGTGAGGTCAGGGGGTCACAAAAGCATTGCCAGGGGTTGCAAGGGGCAAGTCCACGAACTCCCTAGTGGCAGTGTCTATGGGGGGTCACTTAACTGCACGATAAAGTCCCTTAATAGAAAGACAGTGCCAGCTTGCGAGACTTCGTGATCTACTGCCTCAATCAGAGTCTCCATGGATTTACCTGCTGCATTTGCGGGGTAGTCAGCTAACTTGAAAAGTAAATCAGAATTTCTGTGAGATATGATAATGGCAGGTTGACAGTTACAGACTACTGGCAAGTCTGGATCTAAACGGTCAGGAAGGTAGGTCCAAGAAATGAAAAATTCGAGTGTCTCATAGGCAGGTTATGAAGCTTCCAGTGCATCTGCCATTTATCAAGGCACATGTTCGACAGCTTATTTTAGCCTTAGGAAAAACGGAAATGACAGAGTAATTCTAAGGGGGGAAGGAACAGCTTACTTGGCTGAGGACTTTGATTAAAAACAATGTTAATGTATTGTTTTATTTAGGACATACCAGTAAGAGGCCCGACTACAAGGTCGCCCATAAACTGTAATGGTAATGCTCACTCTCTGGCCAGAGGCAACCTATTGATGTTACCTTCAGGACCCATAGTTCATTCACACTTCTTGCAAACTAATTCACTCCAATGTACTCTATATGGGGGCAAGGGCTAGAGATGAAGCTGCAAGTTAAATGCGTTTACCTGGATTTAAGGCCAATAAAACTACAGTTTATGAATATAATAAAGCTTAAAGCATAAAAACGCCAATGTTTTCCATATTAAACCTCATTAATGCGTCTGTATGACTGATGCTTGCCTTTTTCATGGCTTCCTCCGCATTCAAATCTTCCAGCCAGTTCTTGATATAGGGTTGCTGGCAGACTTCCATTTCTTCACAATATCGTCTTTTGATACAATGTTTTCGCAGCAAACATGTTAATACCAGTATAAGTTCTGTTTTATGCCTACGTGGTTAGAAAGGTTTTTCATACCTACCCACATGTGATATTGTTAATTGTTGCTCTTGTGTTCTGATTAATAATTGGATTGTACACATGGGAGAGTGGCTCTGTTTGGTGTTAAGGGGGTAAATTGGGAGAGCATAACTGCCATTTGGAATTGGATGTTTTCTTATGGTAAGGTGAATCGGTGTTTAATTTGAGCTTCAGGCCCCTCTAAGTTGTCAGCACCTTCACTTTTGATAGTTTGCCACACGGTGGCGCTGTTTGTCTAATTTAGAGACTTGCATTACAACAGTTGTTTATTAATTCAATACACCTTAAAATGACTAACACCTGCCACTAAATCCAGTCGTATAGCTTTGGCGGCGTGGAATAGTCTGAATTGTCACACTTGTAGGAGTGTGGTGATTAGTAGTTGTGCTGATACGGTCATTGGCAGCACTGGCAGGGTCAACAGGTGGTGCAAGCTGAAGTGGCCTCCTGACAAGGACCCTGGCACTTTTTAATTTTTTTAAAAAAACATTTCTACAAATTAAGCACTGAAGGAGGAGCCTTAGAAATGCAAAAACCCAGCTCAGTCCTGGTTAGCTCTTAAAGATGTGTATTCCAAATAACGTTTGTGTATTTTTTACCCAAAGAGTTGTATGTACTTGCCTGATTGTTTCTGCAATAAATAAAATATTTTTAAAAAGAATATTTCACGATCCCTGCAGACTGCATTCGTGGCCTTATGTCACCAAAGTCCTGGGATGTTTAATATAGTCTTGTGGACGGTTATGGTTATTTCTTTTTTATTTATATTTAGAAATTATGTGATTTTAGGGTTAAAGAAGGACATGAAACATACTTGGTATTGGAAACAGAAAGTAACACATGATATGAATTGGACTATACTTGGATGGTTTTGGAGTCAAGTCAGTAGGATAAAGCTAGGAATAAATGAAGATTGTTATAGGAATGACAGAACAATGGTGGGACTCCTAATTAGTTTAAAGATGGGTGGAGGATTGTGCCTTCCAAATTTGTATAAGTTTTGGCGGAATAATTTCCAATCGTTCATTTACAAATTTTCAAGTGCGTAGTGTTTATTCATATTTTCATTGTACAGGGGAAAACCAAAGCAAAAAGACAGCCGACACGTGTTTCGCCCATGTGGCCCATCGGCCGTGGGCTTTCTCAAGGCAAAAATCTTGGTCTGATGTTCGTGTTCCAGGTTGTCTCTTATTTATTGCTTGTCAGGTCTACAGTCGATAGAGCTGGGCCGGTTAGGCAGGATAATGCTAGCGCGATGCGCGAAGTGAAATGGCTGCGGTCCTAATTAGTTTAAGTAGGAATCTTATTCCTAGTTTGACCTTATAAGCCATCAGAATGCAGATGTAGGGCTCATCTCAAGAGGTTTAAGTCAAAATGACATTTATTTAGGAGAAATGCGGGAAATGAAGGTCCAGAAAAGCAGGCACCATGCTAGATTTTCAGGATATCCTGATAATTCAAATTTCTTTTAAACAAATCTAAATGGAGCTCATTCAAACAGTCATTTATAATTTGAAGATCTGGCATAGATCCAAGCCCTTCTTAACTATGTTTAGCAACTCAGATTTAAGTGAAAGAGAATTTTTAAATGCACAGAACATGAAAATTATATTTATTGTAAAGTGCAACTGTTAGACAACAGTACAATCAATAACACTTTAAATCTTTTGTTTAATAACAAAACTATTTGTCTATATTGAATCGTGTCAGAATTCCCAAGGTTCACTGACTGGTATAAGAGTTTTCCCTCTAGTTCTCACATGTGCAAAGTAAAGGTAAACCTAGAGCTTTTGAGCAAAAATTGATCTCGGGCAAAAATCTCAAACAGAAATATACAGATTTACATTTTACATGAATTAAACAAAATCACGTCCCTGCAGGAACTTTCTAAATAAATAAATAAATACTTTAATAAAGTAGACCTGTGCTTTAGGAAGTCTGGTTGCACCAGAAATGAAAAATGTGAGGCTGCAAATGACATATGTCTACACGGTAGATATGATAACTTAACATCATAAAAACGTGTTTATTCGGGGTTATGAAGCAGGGGAATGCTGGTACTATCAGGCGTACTCTCAAGAGGCCAATACGGATGAAAGACCAGTAGGAATGGATAAGGGTAGCCATGTGTCACTCAAAGTCAGTCATGTGACTGCCTATGACCCAGCCACCTTGCCCTTTTAGAGACACCGCCCACATTGGACTTTTCCTACTTTTTAACATAGACCAGTCCAACTGTGTTGAGCCTACTATAAACATTTCTGCAATTGTATATTTATCCTAGGTGGCTTTACAATTTGATTGATAGTTCCTAGAGGGCACCTTCAACTTAACCAACATGACATTTCAGTGTTAACCCGTGATCCAGCAGCAGCAACAGAATATGCCTACCTAAGATAAGACAAGTCTTTCCTTCTCTGTTGTCATTCCCTTGAATATAATAAGTAGCTACCTTTACAATCCAATGCTTCGACTTGCAACGCTTCTGTGGGTCAATAAGCTACATCTTTTTTTCCAGTGCACGAACTAGCAGCACTCCTACAGCTAGATTCTTACTAGTGAAACAAAGCTACAGTTAAATACCGGTGCAAGGATTGACAATGCTCTTAAGGGACTGTGTCAATGCTACAGTTATATACCAGTACAAAAAAGTGACAATGTTGCTTTGTAATAAAGCTGCATTCACCTTCCAGAACAATGGATAGTGCCCACTCGTAACAAAAAACTACAACAGAAAAGATTCACCTTTGAGGACCCTTAGTCCTAATGCTCACCACATTTGCCAGAAAAGGACCAGGCACTTGTACAATACCAAAGTCTCAAACAAAATATAAGTTTGTGGACAACATGTGTATGCAGACATTGCCAAAAACATAAACTTGAAAACTTGCATTTGATTACATTCTCAAAATGTACTTCAGAAAGAAAACAAACAAAAAAATAATAATAATAGTCCCACTTGTTGACGGATAAGTTCTCAGCAGCAAACCGTTCCACCAGGTACTTTCAGGTAACTGTTAAATTTTCTAGGGAGAGAGAGAGAAAAAAAACGGCAGTATTACAGTCTCCTAAATATTTCAAATTGCATTAACCTTCCCTTTTCTGGACTTTCTTGACGACTTAGTCACCCTCAGAAAGGTGAATTATCCTGCAAATAGTATGTTTAGTTGCTATTTTCTCATTCAAAACCTAGCATTTGCAGAATTATTCATCCTCTACTTTTTCAAAATTTGCCAACTTTGTGAAGATGAAATTTAAGAAAAACAGGAGTTATAAAATCTAACTTTGCAGATTTCGTAACACCTACAAAAAATGTCACAAACATAAAATGTACTTCACAAGGGGAGTCGAACATGCCTTTTTGTTTAAACCATTAATGTACATATTTTTAATTTTCTGTTCAATTTACCATATTTACCTAAGACCGCTGACATATTCTTGCGTTTATCCACTTACACAACCACAGTGAAACATACTGTCAAAGCAAACTGCAAATGCTTGCCGGGCATATGCTTCTAATACATAAAAATAACGATCTTGCAATGGCATTGTAAATAGCGTATTGTTGTTGTTTTGAAGTTCCAGCATGGCTGACATATTTAACCCCTTCGATGCTCGTGACGAGCTCAGCTCGTCATGCTGCGCGGTCGCGCTGTGCGCATGACGAGCTGAGCTCGTCACGACCACACCCGCGATCGGAATGTCCAGCACACGAGCGGAATTCCGATCGCGGTCAAGGGGTTAAAACTAACATGATGGCCATCTTGTAATGGTAAAATAATGATACACTATGGACAAAACTTTTTCCTGATGGTCGCTTGGTTTTAAGGCAGAGGCTAAGTGGGATGCAATGCACTGCTGATGTAATGAACGGCAAGCAAGCTGCCTGTTAGCACTGTCTGAGAGCTGTTGAATCAGCTAAAAAATAAAAAGAGAAGGAAAGACATTAAAGGAGTCCTTGTTATGTGCCTGAGTTAGGCCCACGTGGCAAGCAATGCTGCACATTTTCTTCCATTGCCCTCTTTCTGCACAATAACATTTTACAATAACCTTTTGCACATATGTGTGCGTGACAATGTTGGATTCATTTCTCTGAAACTTCTTTGCTTACACGTTTCACGCAACATTATCATACTGCCTCGAACACAGAATACAAGGCCTTTGTACACGCTGTACAATGTCGTTCTATCTTCATCCATAGGGAGACAGGGCTATCTGCAAACCCATAACAATGCTAATTTGTATATATATCACAAGTATGCTTTTTATTATAAATAAATGAGCATTTCTGGGGTTTAGACAGAGGAGACACTTTACGTAAACCAGTGACATGCTAATGAATTACAATGGAGAGCACCAATCAGTATCATCATGTATTGAGGTATAATGTGGTGCCGTCATGGTATTGACTGTATGAAATTTAAAATAGTTTGATTGATAAATATGAAATGAATACATGTGGACAACAAGAGTGATGATAGGTACTGGAGTATGGTGAATTCTTACTCAAAGGTGACAACTGCTTTGTATCATGCAGTAAGCCCACTTGGGCTTTGAGTGAATTAGCAATATAAATTATTTCGAGTATTTTAGTTTTGAATTATTTTAATTTTCATATATAGTTTTCATGTTATATGGCTAACTTGAATTTGGTTGTTTGAGATTGTTTGTATATGAAAACATATGAATAAGTGAGATGAATAACACACTAAAAGATGGATGCCATAACACAGCCTGTGTACCTTACCTTTAATACTTCCTTTATGTTTACACATTAATCATGAGTGGTGTATAAAAAAAGATTTCCAAAATGGCACTTAATGTCATGATCAAGGTGGTTGTTCAGCTGAAATGCGCTAAATTTATATATATGTATGTATTTCTAGTGAGTGTTTTTTTTACGAGATCAAAGCATACAGCTAAAAATATCAGGTCTTCCGAAGAGATTCTAGGGAATTATTACAATGTAAATCGTCTACCCTCATGGTTTATCAAAGGGATAACATGCACCATAATGGTTCTGTACAAAGACAATCTGAGATTTCATGTAAGAAAATACAGGACTGCAGGCTTCAACACAATGCAATAATAACCCACTCTTCAAAGTATATTTGGCTTAACATATGCACTCTGTAATAAATAAATCAGGCATTTATTGGTCATATATTTAATAATAAGCAGAGCAGATCAATGGCACCCGACTTAACTTTCCCAGTGGACCAATTCGACTTATCGTCTTTATAATTGGGTTGTTACCATAACCAACTCAGACCTGCTGTATTGTGTTTCTATCTTCCCACATGGCAACCAACATTTATACTGTAATAAAATTAGAAATATGTTTAAAATTATAGTAATCAACAATATATAAAATTCTCCTAAAAGGGCTTAATGAGTATTACCTTTCTTCAAATCCCCACAGTAATCGAGTGGGTCACCAACACCAAACCTCTGCCTGCTATGGTAATCTATGAGATTCCATGTAACAAAATATCTACCTAAAGATTTTAGCACAGTATAATAATTTGCCTTTAAATGTCTGCTACTTTTCTCATGAAGAGATCCTACTTATGAAATCTGACATAACGTTTCCGAATGAACCACTGAGGCTTACAGCCTTTTCCATTGGTCTGACATAACCAATACAGACCGCAAGAAGTGCAAATAAACGGACAACCATCATCCATACATCTATAAATTTAGAAATATGTCCAAAAATATAGCTGGCAAACCAATATATGACCACTCTCAAAACACCTAACATGGATTATCACAGTGAATATCCTTTACCTCCAGGGTTTGTCGGAGTGGGTGACCAACACCGAAACCCTTACCTACTTCGGTAATATGTGAGATTTTTTGTAACAAAATACTCATCTACAGCCTTTAACAGTGTGATAACAACCCATGAGTAAAGGCCAACTGGTTTTAACAAATGATTTTCACAATGAATAGGGGAGGCTACTGCCTTTGCCATAATATTTCATAATAAACAGATCAGACCTATAAAATAGGACTTAACTTTAAATAGTGCATTAATCAGGTCCATTGCCTTTATCATTGGCTTGTCAGCATGCTCAACTAAAAACACTTGTGTATTTAGTGCAAGCTTTCCAACAATGCTACTATTAGGCGCAGTCATAAAATTACAAATGTATATAAAATTACAGTTGGGAAAGCAAAATATGATCTCTCCTAAGAGGACATAACAAGGATTATCATGTATCATGCAAACTTTCTATCGCAAAGATTTATCAAACAGGATACAAAAATCCCATCAAAATGCTTCCATCTAACAAAATACATCCCGCAGTAATTACAAACTACCCTAAAATGCCTATTGATGTCAACTCATGATTTTCACAATAAATATGTCAGACCTACTGCCTTTTTCAAAGTTGTTCATAATAAACAGATACGGCCTGTACACTTGATCATTGGCTTGCCATCATTACTTACGCATTCATGCTATAATGGATACAGTGGCACCACAAATAAAGGAGGGGTGGGGCAGGTGGAGGGAGCGGGAGGGTTAGAGGGGTGCACGAGGGGGGGTGTTCGAAATTTACAAATAATAGATAAAAAAAAACTTCCCTGAAGCCGCCGGCCACCTCGGGCATCGCGCCCCCTCTCCTCTTCCTGGGTCCCAGCAGCCCCTGGGACAGACTCCCATCCAATCCCCGTGCTGCAGAGCAGTGCAAGGATTGGCCTGAGCCGGCTAGAACAACGCTCCGCTCAGGCTAGGGAGTCTGTGGGGGTTTCTCCAGCCCGGCTGCTCAATGCAGCAGGGCAGGAGAAACCTAAGTGTGCATGTGTGTTTTGGTCGACCTGAGACAGCCGGCCAAACACACATGAGCACTTAGGGAGTGGAGTGCACGTAGCACTTCTCCTCCCAGGCCTCAGCCCTGCCTCTCCCTACAGCGCTGGCTAAGAGCCGGCAAATGCAAAATAAAACGATGCAAGAACATGGTTTTATTTTACATTTTCAAGCTCTGAGCCAAGCAGTGGGGCGATGCTCCTACGTCATTTCGGAGGAGCCACCGCTGAATAGATATAAGATTTTCCAAAAGGCAGACGGTGCAATGTGATTACTCTTTCAGTAAATGCACTTAACATCCGCCCAATCAAATGAAGTACACAAAAAAATAACATATGGGCGGAGCCTAAGCTTCTCTCTTAGTATTACTTCTGAAAGTTCTTTTTCTGATGCTCACATAAGGTATGGCATAAGCTGCGCTGTCAACCAGCCCTAAAAAGTAATTTACCAATACCTCTGACCAGCATGCCATGCTGCCAATGTGCAAGTCATTTCGATTCACTACATTTTGCACACTCTGGAGGAGCATTAGAGGTAAAACTTTTAAAAGAGGGATCAATTGTGCCACTCTGGGTAACAGCCCCCTGGATGCAGAGGCCCCTCTGCTCTGTCTATTGAGGCCGCATGGTGAATCTGGTATAGACCAGGAACTGCCCAGGGTCTATTTAAAATCTTGTGGGGCAACATTTTATGCTGAGCATACCCTGACCGAATGTCCCCTTCATGCTTACCTCGGTTTCAAAGATGGGACGTTATTTGATTGAATAATCTTTATTCGGTTTGACAAACCATAAAGATATACATATACATTCAACAAGTCTAAAACATAATAGGTAGGTAGAATAAAAATTTGAATTTAGTTTTAAAATACATTATCATAGGTAAAATAGTTGACATTTAACAACTAATCATTATCGAAAACCACTTTACGAGTAATGTGCAAATGCAAGCCATAATATTCACAAAGTAAAAAAGAAAAGGGGCAAATATTGCCGATATAATAATCAACTTCTAGTTTGACAAATAGAAGCATATTGGATGTTTGATAGAATTGAATACTTATATATATCTATCAGAAAGCTATGCAACCAAAGATGGTCCTATGATATAAATCAAAACATAAGACAATTAAACACAGATGTTAACCACTAGAAACATTAAAGTACAAGTACAGCACCATGCATCCAGCAGGAAAGTACATCCCGAAATAGTGCTGTAGGATCAATCGACTATAGCCAATGTGCAAATTTCAGGCACTAAAGTGCAATTGCAATTTAAAAGCTTTATAAAAAAACTGAGTACAAGTGCTGCAAGCACTTCAGTTCCATGCTCCTTAATATGATGTACATATCACGGCCTCAAGGGCATTAGAATTCCAGACCCTTTCCTTGCGAGTAAGGTTTACTGCAAATAGATATCTGCTTAGACTAAACTATTTTCTGTGATGTATCAGTTTTTAAAATTCTCAATATTTCGACATATTGGTTTAATCCATTTTTTCCTAGAGATAGCATAAGTTGGACAAAAAAATAATGTGGGCATCATTTTCAACAACATTTTGGTAACACAGGGAGCAAAAACCATCCCTGTCATCTGTTTTGCAACCCGTCCACTTCGATGTATTGTATTTTATCCGTAGGACGTCGAAGCGGAACTTCATATATAGCGATTTGGCCATCGGAGGTTGTATTTCATCTAAATAGTCCTCAAAGGCAGGGAAAGGTTTGATGGATATAAACTGCAAAGTCAACCTTCCTGTCTTTGAAGAGCAGTGTATCCAATTTTCTATGTACATCCAATATGTGCTTTTTAAAACTGTTTTTGACAAACGTGAGAGCGACTCGGGAGCATCCCAATAGCTATTCAGGCCTAGTTTATAGAACAATGTTCAAATATATCGGACCCAGGGGAGCGCAGTGCTTTGATCGAGTTTCAGTAACTCGATTAACCCATCTTTATAATTTTTAAGCTCCTGTGTGGTCCACAAGCGGACCCACAACAACATAGGTCTTAGCACGGCTTGGTGTTCAATGCGCCTAATATTTGTGTCAAATATAATGGGAATCATTGGTGTGCGTGTTGGCAGTTTTAGTAGTGTTCTCAGAAATCTGTTTCCTCCCTGGCAAGTACATTCTGGCTATTGACCCCCAAAGCTCTGCACCATAAAGAGATGCAGATTGTGCCCTATACTTATAAATTTCAAGTGCAGGTGACACTGCCTTTGATACACTGCTCTGCTGCTTTTTCTCAATTGCCATGGCAGACTGTAACAGGACCAGCTTAGATTTTTGAATGTGAGCTTTCCATGACAACTTCGTGTCAAGTGTAATATCCAAATAATTAAAATTTGTCACATATTCCAGTTTTTGGCTCTGTACAATGATGTTTTTCTTAAAAGATTTATGTGGATTAACAGCCATGTATTTGGTTTTGCTTGAGTTTATTTCGAGACCCTTTAACAAACAAAATTCATTAAAAGTGTCTGAGAGGTTTTGTAAGCCCTTAGGTGTTTGCGATATTAAAATTGTATCATCGGCAAAAAGTAATGCTGGAACTGGGACCCCTCCTAACTTCGGAGAGTCATGATTACAGCCCTGAAGATATTGCACAATGTTGTTCACGTATAAAGAGAACAAGGTTGGGGCCAGCACGCATCCCTGCCTTACTACTCTTTTTATCGGTATTGCATCCGTCAGTTCCCCCCTAGGTCCCCATCTGACTTTTGCGTAGTTATCCTTATGTAGACTCACAATCTGTGTCAAAAGATCCTCAGGGACTCCCTGGCTTTTTAACCAGTTCCATAAGGATTTTCTGGGAATATGCTGAAAAGCAGCTTTCAAATCTATAAAAGCGATGTACAAGTGCCTTCCCTTTAAAATAGTATATTTCCAGGCTATACACAGCAATCTAAAAACCTGATCTATTGTACTAGTTTTTATTCTAAATCCGGCTTGATATTGGGATAAGATGTTATTTTTCTCCAACTAGTTGTTAAGCTTTGCCAAGATCTGTTTTGCATAGACCTTTTGTAGAGTGTCTATTAGGCTTATTGGCCTGTAGCTTGCAGGGTCTTGACGAATCCCTTTCTTGAAAATAGGTACTATTTCGGCCCCCTTCCAAGAGTCAGGTATTGGTGCCCCTGTAGCCAAAGCTTTGCAAAGTAAATTCACATACGGTGCCCAAACTAGTGTGTCATGCCTTAAGAGGTCCCCTGGGATTTTATCAGGCCCGGGTGCTTTACCTGGCTTAATACTTTCTATTGCTGCCTCTGTATCTTCTAGTGTAAAAAAGGGGATGCTATTTGAACCCTGCCGTCCAATCTCCTGAAAATCCGTTTCCATAGTAGGGAAATCATTAATTACCGGGTCTACAACTTCAAAGTACAGAGTTGAAAAGTGATTACTCCATGTGCCTGGATCCAGATAGTGATCTAGACCTTGGTTACCAGTTCTGTTTCCACGCGCTAACGTATTCCAGAAGCCAGCATGATCCTTATTTTTTGCTGCTATAATTAAATCATTCCAATTACAGTCTTCCCAATCTTTCTTTGCATGTGCTATTATTTTCTTATATTTTGCCCTGTTGTCTCTTATTTTCTTTGTATTGTTCAATCTTATTGCCTCTAGCAAATTAAGCTTTCCTTCTCGGCAAGTCTTACTAAACCAGGGGTTATAAGGATTATTTTTTATATGGTTCGACCGCGCTTGCTTTTTGCAGTTGTTACTCAAAAGCAGTTTCAATTTTCCTTCCATGGTATAATGAACCTGCGTAATTGGAATCATGCCTGCAGTGGTTTTTGTATGTGGTAGGAGAGTGTCAGAAAAGGTGTTATAGATCTTAGTCATAATTTCATAATTGCCTGCAATAGCTGACCATTTTAGTGCTCTGCGGTTGTTACTAACGGTTGGCTGTGGTTGGTTCCCAATATTGGGATCCATCCCCAATTCCCAGTCTTCGAAAAACGAACCCCTTAATATTAAACATAGTGGATTGTGGTCACTATCTTCTCTTAGCTCAACTTTTAAATCTATTAAAATATTCCACATGTTAATGCTAGCTAAAATATAATCAATTTTACTCCTGGCAGTACCTCTTTTAAAGGTATACGCACTTGGACTATCTGACGGTAGCCTACCATTACAGGCCCTTAATCCTTGCCCCATCACAAATTGAGCTAGCTGAATTGCTGCAGTTGTACAGGGCACAGAAGCACCAGCCTCTAGCAACGGGATCCCACGTGCTATGTTCTCTTCTTCTAGAATATTCTCGAGGCCCACTGTTGGCTCAGACTTACAATTGAAATCCCCTCCTATAATTATAGATATACTAGAATCAATAGAGCCCAGGAAATGATCCAATTGCTCCATCTCTGGCAATTCAATACTGGATACTCTCGGTCTACTATATACATTGAGCAAGTAGACATCTGCTCTACCAGTGTTCTTTATTTTTATTCCAATCATATCTCGTGATGGTATTTTTAGTTCCTCGATTTCAATCTTTAGCGAGATCCTAACCCATATTACTAGCCCCCCTGATGGCCGGCCTCGAGCTGATGGGACTGCATTAGCACTAAACGTTCTATATCCCATCTTATATGGTGGATCCAAAGCCCAAGTTTCTTGTAGTAGGCATACATCATATTGGTTCATGAACTCTTGCCATTCGGGGTCTAATAGCTTTTGTTTTAATCCAGCTACATTCCATGATATTAGACGCTTTGTTATGTCCTGAGATGCTTCTCCAATATGTAATGGACTTGGCAGCATAGCATCAGGTTCTATAGCTACAGGGCTTCTTTGGGGCAGCTCTTGGGATTTTATGCAACGATTTTCTATTTGTAAGCTCCTTTTCGCTTTCCCAGGTACATATACAGGGGTCTGAGAGAGCCGGTCATTCTCCGCATTAGTAGTTTGCCGCATCATTAGTCAATCAACTGCCTCCAGGTCATTTTGTGTGTCGGTAAGCTTATATGTTTCTTTGGAGCCTACATACGTTAACTGTCTATTGCCCCCATTGAGGTAGATCTATTTAGCTTAAATCTCACCATGGAGCTCGAATTTAGGGGTGCTCTTAGTTCCAGAGAAATTAATTAATCAATCAGTTTTTAGATTGAAGGACAAGTAATATTGTATTGAAGGGATCACTTTTACTTGATAATCTTTCCGCACTTATTATGTCAGAACGTATCACTGAGAGGCAGGCACGTTTGTGTCTAATCCAGTGTATGACCTTATTCTTCAGTGTATCCATATCTTCCCTATAGGAAGAGAGAGTTAACTTCGGTACATTAATCATAAAAAGTTTGTGGTCCGCTGGTCTCGGTCTATCGCTGGGTTCAGTACTAACGTTACTCTGCCTGAAATCAGTGTGTCTGATGTTTGGGTATTGCGTTATTTGCGTTGCCTGTGATGCAGCTTCTCGGTTTCTGTTTATTATGGTCCCTGATCGAAAGTTGGGCCCCCCCCCTATTATGGTTCAGATTCATACTATTTCCATGAGCATGATTATGTCCACTTGTATCACTCGCTCCATATATCTGCTTCGTTCTACATTCACTCTCTCTAGGCCTACTTCCCTCCTCTCCCGGTTGTTATCAACAGTTCCCCTCTCATATGGTGCCTCTTTGGCATTACCCGCCGGATTCCCATCATGTCTACGGGGATATGGCTCTTGTGTAACTGTTTTAGGAGCTTGGTGATTGACATTTAGCATCCTATTGTAGACTTGAGCCCCCTCCATAGTATCCTGCCTCCTCGTATTCCCATTAGAGATAATGTTGTTGATTATTATTCTTAAGTTCGCAACCTCTTCAGTTTGAGCATCTAACCTCTGCGTTAGTACTGCTAGCAACTGTGTGTTGTTATTATCTTGCATCCCATTAGCCAGTATTTTCTTCTCATTTAAGGCAATGGAATTTGTTTTTGAAGGTGCTTGCTGAACACCATACTGTGGGCACGATGGTTGCTTAGTATTTTGGGATATGATTGGGGTAGCATAATTATCTAACAGTGTTAGTGGCAGATACCTGTTTGAGCATGTTATTGTCGGTGTGCCCTCCTTACCCGCCTTATTACAGTATGAGCCCTATGCAATCGATCGATTTATGTCCTGTGTTGCTTGTATGTCTCCGTCAGTGAGCTGCGCGGAATCTAGCTGGGGAATAGTTGTTTTAGATGGTGGAATTTCAATGGTTGCACATGTCTTGCCTGGTTCAAGAGTGTTGTTTGTTTGGGGGTTAGCCTCACTTTTCTTATAGAAGGCTGTAATTTTAGCCTTTTGCTTTCGGGGGGCCTTACATTTGCTGTTCAATAGTGTCTCAACTTCTTCCATCAAGTCGTCAATTTTTTCTAGGGTACAGTTCTCCCCAGCACTTTTTCTTATTTTTCTTAATTTCCCCTTATCTAAACCCTCCGTAGCTTTTCGATTTCCCATATTATTATTAATAGGTGTATAACCAAAGTCTTAAAATGTTTAACGTGTTCCCTGTTTTCTGAAACACTTTGTCCATCTCATCTGCATAAAACAATTTTTGGACAGAAGAAAGTGTTACAGTCGTTCAATTCCAGGCTCTTCGCAAAGAGCAAACAAAACAAAATCGATTTTCCTCGATAGTTACAGATTGCAACAATAAGAAAATTGTAAATTCTAAGAGGAAAAATCGGTGGCCACCTCTATTTAAAGTCAATAGTCAAAGGAAAGGATAGGTAAGATGAGGGGAAGCTTACAGACTCACAGACGATTCAACATGGATATCAAAAATTAAAATCACCTTTTCCTGGCGCCGACAGGCGCAGGACGGGCTGCCCTTGGCCCGGGTGCCGCCCGCGCTGCGGGATTGCGAGGCGCCTTAAGAGGCGTGACTGATCAGCTCCACCTGAGCTGGCTGCAGGGCGTTGTGGGACATGCAGTCCCCAGCGGTGGCAGGATCACCCGCGACAGCTCCCCCACTTGCTTGCGCAGTCCAAGGAGCAGTTCCTTACACGTTGGGGCAAGCTGCCAGATGCTTTACCCTTCACAGCAGGCTCCCCAGGAAATGGAAACGGCAAGTTGTTATTCAGAAAGCACCATCAGAGGGAAAGATTTTTTTTTTTATACCAAGATGTCCAGCTGACTTTCATTCTCAGCATTTTGGGCTAGATTAGGAATCAGACAACACCCGCAAGACAAACTGACTGCTTGTACTGGGCACCAAGGTGAACAGACTTTGAAGGCCACCTGGCACACTCCTTTTCTCTCTCAAGTATATCTCTCTCTTTGGGAGTGAACGATTACCTCATAAGCCACCATTCGCAAAAGCAACAACAAAAACAAGCATTTGCAATGCAATCGGTCTCGCCTTTTGGACCTTATAAGCAGTGCTTAGTTTGAGCCGGTGGTTTCCGATATTGAGCACCAACACTGGCGTTGAGCACCAGTTAAGGAGACATTCATTTTTGGTAGGCAGAGGTCGATTAAGTGATTCTCCCAGAATCACAGACTGTTGAGCCGAAGCCGAGACTCAAACCTGGTTCCCCAGCTCCGAGGTCGGCAGCTCTGGCCATTATGCAACGTTCTCTCCCCACTTGTAGGGTTTGTTGGTTCTGTGGAGAAAAGGGCTGGTCGAAGCTCCCTCCTGACGAGAGCCCTGGCACTTATTTTTACAAATTAACCACTGCTTATAAGTGTTTAGCCATTCAACACATATAACATTTTACAAACAACGTACTCATTTTTAAAATACGCATGGAGTTGATGCTGCATTCCACTACTAAAATACAATATTTTAACACTTTTAGCCAAGCAGCATCATAGCACCTGGATTGGATAACTGGGAGTCTGTAACTTGTATGTTACAAGCTACAAATTATAAGTGTCCGAGATGCGGCCGTCTGCAACAAAGTGCTGTAGCTTTAACGACAAAATAAAATGGCAAAGAGGTGGCAGGAAAGGCAAGCTCGACCTAAATACATCTTTGTCATTACAGAGGTTCCAGTGGCGCCATCAATTAAAGCCAATACCATCTCCCAAGAAGCCTTTACATTCGCAGATTAACCCATTTCACACATTTACATTTCTTTCAGGAAGCAAACACCCTGGCAATGCTTGTTTATTAACTGTCTGTTCTCTGCTTCACACAACAGAACTCTCCCTCCTTTCCACATCAGCTAAGACATCACAACTGTCGGAATTAACCATTCCGGGTCGGTTTGATTTTTTTTAACAAAATGTAGGGGAGAACTGTTTTTGTTAAATTAAAAACGTACAGCAGGTGCATTGTGCCCCAGAGATCCCCACACACTTCAACCTCTGAGTGAGAGCAACAAATTCGCTACGGAACACCAGCGAAAGAGAGCAGAGGGTGCAGAAGCATTGGAGCAAGAAGAGCAAGTAACACAAAACTCGAGAGGAAAGAAAAGTGTTCAAGGAAGCCTGCTGTAAAACATGCACTGTCATGGATTACTCAAGCAAGTACAAAAAAAAGTAGCTCACTAAAAGAGAGCCGTGGAAGGAAACAAGTAAAGAGGACTTTGGTCCAGAGAAGAAATAAACACAAGCCATTGAATAACGAGCAACTAAATGAGTAGCTATAACACCAACCAATTGAAAGCAACAGAGGACTTTAAAGCCACTGTCATTTCTTGGTACACCGACAATGGGGTTTTTGCAGCATGACAGCAATGTATTTTTTTAGCTTCAGCACTGGGGTGGAGGGAGGTGGCGCGGGGGCCTCAACAGTTAGAGATTCTAACTCCAATACAACTTCTCGATGGTCAAGGGTCAGACTGATAGCATGGCCAATAGGCTTCTACCTTTCAGAAGCCGATATAAAAAATACATTGGCTAATTGCAACACTAATTATTTGCAGCAATTGAAAGAGCGAAAAGTGCGACAAGTGTTATAAATAAGTTACCTATATTACACTTCAAACAATAGTTATACAAACCCTAGAACTCCGCCCCTTTTCCAAATCACGCCCTCTCCTTACACAAGCTCCATATACTCACCTGTCAGGCCATAGAATTTCTCTGTTTTGAGCAGCGCCGAGAGGCCTCAAACACCCCATTGTACCGCTCGATCAAATGCTGCTCCCAGAGCAAGTTCCTGCAACATCGCAGCACCAAGAAAGCTGAAGGAAACCACCGCACAGACCTCCCTCCTAGCCCATCAACTTAAGAGCTCCACCTGCTAAGTGCATTTCCACCAATGTAATTCTGACGTTTGACGTCTAGCCAATAAGAAGCTTACCTTTTTCCTCCACTGTATGGTTGTTTTAATGCCTGCTGACAATGCATAATTTGAAAAAATACGTCTATATTTTTTCATAAATATTTATTTGAATCCATTTTTTCTGTTTTAGTGACGGGCATATTGTTTGCAAAAAATATGTGTTATAAATCACAAAACGCGGATTGATACACATAAGACTTCAATCAATCAATCAGGTCACTTATAAAGCGCACTACATACCCGCGAGGGTCTCAAGGCGCTGGGGGAAGAGGGGGGGGTGCTGCTACTGATCGAAGAGCCAGGTCTTGAGGAGTCTTCTGAAGGCCAGTAGGTCTTGGGTCTGCCGAAGGTTGGTGGGGAGGGTGTTCCAGGTCTTGGCGGCGAGGTGGGAGAAGGATCTGCCGCCGGCGGTCGTTTTCCGGATGCGGGGGGACTGTGGCGAGGGCGAGGCTGGTGGAGCGGAGCTGGCGGGTGGGGGTGTAGAAGCTGAGTCGTCTGTTGAGGTAGGCTGGTCCGGAGTTGTGGAGTGCTTTGTGTGCGTGGGTGAGGAGCTTGAAGGTTATCCTCTTGTTGACAGGGAGCCAGTGCAGATTTCTCAGGTGGGGTGTGATGTTGTTTAATATGATGGTCTAAATCCTATTCCAAAATTAGTTAAATTTATCCACTTTCCTGCGTTAGTGTGTTTCTAAAGTGAGAAGATTGGCAGTTTTAAGATGGCGGTTTTATTGGCAGACCACACAGTAAGCATAAGTCACAAACATCGTGCAGCCGCAACAAATGATTTCCAACCTAGTATGGCCAAGCGCGATAGGCGTGGCGAAGCCAGCGTTCTATGGCAAGCGCTAAAACACGTGCATGCCAACTTAACGAGTGCAACGATTGTGTGACAGCCAACCAATGACAAGCTCGACTCTATTATCTAGGCAGGAAAAAGAAAATGGCTGAGAGGGACGCCCCTTGAAGTGTCTAATAAAACAACGATGATGCTTTTGTAAGAAATTAATTGAAAAAATATATACTTTTAGTTATGTGCATAAGTAGACATGGTCTGATGTTTAAACGTACCAGTTGAGATAATGCAAAATGTTGGCTATTGATAAATTACATTAACCCAGATCATGGCGTGCGTGCCCCCTCCATCCGGAGAGCTGACATTTTTTTTTGCAATACAATAGGTCTCGCATTTAAATGCGAGACCTATTACATTTCAAAGAAGCGGCCGCCATTGTCCCGGCTGATTCAAAAGAGAAGGTGGGCATGGCGCGCTGAACGTAAGTAAAGCACGTTATGCCTGCAGCAAGAGAAACTCGATAAAGAAAATAGTGCTTACACACTTAAGAACACGTACCATGTCACAACCGAAGTAAAGGGGCCAGTCGCCATGGGAAGTTAGAGATGAAGACAAGGCGGTAGTAAGGAGGGACAAACAAGCCTCTTTACGAAACAGACGCCAGCATTTTTGAAGGACACTGACACAAGCCAATGACAAACATGGGCAGAGAGTGGGCGGGGCTTCTCTTCCATACTCCACTACAGAAGTCTCGCTGTGCAGCGCATGCGCGCTGACTCAGGCTCGACCTAAAAAGCACTGCTGCTTTAATGGTGTCACTATCTTTCCAACTTTCAAAGCGAGTGTACAGCTCTTTAAACATTGAAAGGGTGGTGCTCTCCATCTATTCTGGTCACAGCCTTTATGCGTTACTATCCCATCTTATTCATATGGTGTACTCTCAACCTATTCTAAACAACGTCTTAAAGATCTCCTGTTCTTATTTACCACTAACTCCTTCCAATCACTCCAGCACGATGAATTTTTTTATTTGAAAGATAATACAGAATTGCCTCCTGTTTTTACTTAAGATGTACAATGCTCTAAATTCTCGATGAGTTGAGTTTGCACGATATCGAACAGCATGCGTATTTGATGTATATTCTAACAAGCATTTGGAAAGCCAATAGTTCTCACCTTCAGAAGACCTCTTGGCTTTGCAAATTAATTTTTGTGCTATTCTGCATGCACGTGTATGCATTATGATGCTGTATCAGCCCAGTGTGATGACACATACATGCACATTCATCACTGCACATGCATGCGCATACAGAATGACAAGGTACCAGTTTTGTTTTTTGTAAATACTCTAACAGCAGATTTGTCAACTTGAGAATTTCCCCAGTTGCCAGGCTGGAATTGGAGATTTTTCACAGCAGTTCTCACACATGCTGTTTGGTGGTGGTGTGTGGTTCTGGGGTGTCTCTTCCACAGAAGTGACAATCAGTGCCACACATGAGCACCACCCTCTGCGCTACGTTGTCCGTTTCATTCATGTGTCTCATTCCATGCCTCCAGATGCAGAGCATTTACCAAATTGTTGATGACAGTCTGCTGGTCTCCAATTTGGGGCCATTTTAGATGTAGATGAGGACACTCCACATAAAAGGGAGGTAGAAGGGCAGTGAAGAATCTGCTATTAGAGCATCCTCCAGAAATGTTACTGAAGGTAAGAAATTTGTAGGCCTGGGTGGAGTTTGCGGAGTTCTGCTACGCAGAACTCAGCTTGGTGACTAAAAACTCTGCCGCGCTACGCAGAGTTCCACAAGCGGCAAAGTACGTTAGGTCACGTCGTTCATGATGATTTTTAGTGTCTGGTGTTTGTCCTGTGCTGGAAAATCATCACGAACAGCACCACGTGAAGTGCAAGAGGGTGAAGCTTCTTTCTGCTGCTCGAGTAGAGAGATTTCGCTGGAAAGTGGTCTAGCACTGGATTTTCCTCGCTCGCGCTCGCCAACTTAGTGTCATCATGATGGCAATAAGGAAAACTCTTTAATCTCAAGAGCCTTAAGTAGCAGCTGTGCAGAGGCTCAAAGGGCATGCACAAAAGAAATATCAAGACCAGGTTCACTATCAACGGAGTCATCACAAATGGTTTGGGGGAGGCCATCCGCAACCGCCCGCATTGAGAAATCTGACTACCCACGTTGAGGAATCTGGCAGGGAGGTGGATTTTCCTCACTCGCGCTTGCCAACTTGACATTGGTGAGCGAGGAAAAAACTAAATTTTTTAAACTCCGCGTGCTCCGCAGAGTATGGAAAAACTCTGCAAACTCCGCGAACGGAGCAGAGTTCACCGCCCAGGTTCAGTGGAAGGGCGTCTTAATGCATGGAAGTTACCTCTGTCGGCAAATAATACACATTGAGATACCACTGTTCAGTCTCCATGCATGAAGTGTAGAATAGATTGTGGAGACTGATGCAGGACTCTACCCTGTTGCTGAAAAAGAAGGCCCTGTCTAAGAGGTAGCCTAATCAGAGGTCAAATGCTCAGGAGCTCTGGGTATGATTCTCATCAGTGCCATTCTGGGGAAATTAGAATGACTTGCGCCTGGTCCATCCGAAAGTAGCAGTGGGAATGCATACAGGAACCCCTTGTTCCATTCCAGCTGGAATGTGTCTCCAAACAAATGCCTTCAACACAAAATTGCTGACCATGCACATTCAACAATGGCAACTAGATCTAGCCAGGGTGTTTTCCACAGACAGGAGATGCACTGCATCACACTTGTGTGGAGATGCCATTTGTGATCTACCAGGCACCTCCTTAGTCCATCTGCTCTGACGTTCACAGACCCCACCAGGTGGTTGGTGACTAGAAGATGCTCTGCTGGTCCAGCCACCTCCAGGGTCATCAGGCTGCAAAGTTTTCGGAGAGGAGCAGCACAAGCTTACCTTTGATGGATGGAAGGAAGGCTTTGAGGGCCTGACAGATTGCTTGGAGCTCCACCAAGTTGATATGGAACTAACTCTCTGCCAGGGGCGCTGATCTCCAACTTCCCAGATGGCACCCTCAATCTACTAGTGATACGTCCTTCACCACCATGAATTTTGGGAGTGGGTGAAGGGAGAAGATTGACCTGCCATAGGTCAGGTTGCTGTCTGCCTGCCTCCACTGCAGATCCTATGCAGTCTTGTTTGAAATCTGAATGAAGTTGGAGAGGCAGCCCTTATGCTGGGCCCACTTGGATCTGAAGGGACAATGAAAGGCCCACATATGCCACCTTGCATTCAGAATGAGGATGATACACAAGGACAGGAGACCAAGAGCCTCAGTGCCCTCCTCATTGAAACACAAGGATCCTATCCTGAATGACCGAGACTATGCAATGGAGGAAAAGCCATGAACACTACAGTGTCCAGAATTGCCCCAATGACCATAAGCCTTTTTGTGGGGCTTGTGTGGAGTGAGGCCTCAGCTCATTAATGGGGATACTCAATGACATCAGGAATTAATCTGATGTCGAGAGGTGGTCTATATCCGACTGTGGCAAGCCTGCATTAGCAGCTAGTCATCAAGGTACAGGAATATGTACTTTCAACCGCCGAAGCTGGATAGTGACCACCACCATCATCACTTTCCTGACCACCCGAAACACCGAGGCATGGCCTAAGGGGAGCATGGTAAATTGAAAGTGTTCCCGGCCCACTCTGAACAGCAGGCAACACCTGTGGGACTGCAGGACTAGTAAATGGAAATACGGGTCCTGCAGGTCCAAGGACAACATCAAGTCTTCTTCGTCCTTAGCAGAAATTGACATGAGCCAGCATAAGCATTTTGAATTTATCCTTCAGCGGAAAGGCAGAAGGCTAGAGGTCTGAAATTAACCTGATGCCCCAGTCTTCCTAAAGAATGAGGAACTAGTGTGAATAGCAACCTTTTCCCTTCTCAGAATCTAGGTTCTGTTTTAGGGCACCTTGTAGAGTGGAGGATTGACCTGCTGCACAGGAATGCAGAGTGTTCCTCCGAATTACTTTCTGATGTGGGTGGAAGTGAAAGGGAAGGCATAGCCCTTTCCAACAATTTGTAAAAGCCATCTGTCTCATGAGATAGATATCCAGCTGGAGAGGAAATGTTGGATCCTGCATCCTACAGGCCTGGCATGAGTCGTTAAGGCCAAATTAAGCTGCTCCTAGCCGCTGCAGTAGTGGAGTGTAGAAATTGTGTTGTTGGTTGGGGGGTGGGGACCATTCCCAAGCTACAACCACAATTCTTCTCAGGGTGCAGTCACAAGCAACCCCCAAATTAACCTGTGCTCAGCCCCCTGGTAGCTTGACACAGAGAAGTCAGGCTTAACTTAGAGGCAATGTGTAAAGTATTTCTGCTACACTTCAAACAGTAAAATAGTGAAAACACCACACAAAAAGGATGACACACCAGGTTAGAAAAATAGAGATGAATTTAATAAATAAAACAAGATATCAGAACAACAAAAATGAAATTAGTAGAACCGGAGATATTCAATTTTAAAGGTTCTAGTAAAAAATAGCACCAAAAGGTGTAAAGTGCCAACTGTGGATATCAGGTGGCGCCAGACTGGGACAAAGTCACAAATTCTGGCCGACCATGATGGAGCGTGGGCCAACTACAGGGACCCAGCTAGGCCCACTTAACAAACTATCTTAAATCCGGGTTTGCAGAGCGTTGCAAGGAGCCACGTTGCAGAAGCGTCTCGCAGCTGAAGCAATGCGTGCTTCTGAGATGCGGCAAGGCTGTGATGAAACCGGTCCTAGGATGCTTGTTTCCGGTCCAGGGAGGACCTGGCTTGGCAGTTCGGGCTGGACTGTTCCCCTGAGGCACAGGGTCAAGGCTGATTTGCGTATGGCCAGGTCTAAACTGCGGTGGAATGGTGAGCAAACGAATGATGGATTTAACCCAGATCTCTTGATTGGGGGTGAATGTTTTGATTTGATCTGCATTCCGTCCATCATTTGTGCGTCTTTTGCTTCCTCGCCCTAAGTGCGCCGGGTATGCCCAGACGTGGGTCCTGGGCTCACTGCGCCACTTGATTCAAGCTATCCTGGCTGATGAGGGGTGAAACCCCGAAACCGGTCCTAGGATGCTTGTTTCTGGTCCAGGGAGGACCTGGCTTGGCAGTTCGGGCTGGACTGTTCCCTGAGGCACAGGATCAAGACTGATTTGATATGGCCAGGTCTAAACTGGGGTGGCATGGAGAGCAAAAGAATGATGGATTTAACCCAGATCTCTTGACTGGGGGTGAATGTTTTGATTTGTTCTGCATTCTGTCCATCAATTGTGTGTCTTTAACTTTCTAAAAGTGGCATTTTCAGAATTTAAAATCCAACATCACCATAAGTTAAGATTTAAAATTCCAATTCCAGAGACACCAAACATTAAATGGTTACATGGTGCCATTTGGAAATT
The DNA here is from genome assembly GCA_963921515.1 of Calotriton arnoldi. Classification (NCBI taxonomy): domain Eukaryota; kingdom Metazoa; phylum Chordata; class Amphibia; order Caudata; family Salamandridae; genus Calotriton; species Calotriton arnoldi. Next base: position 887,663 of record CAWUFW010002961.1, on the reverse strand, counting down.
ACACTTATTAAATGTAATACGGTAACTCCAATAATATCCTATGGGAGAGGTAGGTCTTGCAGTAGTGAAAAACAAATTTAAGAGTTTTTCACTACCAGGACATGTAAACCTCAAAAGTACATGTCCAACTTTTTGAATACACTGCACCCTGCCCTTGGGGCTTTCCAGACACTACCTTAGGGGTGACTTATATGTATTAAAAACAAAGGTTTGGGCCTAGCAAAAGCTTTATTTTACCATGTCGAAATGGCAGTTTAAAACTGCGCACACACAGGCTTCAATGGCAGGCCCGAGACATATTTAAAGGGCTACTTAAGCATGTAATTTTCAGGCCCTGGGCACATGCAGTATCACTTTACTAGGGACTTATAAGTAAATTAAATATGGCAATGGAGTATAAGCAAAACCAATATGTTTTAAGGAGAGAGCACAAGCACCTTAGCACTGATTAGTAGGCGCGGGCGGAGAACTCCGCTCTGCCTGCGGAGTGTGCGGAGATTTGCCTACTCCACGGAGAACGCGGAGTAGGCAAATCTCCGCAATCTCCGCAGCGGAGCAGAGTTGACCAGCCCCCGCCTCCACCCCCCCTATTAACAATTAATTACAAATGAATTAAAAATAAAAAAAAAAACACTTACCTGGACTGCGGCGTCCCCGGGCTGCCCTCCTCCTCTTCCTCGTCGTCTCTGGATGATCTTTGCGAAAACTGCGCATGCGCGCGCGCATTTCTTGCGAGAAATGCGCGGGCGCGCGCGCATGTGCAGTTTTTGCAAAGATCATCCAGAGACGGCGAGGAAGAGGAGGAGGGCAGCCCGGGGACGCCGCAGTCCAGGTAAGTGTTTTTTTTCTTTAATTTTTAATTCATTTGTAATTAATTGTTAATAGGGGGGGTGGAGGCGGGTGGAAGAGCGGAGCAGAGTTCCACGGAGTTTGTTCCCAACTCTGTGGACCTCCGCGTAGTCCCACTCTGCCAGCTCCTACCAGGGTTACTGATTAGAAGCGGTAAAGTGCACTGAGGCCTAAAGCCACCAAAAACAAATTCAGCTAAAATAGGAGGAGTGAAGGCAAAATGTTTGTGGATGACCCTGCAAAAAGGGACAAGTCCAACAGGGAGAAAGAATTAGAAGACTGCAGTCCATGCTGCCCTGTACAATTCCTACCAGTACCACGTCCACAGCCCTGAAAATACTAGGCTGGCTGCTACGCAACATGTTGAAAAAGCTGGCATTGCCTCTAAGTAAGCCCTCTGGAGTAATCTGTGAATTTTCCGGACTGGTGGGGAAATTGATTTGCATGTGCCAATAGTTCCAAGGATCGTGATATGGTTCAATGGTCTTTGAAACATTCTATCACTGAATCAGCCTTTTCACCGAAGAGCCTAGTCCCATCAACAGACATATCCATTAGGGATAAATGCACATCACCCAAAAAACCTCAATTACCTGAACCACGCATATCTTCTGAGCACAACATTGCTACCAATAGCTTTGCCAGTGCAGTCAGTATTGTCCATGCCTGCCTGAAGTACATATTTTACTGCATTCCAGGCATGATCTGGGCCAGCGAGACCCTACGGTCCGCTAGAAACACCTGCAAGATCTCACTGGCCTCGTCCAATAATGCATGTGTGTACATGCCCAACAAGCAAACAACAAAATTCTAGGACAAGAGTTGAAAGGCACACATTGGCATAAACCACATAGTTGTAAAATTAAGAAATTGACGACTGACAAATTGAAACAGGTTACTATTCAGAATCTGTATCGCCTATGTGGCATCAGGAAGCTATTGATTCCGGTATTTAAGCCGTGGTCAGTGCCGGACTGGGAACCCAGAGCAGCCCTGGCAACATTGTCGGACCAGCCCCCCAGGAGGGGTGCAAGTGTGAAGCACTGCTGATTTTGTTACTGGGGCTGATATTGCAGCACCCCTGCAACAGGCCCCCAGTAACAAAACCGGCCCCCACCGCTGCAAAACCGGCTCCCACCCTTCCACCCTACTGGGGAAATGCCTGATGCAGCCAGTCCGGCCCTGGCCGTGGTGCACAGGCCTTCTCAGAATTCCAGAGCGATCCAGGGTCAATGCAAACTTTAGAGGCTCTTTCACATGGATACAGCTTTATCAAATGTAAAACAATTAACAAATGTCTAAATCTAAAGCCCGCTTTGAGCTTAAGGCTCGGGCCAAGCGGCCCTTCTGCACCCATCTGCACCCACGTGATGCAAACAGACACTCCTAATTGTTTGAAGGTACAGGCATTTTGACCAGTTTTCTTCCTTGACACAATGCCAGGTGATGGCCCTCACAACTGAACGTCCTCATCATGATCAGTGCCATCCTGCTCAACAACTCCAAATTGAAATGAAAGAGAAGATAAGAAGAAGAGGGCAATGAAAGGAGAATCAGCGGACACTAAGGAACTCAGTTCTTTGAGAGATTATAGGACACACGGACTGGCAGGCAATCAAGGATTTGATTACTAGGCTACAATGTGGAGTGTGCAAAGTTTTTTCTTCAAACATCACGAAAAATCTACAGAATCTATAAGGATGTTGCAAAATTTGTCACTTTGCCACTAGTGTGTGAAGATCATTACTTTTGCAACAATATGTCACAAATATATTTATTTCACGTTATGAAACTGGGTCTGCGTAATTAAACTTATCAGAATACAGTTAGTGTTCTTTCCCTGTATAATGCTTTTGTGCAAAGAAAATATATGCAAAAGTTGAACTTGCAGAAAAACGTGAAATTATTTTCCAGATTGCCATGGTTCAGGAAGGTTGCAAACTAGGTCACTGCGAAGTGAAAAGTCTCACAATGTGGCAAAAACTTTTTTTGGTAAACCGCAACCTTAAAAATGGCCAAAAGAAAAGGGTTCTGGTTTAAAGATTACGATTTGAATTTTTTTGCTCGACCCAGGGACATTTATAATCAAGGACAGGATTACCGGTATTTATTGGTGTGCTGATGAACTTGGTGATTGCTGTAAAATGTATCATTTAAAATGATTTACAAAATTCTGCAACTAGAGGAACCATTGTTTTACTTAAATGTTAGTCACGTGGAGGATTGCAGGTGTGTGGGTCCCAGGTAGATTGGTAGAGCATTTTCTGCTACAGTAATTTCACCTCCCCGTCTCAAGCCCACGCAGTAAGTAAAGCGCTAGAGCGCTGGTGAGTTCTCTTACCGTTTCCCTCCTTTACGTTGACCCATCGAGGATCGCAGACCCCCGCCACAGTTAGCACAGTTTGAGTAGGCCTTTCCTTCCTTCTTGGGGATATTCCAACAATGGAAGCATCTGATCCCGTACTTCTTATACCTATAAACAGGTGAGAAAATGGCGCAGTTAAAACAAAACATTGGCAATGCCAATAGGTCTGGCTTATCAATTAAAATGCCTCGTGTCATTAATGGATTTAGGCACTCAATAGACCATCATGAATGCACTCTGCCACTCATCTTTGAACTCATTCATCCATCCACTGACTCATTCTTGCATTCGCTCCTTTGACACAAAAAACAATAAAACACATCCAAACTCAACAATATATCCAAAATAAATTTAAAGAATAAAAGTAGAAAAAAGAAAACATGCTGCTGCCCAAACATAGTGGGCATATGCCTGCAATAACAGAACTAAACAGAGCAGCGGTATTGTAGATGGTCTGTCGCTGTCACAAGTTCTAGCACGGCCGCCACTTTTAAAACCAAAATGTTACAGATCTTGAAATGATAAAACAATGATCCACTCCAGATAACAGCGTTCCTTAATGGCTGCCTCATTTGGAAGAGGCCATGGGAATGCAGTGCACTACAGATGAAATGAGCTACAAGAAAGGGGCCAGTTAGCACTGCTCGGGCAGCTGTATAATCCTCTTAAGACACATACAAAAAGAAGAGAAGTAAAGATATGAAATGAGAACTATAAAAGAAAATTGAAAAGTATAGAACTGGCCAGCGAGCCCTGATGCTGAAGTGCACTAATTTTCAGGTGGATGTGCACCTGTGATCAGGAAATGTCAAGTGCAAGAGTCAAAAACTGATGTGGACTGAACCATTTCTCCATGCAATAAGTTGTCATGGATGGAAGCAGAGTGCAAATGACACTCGGACAGAACAGTGCCTGAAGAGGCCTAACCCAAAGGCCCTTTCTCCCTCTATTTGGAATATATTTCTCAATAGGGATGTATGTATTACTTAATGATTTGTTTATTACAAGATGCTGGCAGACAGCTAAGCTTGCTAGGTCTTCTGAAGAGATTCTAGCAAGAATTACATTGCGAATCTTCCACCATAGAGTTCGTCAAAGAGGATAACAAATACCAAAATCATTCCCTACAGATGTAATCTGTGAGATTTAATCTATCAAAAAACATAATTTCAGGTTTTAACACTGTGCAAAAATAATCAACTCTTAAGATCCTGTTGGCTTTAACTTGTTACATATTAAATACATCACGATTCAGCCTTTGTCACAACTTTTCATATTAAATAGATCAGGCTATGGAATCTGAAAATCCTTTTCCTAGTTAACCAATCAGGCCTATATGTTATCCCTGGGTTGCCACCATAACTAACTCAGGCCTACTGTTCTGAGCTTAAGCTTTTCCGACAAGGAAAACATCAGGCATACAGTCATAAAATTATAAAAAATATTCAAAAATCCAATTGGCAAAGCAAAATACTGTCTCTCCTGAGAGTGGTTAACAAAGATTTTTCGGATGCAAGTTTTCTATGCCTACTGGGTTTGTCAGAGGGGTAACAAACACCATGATCCCAGAGTAATAACAATTCACCCTTAAAATGCCTATGTCTTGATTGTAACTTTTCATAATAAACAATTAGGCCCATAACTTTCATTATTCACTTCTTACCATAGCCAACTCAGACCTACTACATTGGGCTTAAGCTTTCATGCAAGACAGCCATCAGGTATGCCATCACAAAGTTGCAAATATGTACAAAATGACAGGTATCAAAACAATATGTATTCCCTCCTATTAGAGCCAAATAAGAATTACTCGAGTGCAAATCTTCTATCCCCATGCTTTATTCTGGGGAGGGTCACCAATGCTTAAACCCTTGCCTACTACAGTAATCTACGAGACTCTGTGTAACAAAATACCTGTATTCAGGCTTTAGCACAATGTAATAACAATCCACCCTCAAAAATAATGTACCCTTTAACCCATGCTTTTCACAATAAGTAAGGCCTACTTGCTTTGCCATAATGTTTCATTGTGAACAGATCACACCTAAGGAATCTAACATAACTTCTCATAGTGAACAGATAAGGCCTACAACCTTTACCTATATTCTGCAACCAGCACAAGTTTACTGAACTGCGCAATAATAATAAAATCAAAGTTTAATTAGACCTTAGTCTATTGAACCGAATTTCGTATAAGCATACAGGCAAGGTCTTACATCCAATAAAACTAAAAAATAAAACTCACAGTAAAATACATAACAGCTAATCTGAACTCAAAATCTGGCAACCATCATGCATACAGTTATAAAATTACAAATATGTATAAGACTACAGTTGGCAAAACAATATACCACCCCTCTCAATAAGGCTTAACCAGAACAATCATAGTGAATGTTTTCCTAGGGTTTGTCAGAGTGGGTGACAAACACCAAAACCCTTGCTACGATGGTAATCTATTAGATTATATATAATGAAATACCCTTCTGAGCTAAAGAACGATGATGACTTCAACCAAGATCTGTGACTGGGGGTGAGTGTCTGAAAAATTTCAGCACTCCGTCCATCATCTCCTTGTGTTTGCGTTATTATCGAAATAGCCAGCAATGGCTGTGTTGACCGATGCACGGAACGGAGGGTCTTCCAGCGCGGCCGGCTGTAACTGCCAGGTTGGGATCGGGGGACATGTCACAGTCCATGCTAATTGCACATACTGTGGGTTATGGACTAAATGGTTTCAGCCCATGTAGTCAGTGTGTGTGATGTGCTGCGTGACCTCCGGGGTGCCTACTAGTCCATCTAGCCTGACATGTAGTGTGTGAGGTGCAGAGTAAAAGGAGTATCTTAGTCGAAGCGTTATGTCAGTGCCAGATATCTGCTAGGCTCCAGTTATCTAGTCAGCTTGCTAGAGTTCTAGCGTTTGATGAGGCAGTGGTGTGGGGCAGAGGGGGAAACGAGCGGTCTAAGTGGACTTCGAGCACACTATTAAAGTCGCCACCCAACAATCATGGTATCACACACCATTGTGAAAGGACCCCTAAAAGAACATTGAGATATGAGGACGGGTCTGTGTTAGGGGCATAAAGTCTGCCAAGTAGCATATGCCTAACATCTAGTCTGCCCAACACAAGGGCGTATATACCCTCGGGCTCTACCACATCTTCTGCAGCGAATGGGACTCCGGGCCTGACCCACACAAGTGCCCCACACACACGAGGAGAAACCAGTGGCAAACAGCTGCCTAAGCCAGCGATGCTGCAGCTTAATCTTTTCAGAGCGTGTCATATGGGACTCTTGTAGCAGCGCAATATGCACATGGTGACGCTTCAGATAAGAGTAGATAGCATAACATCGCGCAGGAGTATGTATGCCTTGCACCTTCCAGGTCAGTATTTTAAAATTCTCCATTTTGCAGATTGGAAAAGTGGGAGCTCATGGGGGCAGTGTCAGGGAGTAACATGTATGCACACATGAGAGGATACTACAGAGACTAAACTGCTGCAATAGTAAAACTGAGCCACTGCTTGAGTATAACCTGAGTGTACAGAACAATTCCACAAAACTCAACATAGCAGATACCAGAGGAGCAGAGCACCAACTGGGCGAGCACCCAAACCAGGGCTGAATGGACATATGCCCACCAACTAATGCGTAAATGCAAGGGGGAGAAAGCCAATAGGAGCAATCCGCTATGAACCCCTTCAATTATATTGAATATAGCTGTTGCCGGTATATGTACATGAACTACGTTTGACATGCTTCATCAGGGGCACGTGGTAACCCACCCTGGGGGCATCATTCGGGCAAGTGGGAGATTTAATCAGTAGAAGTTGCATTAGTCCCCCTGCAATTCCGAGGATCAAAGGGGAAATCGCACATAAGTTAAGAAGCTCAGAGTTGAGTATAATCACTTGTGTCAAATGATGTCAGCTGATGTCTGTGGTGTCACCTCCGGAGGAGGCACTGAGTCTGGCTGGGAGGGCCACGTAGCAATTGAATTTTCATTGCTGGAGGAATGAAACGACTCAGTGTTGGGGCTTCATTATTGTGACATCTCTGCAATTGCAGCCGCTTGTACCAACACTTGGTGGCACTACACAGTCCTTTACTCCAGATCCGGTGCAGCCCCAGACACCGGGGTCCGTCTCGTTGCAGCACAGCATCAGGTCCGCACGCCCGCAACGGTCGCCTCCGTGTCCGACCTTGACCTTCGACCAGCATGGGGGCTGAATGTGTCCAACCATCCCCACATGTCCTCCGGTGAGTCAAAGGAGTGTGCAACTCTGTCTGCGACTACTCAGAGTCTGGCTGGGTAAAGCAGCGCGTATTTCAGGGCTAATTCGCTCAGTCTGCATTTCGCTGCAGTGAGAGTGCTACATCGTTTTTGGGCTGCTGCAGTGTAATCCGGGAAAAACAGGACATGTGAATTCCCCCCCACAACCTCTGGGAGCTTCCTTGCCTCACACAATATAGCGTCCCTGTCACGGAAGTGCAGCACCTTAAACACAATAGGTCTGGGAAGGGAGCCAGGTGGCGACTGACGCGCTGGAACACGGTGAGCGCGCTCGATAGTGAAATACGGAGAGAGCACCTGTGGGGGCAGTAGGTCACATATCCAGCCTTCAATCTAAGTAACGGAGTCCCGGACTTCTGTTAGAACGTCTCATTGATAGTGCCAAAAGATGTGGTTGGATGACATATAGGGAACCTCATATCAAAATTAGTCAAGGTGAATTAAGAAGACCTGATGTGGTGTTCATCAAAGATTGTACTGCTGTGGTGATTGATGTCTTAATCCGATATAAAAATTCACAAAATTCCCTTGAACAAGGATTTGAAAGTAAAGTAAACTACTACCAAGATTTATCAAAAGAAATCAAAAACCTCACAAACTGTTCCACTGTAAAATTCCATGGTTTCATGGTAGGATGATAGGGTATTTGGTCTCAATTTAATTGTGTTACTCTAGATGAACTTAGATTCAAAATGTCTTTCCTGTTCAAGAAGAATGTTTGCCTCACTACTTTAATGGACACTTTAAAAATGTGCCAAGTATTCATGGACAATTAATTGATTAGCTTAATACTCAAATGTACACTGCACAACACATTTTTTCTTCTCAATTAGAATTTTGTTTTAAGAGTATTTGATGGAGGAACACTTGAATTCTGTTATATTTACAATGTTTGGAGTTGAATCATAATATGAGAAATAGTTAAATGTTTATTTCTTAGATTTATTATTACAATAGTTGTATGTGTGAAGTTGGGAGTTGAATCATAGTGTTAGAAATAGTTAAATGCTTATTTTGTAGATTTATTAGAATAGCTGTGTGGGTGAATTTGACGAAGTAGATAATATATTTATATACATGTGCATATGTTCGCACCCGAACTACAATGCACCATCAACACCACCTTCAAAACAGGCACCTTCCCAGACGACTGGAAGCGCGCAGAAGTCAGACCCCTGCTCAAGAAGCCCACAGCTGACCCCACCGACCTCAAGAACTATCGGGCCATCTCGCTCCTCCCCTTCGCAGCCAAAGTTGCAGAGAAAACAGTCAACAGGAAAATGACACGATTCATTGAAGAGAACGCCGTCCTCGACCCGTCCCAATCCGGATTCCAAAGCAACCACAGCACAGAGACCGCCCTACTCGCCGCCACAGACGACATCCGCACCCTCCTGGACCAAGGCCACTCCGCAGCCCTCATCCTACTCGACCTATCAGCGGCCTTCGACACCGTCTCCCACCGCACACTAGTCGCCAGACTACACGACGCAGGCATACAAGGAACAGCCCTGGACTGGATCCGATCATTCCTCACCGGAAGAAGCCAAAGGATCAGACTCCCACCCTTCCTCTTCGACCCCATGAAAATCACCTGCGGAGTCCCACAGGGTTCATCACTGAGCCCCACCCTCTTCAACATCTACATGGCCCCCCCTCACAGCCATCGTCCGACAACACGGCCTGAACATCATGTCCTACGCCGACGACACCCAGCTCATCCTCTCCCTCACCAAAGACCCCACCACTGCCAAACTCAACTTCCAGAAAGGAATGCAAGACGTCGCAGTCTGGATGACCAACAGCTGCCTGAAGCTCAATGCCGAGAAGACAGAAGTCCTCGTCCTCGGTACCACACCTTCTGCATGGGACAGCACCTGGTGGTCGACCGCCCTCGGAAGCCCACCTACCCCCTCAGACCACGCCAAGAACCTCAGCATCGTACTCGACTCATCACTCTCCATGAACCGACAGGTCAACGCCGTCACCTCCAGCTGCTTCAACACCCTCCGCATCCTCCGCAAGACCTTCAAGTGGATCCCCCCTGAGTCAAGGAAGACAGTCTCCCACGCACTCATCACCAGCAGACTGGACTATGGAAACGCACTCTACGCTGGCATCAACAAGTCCCTACTCCGCAAACTCCAAACAATACAGAACACCCCCGCCAGACTCGTCCTCGGGATCCCCCGACACGAACACATCAGCCAACACCTACGAAGTCTCCACTGGCTCCCCGTGGAGAAAAGAGTCACTTTCAAAATCCTCACTCACGCCTACAAATGCCTACACAACAACGGACCCAAATACATCAACGACAGAATCAACTTCCACGTACCCAAAAGAAACCTCCGATCTTCCAACCTCACACTGGCCGAAACCCCGCGCATTCATTAGAGCCAGAGCAGGTGGAAGATCCTTCTCTCACATTGCAGCCAAGACCTGGAACGAGCTACCGCCAGACATCAGACGAGCCCCCTCCCTGAACACCTTCAGGAAGACCCTCAAGACCTGGCTCTTCGGCTAAACAGATCTGCGGACCCCCGCCCCTCAGCGCTTTGAGACCCTCACTGGTGAGTAGCGTGCTTACAATTCCCTGATTGATTGAATTTAAGCTAGATTTCTCGTAATTACATACACATAATTATTACAGATCACATCAATGTTTGTTAATCATATGGTAATCATAACTTACTCTGCACAGGACATTTGTATCCTGATGATCCAGAAGTGCGGTAAGACAGGCGTTTATATTGTTAGAGTGGTACTGAAGGGTGTACTGTCTCTATCCGAGATGCAATTCTTGCTCCTGTGAGGACAACTTCAAGCATAGTTGTACTCTGGAATAATTGCTGTGTTGATGGAACCAAGACTGATTTGACGCTGATGGGCAGCAATAATAACGCAGAATGAGCCACCACGTAGTGGTATAAGAATAGCCAAATGTTTTGTCATTAATTAGTGACGCACTTTACTGGATGAACGAGATTCCCACTGTCCCTACCTGCTGCCTAGAAAAACCACAGCCAAGGGAACTGCCTTGGAAGAATAAGTGGGGAAGGAACTTCTGGCTCAGTCCAGTCTGGCACTGTGAAGAGACATCATAGGTGTAGAATAAGTGGAAGGTCCTACCCCGTGAAATACCACTACTCATCCTTTTTTTCCCCTTATCCAGTGAAGCATGGGGTGATCCCCAAGGGGTTCCAGCTTCTGGCTCCAAGCTCCTGATGCCCATCTGGCATGACCCGCTCCAGGGACAGTGGCAGGTGGGAAGTTTGACTGGGGTGGAAAACCTGTCAAACATCAACACAGGTGTCCTAAGGCAAACTCAGGGAGGACAGAGACCTGCGTAGCATAAGAACAAAAGCTTGCTTGATCTCGATTTTCAGTATGAAAACTGACTGTAAAAGCACATTCTCACAATCCTTCTGACTTTTCAAGTTTCAAGCAGGAAGTGTCAGAAAAGTTACTACAGGGATAACTGGCTTGTGGTGACCCAGCATTTATAGCAATGTCGCTTTTTAATCCTTCAATGACGGCTCTTCCTATCACTGTGAAGTAGAATTCACCAAGCAGTGGAGTGTTCACCCACTAATAGGGAACGTGAGCTAGTTCATTGTGAGACAGGTTAGTTTTACACGACTAATGTGTTGTTGCAATAGTAATCTTGCTCAGTACAAGAGGAGCCACAGGTTCAGCATTTGTTGTACATGCCTGGCTGAGGAGTCAATGAGGTGAAGCTAGCATCCGTGGGATTATGACTGAACGCCTTTAAGTGAGAATCGCCCTAAACTGTAATGATACCGCAGTGCCATGGAGCTTCAGTTGGCCTGGGATAGCCGGCCTCAGGGCCGGTACATGGAGCCACTTACTCTGGGACCTTAGCATGGATGGAAGGGGGCCGCCTTCATCGCCCTTAGTACACTGCATGTTTGTGGAGCACCCAGTGCTAAATCATTCATAGACTACCTGATTTTGGGTCAGGGTTTCATAAGTAGGGGAACAGCTACCTCACGGCGATCTACTGAAAGTCGTCCTCTAAGCCAAGCTTTTGTCTCCGTCCTGTGCACCCCTGCTCCCCACCCAGGGGGTGCCTCTGCCACCAGGCAGGCAGAATGAATGGGGGATGGGCCCATGGGAGGCCACCACCATCAATTGCGCCTGGCACAAGGGCCTTTCCCTCCCGCTCTAAGCCGCCGGGTGCAAGTACTGGGGTAGGAATCGTCCCAGGACATGACCAGATGGCTGGAACGGACACCAGAGGAATCACTGGGAGGCAGTGGGTGGCTCCAGGAAGGATGCTCCTGAGTGCCAGCCTTGTTGTCAGCTGCCGCCTGGGCACTCTGGTCACTAGCTCAGCCTGTGCCATCTGACTGCCTGGCTGGCTGACCAGATGACTTGTCAGTGTCTAGCCGACCAAATGACCGGTCAGTGTCTAGCTGACCTGTAGAGTGTTGTACATTTGTTATTATTAAGTTCTCTTGTATTCACTTGCTTATCAATAAAGTTGTATGTCATTCTATGTGAGGTAATAAGAATGCATTAGGTCACTGTACTCCGATCTAGAACTCTGTATGTGAAATTCATTCTGTGCCTTTCTGCCTGCTGGAGATGTCGTGGGTCTCTGCAACAGAAATAAAGTTTCCTGTACTTTGGAACTTACCGAGAGTCAAAGTCAAAGTAGTCTTTATTTCGATCATTTCGATCATAAAAGACACGATATTATTAACAGTGTTACATAGAAAAAAAAGCACAGATATACATACAACTATTAAATGCAATAAATACATGGGGAGATAGTCAATGAAGCTCTATTATATAAAATACATTATGTACAAAATTTGTTTAAAAATGTCATACAAGATGTTACAAGGTTAAAAGAGTTAATAAAATTACTGTGATTTGATAATTTAGCAAGTACATTACTCAATCGACTTGACCTAGCTACCATTCGTGTGTATATTTCCTTTTCAACATAAAGCTCATGCGCACTGCTGAATGTAAGAAGCATAATCAGGATAACTATCGAACATAGCCCAATAGCGCAAATGGTATGTACAGCAAATGTAGAAACGGCTCTCTTTGGATACAAATGCCGATTCTTAATGCTTCATATTTTTGGCTCGTATACCCCACATCCAGCTCAAAAATTTAGCCATGGCTATCACTATAGACTCCTGTGTGTTGCTCTTTAAAATACGAACAGCTATAGCACTGGATCTGGTGCCCAGATTAGAGCAGATTGGCTTTAACCATTTCTCCCTAGGGAGCTTATATGCAGGACACACAAATAAGATGTGAGGGATTGACTCAACCTGCTCAGGGCAGGAAACACGTTTGTTATCCAGTGAGCCATTCCACTTGTGTAAACGATTTAACGGGGAGTGTACCCACCCTGAATTGATGGAATAGCTTTCTGTCACATGGTTTAGTTATAAAATCCCAATACTCCTCAAACTGGGTATCTTGCTTATGTTCCAGAAAAATGCCAGACAGGGTGGTGTCGTTGGTGGATTTCAGACAGTTTGTTTTGACCACGTTCCAGTATGCTTCCTTAAATTCTTTTTTTAGATGGAAACAAGCTACCTACCGGGTCTTCCCACAGATGGCTCATCCCCATATTTACCAGTGTACACTTTATTTTTTGTAACCATGGCATTTAACACGATAAATCTGCCCCCCTTACATCTTTTAGCGCATTGGCATAATGTAACAACTCCGGAGTAGACCAGAGCCTTCTCCAGTTACGCTAAGGGTCTGTACCGTGCTACCTCTTCTAAGGGACAGCAACCCAGATCTAAATATAGGGGCTTAAGAGGGGTAGATTGCGGAAGGTTGGTAAGATCCCTCAAGAATTTATTCTGGACAGTAGCTAAGGGTGTCAGGTTATCGAAGCCCCAGAGCTCTGCACCATACAACACCGAAGCCCTAACTTTTGTATCATATATCTTTAGCGCAGGGCCTACCGGTTTTGTATGGGACAACCTCTGCTCTTTCAATAATTTTCCTGCCAGTTGAGCATGCTTTAGGGACATTATGTCGACCTGGGGTCTCCAATTTAGTTTCCTTCCCAGTGTGATCCCCAAATATGTAAATACGTCTGTCTGTTCGAGTTGGACCTTATTCATAAAGACCCTTCCTTTTATCACTTTGTGTTTGTGGAGAACCATGAATTTGGTTTTCTCCACATTGACCATTAACTCATGATCTCCACAAAAATCCTCAAATCTTTCAAATGCGCTCTGCAACCCTTTTTGTGTTTTTGAAATTATGAGGGTATCATCGGCAAACATAAGTATGGGTATCTTCATACCGGCAAGGGAGGGGGTGTCAGTTGGATGGGTGGTAAAATAATTAACAACCCTATTGATGAATAGCGAAAATAGGGTTGGCGCCAGGATGCACCCTTGGCGTACCCCTTTGGTTACTGGAAACCTGTCAGTAACATTACCCTGCGCGCCCCAACGTACCTTACCGAGAGTCTCTTTCTCTTTAATTTATTGAGACACTTACTACATTTATTGGCGACGATTTGAAGCTAATCAGAGGACCCAACGACCAACTGTATCCTGCCTCAACTTACTTACTGTGGATTATTCGACTGCACGTTTTAAGTGTGTTTGGTCTAAGCACCTCCCACTATTATCTACTTACGTGCCACCCTACAAGGATATTTTTTTTATTTTTTTTATTTTTTATCGTTTCTACGAGAGATCTTACAGATTCCTTTTGGATCCTTTTTACGAGAGATCTACTTCTGACGCTGCCGTCAATCTACAAAACAAAGGTACTGTTGACTTTTAAAGAGTTTTGCTTGCTTTGGATTATTGGCAATTGGCGTCCGTATCTGAACTTACTTTATTACAACTACAAAGAGTTTTTCTCTTTACCTTCAACCGTTGCATCCTACTGTTGCTGCCTTGTTTTCCTTTGAACCTCCCTGGCATTCCACGGCGCCCGCCTTCAACTCCTCCATTGTTTCGACGTTCCCTTGGTGATGATCTTCATGTCAGCTGTATTCTTTTGAAGACGTTCCACACGCTGTTTAATCATCACGTCTCCTTGTCATCACGCACTAAGACGCATAGCACGTTGTTTGCTCATCGCGTCAGTCACGTCCTTGGCGGCCATCTTAACTCGTTAATTTCTTCCGTGACAAGCACACGTTTACAACGAGGATTTCACCAGTGCTTGTTTTCCGTGATAAGCACACAAACTTTATCCGTTGCTGGGAATTCCTCACGTTGCGGCTGCTCATCATTCAAGACACGAATTACGATGGTGACATTTATTTTGTTTTAAGGTTATTAATTTCGTTTTACAATGTGGGATTATCTTTATTCTTCTTAGTCATTTCTTAATTTTACCTTACTTACCTACTCCTTTTTTCTTCAAAGTCTTTTTACATTTTATTAGTACTATCATTTTCTTGGCAAGATGTCTTCTTCTTCCAATAACGTTATGCAACCACCTCCCTTTTTGCAAAATCCTGGTAAACCTCTCACTCCTTGGCACAAATGGTATAGAATATTTGATAATTATATGAAGGCTATTGATGCTACCAAATATTCTGCTTCTAGGAAAAGGGCGCTTTTGTTCAATCATTTGGGTAGTGCAGGTCAAGATGTATTTTACAATTTGCCTGTTGTTCCAGCCCCATTTAGTGACGAAACCTGGAATGTATTTTCAGAAGCATTGGCACGATTGGGCAAACATTATGTCGATGAACCATATTGTCATGATGTGCCCTCCCGGGACTCAATGCAAGAAGAGGAGGATGACCAGTTACCTCCTTATGTCTCTCCTGTGTTTTTTTTGCAGTCGCCCTGGGATACACTTAACCAGGATTGTAGCGGTCCCTTTAAATCTTCAGCGTCCCACACCCGGGAGGAGCAGACGTCACACAGGACAGGGTCACATGCACCAATAGGATCACCTGATGACGTGGAGGCCCCTTTTTTAACCAATACAGAATCCGAGGAGGTTGGCGCGTATTGGGATCACGGAAACTACGAGTCCAGAAGGAGCCGGAGAGAGACCACAGAACAGAGGGAAGACGCTGACCAAGCCCCGCCGCGCAGAACAGGGGACTCCGAAGTCTCAGCACAGCCCTCGAGGAAGGAACTACGAACGGGAGCCGGACCCGATCCGGTACCACGAGACTGCCAGCCACGCTCACGGAGGAGCGTGGCTCCCAGAGGTACGTGATCGAGTGCGTGCCTGGTTTAGAAAGGGGTCTCCCACAAGTGCCCAAAACCCAGGGGAGGGAGGAGAACCCTGAGCCCTTAACACCCAAGGCGAACGCTTTATGTTTTCTTCTTAACTTTGTTGGTATCACACAATCGTTTCGTACGGCGTTGGTGACGGTACGGGTGTTCTTCCCTCACTCCTTCCCCCTTTGCATACGAGTCGCACAGGCTCCCAGAGTGACGACTATTTCTCTTTTCTTTATTTTCCTCTACGGTAACCTGACCTCAACCTGCCGGATGCGGAGGATAATCCATGGGGAGCCTTCTACATATCCCTGACGATAAGGAACCCAGAGACCAAATGGACTGACCTTGCTTTATGTTATCGTTTTGCCTAAAAGAAGATTGATTAATAAATCTTCTTAACCCACATATGGTGTCTGTCTCTGGCTGAAATACCACACTGGTGTCAGAAGTGGGATTCCCTGTCCATTGTAAGACGAAATGGAGAACCTTCTTCAACAACTTGTTGCCGGCCAGACAAAGCTGGAGTGGGCACTCGAGAGAGACATGTCCTCAGCGCAAGCGGATAGAGAACTATTCAGTACCTCCATCAATCAGCAAATAGAAGGCCTATACAAACTATCCGACCGACAAGATGAGATTACCAAAGTGACAATCCCACGTCAAGGGTCTCCATCCCCCTTTCCGAACATCGTCCTGCATAAATATGTCGCCGGGGATGACCCAGATTCCTTCCTTCTGAACTTCGAGCGTGCTGCCCGAGCGTCAGGCTGGCCTGAGGGCAAGTGGCCTTTTTTTTTGGCCCCCCTGTTATCGGGTGAGGCCCAGGCCACCTATCAAGCGGCCAATCCTACGGGCACTGCTAGCTATGCTGTAATAAAAGAGGTCATCTTGGACCACCTGGGGCTTGATGCTGAAGCCTACCGGGTGCGTTTTAGGAAGGAAAAGGGTAACCCCGGAGACACGCCTAAAACACTCTTTCATAGGCTGAAGACAGCCGCGGACAAATGGCTTAAACCTCAGGAGCATACCAAGGAGGAAATAATGTCATTTATTTACCTCGAGCAGTTTTTGGAGGCCCTGCCATACCCCACCCAACGATGGCTAAAACAGCACACCGGCCTTTCTGTGGAACAAACTGTGGAAATGGCCACTACTTATTCTAGGGCACAACCAAGGACCTCCATATGGGATGGAGAAAACAAGCCTCGCCCTGCAACTGGTAAACAAGACAAAAGAGTAATCAACAGAACCCCGGTAGAAGACGCTAGAACACGTCCATCAAAACCCGCTACTCCTGCTGCAAAAGGACCGCAGTGTTTTGAATGTGGGGCATGGGGACATATAGCCCGCTTCTGCCCCCAAAAACGGAACACTGACGAACCCATGGACGTTAGCTACCTCCCACGACATGTCATGTACTCTGAAGAAATGGGCACAGGCTTCTATGTAAGTTTGGTCATTGACGGGGTGCATGTAAAGGCTCTCTTGGACTCCGGGTGTAGACAATCTGTCATCCAGGGTTCCTTAGTCAAACCCGAGAATATCATAACCCACCGTCAAATACCCATTAGATGTGTACATGGGGACGTTAAAATCTATCCAGCAGCTTCCATAAAAACCAGAATGCCTGACGGGAGGGATCTCCGGGCTATTGTAGGAGTCCTACCGAACTTACCCGAGAAGCTCATATTAGGAATAGACCATCCCGAGTTCATGAAATACCCTAGTATGAAGGTTAAGACTCACGCCCATAAAACCTCTGTTCTTCTTACCCAGGCTCCATGGCAAGGGGATAAAAACTTCCATTATGCCCAAAAAACGACCCTACACTCCAGGTAGCATGGCAACAGGCAACCCTTCCTACTACTACCTACCCAGCGTTCTTAACAGAAAACAAACTGCTATACAGAAAAGGCTGCCCGACGGGTCCCGCCCAACTATTGGTTCCCCAAAGTTTTAGGGAGCAGGTCATGTTTTTTGCGCACACCCACCTCCTAGCCGGCCATACAGGAGCGCAGAAAACCAGTCAGACTATCCTGGAACATTTTTATTGGCCTGGTATACACGCACAAATAACCAAATATTGTCAAGAATGTGAAGTATGCCAGCGGAAAAACCCCTATCGCCCACCCGCCGCCCCTTTGCAACCTTTACCGATCATCGGGAAACCGTTTGATCGCATAGGCATGGACTTCATCGGTCCTTTGCCTAAATCCCGAAAAGGCAATCTCTATGCACTTGTCGTTATCGACTATGCCACCCGGTACCCTGAGGCTTTTTCCCTACGAACACCAAACACTGTGACTATATGTGAGAAACTGATGGAGCTCTTCTCGCGGGTAGGTTTTCCCCGCGAGATACTCACAGATCAGGGTACGCCATTCGTATCACGTTTGATGGGTCAGGTATGTAAGTCTTTGGACATTACACAAATAAGAACATCTGTTTACCACCCTCAAACAGACGGTTTATGTGAACGGTATAATGGCACGATAAAACTAACCCTGAAAAAAATGATGACAGCCGAAGGAGCTGATTGGGATGCGTTACTGCCTCTGGCACTGTTTGTCATCCGCTGCCAAAAACAGAGCAGTCTGGGTTGTTCTCCATTCGAACTCCTGTATGGAAGACAGCCTCGTACTCTCCTCGAGATGACCAAGGAAGCCTGGGAAAAAGAGACCCCGGAGGAAACCCAGACATTGCTTGACTACTCCAGAGGACTGAGGACAAGGTTGTCTAAATTACGGGAGTTCGCACATAGCAACCTAGAGAAAGTTCAACGGAAGCAGCAGGTGTTCTATGACAAAGGAAAAAAGTGGCGACATCTACAAATACACGATTGGGTCCTGGTTCTGTTACCCGGTTCTCTCCCCAAAGGCCGGTCCGAATGGAAGGGACCATATGAAATAATAGAAAAACTGGGTCTCACTACATACAAGCTCCGCCTCTCCAAGACTAAAACCCAGATCTTTCACATTAATCTGTTAAAGAAATGGTTGGGGCCGCTCCCTACACCTAACCTAGTTACGATAACAACTGAGTCCACTCTACCACATCTCGACGTAAATAAGGACCTACAAAGAGACAAAAGGGAGACCCTGGACACCTTACTTTCCTCCTACTCTGACATCTTCTCTGACAACCCCGGGCAGACCTTCCTAGTCGAGCATTCCATCCCTTCCACGCCCGGGAAGGTCATACGACAACGACCGTATAGGATCCCGGCTGCCCGACGAGCAGCTGTTGAAAGTGAGGTACAACACATGCTTGCTTCCGGCATTATAAAACCCTCAAAAAGCGAATGGTCCTCGCCTATTGTCTTGGTCCCGAAACCCGACGGCACCATAAGATTCTGTATTGACTTTAGGGCAGTGAATTCAATCACCCAGTTTGATTCCTACCCCCTACCACGAGTAGACGAATTAGTTGAGAGATTGGGAGAAGCCAGGTACATTACAACCATAGATTTGACCAAAGGTTATTGGCAAGTACCCCTTTCCCGACAGGACCAACACAAAACAGCTTTCTCTACACCTTCCGGCCTCTATGAATTTACGGTACTGCCATTCGTCCTGTATGGCGCACCCGCCACTTTTCAGCGCCTCATGGACGTCATCCTAAGAGAACATCAGGGGTACACATCCGCGTACCTTGATGATATCATTATTTTTAGCCCCAACTGGGAACAACATCTAGTGCACTGCCAGAACGTTCTACAGGCCCTCCATACTGCTGGATTACACATTAACTCAAAAAAATCCAGAGTCGCATATCCAAAAGTCCGATATCTAGGCTATCTCTTAGGGAACGGACTGATAGAACCCCAACAGGAGAAAGTCGAAGCCATCACCAATACCCCGTTTCCCACAACAAAGAAAGGGATCCGGGCATTCCTGGGGTTGCTTGGATACTATCGCAGGTTTATCCCACATTATTCCCAGATAGCCGCGCCCTTAACCGACCTGCTCCGGAAGGGAATTAGAGAAAAGACCTCCTGTTACCTCCCTCCCAGGCCCTCCAGGCTTTCTGTGAACTGAAAAGAACCATCACCTCTGCTCCTGTGTTGATATCCCCTGATTTCAATCGTCCATTCATTCTCCAGACTGATGCCTCCGACACGGGTCTGGGTGCGGTACTTTCTCAAGAGACAGGGGACGGGGTTGAGCGACCAGTTGCCTTCATCAGCCGTAAGTTGTTCCCACGTGAGAAAAACTATCCAACTATTGAAAAGGAGTGCCTAGCGGTCAAGTGGGCGATTGAGAAAATGAGATACTACCTGGAAGGGACATCTTTTCTTTTATATACTGACCATGCACCCCTCCAATGGTTGTGTCGCAACAAGGGGAACAATGCCAGGGTTCTTAGGTGGTTCCTCTCCCTTCAACCCTTCTCCTTTGAGATTCGACATTGAAAGGGTAGTTGCAACGCAAATGCTGACTTTTTGTCCCGTGTTCCTCAGTTCCCCGAGCGGGACCTGTCTAGGGGAGGGATGTGTCATGATGTGCCCTCCCGGGACTCAATGCAAGAAGAGGAGGATGACCAGTTACCTCCTTATGTCTCTCCTGTGTTTTTTTTGCAGTCGCCCTGGGATACACTTAACCAGGATTGTAGCGGTCCCTTTAAATCTTCAGCGTCCCACACCCGGGAGGAGCAGACGTCACACGGGACAGGGTCACATGCACCAATAGGATCACCTGATGACGTGGAGGCCCCTTTTTTAACCAATACGGAATCCGAGGAGGTTGGCGCGTATTGGGATCACGGAAACTACGAGTCCAGAAGGAGCCGGAGAGAGACCACAGAACAGAGGGAAGACGCTGACCAAGCCCCGCCGCGCAGAACAGGGGACTCCGAAGTCTCAGCACAGCCCTCGAGGAAGGAACTACGAACGGGAGCCGGACCCGATCCGGTACCACGAGACTGCCAGCCACGCTCACGGAGGAGCGTGGCTCCCAGAGGTACGTGATCGAGTGCGTGCCTGGTTTAGAAAGGGGTCTCCCAAAAGTGCCCAAAACCCAGGGGAGGGAGGAGAACCCTGAGCCCTTAACACCCAAGGCGAACGCTTTATGTTTTCTTCTTAACTTTGTTGGTATCACACAATCGTTTCGTACGGCGTTGGTGACGGTACGGGTGTTCTTCCCTCACTCCTTCCCCCTTTGCATACGAGTCGCACAGGCTCCCAGAGTGACGACTATTTCTCTTTTCTTTATTTTCCTCTACGGTAACCTGACCTCAACCTGCCGGATGCGGAGGATAATCCATGGGGAGCCTTCTACATATGCCTGACGATAAGGAACCCAGAGACCAAATGGACTGACCTTGCTTTATGTTATCGTTTTGCCTAAAAGAAGATTGATTAATAAATCTTCTTAACCCACATATGGTGTCTGTCTCTGGCTGAAATACCACACATATGTAATGGTTGAACGACATATGTTCTTTAGACGCAAACAGACACAAGATGAATCTATTGAGGATTATTTAGCAGTCTTGCGTGTTTTGGCATCTAATGTCAATTTGGAACTAATTTAGATATTTCTTTGCGTGACCAACTAGTTTTTAATTGCTTTAATAAAAAGATCCAGGAGCGTATTTTAACCTGCAAGAATCCTTCTCTTGAGGAAGTGATGGATAGTGAACGCAGCATTGAACGTTCTGTGGTAGCTTCGAAAATTTTAACTCAAGATAGTGCTTGTAAATTTCCTGATAGTTCCAAGGTTATGCATATCACTTCTACTTGCAATGCTGATGATGTTGATTTAAATGTTGTCTCTACCAAACCAAAAGCACACATAAATGTTGAAAGAAAGGGTTCTTGTTACAGATGTGGATCCAAGTATCACATGGGCAACAATGTGAATTGTCCTGCACAAGGTAAGAGATGTAACACTTGTAAAAAAAAAAAAATCGGACATTTTTACACGGTGTGTAGATCAGCTAAACAAAAGGGCAAAGTTAATTTTATTAATGTTGAAGAGGATGCTCTTTGTGAGGCTATGAGTAATACGTTGTCCACTATTGAAATTAATACTTTACGGAATGATACCAAAAGGTGTAAAGGGCCCATGTGTAATGTATCATTGGGATCAATCGACAATGTTATGGCTGACTCTGGTTCTCCAATCACTATACTGGATAAAAAGACCTTTAAAAAATGTTGGTCAAAAGTACTACTCAAACCTACGGATGTCAATCCCAAAGCGTTTGGGGAAAATGATATTATCATGTCTGGTTATTTTTCTGATTCCATCAAATTTAAAGGTAGAGAAATTTATACCAAAATTTATGTAGCTCTTAATCGTCGTGATATTCTGGGATGGCAAGACCAGGCGAACTTAGGCATCATTTTGAGACCTGGTCATCTTGAGCCTGTCGTTTTGGGAGACCTACCCATTCTATCTGTTGAACAAGAACCTGCGAGTAGTCTCCAACCCTGTACCGATTCTACTTTAGCTAATTTATTCTCCAAATATTCATGTGTTTTCAGCAACAAGGTAGGCTTGGTTAAAGGGTTCCAACACACCATTAAACTCAAGAAAAATGCCATTCCAGTGATTCAGAAATGCAGAGCTGTTCCTTTGTCTGCCAGGGATGATTTTAAAAAAATTGTTGGATGATATGTGCTTACAAGATATTATTACACCTGTAGAATCTTCTGAAAGGGTGTCAGCTGCTGTTGTCGCACGTAAGAGCTCAGGCGATATTCGTCTATGTGCGGATTTGAGCGTACTTAATCGTAATATAATGGTAGACTGCCATCCCCTACCCAGAATTCAAGAAATGCTTGCCAATCTTGGGGGTAGCAAGTATTTTACCACTATTGACCTACGCTCAGCGTATCATCAAATTCCCCTCACCAAAGAATCTCAGTCTCTTACCACATTTGTTACTCCCTTTGGAGTCTACATGTATAAGCGGATGCCTTTCGGTTTAGCATCCGCTGCAAGTGTTTTCCAAAGGTTAATGGACCAATTGTTTACACATGTCAAAGGGATCCAAGCATTCCAGGACGACATTTTAATCCACACAGATACACTAGAGTCACATTATATACTCCTTGAAAAGTTTTACAGGAACTGGAAGCTGTTGGCATGACAGTGAATAAGAATAAGTGTAAGTTCATTACTCAAGATGTTGACTATTTAGGCCACAACATTTCAGTCAAAGATATAAAACCTAAATTATCGTTACTAAATGCTATTAAGGATGCACCCAAACCTTTAGACAAAGATTCATTAAGGGCATTTTTAGGTCTTAGTGAATATTATGCTCGCTTTGTACAGAGTTATGCCATTATAGTGAAACCACTCAGAGATTTATTTAAAAAAAATGCAAAGTACATTTGGACTGAAGAAACACAACAGTCATTTGATTCAGTAAAAAAATTAATTTTGGAGGCACCAGCTATCAGAGCTTTTACACATGGTCAGATGAGCATTGTAACGCAAGTTCCAAGGGCTTAGGTGCTGTTTTGAGTCAAATTATTGACGGTCAGGAGTATACCGTAGCTTTCACTTCCAGAACCCTGAGTGGCGCTGAAGTTTATTATAGCACTATCGAGAGGGAGGCTTTAGCGTGTTCATGGGCGGTTGAGAAATTTAAGATGTATATTTGGGGTTCTAGGTTCCAACTATTTACTGACCATAAACCGCTAATGTACATGCTTGGTGACAGTTGTTCAAACAAAGCTTCATCCAGACTAATCAGACTTCTGGCGAAGTTACAGGAATTTAACTTTGATATCAGATATATCCCTGGGGGTAAGAACGTCAGGGCAGACTGCTTGTCACGTATGCCGCTGGAATGTAGTGATGTGAATGATCCTTTTAAGGATAATGATGGTGATGTTGTCTTCATTGTGAGTGACTAAATGCCAAATGTCAAACTGTCTGAAAATGAATGGAGTGAAAGCTGTGAAAAGGATCTTTGCCTTAAAAGAGTGAAGAGATTTTTAGTCAATGGCTGGCCATGTGATAGAAGTATGTCTATTCAAGATAGGTGTTTTTTGCAAGTCGCTCCAGAGTTATCTATTGTTAATGATATTTTGGTTAGAGAAGACAAATTTGTTCCACCTGAGGGTTTGAGAAGCAAAATTATATCCCTAGCTCATGAGGGACATTTAGGAATTTCAAGCACTGTTCGCAAGATTAAAGAAACTTATTGGTGGCCTGGTATTGATGGTCAAGTCAAATCTTTTGTGGACAAATGTCCTGAATGTTTATGTTCAGATAAACATTGGCGCTCTTCCACTACTCCATTATGCCCAGTTGAATGGCCCAAAGGTCCGTGGCAGAAGTTAGGGTTGGACTTTTCAGGTCCGTTTAACCTGCTAGGCAGTGATAGTAGGTTTCTTGTTGTAATCATCGATTACTTTTCTAAGTGGCTTTACTTTTCTTTTGTGAGAAGTTCAGATTCTACTTCAGTCATTTCTTTCTTACAACGCGTATTTTTAGTTGAAGGTCTGCCTAAGGAGATTGTTACTGACAACGGCACTCATTTTGTTTCAAATGAATTTGAAAATTTTCTGGGAGAAGTCTCTGTTAAACATATATTGGTACCTTTATATAGTCCGGCCTCTAATGGTCTAGTTGAGAGAGCAAACAAGTTATTGAAAGAAGGTGTACAAACAGCTATGGCTAATAAGTTGGATGTTTTCAAGTATGTGAGTCAAAAAGTCTGGAGTTACAATACGACACCTCATTCTACCACTGGCGTTTCTCCTTATGTACTGTTGAGAGGTAGAAAACCAATTTCTCTTCTCAATCCCCCGTGGTTGATGGATAAAGTTGATCATGCACATACTTTGGATTTGCACAATGTAAGGGAACATGTGAAACAAAAACAAGCATTGTACAAGGAGAACTATGACAAAAGAAAACATGTTAAGGTAACCTCTTTGTCTCCAGGTGATTAGGTTCTTATTAAAAAAACAATTAAGGTTGGCAAGGGACAATCTAAGTTTACTGAACCAGTCAAAATTCTTAAAGTTTCTAAAATGGCTGTTTTATTACAAGATCGTGGATGGTGGAACCGTAATGCTTTAATAAAAATAAGTGATGAACAAGCCAAGATAATCTATAATCGAGTTAAAACTCAATCCGATACTGATTGGTTTGATCTGGGTGATCTTACCAGTGTGCGTAACTTAGATAAGAACATGGCTTGTCCTTCTCATCCTTTAATGGACAGAGGAGATGGCTGTGTAACTTCTCGTTCTAGTAATATTGACGAAAATGCTAACAAAATGTCACTAATGGATCTGGTGATAGCAGACAATTGAGGAGTAGTTCTCGTATCAGATCTTCTCCTTTTCGTTCTGATGATTTTGTGTATTATTAATCATTTTGTTTTGCTTTTATTTTGTTTTTTGTTTTCATTATTATAGAAAGGGGGGGTGTAGAGAGTTGTACATTTGTTATTATTAAGTTCTCTTGTATTCACTTGCTTATCAATAAAGTTGTATGTCATTCTATGTGAGGCAAGAAGAATGTATTAGGTCACTGTACTCCGAGATCTAGAACTCTGTATGTGAAATTCATTCTGTGCCTTTCTGCCTGCTGGAGATGTCGTGGGTCTCTGCAACGGAAATAAAGTTTCCTGTACTTTGGAACTTACCGAGAGTCTCTTTCTCTTTAATTTATTGAGACACTTACTACATGACCAGATGAGCGGTCAGTGGCTAGCAGACCAGATGACTGATAAGCCGACTAGCCCAGCTAAATGACTTGTCTCCCATCGGGTTTTGTTATCCCCCACTTTAAAGGAAAAACTGCTTGAAGCAGGCCAGAGGAGAGAGGTGGACTGGCTGGTGATTAAGCCTCCTTAGCTTTTTTTTAGGCTCAGACACCAGGTTGTTGGAAGGCACTAACCGAGGAGGGGGGGGCAGAGACCAGACCCTCCTGTGAAAGCCCAGATACAAGGCAGATCCCAGGGGAGGTTGGCATTTGGCCGTGGAGGAGTCTGGGGCTCCTACAAGCTGAACAGCAGAAAGCTCCTGTAATCCCCTATGCGAGGTGGGTGATGCCATGACTTTCACCTGAAAGTCTGGTCCCTGTAGGTCAGGGTTCCAGGAACCTGGGCAAGACTAACTTTCGTATCCAGGCCAGGTCGCGTCGGGCAGAGGAATCTAGGCCTCCTGAGGGCTGAACAGCTCCCTTAATCCCGGTTAGAGGCAGGCAAAGCCATGGCTTCTGCCAGGAAGGCCTTGTCATTCAGGCCAGTGCTGCAGGCACAGGGCAAGGCCACCACCCCTACCCAGGGGATGGTACCATCAGACCAGGGTGGAGTTTGGGACTCCTGTGGGCTGAAAAGCTCCTGTAATCCCCCATGAGAAGCCTGGTCCCCACGGTCGGTGGTACCAGCCAGCAGGCCAAGTCTGATATCCTCGCAACTATGTCCTTCCCACTGGTCAGGAGAGAGTGATGAGACAGAGCGCAAAAGAAAGTGAGTGGTGGTACAGCTATCGAGAGGTAGAGAGAGACAGAGTGGGAGATAGCTACAAACAGAAAAAGAGGGTGCAAGAGGACACTATCTTGAGGAAGAGAGGAAAACTATATTTATACATACATATATACATATACACACACACACATACACACATATATACACATATACATACACACATATATACATATACATACACACATATATACATACACATACACACATACATATACACACATACACATACATACATACATATACATACATACACATACATATACATACATATACATACATATACACACATACATACATATACATACATATACATGTAACACCTGTAATTGCCTACAATAAATTTAACTATTGGGTAGAATCCTCATTGAACTCTGTCCTTCCAAATAAAACGACATTTAATAAGGCAGAAACCAAGCGTAATCCGTGGTACTCCCAAAACTTCGCGAACTTAAGAAAACTTGTAAGAGAGCTGAAAGGAAATGGAGGAAGGATTTTTCTGCCAGCTGCAAACAAATTTATAGAGAGGCCATTAAAACTTATAAAATTGAAATTCAACTGGCCCAAACTCTATATTATGAAGAGAGAATTTTGGCAGCTGCTAACTCTCCTCGCGAAATCTTTCGCATCGCTAAGGGCTTGCTTACCATCCCCACCCCCCATTGTATCTGAAGACACTTCAGCACGATGCAATGCCATGGCAGAATTCTTTTCGAACAAAATCCAAGCTATTTACTCCTCCTTCCCTCAAAGAATATCTCAACAACTTATCGGAGATCAGGAAAACTTGGTCAAAGGGAGAGTTAGCCTAATTGAGGAAATTCCCCACTTAACTCGTCCACGTTGCTTGATATTTTGAGTAAATTAAAATCCGGTTCCCCCACTGATCCTGCCCCCCAACATCTTAAATCAGGCCTCTGAAATCCTTTCCCCAGTAATCCTTGACCTGATAAATGCCTCTCTTTCCTCAGGGATAGTCCCTCCACTGTGGAAACAGGCTATGGTTAAAGCCTTATTGAAAAAACCTACCCTGGACTCTGAAGTCTGGAGTAACTATCGCCCCATCTCCCTGCTGCCGGCTATCAGTAAGATCACCGAGAAATATGTGAATTCTGTTCTATCTACCTTCCTGGAGAGCAATAACTGTGTCCATTCCTCCCAGATGGGTTTTAGATCTCAACATGGTACCGAGACGGCTCTTCTGGTGGTAGTGGAAGAGGCGAGAAAAATTCTAGACGCAGGAGGCTGCGCGGCTATCATCCTTCTAGACTTAAGCGCAGCCTTCGATACGGTTAACCACCAGCTGCTGATAGAAAGATTGGGCGAAGTAGGAATTGCGGGGACTATGCTCAATTGGCTCCAATCATTTTTAGAAGACTGATCTTTCAAAGTTTTCGAAGACGGTATTTCTTCTAAACCTATACCGCTGATTTGTGGGGTGCCTCAGGGCTCCTCCCTCAGCCCCACACTTTTTAACGTGTATT